>CM076569.1:303484347-304684347 GCA_034641835.2 Pinus albicaulis
AAAATTTAGAATAAAATTCATTTAGAAATAGGGTCCCTTTTTCTTCTTTTTAATATAGGAATAAAAGACTTAAAAATAAAGATTCATTATTTTGAATTACTCATTGCATATATTTGTTACCAAGTGAGTACAAATAAATACAACATTCAAAAACTTCCGATCCGATCAAATATAAAAGACTTTATTATAGAAAATAAATCAATTGCAAAATTCCCATGAACAGTAATCGGAAATCAGAAATCGGAAGAAATATTTGAGAGAAGTTTTACATACATGTTCAAAATCTCCGATGCGATTAATCGCAATCGCGTGATCGGAGCACTTTTAATAAATTCTTTGGTCAATTGAAAATTCTCCGATTGCGACGCGCTTTATTATAAAACACTTTTCAAAAAGAAATAAACATTTGTTTCGCTTAAATGAGAAGAATATTTATATGTTAGACCCCACCATATTGCAGTCGGAAATCGGAGAAATCCATTAATAAATATTTTCGATGGAAACTCCCCGATGCAATATACCACCATCTAATCGGGAATCAGAGAAGTTAGCAATCGCAATCAAAAATCAGAGAAATCTGTATTATGATATCTATGTACCATTTGAATACTTCTGATTGTGATTGACATTTAATATTACACATTGGAAGAATTCGAAATAAGTAATATTATAATATTTCACAAGTTCCAAATCTCCAATGGTACGATTGACATTAAATAACAAATCAAATAAATATTGGCTTATGATTCTGTTTTGAATACGCAAAGTGTGACCCAAAAGGAACATTTAAGTATTATACGGAATCAATAAATAATGAATTATGATTTGTAGTTGTTCTTTTCACTTGCTTGTTCATCACGACTGAGAAGCTTATTGCCTTGCAGAATCAAAGAACGCCAAATATTTTCATTCGCGGACCGAGGGAAACAATATCAGACACAGAAATGTTGAAGAGAACAAGGAGAATGAAGGCTGCTGATGCCGCTAAGTTTGTTGATATTCCTACAGTCTCAAAGGAAAAGTCAGCAAAGCTGAAACTAGTTACAGATACATCATGTCAAGGGCTCGGCAGAATGACATGGGAAGGAGTGTATAATCTATTGGAGAATGAAAACCCTAAAGTAACAATAGCAAAGGTATCAGTACCTGATGAAGATAAATCATATTCTAACTCTGAAGTTACTGATAGAACACTTGCAAATTCATTCCTACATCGAATCGTAGCCAGAGCAAACATCATTCCTTATTATGATGTGATTCGATGGGTCATCGATAGTGTAAAAATTAAAGACAGAATGTTTATTTCAGCTTCTGGAGCATCTTTTGGATCATTCAAAGCAGAAGACATCAAGGCAATGTATCATCTTCCTGATCCACAGAAAGTTTATAACAAAGAATTTGTCAAAGAGTTTGCTGATAGTTATAAGGTTCAATCTGAACCTATCAAAGAATGGAGGAAAAATCCCGAAAAACACAAAAATGAATCATCCGGTATGTATTCAGTAGAATCTCTTTTGCCCCCATACTTCTATGCTACTGCCATGATGTGTAGATTATTTGGAAATAACAATTCTGCTAGGTTTTCTATACAAATGGTTCCTTTAATCCTAGCTGCTGTCAATTCCGAAATTATGGACTGGGTTGTTATTCTTTCTGATAGGATAGCTAATAGGATACTCGAATACAGACAAGATAAAACCGCTGGAAATACCACTCCCTTTTTCTTTTGTGCTTATATTCTAGATGCCCTTTGTTTCAATTCTGAGTTTCCCTTGTTAGGATGGAAATGGACTTCTAAAGATCCTACTCCGATTCATATATACCATAAACTCCTTTGGAAAGTTCATTTCAAAGATCATGTTTATAGGATATGTCATGGTTTCCTTATTCCAGTCTTTCAAACCATTTTCAATCGCTTTCCCCATAGATTCTCCGACAAAGCTAAAACTGACTTATCCTCAATAGGAGACTGGTTTGGAGAAGAGAAATTCACGTATGTTAGGATTTTCGGGAGTATTGTGGAACCCCACGTTCTCCCCCTTATTGTCCCAGAGAAACTTTTAGCTCAAGAAATATCCTATCAATTAACAGTTGAAGGGATGTCCAGGTTTCTGAGCAATAGTAAGAAAAGAATGTGGCCCGTTTCCATTCAATTGTGGACATTTTACTTTGAATGACTTCAAGCATGCAGAAAAAGAAGTCACCAAAATAAAGGGTTTTAAATTAGCAACAGACTCGGGGAGACAGTATGATCCACAAAAGGTAGCTTTAATGTTACTTCTTCAGTTTCGATTGCTCGATTCGAGCATGAACCAGATGAGTTTGATGATTTGTTTGTTTCATTAAATGATTTTTCTCAAGTCTATAATTTGGCCAAGTCCAGATTTCAGAAAGAAGAAATGAATAAATTTATGTTATTCAGAAGGCAAAGATTGTTAAAAATTCCTCTAGATCAACTAAGAGTTCCTATGCAAGAGGCAGAGATAGAAAATAAATCTGGCAAAACAACAGAACAAGCATCTACCAGTAAGCCCACTACATAATTATCTACTGACCAGCCCATTGTAAAGACACAAGAAGAAGTAACAGGAAATGATCCTGTTATACATACTGAAAAGATGATCATTGATGAGAAATCCCAAGAAAATATTGATCAACAGTCTACAACTCAAACAGAGAAGAAATGCACAAGTACTGATACTAATGTGCATGGCCAAAAGGAAAGTTCAGACAGTAAAATTGGTAAACAAGAAGGAAATATAGAGAAATCCGATACCCAACTTGGAGGAAACGAAAATACCAAGAAAATTGTAGATTCTTCTAATCTTAATATTTCCTCTCAATTGTTGAAACAGTATGATCAATTTGCTCATCAATTAGGACTGTAGGATAATCCTGAAGAGAAAAATCCAAAAGATCAGGATGTTGAAATCATTCCTGAACATCCTACAGGACAAATTTTGTTGAAAATTGACGATATCCCTCCTCTGGATGTATTCTACAGCCCTAAACATAAGGCTGTTGTTAAAAAACAGAGAAAAAGAAGGAAGATGGATCAGGACACAAATTTTGCTTCACAGGAAGAATTCATGAGTATTGTTTATAAGAATGCCGAAGTGAATCCATCTGAGGATCTCACTAAGTTATCTCAATATGCAGGAGCATACAGTGCTGCGACAATAGATAAAGCTGCAGAAGTTTCTCAGTTGATGACTCAGAAAGATCTACATCTAGCTTTACTTGAAAAACAAGCTAATGAAAATCAGCAGAAGATTGCTCAATTTGAACAGCAATTTCAAAATCAAGAGCTCAGAATTAAAGAGCTAGAAGAGCAGCTTGTCACAGAAAAGAAAAAAGTTGATGAACAAACTTTAAGTAATCAGCGACAATTGAATCAAGAGATTGCAAAGCTACAAAATTTGTTACAAGATGAAAGGAACACAAAGATTGTGCAAGAAAAAGAATTTCAAGCAGCCTTAGATAAATTCAAAGATTTTCCCAAATTGAATGAATTCAAAACAGAAGCTCTTGAAGCCAATAAACTACTATCTCAGCCGTTAGATATTTTTTGTACAAAATTAACTTAAACAAAGCCGTTTATTGATATAACATCATCTTTGATACAGGGCATAGTTACTCTCAGGCAAGAGATTGATGATGCCGATGAAAAGATTTCTGAATTTCTTACTTGGCAGGATACAGAAGAAGGAAGAAAAGCTAATCTTCCTAAAATAGAAGAAAGACATAAGGAAATCTTGTTTACAGAGTGGGAACGATAGTTAATGAAAGCCGAGAGAGCTATATCAAGAGCTAGAGGCATGATGGGTAATATAATGCAGTTTATCAATGACAACTTATATGCAATTAATCTCATTTCAGATTTTGTTCCAGGCAGTTTGCTTAAAGTCAAAGACACTGATCGCAAATGGAAAGAAGAAATACTGAATAAAAATCAACAGATCAATGAGCTTCAAACAATATCTTGGGATAATATGTGGACCTATCTAATTAAGCCACTCAATCAACAATTAGCTATTAAATGCCTATCAAACGCTGTTGATTGTTTGATTCCAGAATTCTTCGATGCCACATACGCTGGACAGTTACATTCCAAGATGAGTCATCCATCAGAGGTCCAGGAAATGTTGAAAATTTGCCACCTGGCTACATCGAGCGAGAGGGAAAAGCAATGAATCAGTTCCACAAAAGATAGCATTTCTGTTTTTAAGTTGATAGATTGTAGCAATAGTTGTAGGATCCTGTTTTCATGTAATTTCATATTTAAACCCTTCTCATGCATTGGAGAAAGGGTCCTGAGTTGTAATATTTTTGACTTGGAGATTACATTTCTGTACTCCACTGCCTCTTATATTTTATAAAGGATCACATCTGGTGATTTTATGCGGAATTATCTTTAAAGTGTTGCATTTCTGTACCTTGGATTTTATTTTTCATCGGAATTACTGGATTAGAGTATCAGATTTCATTTGAAAGCTTTCAAGATGGATAAGGTATTTTTATCTATTCACTGTTGATTTCTTTTGTCATATGATATTCGCTTTAAAATTTGCTATCATTTATATATATTTGTTTTCATAACGTTTCTTTATATATCATTTTTTAATATAATTGAAATGTTATCTTTCATAAGTGTATGTAGATGATATACAATGATGAATACAATATGCTAATATAACTCTGTTTAATTTCTTAAATAGAGTTATCTTTATTTGTTACTGCACATTTCAATTAAACTTTAATACATTTTTATGGTTATTGTTAAATTGGAATAATTTTAAGTTGTATTCACATATGATACCCAGGTTAGTCTTAGAATTTCTTTATCAGTATTTAGTTTAAATTAGATAGTTTTATTTCAGTTATTTAGTCCCATTTTCACTCATCCAAATCAACCCATCACCAACCCATTAGTTATAAGGAAACTGGTCCTTTCAATCCAGTCGGAGCCACCATACCAAACGGATAAGGAGTTGTCCTAAGGTCCCGACCGGATGGTTTTCCCCAATGTTTGAAGCAGAGATATTCTAGGCTTCAACATTTTTGGCGCTAGAAGGAGGGCCTGAGCTATGAATGGCAAGTAAATCTTTATCCACAAGCCATTCTGAGAGAAAAACACCCTCATTAACTTCTTCAATTTCTTCTGAAATACAAAATCCTATAGAAGGAATTGAGAAGAATATTCAGACACCCACTACCAAAATCTCAAAACAATCATACAACCAAAATCCTGAGTCTCCTGAAGTACAAGATTTAATTCATAAATTGAAAGGATTCTCATTATCTCTAGAAGAGTCTGAAATATCTGAAGGTAGTGTAAGATCAAAATTTGTTCCTTCAAAACCTCTTACTAGGCTTCAAAGTGAAAAACTTGGTATTTCTCCGAAAGAATTCCCTTTACCTAGTAGAGTCAAAACAAAAAGAACTCAATCGGAATCAGAAAGTGATATAAGTTCTTCATCTCATATTCAATCACCTGTTTCCTAAATCCCAACTCAACAAAGTGCAGTTGTTTCCACATCATCTACTCAATCACCATCTGCTCAATCATCATCAATCTTAGCATCATCTATTCCAACAATTTATGTTCCAACATCACCAGTCTCTACTACTCCTCCAACAGTTGTTACAATAATGGCTATACCATGGGCTACTCCAGGGGCTGTCAACATGCCTGCACCTTTACATGATTTACCTGACAATCCTGGAAAATGGCTTCCAAAGTTCAGTCCAGAGCTTAAAATTCAAGCTGACGAACACATCAATAACTTTATGCTGGCTGTAAATTTGAATGGAGTCGTAGAAGAAGATGTTGTAGTCAGACTATTCCCTTATACTCTTCAAGGGGCAGCAGGATCCTGGTACTTTTCATTACCTTCAAGATCCATAACAAGTTGGGCCATTTTTGTAGATCATTTTTTAACCAAATTTGGAGATGACAGATCAATAGCTACTTTAATCAACGATCTCTCAAATTTGAAAGCAGAACCCAAGGAGCCCATTAAAGATTTCAACGCTAGATTCAACAAACTCTTGAACAAAATCCACACAGATTCAAGGCCTAGTGAACAAGTCAGAAGTGAATGGTACATAACTGCTTTGCCCTCAAACATAGCAATTTTTGTAGATAGAGCCGCAAAACCTACGTTAGCCGAGAATATGAAAGAGGCTATTGCAGTAGAGAAACGAATTATTTCTCTAGAAAAGAAAAATGCTATTGAGGAAAGGAAATCCAAGAAGGTTAGCTTCAAAGATGATTCAAGGAAAAAGGCCAAAGACCTATACGACATGGAAAGTTTACAGAAAGTTCTAAAAACCATGTCAAATGAAATGGTTGAAATAAAAAAACAAGTAGCTGAAACTTCTACCAAAAAACCATTCCGAAATTTCAAAAGAAATCAAGTTGAATCTAAACCTCCCAATTCAATCTCTAATGCAGAATCAGAAGAGGAATAAGAAGAAGATACTCCTCTAGTATCAGAGGAGGAAGATGAGAATGAAGAAATAGCTGAATTACATGGAATGTGGGATTTTATTCTCTCTAATTCTGATAGTGAGGTAGAACAAGAAGCTATGCCTGTAAGTACTAGGAGTAAATCTACATCGTAGCCTGTACAAACAGTGCCTAAAAAGAAAATTACAACTCCAAGTACCAAAGACAAATCCCCTGCAAAGAAAACTTCTCCGTTACCTACTCAAAATCAGCCATCTTCTTCTAATCCTCCTACATCGACAACAAAGACTTTAGTGGTGTCAGATCCTATGGAGTATAACATTGTTGAAGACATGAAAAAGATTAAAGCCAACATTTCTTTACATGAACTCAACAAACTAAAACACCAGCAGAAGTTGCTATTAAAAGAATTAAATGCTACACCAATTGCTCCTTTACCAAGTGGTGTAGTTGCAAAAGCAGCTAAAGGAACTGGTAAGCCACCAGACAAAGTAGATGCTACTGATACTGTGCTCATTGGAGAAAGATCAAATTCTCAGACTCCTCCTTTTCTTTTGACTTATGAAATGTACAATAAAAATCTGCATAATTGTTTAATCGATTCTGGAGCATCCTCTAATATAATGCCTACTTATGTTTGTGCCAAATTGAATATTGAACCACAGAAATCGGCAGTTCATATTGTTCAATTGGATCGCTCTAAAGTTCAAGTTGTAGGAGAAATCAATTCAGTTACTATCAGATTAGCTTCCGATCCTAGAATTGTCCAAAGAATTGATATTTTGATTGCTGATATTCCTGAATTCTATGGATTAATTTTAAGCAGGGACTGGTCTGCGAAACTTAATGGTTATATCTCAACTGATTATTCACATATGTGGCTTCCCTACAAAGGGAAACCAAATCAAATCAAAGTTGAACGAGAAAAACATATGATGCACACTGTCACTGAATTTGAACAATCTAATGAGCCTGTGGCATTCAACAACAATATTCTTGGAGGTTATTCTACTGAGTCATTCCTTGGGAACTTCAAAGCACCACAATCACCCTTTTCTATAAATACTTTTGTTTCTCAAATAGAAAATTTTTCACAATCTGATTCTTCCAGAATTGTAAATATTTTTGATGTAATTGTAGATAAGCCAATAGATAAATCTTTATTTTGGTCATTATATTTTGATGGATCAAAATCTAGTGATGGAGCTGGAGCAGGATGCATCTTAATTGATCCAGATGGAGAGAAAACCATGCTATCATGTAGGTTTGAATTTGAGTGTGCAAACAATACTGCAGAATATGAAGCCTTGATTCAAGGACTTTATAAAGCTATAGGGTTAGATGTTAAATACTTGAAAGTCTTTGGTGATTCAAATCGTTTGTCATATACGTAATTTGTCACCGTCCTTACCATTTCCCATCCCGCACAATGGAGGACCCATTCTGTGACCTGTGAACATTGTCATGCCTTGGAAACATCATCAATGTATCCCTCTGAACATGAGCTTTATTTGCCCTTGAGGCATCTCCTTGCAAAAGTCATGAAAAACATCCCTTTTGGCATTGGCGCGGGCAAGCAGTTCAGTACCCGCGCCAATGGGGAAATCAATGCAAAGAGGTCGCGCCACCTGGCGCTCTGTCATAGAGCCGTAGTCGCGCCACCCAATTTGGGAGTTGTTTTTTAAATAAGGATGGCGGAAGTTGAGTTCTAACAAATTCACAAACCATCACCTATCTTGAGTTGGGAGGTTGGCTGCGGGAGTTCTATGGAGGGAAGTGGTTTTGCCACCTCCCATGGAACCTTCCTTGTCGATAGGGCCAATCCCATAATAATAGGGATCCCAACTCCTCCTTCCCCATCTATAAAAGCTTGCTCAAATCAATGGCAAGCTAGTCTTGAAGTGCCTAAGCTCTGAAACTCCATATTCCCAAGAGCCTTTGTGTTGTAAAGAATCCTCTCTTTCCCTTAAGGCTGACTCAAGTAAGGAGACCATTGTCACGAGACTCTGGAGAGGTTTTCCCTTTCCCTGGCGAGCTTTGCGAGACGTGGACGTCTGGAGACCCGTCCAAAGGAGACCGCGACGTCAGAACTTGGTTGTAATCTCTCTTCGCTGGTTATTTAATAGATGATTATGATTATGGTTCCACTCTGTTTTCCATCATGTTAATGTGAGTAACGTCCTTTCTGACTGACGTTTAGTTACGTATGCTGGTTTCTATGCTTGTATCTGTTCGTTTCTTCCATGTGCAAGTGTTCATCCGCGGAGATCGTGGAGGGATTGTGATCTGCCAAGGCTGAGGAACGGGGACGCTTCTTCTTCAGATCCTAGCGTTGGAATCCAGGTAGGCTTCTATCTCCAGCCTTTTCATTCGTAATTAGAAACCTGCGTCATGACATTGTTTGTTTGTTGCTAGACCCCTGCTGGGCTAGTAGGGATCGCCTCTGTCCGCAGAGGGGATTTACCTCCTCAACAAATTGGCGACTCCACTGGGGATCCAGCTTGTTGTTTGATTTGTAAACTATAGACGGAGCCTGAAGTACAGCCAGATAGCCTTCGAAACGCTTCTGCTTTGCATTAGCGGAGTAGATCAACGCTACTTCAGTCAATCTCCGGTTTGGTTTACGGACTGAACAACTTGGAGTCTTTGTCTTGCCTTGCCGTTTGTATCTTGCTTTTCCTTGCTTGATGAACCTTCTGGGTTGGGTTCTTTGTGTGTTTTTGCTTCTTGGATTGCTTAGCTTGCATTGGTCTGTTTCTGGAGTAGCTTGTTTTTAATTTTGGCTGAGAAACTCGACTGGCGCGGTTTTCAACCCGACAGTCGCGCCGATTGGCGCATGTTGCCTTTGTTCAATCCGCGCCAATTGCTTTCTGGCACCAGTTTCACACTTACAGTCGCGCCACCCCTGTAAGTTTTTTGAGTTTTCTCATTTTTGAGCTCTCTGAAGTTGATCAGTGTTTTTCTTCTTGATTTTCTGACTGCCTGAGTGTGTTGGAGTCCTGTTTGACTGGGAATTCACCTTTGTCCTTTGGTTGTTTGCTTCTATCTACCGATTTCACGTTTTAAGCCCTAGGTCATCTAGTGGCTTAGTGTATCGAGCCCTCCTTGGGAGTTTTGGTGTTTGGATTGTCCTGTCAACTATCTGATTGATTCTCCACATTCTCTGAGTAGTTGTTCATTGTTTTATTGCGATTTTTGGGTGATTGTTCATTTCTTCATTCGAAACTCGTTTGGTCTTGCGTTGGACCTAGATCACACGGTCCATTGGAAGCTTTTGAGTCTTTTCTTTGCTTTGAGAGACTTTGGTCGATTTGGGGATCTGATTGCTTGTGTTGTTGAGTGAAATGTGTTTGTTGCGCTCTCTTGAATATCGTTTCTCAAGTTGCTCCATTTGTTTTCAAGTGTGATTAGTGCATATTAGCCATTAAACATTGAAAATAAAATAAAAAAAATCTCTTTTTCTTTTGTTAATTAGTGCAAATTGTAATCTTTTCCATATCGCTAGTGATTAGTGTTTTGAATGAAAAGTTGTCAATTGCATTAGTTGCATTAGAGATCTCATTGTTTGGTTTCCTTTCATTTCGGCCTAGGGCAAGGATAGGTGCACTCCTTCTGATTATCTTGTACTCCTATCTATGTACTTTCAGATTAATAAAATGGCTTAGTTTTCTGGCATTCTATGTGTACTTGTTCCATGATGTGGTTCCAGCATTGTATTTTCTATATCACACCGGGGTATATTTCTCGCGTACATCGGTTATTTCCCTTTGGGGATATTGCGCTTTTCATCGAACGAAATGTTGCACCGTGGCATATAGCTTGCATTTAGGAGACACTACATACGATAGGGCCTGGAAATTGAAACTTAATTGAAGATCAACCGTAAAATTTATTCAATTAACCTAAGGCAACATTGGAACTTAACGAAACATATTTAGAAGGTCTAGGCTAGAGACGTGTTCCGGCGTCGTTAAACCTAGCAGCTGTCGTTCGCCTGTTGGCTTTAGACAGCACTAGTACGGACTTGCGCTCCCCGTACCGTCGCGTATATAAAGGGAGACCCCCATAGGTTTTCAATCCTTTATCCACAGGAAGCCGAGTCTGCCGCCCTATACCCGTGATACACCGAACACAGCATTCGGGGAGACTACCTGCACGTACGTAAAGTCCTTGGTCGATTTTTGTTTCATTTTTGAAACCAAGGTGTATATTGCAGTTCACGGATATTTGGTACACCCTTTGTGCCTAGTTTTTCCTGAGCAGTCATTTGGTCTTTTCTGACTCCCTAAACTTGAAAAGACCGCCAAGCGCTTGTCCTTTCACGCTTGTGTCAACTCTGAAAGAGATAGAGTCATCTTTTTATCGTTTCTCGACTCTTAAAACATGAAACGGTAGAATTTCTTACTTTCCAATGTGGTAAAATTAATCGCCCACGATTACACACCTATTTAGACATTGCTTGTTGACCGTTTGATCGTGTGTCTTAACTCATTTTCAGCCCGTGTGTGTGTTTGCTCTTTTCTTCTAGTCTTTTGCCACGGTGGCGGAACCATCGGTTTCGTCTACTGGTAGTCCTTACACGGACGATTCTTCAGAAGCTTCTGAGCCTTCTGTTGAACCACAGCAACCTGTTGTTTCCGAGTTTCCTGACGGGGGACCGGTTCTCGCCGAGCAACCCTTTGGAGGACCAGTTGAGTTCAATTGGCCCTTTTCGGACCCTGTGTCTGAATTGAGATTAGGAGTTGATTTCCTTTCTCTTACATCGGGTTCACCGTTTGTTGCTGCTGTTTTTCCTCCTAGTCCTCGTCGTCTTTTGCGTAATTTAACGGCAGGATCAACCATGAGTGATTCTAGTGAGGAAATTCCGGTGTCTGATGACTATCAGCGCATCCCTCGTAGATTGTTTGAGGGAGACGACTCTGAGCTGGCTACCACGTCGTCAGCCAGTCCTTCTTTACCACAGGGATACAGATCTCTGGGTCAGATCATTTCAGCTGCGGCCTCTATGGGGATATCATCTCCCGCTTCGAGACCAGCTGTCACTACACCCGGGGTGTCCCCTTCGACGCCCGTCACTTCTGTTCCCGTTCGGCCCACTGTTTATGTGGCTGCCTCTTCTTCTGTTGTCTCAACATCTGCTACCAGGGCTGGGCCAACTCCTGAAGACGTTTACCTAGCTACTGCTATACCGGAGAATATCTCTCCGGAGGAGTATCAGTTGTTTTTGCAACAGCCGAACGCCGGAGCTGGACAAGTCCCCCAAGATCCTTACCGATCCTTCTTTTCGCACTATGCACAGGATGGCACTCCCGTGTATGCGTTCCCAGGTCAGTTTGATGAGCACGGGGAGGTTTTGCGCCTTCCTGCTCCTGAGGCTTATCTGTATGCTCAAGGTTTACCGTACAACCAGGCTTACAACCCGCAGGGACAACCCTTCCAGGGCCAACCTGCGGGCCAACCTGGCTATTTGTATGACCCACAGGGACAACCCATCCAAGGCTACCCTGCGGGCCAGCAAGGGCCATTGTACAATCCGCAAGGACCATATTATAGCCCTGCTGGTCAACCTGCTCAACCTCAGCTAGGGTATCAACCGGGACAGGCCTATGGTCCTGGGGGGCAAATCCAGCCGTCTTTACCAATGCAACCGCAGTATCCTGCTGTTTCTAACGTTGCATATCACCCAGGACCACCCTATGGTTCTGCTTCAGGTCAAACTGGTTTCCAGCAAGCACCTGGTCCTGTTCCTCCACCAGGGCAACCGATTCATCCGGTACAGCCCGGTGTCCCGCCTCCAGGCTAGCCGACCCATCCGGCACAACCTGGGGCTCACTTACAACCAGGTCAGCCTGCGCAACCAACACCGCCTGGTCACCCGGGCCAGCCTGGTCATTCAGGCCAGCCCCCTCACTCGGGTCAACCTGTTCATTCAGGGCAGCCCTCTCATTCCGTTCACTCCGCTCAACAGCCTGTTCATTCAATGCCGCAGCCAAATCAACAGCTGCGCCCTACGTACCAGGCTCCGCAGGGTTCCACTTATCAGCAGCCTACTCATCCTCAGAGTGGTTATTATCCTCATGGTCAGTCTCAACCGAACTATAACCACCCCGGAGGCTCTCAGTATTATCCTCCTCCACCCGGTTCTACCTACGCTCAGCAGCCAAATCCAAACGCTGCTTATACGGGGCAGACGCCTAATCAGGGCCCGAACCCTGGTTATCAAGCCCCGCACTATGGTTACCAGCAGCCAAATCAGTCTGGTTATACGAACTATGCCCCTACGGTCAGAATCCTGCGGGACAGAACCCGTGGGGGCAGGGATATTCACAACCATCGTGGAGCACGGGTACCGGACCTTATCCTGGGACTGGCATGGTAGTTAACCCTCCATTGTCGTTCCTGGCTACCTTGGAACTGCCGGACGTTTCAAAGTTGACCAATGATCCGATTTCACATAATCCATATTGGCCTCCGGTTCCCACCAAGATACCAGGTGATTGTCCCAAGTTTGAGGGCAAAGTTGGCGAAGACCCCCAGGCGCATGTGATGACGTATCACCTCTGGTGTTCGTCTAACTCTTGGGTCGACGATTCGATTCGTCTGCGTCTTTTCCAGCGTACTTTAACAGGAGCTGCTGCTAAGTGGTACATAGAACTATCCCGTGGTATTTTTCAAGATTTCAACTCGTTAGCCATGGCTTTCCTCACGCATTTCCAGTTACCGGTCTGATATGAGGCCGGGACGCACCTCCTGACTTCTCTGAAACAGGACACGGCCACTCATATTTCGGATCACATACATGAGTGGCGGCGCCGTCGTCGATTGATCAAGTTTCACATACCTGATCAGATCTTGACTCACTGGTTCACCACCTCCTTTGTGAATAAAATCGCTCAGGATATCGCGATGGGAGCGTGTGTGACGGAGGAACAAGCTATCGCGCGTGCCCAGTACCTGGATCTTGTCTATTCACAGTCTGGCACGCTTTATGACATCTTGACTGATGCTCCACGGCCCGGAACCACTAAGGCTCCGCCTACCCCTACGGTGGATGGTGTCATTGGTTCCGTTTCTCAAAATTTGAAGAAGTCTTCGAATGGGAAGCAGAAGGCTAATTCTTCCAACAATACCTCTGCTAATCCCGCCTCATCCGATTCTGGTAAAACCGCGGAGGTGAATGCCGTCCAGGCCAATCCTGCGGACAAATCCTCCAAGGGGAAGAAGAAGGGCAAAGGCAAATCAAAATCTGATGCCTCGAAACCAGAATCTAAATCTCGAACTGAGGATGGCTCCCAGCGTAAGCCGAAGTTCCCTTGCCTCATCTGTGAAGGTGACCATTACACTAAGGATTGTCCACGACGGTCCAAGGTTAGTCAACTTCTTAAAGGCCCTAAAGGGACCTCGGCTGTTTTAAAAGAGTCATTTCCATCCCAGCAGACCCAGATGGTCGAGCAGGCGTCACCATCTGCACCGTTTGGGTCTCAGGTTTTCATGATGAAGACTACTGCACCTATCACTGTCGCTACATGGTCGAAGGATTACAATGAATCGCGGCAGGCACCCGGGAAGGCAGTCACAGATGGGCCGCCTCCCCCACCTGCCTCCGGTCCATTGGAAATCGAGAAGCCGACTCTCGAACCCGTTGTGAAACCACCTCCCAAGGGTGTTCTTCGAAGATCCTCTTACAATCCAAATGCTCGTGCCGCTCAACATTACAGTATCGTTGAGGATCTGGCACAGGCGCCATGTGCCATGTCTGCACTTGAGGTTCTTCAAAGTTGTCCTTCACAACGGAAGGCTTTACTGTCTTCCATCGGTGGTATCGATCCCGCCGACTCGAGCCTTCTCACCTTTGATCTGGAGAATTTTACTCCCCGGCTTCCGCATCAAATCGCTTTGGTCATTCAAGTCGGGATTAACGGTCTGAACATTCATAGGGCCGTCGTAGATGAGGGTGCATCTACCTGCATTATGTCCTCCGCTTGCTGGAAGGCCATCGGCTCTCCAGCCTTGTCGTCATCTCCCAATGCCCTTGAGGCATTTGATGGTCGGGAATCTAAACCCCTGGGAGTTCTCAAGAGTCTTGCGATCACGTTACAGGGAAAAAATGTCAACGTGGAAGTAGAAGTAGTTGACGCTAAACTCAACTACAACATACTTCTTGGCCGCAGCTGGACCCATGCCATGCTCTGCGTGCCGTCTACCGTCTTTCGATTCATTAAGTTCCCTCATGAGGGCAAGATTGTCACGGTAGATCAGTTGTCATTTTTCACCTCTAGCTCTGAGAACAACGTCCCATACGTGGATCAAATTCCGAATCCCCCAGACAGCATAGGACCTGGTCTTTTCAAAGACCCAGTCCTCATGGGTATATTCCCCGCACCGCCACCGGATACCGCTCAAGTCAACATGT
Organism: Pinus albicaulis; assembly: GCA_034641835.2. Classification (NCBI taxonomy): domain Eukaryota; kingdom Viridiplantae; phylum Streptophyta; class Pinopsida; order Pinales; family Pinaceae; genus Pinus; species Pinus albicaulis. Next base: position 303,499,233 of record CM076569.1, read on the forward strand.
TGTCCAGGACTGATGACCCCTGGCTTATTCCTACACCTGAGCAGGTATATGAGTTTGGAGAATCCATGCCTTTAACGCCAGTAGAGATCAGCTACTGTGAGATTGTTGCCACATCGGACCCTCCACCTCCTCAGCATGCTCCGATGAGCATGGCTCTTGACGTCTACTCGCAATCCCCCTGGCTTGGTCAGGCTGATTCACCTGATCCTCTTAGAGAGACTTTTCCTTCAGATGAGGCTATCATTGAAACTATGTCTCTTGAGGAGCTACCCTGGGGCGATGGGCATCATCGCTCCTCGTTTATGCCTAGCTTGGGGGCAATGACTGACTGTCTAGAGCGTTATGCTACTCAGGTTCCTTCCCCTCCTCTTCAAACACCGATCTTGATGCACGAGGTCTTTTCAGAGGGTAATCTGAGTAACATTACTCAAACTATTCCAATCAACATCTCCGTTAAACCGGGGATTGTTGAGAACATTCATGTGGGTGTGATTTGTTCTCCCAAGGAGATTCAAGTCTATACTGAGCTTTTCAAATAATTCAGAGATGTTTTCGCATGGTCTTACGAGGAAATGCCGGGAATTGATCCGAGTATTGTCGTGCACGAGATTCCAACCTACCCAGGTGCGAAACCCGTGCGCCAACGCTTACGTCCCATGCATCCTCGGAAAGCCGCCGCCATCAAGGCAGAAGTTGAAAAACTTCTGAACGCGAGTTTTATTTATCCTATCCCCCTTACAGAATGGGTGTCCAATATCGTCCCTGTTGATAAAAAGCAGGGTACAATTCGAGTCTGTGTGGATTATCGCGATATCAATCGCGCCTGTCCTAAGGATAATTATCCCACTCCGTTCATCGACCAGATCATCGATGAATGTGCTGGGAGTGAGATCTACTCCTTAATGGACGGTTTCTCAGGCTATAACCAAATCAATATTGCACCTGAGGATCAACATAAGACCACATTCATCTGTCCGTGGGGCACTTTCGCGTACAAAAAACTCCCGTTCGGCTTAAAAAACGCTGGTGCCACATTTCAGCGTGCGATGTCCTACGCGTTTCACGATATTCGCCATATTGTCCAGCCTTATCTGGACGACTTGCCAGCCCATTCGGGTAAGCGAGAGGACCATCCTGAGCATCTCCGCCAGATATTCCTTCGTTGCAGACGCTACAATATCAGGCTCAACCCTCATAAGTGCGCCTTCTGCGTCGATTCTGGCCGTCTTTTAGGCTTTATAGTCTCGAAAGACGGAATTCGCCTTGACCCTCTAAAGGTTGAGGCCATTGTAAACCTCCCATCACCCTCCTCCCTGTATCAGTTACAGAGTCTACAAGGGAAAGCGAATTTTCTTAGGCGCTTTATCCCGAATTATGCCGAGGTGGCCAAAGGATTCACTCGTTTGTTAAAGCAGAATGTTCCCTTTCACTGGGATGAAATTGCTCAGGAATCCTTTGAGAAGCTGAAGACATTGCTAGCCAATGCTCCGTTGCTTCGTCCTCCCGACTACCACCGCGACTTCACTTTGTATCTAGCCGCCGCATTTAGCACCATCGCCATGGTCTTGGTGCAGGATGACGATAACGGTGATGAACATGTTGTTTATTACCTGTCTCGGAATCTTCTCGACCCTGAAACGCGTTATGCACATGTCGAGAAGTTGGCCTTAGCAGCCGTACACGCCGTACAACGCTTTCGCCATTACATCCTTTTGCGCACGATAACAGTGGTTTCAGACTGCAACCCTATGACGTATATTCTTTCTAGACAATTACTAGGGGGCAAGTACTCCAAATGGATCGTGATCCTATAGGAGTTTGACTTGGATTTCACCACTGCCAAGTTAACTAAATCACTGGTCTTCGCGGATTTGATATGTTCTCTCCCTACGGACTCTGTTCCCTCACACTCTGAAGACCATATACCGGACGAAACGTTGTTTCTTATCGATACTCGTGATCCTTGGTACGGTGACATCATAGTGTATCTTCAGACCGCGACATTTCGGTCTGAGTTGGATAAAACTGCCCGCCGTCGGATTCGGCACCAGTCCCAACCCTACCGTATAGTAGGAGATACCTTATATCGCATTGGAGTAGATTCGGTGCTCCGATGATGCCTTACCTTGGAAGAGGCTGAGAAAGTCTTAAATGACTGTCACAGTGGCGCCTGTGGCGGACATATGTCCGGGTATGCTATTGCCCAGAAGATTCTGCGGGCAGGTTATTTCTGGCCTTCCATATTCAAGGATTGTATCACTGCAGTCCGAAAATGTCATCCATGCCAGATTTTTCAGCGCAAGATGCGCGCGCCGCCATTGCCTTTGCATCCCGTTATTACCGTCGGCCCTTTTGCGAAATGGGGCGTGGATTTTATGACGTGTAACCCTCACTCGACCGGGGGGCATGCGTATATCATTGTCGCCGTCGACTACTTCACTAAGTGGGCCGAGGCGATGCCTACACTAGCTGCTGACGGGAAAACGGCTGCTTCATTTATATTCAACCACGTTATTGCATGGTTCGGGGTTCCTCAAGCCATCGTCACTGATCACGGTACTCATTTCCGCGATTACATGATGGCGGAGCTGACTTCAACGTTGGGCTTGCGTCACGACAACTCAACACCATACTACCCTCAAGCGAATGGTCAGGTTGAAGCGGTGAACAAGGTTTTGGTCACCATGCTTCAGCGAACAGTTGGGATTCATAAATCCAATTGGCATCTCCAACTGTTCGCAGCTCTCTGGGCATACCGAACATCTGCTAAGAGTGCAACTGGGTTCACACCATTCCAATTGGTGTACGGTCTGGAAGCTACTCTGCCAGTTGAATGTGAAATTCCTTCGCTTAAATTAGCTGTGGAGCTCTTACCGGATACCTCTCCTGAGGAAGAACGTCTTCTGTATCTCGAACGGTTGGATGAAACACAAAGCACAAAAGAAGAGGGTCAAATCTCATTTTGATCAAACTGTTTCTCCCCGTTCTTTCATTGAAGGAGACCTCGTTCTCTTGTACGATCAGGCACATGATAAGCTTGGAGCCGGTAAGCTCCAGCCTATGTGGCACGGTCCCTATATAGTAAAGCGCGTTTTGAAAAATGGGGCCTACGAGCTTATAGATTACGAAGGAGTTCCGCTGGCGCAGCCCAGAAATGGGTTGTACCTTAAAAAGTACTACGCCTAAAGTGATTTCTTGGTGTGGTGTGTGTACATAGGTGTGTGATTGTCATTTGTGTGCATAGTGTGGTGTGCTTTGTAAACATCTTTCTGCTGATCGGGTCTTCCTGGTTGTGCAGATGTCTATCCATCCATTTGTTGGTTTCGCGGATGGTGCCTCCCGCAGTACCAGGAATCTGTCTTCCGCAGCCTGGGTAATCTACGATCCTGCTGGTGAGTTGATTGACCTGCAAGGTGTGTGTTTAGGACGTATCACGAACAATATCGCGGAATATAGTGCCGTGTTGGAATTGTTAACCGAGGCGGTAAACCTTGGTATCCGTGAATTGCTCGTGTACCTAGATTCACAACTTGTAGTGTTACAGCTGAACGGACACTATTCGGTAAGAAACCCGTCCATCTTACGTCTGTATTTGCGTATTCGATTACTGGAAAGGAATTTTGATTACATTACATATCATCATATACCCAGGCATTTGAATACATTAACAGATGCAGTAGCAAATTTGGTATTAGACAGACATTTGCGCAATTTATAAATCATCATCACATGTAAAGAAAGACTCATCCAGAAATAGATATGTATATATATAGGTATCGAAATGTTTACATAGAGTGTGTCACATAAAACTCAAAAATATACATAATCGTCTTAGTACATCCTGAGACACTATGTCTCTCAAAAATAGGTGTGGCATAAATCCTAAGGACTAATCCGCATGGTGCTCATGGTAGCACGTCACTGCACGCACTAGGCGCCTCAGGATTCGGTGGATCCGATTCGGAACCCCCACCGTGTGGCGCTGGTATGCCATCGGTACGTCTGCTAGCCGGGCATAGTCTGGGATCCCGTGGGCAATCCCCTCGAGGTTCTGGATCAGTTCATCTCCTCCGGTGCCTTCTCCCTGAATCTCAGGGGCGAGTTGTGTCCTCCGGGAGATTGGAGATATCCCGGCTGGTCTCTCAGGTCCTACATCTGCATGCATATATAATTGTGTTAAGACGAATGTGTATTAACAAAAAAACATATAAACATAAAATCAAAATATGAGGTCTTACCCAGCTCCTCGTCCCAGTCATCTCCTTCTGGTAGTGGGAGATCTGGGTCCCCGGTAAAGTCAGTTCCCGAATAGGGCCAATCTTCCACGACGATCAGCTGGCGCCGTAACCACCTAAAGAACTCTGGCCTCCAGGACATCTGTTGGCCACCTCCAGATCTGGGCATCAAAGCTGCCCAGCGAACCATTCGTGGCTCTCGTGGTATCGGACTCGCCACTGCGGCTCCTTGGCCCTGGAAGATTGGTATGCGTTCCAGAATGAACGATACCAAGATGGAACCATAACCGAACTGCTTCAGTTTCCCCTGTTTTCACTTTGTGAGCTGCCTTTTCATGTTGATAGTTACTGCTTCTGCCCAGTTGAACAGTAAGGGACCCATGCATTCTGAGGCCAGCAGGAGTTGAGTCTTCGTGGCCTCATGCGGAGCCTGCGACCCAGCAGCCCGCGTAATGGTATGGAGAACTACTCTCAGTGCTAGGTCAGGGATGGTGTGGATATCCACCTTCTTGCTTCCTGATCCTGTTTGTGCCCCTCGGCACACCCGTGCCATTACTTCTTCCATCTTTTCCCCAGATGGTCTGCTTCCAGTCAGTATAGGGATTGGACCTCTGCGGGACAATCCAGTGATGAAATAAACATCGGTGACCTCCAGTTCTAACACCTGGTCTCGTAACCTGAACACCTGTTCATGTTCGTCCTAGATACTGATTAAATATTGGAGGAGCTCGGGCTGAGCTCGTAAACATGGTGTGAGGAAGAACTTTTTCAATCCACAGTTTCTAAGTGCATTCATGCAAGCTTGGCTTTGCATGGCCTGTTCATCCTCTTCTCCGTGCTCTCGTTCCTTCCATTCGATGGCCATTTTGAGTGATTTTCTGCATTCACATGGTCAAAAACCCTTAGTTACATCTTTGATGAGCTTCAAATTCCAAGCAATTTGGTTTAAATATCGAAATTTTGGGCGGAATTTAAGGTTCGGCCGCTGGCGCGGCTATTTTGCGAACAGTCGCGCCATGTGGCGCGAGCCCTTTACAAAAAAGAGCTCATTGGCGCGGGTCCGTGCCCGATACCCGCGCCAATGGGCCCGGCCCTAAAATTTTAAAAATGGCCACACAAAACTGATTTCTAAGGGAAAGCTATTAAAAAATGAATGGAAATGAAGAGCAAAAGAGCGCCTCTTACCTATGACAGACGAGAAGCTGAATGGTCGATTGGATTTGTCGCAATCACCGTCAGAAGTTTCTGCTCCAAAAGGACCACTGTTGCTTTCCCCAAGGTAAATAGTAAAAAGTAATTTTATTTTTACCAATTAGACATATTTATAACTTTTTCGATGTTAAATGAGTTTTAAAAGTTATTTTTATCAAATATTTGCATATGTTATGTCGAAAATGGGTTTACGCTTGCTTGGTATGTGCAGCAGCAGGTTTTTGCGACTGAAAAGATGGAAACGAGTTGTATTTTATACTTTTTCGGACTCGGTAAATACACGAAAAAGTCACTCTGGAGTCATCTTTCAGCTCTTTTCCGACTCTCTAAATATGAAAAGATCGCCGAGGCCCTTGTCGTTTCGATCTCGTTAAAATGGACACGAATCGACATCCACCCAGTATAAGTTTAACCCTTTTTCGGGCTGGGATGGATTGATTACGAAAAAGGAATACCCTAGCCTATCGCGACTAGGAGGTTTTCCCGGATATTGTTTTCTACCTTTTCGGATCCGGGGAACTATTTACGAAAAGGGACCTGTGGAGTTTTCTTTTCCGCTGTCTTTTCAAACTCTCTAAACATGAAAAGACGCCGAGTTCTTCCTTTGTCAGACTCGTTAAACCCTGATGACATCGGATCTAGTCGATATGACGTTCTCCGAGTTTCTCCTTCCTAGGACTCGTTAAATGCACTAGGATGGATTCGCCCGAAGGGCGGACTTATATCGCAAGCATATGCTATCCCCTTCAAGCTTGTTATTAAAAATAATTGGGGTACTCGCCAGAAATGGTGGGGGAAAAATGGAACCATCGTCGTTGTCGTTGGCAGTATGTCGCTCTTGAACATGGCACTTGTCTGCATTCGTGTCGGGTTGGGGACATCTCATCTCGTTGCTTCACTTTGCCTCCATGGGTTTGGGTAATCTTTTTTGACCTCTCATCTGTTCACTGCCTCGTCACCATGACCTCTGATTCGTTGATGTCAAATACTGCCAAGTCCACTGTCGTGCCGTTCATGTGTTCAAGAGAAGTTGGCCTCTGCAAATATCAACCTTCCTCTGTTTCTCATACGATCCCGATTCACAACAAAAACATCATGTTCCTCTGTCTCGTGTCGATGATGTGGGAATCATTATGGCCCACCTTCGATCAAGGTCACTTCCTGTCGACTTCAACTCATTATCCGGGAAGTTGGTCTAGAGACTCCTGATGGTACCTTGGAGCCTGCATGCCTCAATGGCAGGTTCATCGCATTCGATGTGGGGTTTACATCATTGACCTCCGATCGAGTGATTCTGCGGGTGTTCGACGTCAACTCATTTATTCGCACGCCGTAGATTGTACCTGTAGTACCTTGAGGGCCATTGTCATTATTGGTGGTTCCTCTCGCGTCTGTTAACAGCTCTCATCATTGGCTGGTAATCAGACGATGTTCTTGCATGTTCGACTTCAGCTCACATATTCGCATGCTTGAACTTGTACTTTGTTTGGGTCGAGATGGAGCGCAAGACCCTGGATTGTGTCTGTTGTAATCCAGGCTGCGATTGTGGATTATTATCATTATGTACATGACTCATTGATTGGATGGCTGTGACCATACCTGAGTCTATTTGTTTGATCTTAGTTGGATGGCTGCGCCCATACCCTGGATCTGGATTATAGCATACTCTGTTTCGGATGGCTGCGTCCATACCACATATACATCATGTACTTGAGATATCAGTTGTATCTTTCTGCGCAGGTTTTCCGACGGCGGGCCTTCTGTTGAACATGTTCTCGTAAAGCATTTCACCCCTCTCTCTCTCGGGCCTCATACTTTAGGGGGCATCTGTTACACAGTAATTTGTCACCGTCCCTACCATTCCCTGTCCCGCACAATGGAGGACCCATTTTGTGACCTGTGAACATTGTCATGCCTTGAAAACATCATCAATGCATTCCTCTAAGCATGAGCTTTATTTTCCCTTGAGACATCTCCTTGCAAAAATCATGAAAAACACCCCTTTTGGCATTGGCGCGGGCAGGCAGTTCAGTACTCGCGCCAATGGGGAAAATCCTGCCAAGAGGTCGCGCCAACTGGCGCTCTGTCATAGAGCCGTAGTCGCGCCACCCAATTTAGGGACTGTTTTTTAAATAAGGATGGCGGAAGTTGAGTTCCAACAAACTCACAAACCATTGCCTATCTTGAGTTGGGAGGTTTGGCTGCGGGAGTTATATGGAGGGAAGTGGTTTTACCACCTCCCATGGAACCTTCCTTGTTGATAGGGCCAATCCCATAATAATAGGGATCCCAACTCCTCCTTCCCCATCTATAAAAGCTTGCTCAAATCCATGGCAAGCTAGTCTTGAAGTGCCTAAGCTCTGAATCTCCACATTCCCAAGAGCCTTTGTGTTGTAAAGAATCCTCTCTTTCCCTTAAGGCTGACTCAAGTAAGGAGACCATTGTCACGAGACTCTGGAGAGGTTTTCCCTTTCCTTGGCGAGCTTTGCGAGACGTGGATGACTGGAGACCTGTTCGAAGGAGACCGCGACGTTAGAACTTGGTTGTAATCTCTCTTTGCTGGTTATTTAATAGATGATTATGATTATGGTTCCACTCTGTTTTCCATCATGTTAATGTGAGTAACGTCCTTTCTGACTGATGTTTAGTTACGTATGCTGGTTTCTATGCTTGTATCTGTTCATTTCTTCCGTGTGCAGGTGTTCATCCGCGGAGATCGTGGAAGGATTGTGATCTGCCAAGGCTGAGGAACGGGGACGCTTCTTCTTCAGATCCTAGCGTTGGAATCCAGGTAGGCTCTCATCTCCAGCCTTTTCATTCGTAATTAGGAACTTGCGTCATAACATTGTTTGATTGTTGCTAGACCCCTGCTGGGCTAGTAGGGATCGCCTCTGTCCGCAGAGGGGATTTACCTCCTCAACAATTTGGTAAAAGTTACAAGAGCGCAAGACATTAAGGACATGCCTAAAATATCAAATCATCACAATTCCATTTATAAAGCATGATAGTTTGTAAAACAAACCAAAGTCTTCCTAAGAAAAAAAGAATACTCAATGTCTAGGTTGTTGGAAATCATTCACACCGAACTTTATGGATGAGCTAGAACTCATAATTTGAAAGGATAAATGTACTTTATGATTTTCATATATGATTATACAAGATGAATTGGGTTACTTTTATTAAAATATAAATCATAAAATTTTGAAAAATTTAAAACATTTAAGGCTCTAATGTAAAATGAAATAGATTTAAAGAGAAAATGTCTAGGAATTGATAGAGGAGGAGAGTTCAACTCACATGAATTCAATGATTTTTGTGAATATGACAGAATTAAAAGGAATTTATCTATTATGAGAACTCCACAACAAAATGGTGTTGCTGAAAGAAAAAATCAAACAATTCAAGATATGGCAAGATCTTTTCTCTTTGAAGCTCAACTACCAAACCGGTTTTGGGGAGAAGTAGTGAACATGAAAGTCTATATCTTAAATAGAGCTCAAATAGGTACAAATAATACAAAAAATCCTTATGAAATATGGAATGTTAGACCAGCCATAGTGAGACATTTCAGAGTTTTTGGAAGCAAATGCTACATTAAGGAAAATAAAGAAAATCTAGGGAAATTAAATTCCAGAGTTGATTAAGGAGTTTTCCTAGAATATGCAGATAGAAGCAAATGATACAAATTTTATAACAAAATGACTCAAAAATATTTTGAATGCATTGATGTAAAAGTAGATGAAGCACTGCCCCGAGCCCAGGCATAACCGATTATCTACCAAGAATCACAATTAGATGGAAACAAGGATGAAGAGCATGATGAAGACAAAAAATAAGGTGAGTTATTACAATAAAAAACACTATCCATATTTGTTAAAATGAAACATACAAATAATCAAATTATGGGATATAAGGAATCAAGAGTTCAAACAAGAAGAAATCTTTTTAGTACATCAAAACAAGAGAACCTGGCCTTCTAATCCTTAATAGAGCCTCAAATTTTTTCCCAGGCTAGCCAAGATGAACATTGGTCAAAGATATGAATGAAGAGGTAGATCAGATTGAGAAAAATGATACCCGGGAATATGTTCCAAGACCAAAAGGAAACAATGTGATTGGAACTAAATGGGTCTATAGAAATAAATTCAATGAGGTTGGAAAAGTAGTAAGGAACAAGGAAAGACTCGTATGCAAAGGATATGACCAATTCAAAGGCATGGAATTCAAAGAAACATTTTTTCTAGTAGCCAAAATCGAAGGAATAAAGATGTTTTTGGATACATATTTTAATGGGTTCAAGGTTTATTAAATGGATGTAAAATCAACATTTTTGAATGGGGAACTCCAAGAAGAATTTTATGTTTAGTATCCAAAAGGTTTTCAACTATCAAAAGACAAGGATCATGTATGTAGACTAAAGAATGCCTTGTATGGTTTGAAATAGGCACGTAGAGCCTGGTATTCCAAATTGGATGAATATCTTTATCAAAAAGGTTTCAAAATAGGTACAATAGTAAAAAATATTTACGTTATGGCTAAAAAATATAACATGCTAATTATTGTTGTCTATGTGGTTGTCATAATACTTGGAAGTGATGATGATTCTATAAGAAAATTTTTTGCAGCCAATATGCAGAAGGAATTTAAGATGTCTATGCTAGGGGAATTGTTTTTATTTCTTGGCTTGTATGTTAATCAATCAGAAAAAGGTATTTTCATCTCTAATACCAAGTACCTTAAAGAAACATTGAAGAAGTTTGGTATGGAAAATTATGCATCTATGAGCACTTTTATGGTGATAGGTTGCAAACTTAGCAAGGATGATGAGTCTCCAGAAGTAAACTATACCATGTACATTTATATGATCAACAACCTTCTTTATTTAACAATGTCAAGACTAGATATCATGCAAGAAGTATGATTGGTGGGCATATTTCAATCATGACATAAGGAGTCATTTGTGAATGTATTTAAAAGAATATTTAGATATTTACAGGGAACTATGGATTATGGTTTATGGTATCCAAGGGGAACATATATTACACTCAAAGGTTATACGTATGCAGATTGGGATGGAAGAATTGATCCAAAAAATAGCACTAGAGGAGGAGTTTTATTTTTAAGTAAATGTTTGGTTTCTTATCTCAACAAGAAACAAAATTCAATTTCTCTATCCACTGCTAAAGAAAAATATATTGTAACAACCTCTTGCTGTACTCAAGTTCCATGGATTAAGTAGAATCTCAAGGATCTACAAGAGAAGGCTCTATCAAGTACCATTTTCTTCAAGAACAAGTTGCTAATAAAACTATCAGGTTGGAATACATTCCAACAAAAGAACAAATTATAGATATATTTACTAAACCTTTACCAAGAGAAAGATTTGAATATCTTAGATAGAAAATGGGAGTAATTTCTTCCCCACAAGAAGAAATGGTATAAGGTTGACTATCAGCCTATCGATAGGGGAAGTATGAATGTAGGAATTTACAGGAGGATAATTCATCCACAAGGGGAGCAAGTCCACAAGTAGGTACTATTAGGGTCCTATAATAATAGGATTCATAATTTTGAATTGACTATGTTTTAGTCTTGTAATATTGGACATACTTTGCTTTCTGCAAATTGTTTTCCCATATAAAAAATGTACAGAGGGTAAGTCCTAAAAGAAAAATCAAAGGTCTAAAAGAAAAAAATAAAAAAAGAAGATAAAGTATGAACCTCACCAAAAAGAGATAAAAATAGATCCTGAAAGTGCTGCAAATTCAAATGCCACTAATTTTTACTTTAATTTGCAAAATAATATGTTCTGCAGCTTGTCAAAAATGCCACAAATCCATGAGGATCAAACAGTTTAATCTTCATTAATTCATGCTTTAAATTTCATGTCGATAGTTAGAGAATAAAGATCTAGCCAAACCATTTAATCTTAGCAGATCAGTAGTTAGGTAGAGAATAATAATGAGCTCATCAGTTTAATTTGAGCCATTGGAAGTCATAAGTTTAGAATTAGATAGTTTTCTTATAAAAGAAAAATAAAAAGGGTTAGCAAGATTAAATACACCTAATAAATGAAGAAAAATATTAGGGTTAAATACTGGGTTGGTATATTACTTTCACAAGGCATGGAAAACATCAATTGGTCATTTCATATCACTAATATTCTCCAAAATACCATTCCCCATGTTTAAAATATTAATTCCATTCTTAAAAAGGATTTTTCCCTCGTAAAAATATCCATTTCCCTTCATACTAACCTTTCCCCCTTATTTCACACATTTTCCCTTCGTAACAACTCCTTTCCCTAGTTAAAAATATATTTTCCTTTGAAAATTAATCTCCCCTTTACTAATTCCTTTTTTTAATTCAAAAAGTATCAAAAACCCCCTTATCCTAAGTCTAAATAGTTAAAATGATATGTCGGGCCCCACTGTAACAATCCCTTCCCGATATGGGTTTTAACACTAGTTGTTAGTGTATTTTAAATATCCCACATAATATTCATTAAGCCCCCATTCATATTAACCCTGTTTAAATTATATTCAACCCCTCCACTATATAACATACATTATATATTAACTCCCGCTTTAACATATTTCCCCGGGACCCACTTCATTTTTTTATAATCCTGTTGATCATATACAATTACCCCACTTTATATTATAACCTATTGCATATATTAAATCCAATTGCATGACTTAAAACCCGGGCCCCTCCTCTTATCAAATCCCTCCTATTTGCCCATCCGTCAGATCTCCATTCCTTAGATCCAATGGCCAATAACTGTTTTCACACCCCCAAATACTCGAAATTTAACACCATAGGAGGGTTGCGAAATAAATAGTTTCGCACTCTTGCTCCCTTGCTATGTGGAAACTCCATATTGTATCACATCCTCCAATCCAAAACCATTTACCCTCTTTTTGCGATGCAAAAGCTGCCAAGCTGTTTTATTCCCGTTGCAATGATACCGCCCATGTTTGAAAGTTACACCTCCGCGCCCATATGATTAATCACTGTTGGTTAAAACAATAAGACTGCCCTAAAAGCCTTTTTCACCATTCTGTTCATATTTGCGAACAAAAAGCTTTGCTGACCTGTTTTCAAGATATTTCACACCAAAATCCATGCCTTTCGCCACCAGAACCTGTGCAGATTCAGTTTAAAGCTTTACAAAGACCATTGAAGCCTATTTTGCTGCCAGAAAGCCTCAGTTGCAACTAGAACTCTTTCTGCAGACCGAAAATCATCTTTTTCTAGGTATTCATAAGTGCCAAGGTTTGTACTTAAGTTAAATAAAGTAATAAATTAATCAATTTAACAAATTAAATGGCTTCCCAAGGAATTGTGACAGTCAATCCCCTACAATCTTCTGTTATTGATGTTGAACATACCCCCCTTGCAGACAAAGACTTCAAAATCAGTGACCCTATCACTGATTTCAACCTCCTTGAGCTCCACTGCTGGAGCCATGATAAATTCATGGACTAGGCTGATGATATCAACTTTTGGGAATCAAATTTACCCAAGTACATCCTCCCACAGACTTTCCAATTCCCATAAATCATCAGGCTCTGTCAAGTTAATTATCTGCCCAATGAAAGAGCCCTAGTAACTCACAACAAGGAAATTTTGTTCACCATTACTGTAGAATCCATAAAACAAATGCTTCAAATCCAACCCAAGCCTGATGAAGCCCCTCTGTCAATTGAAATCCTCACTGAGTTATATCTGAAACTTGAATTTCCAAAGAGATTTCATATCTTCCAAACCTTTCTGCCTTCATCAGTTGAAACCCAAAGAGTAACCCTCCTTATTCAACCTCAATTTTCTCAGAAAGAACAAGATAGATTGTCACAATGCTGTCTTGCATTCTAGTCTATTTTACAGATGAGTATGTAGATGCTTCAATCCTAGGTTTTCTGTCCATTTTTATCCCAGGACAACCTCCAACTTTCACATTTAACTTTGCTCAATACTTATCAGATGCCATCCATGAATAATTAGTTAAATTACCTGAAGAAGGTGTGTTTAAGTATTCATATGTGTTGTTTCATTTATTCCTATACTTCCAATTTGAAAGGTTTTCAGTTAGCCTTCAAAAACTGGACACTGAGGGTAATCCACATTCAGTTGTCTTCTGGACTTCCTTAATCAGGAAATATTCCATAGAGTTTACCTACAAAACTTCATTGATTCATTTATTCATCCAATTGTCAATATGCTAAGCAGTAGTAGTGAACCTAGGATCAGTGAAGAAGTAAAGAAAGTATTGCAATTATCTGAACATAGTAGAACATGAGACTGATATTTATACCAGAACCACACTAAAATTAGGGTACATGGATGTCAACTCACTCCATATAAGCTTCCCAAATACCTCCCAAAGAGGTTATTTTGACTTGAATATATCAGGTAGATCCTAAACTTTGATGAGGTGAATTTTCTGTCAACAAAGAAGAAAACAAAGTTTAAAATAAAAAACCAGATTGGTCCTTTCATCTGCAATAATAGGACTGCTGGTTAACAAGAAGAAAAGTACTTACAGGAATTCAGGTTCAGTGAGAGTTTCAAATGGCATTATGATCCTATAGGAGTTATTAGAAAGCTAAGAATCAAATTTAAATTAACTCTTTTTGTCCATGAGTCCAAACCCGAGATTGAAAAATATTCCAACCACACAAAATGGTTGGAGAATACCTTGAAAGAGGTGGAGAAACCAGTTGAGACTAGTTCTGTCTTACAAACTCTAGCCCCACAAGACAGGAACTCCAAAAGAGCTAGAGAAGAAGGATCATATTTAGCTCAAACCACTACAGAAACCAAATTCAAACTAATGTACAGGAAGAAACCCAAGCTAAATCCTATAAATGAACAAGTTGAAAGAATTGAAATCATTGATACAGACATAATGGTTAAAGAAAATGCACCTCCAGTAGTTTCAGAGGAAACTCACCAGCCTTCAACATCTAACACTCAAATAATTCAGAAGCAACATAATGTTGAAGTATCTTCATCAAGAAAACCAGTTGACAATGAACAAGATATCATGGAGAAGTACAAGGAAATAAAACTCAGGAATGAGGTATTGAAAGTAATGACTTATGCCCAATATTAGAAGCAGACACCTAGTGACCAAAACATGTTTCTTTCTGCCTTTGATTACAAGACCCGGAAGATGCAGATGGCCTTTTTGCAGCCCATAGTAATATATCCAAAGTTATCAGCTGACTATAGGAAGAGAGCATTTGAAGTTCAAGCTAAAGATGTTCATCCTATAGACCAATAGAATTTCATAAGCAAGCTGGTGAAATTCTATATTCTACTATGACCAACAAAGCCAAGAGTGTCCAGAAACTGAAAAAATTCTCTAGAAAACATCAAAGGACAATTAAAACTAGTGAATGCTTCCTCACAATCTAAGGACAATAGAATCAAATCACTAGAATAATTTGTCACATAGGTGGGATATGATCCAAAGAACATTAAAGTTGCAGAAGAGCTCATCAAGAAAAAGAATGCAGACATTGCTACATTGAAAAAACAACTGAAATTGCCTCCAACTGAACATCCAAAAGAAAAATAAGTTTTAGAGAATGAAGGCCAAAAATATGAAATGATGAATCTTATCATTCCGTTGACAACTCAACTGAAAGAGATGGAAAATGAGATGGATAAATTGGTGTAGGAGAAAAAGACCAGCATTGAAGCAATCCCTGTCACTGCTATTCCTACAGTTACTACAACAGTTCCTTCTACTTCAGCAGCTCCAATGGCAACAACAGTTCAAGTGGCTACAACAATTTCAACATCAGCAACTACATCCACAACAGATTCAACAACAAAAACGACTCATCCTATTGATGAAGCAGGTAAACTGATTAAAGCCATGCATGATATGTCCATCCAAACCAATGAAATAAATAGACTTAAAGAAAAAATAAAAAGTCTAGAGGATGAAAAGAAGCTAGTTCAAATCATGCATAAGAATGAAACAAAAAAGACAAACAGATTGATTGACAAAGTACAGAAGTTAGAGAAAGAATTGACACTAAAAGAACCACTTTCCCAAGAAAAGCAACAGCTATGGGCCAATATCATTAACTCTGTTAATGATATTTGTCCATCTATCCAAGTTATCTTCGAGCAGAAGGATTTGATCAAGGTAGGAAGTGAATCCATTTAGAAAGTCAAAGAGGAACTTGGGAAAAAGCCAGAAGAGGCCACTGAGATCATTAAGTTTCTTAATTCAAAGAAAAAAACAGGAATTGGAAGAAATTTACGTTAGTGACAGAACTGAGACAATTATAGAAGTAATAAAAGTAATTTTCAAGAGGAACTTGATGACACAACTTGAAGATAAGTGTCAAAACATGGAGCTTGCAATAGCCATATTCATGGTTAAATTTGATCTTTTGAGGCAGAAATTTCTGCCTAATCCTTTGGTTATCAATGACAGATTGATGAAACATGAAGACTGTGACAAGAAAATGAGATAAGTGGCCAAAGAACAGTCCAAAAATTCATCCATGAAAGGAATTCCTATAGGAAAAGTGCTCTATCAGACTTTTGAGAATTTTTTTTACCTCCAGCATGAGGTAAATAATCTCTTAATCAACAAGCCTACATTTGCAAAATACACAAAAGTTGATGAAATTTTCAGAAGAATGGTAATAATTTCATTACCAGATCAAGAAGCTTGGGAGAAATTGAATGATTTACTATGAAAGTGAAAAGTAAAACAGGTAAAAGAGAAATCCAGGTAAAGATGAAAACAAAGCAGTGAAAGGTCACAGGTAAAAAGTAGTCAAGGTTAAAACAGAGCAGGCAGTTTAAAGTGAAAACAACAGTAATAGATAAATATCAAAGCAGAGTTAAAGATAAATCAGAAAAGGTCAACCAACATAAAGATGCATCCAACATAGAACAAAATATTAAAGAGCAAACAACAAATTCAAATAAAGCAGGGACAACTAGCATTTAGTCTCCGAGGTGTCTCTATCTTCTTGCATGAAGATATTTATTTTTCTTTGAATAATTCCTAAATCAGTTTTATGATATTTTGTATTAGTTTTTGTATAAATAATTCATAATTCGAAGTATTGAGGTGGATTTATGAACATTTCTATAGTTGTAATTCATCTAAGAACCAGAGGGTTTGATTAGGAGAATTTTGAGGCCTAAAATGGGCCTCCTAAGGAAATAATAAAATAATAGCTAAACCAATAAAATAATATTTATGAATTTGGAATTCACTTTTTGCACACCATGTTTAAATTCAATTCAAAAGTTGTACAAAAAAAAATAATAAAAAAATTGTGTTGATGTGACTATAAATAAGAATGATATTTTCAATAAAAAGTCATTATCATTGCACAACTAATGCATTTGTCCTTTGTACTTAACTAACTTAAAATAAAATATAAATATAAATTCATAATTCATAATTATAGAATATACTATTAATTAAAATTTATATTATTTAAATTATATAATAACATGTCCTTAATATACTATATAAAAATAATATAATATAATATATTGTTTTATGTATGAATTTTATATTACATATTGATTTGATATAATTTATAAATAAATATTTGAAAATATACAAATTTAATATTTCTTGAAAAGTGTGTAAATACATGAAGATTGTGTGGGGATATGCATTGTTTCTCTCAAACAATATGAAATGACAATATTAATATTTTATTCAAAAAATGTGAAATGACATTTATTATGAATACTTTACTTTATGACTCTAAAAGTACTTAGAGAACTACCATGGTTAACCATGAGTATTTATCCACCATTGAGAAGGTGACAAGTAAGTACCTTTAACTCAAGCAATGACACCTCAACCATTAGGGATGATGTCATCCCCTAAAATGTGATTGGTTCTCATAAAGTGAATTTTGATTGTACATTTTCCTTAGGAGGCCCATTTTAGACCTCAAAATTCCCCTAATGATTGTACTATTTTCAAGTCAACAACAAGGCTGAGTAATAAAGGCATTGCATTACAAGATACATGTGTTGAGCCACTTTAGTGAAGTATCTTTCTATTGTTCATGTTTTTCCTTAATTTTTCCATAAACTTACAAGTTTTCCAATTTAAATGTTATAATAGTAATATTATTGCAGAAATTGTTTAAGTACATTATGTTTTGAACTGTTATTCATTTTGATGTTTTCCTCTGATATTCGGATCTAAGAATCCTTAATTTCTCTCCCTTCTCGATTGACCTCTGTCATTTCCTTCATTATCCGGTTTGAGGAAACCTTAACTGCTCCTTGATCCCGATTGAAACCATTTGACCATCCAACCTAAAAGATCTGAATTTACTCAGCCATCTTGCCCTGTGAACAATTCTTTTAGAGTTTGATTATGCCCTGTTGCTTGATACATTGACTCCATAGCCCAATGGAAAACATACCTGCACCTATCATCTGAATCAGTAATTCCACCACCAAACCAAACCAAAATCAAAACCAATCAATATTACATAACTAGCCTAAAATTAACCTAAAAAAACAAAGTTAAATCATAAAGAGAGAACCCTCTCTGAGCATTAGGAAGGCTAGATCTTGATCTCAAAAGTAGGTTGATAGTTACCTCTAATATTTCTTTAAGAAAAAAACATAAGAACCCTAGGAATTATTGGAGTGATAACGTATTGGTGACCATACTGGGGAAATCAGTCCTCAATTTTAAAATAAACCTTAAAGCAAATACTTTTCCTCATATTTTCACCTTAAGGTTGTGTTAGGGTCGTTAAAATTTTTTTCATTGAAAATTAAAATTCTGGCTTCTAGAAGAACATACTATACCAGGGCTCATCCTGATCCACAACCTGCTATAATTGTTGATGATACTGACATGATTTTAAGAAAAACCAAAAAAGTAGAAAGTCTAGGAAGTACAAGTCAATTAATCAAAGCAAATTCACTCCCCAAAGAATTATCAAGTATACAAGATATTGAATTTGATTTATCATTTGAACACTCTTTGTTTAGAACCAAATCTGAAAATTCAATCCATGATAGAGTAATAGATCCTAATTTCATTCAATTTATTGAAACAAAGAAGGATACTATCTCACTTGATTCAGATCAACAAGCTCTAGAACCCTTTGATAAACTTGATGCTTTGACTACAACTTTGATTAAGGATATTGATGAAGCCTATTTTCAACATTTAGTTGAATTAGCTTTTTTATCTGCTTAAACCCCTAAGCCTTCTACCATTCATTCAGAGTCTGTAAATTCATATTTGTTTAGTACCACATCATCTATTATAGCCACTACACTTCATTCCACATAATCATTCATCCCCAACCTTCATCTTCAACCAAGAGTTTTATTTCCATCTCTAAACACTTCAAGTTCATCTTCTAGCACTTCTGCTACATTTTCAAGTACTTCAACATCATTTCCGAGTACATCTTCTAGTGTTCCAAGCTCATCTTCAAGTACTTCAACCTCATCACCAAGCACCACAAATTTACCTCCTAGCCAAGCTAGAATCTTAGCCATGGCAGCTAGGTATGCCCCTTTGGTCTTACCAGCTAAATTACATGCCATGCCCCATGATTACCAAAGTAAAATCTTTCAATTTGATGGTACTAGTTAATACACTGCACAAAAACATGTAAACAAAATGATTGACTACTTTGAATTGCATGAAATTGATGAAGCTGATGTTCAAACGATATTGTTTGCCCAAACTTTAGCTGGAGATGTAAAGAAATGGTTTAAAGCTTTGCTTGCCAATCATATAGCTGATTTACCTGCTTTTCATCAATTATTTATTAATAGATGGGAAAGAAAGAAAAACCATTTACAAATATTGTCTGAATATGAAAACATTAGAAGAGCTCCTAATGAATCAATTTAGGACTATTGTACTAGGTTCAATAATATTTACTATGCTATTCCAACAAACATCAAACCCCCACCAGATCTAGCTTTAATCAAATTTCTTGATGGTTTTGATACTGATATGTCATACCAATTGAGAGAAAGGAACCCTGAAACATTAGAACAAATGCAAAGCAATTGTTATGTATAATTTATTAATTATTATTAAATGTAGTTGTCTTAGGTTTATTAAGCTAAAGGGCTTGATCAAAGATCATGCCCCTTCACCAAGGGACACCATAAGGCTGTATTTAAAGCCTTGGTCATTCCCTATTGTAATCATCTCATATTTTTATCACTAATAAATATAATTATTCCAGTTTATCAGAGTTTTTATACTCCATTGGTATCAGAGCAGTCACTCTTCAGGATCTGTGTGATCAATTTTGGTGTCCGTCCAGCCCTTATCTTCTGCCAACAACCGTTCCACTGCATTGACCACCTGCCGTCGACTTCTACCGTCCACTCCCCAAGTTGACCAAACTGTTTGACCTTCTTGGTGGAATTGCTTGGTCCAACTTGACTGCTGGACCCCTCCCGCGTGGGCTCTGGGATCATATCTACGTTTGTTGAAGCCATCACACGATACCATATTTCACAATTGAATGCTCGAAAATATCTGAGATATAGCGTAGTACAATCATCGGCGTTGTAGAATTTGGTTTCAAAATTATATATTGACACACCCCGTTTGACTGTTTATTCTGGTGCATTTGGACGACTGCATAAGACGACGATGTAAAATTGGACGACTTAAAAACCAATACCAATCGAACGGTGGCTTAATCAGACAACAGACAACCGGCTGTGTAAGTATATATTAGTGGATACATTACCATTGGCTTTAAAAAAAAAACTTCCGATTTGAAAAAAATACAGCGATGTCTATTTTTTTTAAGCGGACGAGTTTTTTAAAAGTGTAAAGGGTGTGATGTTTAATCGGGACATGTATTTTTTTTTTAAATGAACATTTTTTTTTTTTAATAATTATAATATATATACTATATAATTTACAATCAATATGTAATAATAATAATAATTATTATTATCTAAAAAAAAGGAAAAAAAGAAAAAAAAGAGAGGAAACTGGCAGATAAATATACACCACCTCAGACCCGCTCAATGTCTTCATTAATGTCGATGGCCAAATTCCAAAAAAAATTGACTGATCTTGAGAGTAAGATCAATAATAATTCCGATGACTTCACCAAAAGATTAGTCAATCTTGAGGGTAAAGTTACTGGACATTCCAACGACATCAAAAAGCTTCAAGACATGAAAAATCGGATAGAAAGACAAATTTGGCTAAACCATAGCGTGTCCATAGAAAATCATATCCAAGAAATGCAAAAGCTAACCGACATTTGCGACAGAATAAATCAGACGCAAGGGCCAAGACTCCCAAATATTAGACATAATCAACAAGACAATTCAGTCGATTCAGGGAATCCAGAAGATCATCATGAAAAAAATGACTCTCACAAAACATCATCCCCAAACCATCAAGAAGATAGTAATGCGAATTTCCAAAACAAGCAGCTCTGGAATGCATTCAACAATCAAAATCCTTTTTATGTTCCACCATTAGCAGCGTATCAAGGGAGAGCAAAAATTGAGCTGCCTAAGTTCGATGGTAACGAAAAAGGCAGTGTTGCATGGCTTAATAAAGCCGAAGAATATTTTGAGATTTACGACATTAGTAGTGATGACAAAAAAATTAAGCACGCTTGCATGAAAATAGAAGGAGAAGCATATAATTGATAAACATGGTGGAAAAATATGACACTTGCTATTAGTTGGAGGAAATTTAAGGATGCGTTCTTTAAAAGATTCCAAGGTATCAAGAAAGAAAAATTCTTCTCAACATTCATCAAATAGCGCCAAAAAGGAGATGTGGATGAGTACACTCGAGAATGGGAGACCTTAGCCACATGAGTACTTGGATTGTCAGAATCTCGTTTAGTCCAGTCTTTCATTTCGGGACTTAAAACCCATATACAAGTAGAGCTAGAGCTTCACAACATTACATCAATAGAACTAGCAAGACAAAAAACAAAAGCTGCTAAAAATAATTTTGAAAAGTTATATTGGTCAAAACCGGAAAGAGTATATTCGAGACAAAGGTTTCTACAATATACAAACGTAGATAACACAAAATATGTCCCACCATATATTCGTGAAGGAGACAAATCTAACATGGAAATACTAAGGATGAGATAGGGCAAGTGCAAACGTTGTGGTGAAAAGTGGGACCCGAAGCACAAGTGTGCTAATGGAAAAAAGAAAAAAAATCTTTATAACTGTGAAGCAACTAATGACTCTAACAATGATGATTCAGATGTAGAAGGAATGGAAGACTCCCCAGAGTTCTCTCCAGAAATAGACGACGAAATCATTCTGCAAGTGTCATTATTAGCTATGACAGGTATATCACAGCCTCAGACACTAAAATTAAAAGGACATATTAAGAAGAACAATGTAATGGTGCTCATCGACACCGACAGTACCCACAATTTTTTAGATTCAACCATAGCCAAAAGACTCAACATATTTACCTTTCCCATGCCTAATATGAAGGTAATAGTGGCCGATGGTAAAAATATTGAGCAGGTAGGAAATGCTATAAGGTCAAATTGCATATTCAAGACCTTAATCTAGAATCTCCATTCTATACCGTACCACTCGAAGGAGTAGATGTGGTATTAGGAATTCAATGGCTACAAACCTAGGTAATTATTCTGCCAACCATCAGAATCAGTTTATAAGCTTTAAGTGGGAAGGGCATAAGCACAAATTATATGGATTGCAAGCACCAGAAAATCAAATCGTATCGTCATCCCAGATGATGAAGATGATTTGAAAAGGAGCGCCAACCTATCTAGTACAATGTCATCAGTTAGAAATGTTATCTACAAAAATGATCAACAAAGGTTCAATAGAAGTACAAGGAATAATTCAGAAACATGAAAAAGTATTCCAAGACCTGCCCATGAAAATGACTCCTAATAGGGAAATCGAACTTACAATAGAAGTCAAGGCAGGATCAGACCTTGTCAACATCAAACCTTATTGCTATTCATATCACCAAAATACTGAAATTGAGAAGATAATCCAAGACCTTTTAAAATGTGGGGTCATCTCAAAAAGCAAGAGTCCGTATGCCGCCCCAGTTATATTGGTAAGAAAGAAGAATGGATCATTCCGGCTATGCATTGACTACAGAGGATTAAATAAGATAACAATTAAAAATAAGTTTCCAATCCCCTTTATCGATGAAATGCTGGATGAGCTACATGGCGCAAAATACTTCTCTAAGTTAGACTTAAGGTCAGGCTATTACCAGATCAGAATCAAGTTGGAAGATATACCAAAAGCTGCGTTCCAAATACACGAGGGTCACTACGAGTTTAAAGTAATGCCCTTTGGGTTAACAAATGCACCAGCTACATTCCAAGCTACTATGAACGAACTATTTCGTCCATATCTTAGGAAATTTGTACTAGTATTTTTTGATGATATTTTAATTTATAGTAAAGCTTGGAAAGAGCACTTACAACAATTGGATAAGGTTCTTACGCTATTGGAAGATCATCAGTTCTATGCTAAGAAATCCAAATGCACCTTTGGAAAAGAAGAAGTAGAATATCTCAGATACATAGTATCCCATGAAGGGGTAAAAGTGGACCCTTCTAAAATCAAGGCTATAAGGGAATGGAATAAACCAGTGAATATATCCAAGCTACGAGGATTCTTAGGATTAACGGGATACTATCGAAGATTTATTAAAGACTATGCACACATAACTACACCTTTTACACATATTTTAAAGAAAAATTCGTTTCAATTGAATGAAGAAGTAGGAGAGTGTTTTGAAGAATTGAAGGAAGTAATGTCTAATGCATTGGTATTGGCAACTCCCAATTTCTCTAAACCATTTATCATCGAATGTGATGCCTCTAGATTTGGTATAGGTGCAGTATTAATGCAAGAAGGGAACCCTATCGCTTTTGAAAGCAGGAAGCTCAATAAGCGAGAGTGTCTCAAATCCACATATAAATGGAGAAAATATGTGTTAGGGAGTAAATTTTCCATTTGACCGGATCATAAAAGTCTTCAGTATCTCCTCCAACAAAAAACACTCTCTGAAGAACAACAAAAGTGGATTGAAAAAATTGCCTCCTTCGACATGGAGATATTACATAAGAAGGGGAAAGACAATGTAGAAGCAGATGCCCTGTCTAGGAAGGACGAAGAACCAACACTGCTTGCAGTCTCGGTTGTTGTTCCTAAATGGCTTAATGAGATTCGAAGTGAGTACGCCAAAGATCCAGAAATGTCGGCTATAATCAAAATATCCCAGGAAACTCAAAATTTGAATGGAAGAACGATATCTTATGGTACAAAGGAAGAATTTATCTAAACTCCAATTCCAAGTTTATATAAAAAATACTCAAGGAATCACATGATTCCATGTCATCCGGGCATGTAGGATATTTTAAAACCTACTACAATGCACGTCAATCATTCTTTTGGAAGGGTATGAGTCACGATATTCAAAAATATGTAGCAGAATGTGACAAATGTCAAAGAAATAAAAGTGAAAATATTATGACATCTGGGTTACTTCATCCCTTAAATATTCCGAATAAAAAATGGGAAGAATATCAATGGATTTTATTGAAGGGTTACCTGTATATGATGGAAAGGATAAGATCTTCGTAGTAGTCGATAGACTCACTAAATATGCTCACTTTATTGCTATAAAGAAAACAGACTCTGCAAAGAAAATTGCTGAGATATTCTGCAAAGATATTTATAAACTACATGGATTCCCGAAAGTCATTGTGAGTGACAGAGATGCCAAATTTAAGGGAAATTTTTGGAAAGAATTGTTCAACCATATTGGAACCTACCTAAACATAAGCTCAACTTACCACCCACAAACAGATGGAAAAATAGAGGTTTTCAATAAATGTTTGGAAGCTTACCTACATTGTTATGCTACAGAAAAGAAAAATTAATGGGTTCAATGGTTGCATCTTGCTGAGTGGTGGTATAATTCTACTTACCATACATCGGCAAAAATGACTCCATTCCAAGCTTTATATGGATATGAGCCCTCGAAATGGAAAGATCTCTCTTTAGTCCAGTCAAACCTACCAGCGGTTAAAAACTAGCTAGAAGAACACCAAAAGGTCATCCAAGTCCTAAAAGAAAATATGAATATTGCACGGAACTGTATGAAGCAACAGGCCGAACGTAATAGAATTGAGAGATCATTTGAAGTTGGAGACTGGGTATTTTTCAAGCTCCAACCATACAAGCAATTTTCCCTGAAACAAAAAGGGAAACATAAATTAGCCCCAAAGTTCTATGGACCGTACCAACTCAAAAAAAAGATCAATCAAGTCGCTTATGGTTTAATTCTTCCAGATACAAGTCATGTTCACAACGTCTTCCATGTGTCATGCTTAAAAAGGGCACTTGGTAACCATCAGTCAGCCCAAACGACACTTCAATTTTTAGATGATGAAGGAAGGATCATTTTGGAGCCTGAAAGTATCCTCTCTACCCGAGAAAAGAAGCTACGATCTCGTGTTATTACATAATACTTAATCAAGTGGAAGGATTTTCCCAAAGAAGAAGCCTCTTGGGAAACTGAAGCATTTCGTCAACAACACCCGTCGTTACATATGCTTTGAGGACAAAGCATCTTTAAGAGAGGGGCAATGTTATGTATAATTTATTAATTATTATTAAATGTAGTTGTCTTAGGTTTATTAAGCTGAAGGGCATGATCAAAGATCATGCCCCTTCACCAAGGGACACCATAAGGCTGTATTTAAAGCCTTGGTCATTCCCCATTGTAGTAATATCATCTTTTTATCAATAATAAATATACTTATTCCAGTTTATCGGAGTTTTTATACTCCAGCAATGCAGTTAGTGTAGAAGAAAATTTGTTAGCTTAAAGTGCCAGAATGAGAAATGAAAGAAGAGTTAACATAAAGGATGAACCATCCACACCAGATAGTAAGATGGATAGTTTAGCCAAGATTATGGAAATAATAATGGATAGATTAGAAAATATGGAAAGAAAAACACAGTGGGATAATCAACAACAAGGTCCTCAAATCAGAAATCCCAATTTTAGGAAGAATACCAACACTGGTAAATAAAGATAAACAACCCCTGATCAATTGATTAGACCACCTTTCCAAGAAAAATATGCAGAGAGTTCCCAACAAAATGATGATGATCAAGACACCCAGATTAACTTAATGAGAATAAATGATGATAATACTATTTTTCTTACCCAAGAAGAATAGGAATTATACATGCTACAACAATTACAGTTAGAATCTGGAGAATCTTTTGATTATAAACAAGGTTATGAATTTTCCATTAATGTAGTTCACAAGCAGTATAACCTTAGAAGTAAGAAAAATGCAGAAGCTCCTAATAAGAAAAAAACCCAATCTCAGACCAAGAAAACAGTAGAAACTCCTGTGTCCAAGGTGCTACAAATCCTCCCTATAGAAACTCAGCAAAACTCTAGTTCAACTCAGAAAAATTCCAATTCAACTCAGAAAATTTCTAGTCCAAAAATTGCACCCAATCCAAAAATTGTAGATATCACATCTACTGATAGTCAAAATGCTGTTAAAACTTCAGCTGATCCTCAAACATTTGCTACTTCTAAAACAACAACTGCTGCTAAAACATTTGCTGATAATAAAAAATCAGCTGCTGCCAAAACTACAGTTTCCACTCAAACTGTTCCTGATAATAAAATTGAAAATAAAATAGTGGAAACACAGACTGAAATACTAATTATCGATAGAAAAGATAAGAACACTCAAACTACAATTGGTAAAGAGGAAATAATTCAGTTAGGAAAAACACAAGTACCATTTAACATCCAAACTGAAATAGCCAAATTGAAAATACCAATTCCTTTAACAGAGCTGGTAAAGACTGATTTATACAAAGCCAAAATCCAAAATCACTGAAACACTGAACATAAGTGAAGGAGAAGATTCTGTTAATCTGAATGATGACCAACCAGAATTACTATTTGGTCCTGAGGTAAATGTAAACATCAAGAAGGTGGTGTTCCTCCATTTTACATTAGCTTGATTATTCAAGATAATATTGTACACAATGATATGTTAAATTCAGGAGCATCCCACAACTTAATGCCAAAAGCTATCATGGAAACATTGAATCTAGATATCACTAGACCATACAAAGATATTTTCTCTTTTGATTCTAGTAAAGTTAGATGTCTTGGCTTGATAAAAGACTTGTGTGTCACTTTAGTCCAATACCCAACTAAGAGTATTGTCATGGATATTGTAGTTGCTGATATCCCTCCAAAGTATGGAATGCTATTATCTCGCTCATGGGGAGAAAAATTGCAGGGATCACTACAGTTAGATATGTCATATGCCACAATTTCAGTATTTGGTCAACCCAAAAATCTTTATAGAGAAACTTTAATGAAATACATGGTTATTAGTGTAGAAAAACCACAGAACTATCCTATTTATTCTGTACACTCTGAGATGGATTCTTTCATCTTGTATAATTTAGATATTGGCACAGATAAACGCACAACTTTACAAAAAAAACATAAAGAAGTTGACAGTGACAATATATTTCATGAATCAATGTGGCACTTAGATTTTGATGGCTCAGTAAACAGATTAGGAGCAAGAGTAGAAGTTTGGATTCATAACATGGAAAATAATCATTTTGAAGGTCATGCCTTTAGGTTAAACTTTAAATGTACAAATAACATGGCAAAGTATGAAGCTTTAATATTATGATTGCCGATTGTTAGAAAACTAGGAGCCAAGAGAGTTTCTATCATGGGAGACGCAGAATTAATCATAAAACAAATTAAAGGAGAGTATTCTATGAATAATCCTAGACTAAGCCAATACAGAGAAATAGTTCTAGATCTGATTAAAGAGTTGCTTGAAACTGACTTCGCTGTTATTCCTAGGAAACAAAACATGCAAGCACATAGTTTGGCTATGTTTGCTAGTACCTGTAGATTTCCTTTTCAACCAAATCATCAATACACTGCAGAGGTAAGACACAGGCCTACTATACTAGACAACTTGAAATGTTGGCAGATTTTTTAACAATATTCTCAAATCTACAACTTTATGAATGCTGAGGGAGAATTTCAAAATTGTAACATAGATACTGATTGTACAATATATTATAAAATAAATAGTGAGTTAGATATAAATGATTTAAATAAAACTGAACCCACTAAATTCACTAGAGTAGAAATAGATAAATGAGAAACAATAGAAATAGAAGAAATAATAAATGATGAATCAAAGATTTTGAACCTTAAAGATAATTTTTTCCTAAGGGATTAGCCCCATTAGAAGATCTTTTTGACTGAAATGATGTAGCTAGAAAACAAAAAATGGAGCCATTAAGATTAGAAATAGAATAATGTAACATAAGAACAAAAGAAAAGCTTAAGCTCATCAAATTATCCAAAGCATTACCTCTAGAAGAAAAGCTAAAATACAAAATTTTGTTTAAATAATTTCAAGATGTGTTTGCCTGGAGTTATGAAGACCTTAAATCTTATGACACCGGCATCATACAACATAAAATACCCATCAAAGAAAATCAGAAACCATTTAAAGAAAACCTTAGGAGGATTAATCCAGTTCTTATGCCTTTTATTGAAAAAGAATAAAAAGGATGTATGAAGCACAAATCATAGCACCCTATCGAATATTTTTATTGGGTCCCAAACTTAGTTCCCACTAGGAAGAAAACATGGGAAATCATACTTTGTGTTGATTTACGGAACTTAAACAAAGTTTCACTAAAAGATAACTATCCTCTCCCCAAAATGGACCATATTTTACAGAGGGTAGTAGGATCATCCACGATTTCATTGCTTGATGGATTCTCTGGATACAATCAAATCTTAGTTCAGCCTGAAGATCAAGCAAAGACAACATTTACCATTCCACGGGGAACTTTCATGTATCTGAAAATGCCCTTTAGATTGATGAATGCAGAAGCTACATTCTAGAGAGCTATGGACATAGATTTTTCCAAGGAGATTCATGACTTTCTAGTCATTTATCTAGATGATATAACAATATTTTCAAAACCAGACAATGAACATCTAGATCATTTGAGAAGAGTTTCCATTAAATGCAGAAAATTTGGTATTTCCTTGAATCCCGAAAAGACACTCTTTGGACTAGAAGAAGGTAAAATCTTAGGATACATAATTTCAAAAGAGGGAATTAGGATAGATCCAACTAGAATAGAATCCATTTTAAACATAAGTCATCCTAGAAACATCAAGGAATTTCAGGAATTCTTAGGTAAAATTATTTTTCTTAGAAGATTCATTTTGAATTTAGCAGAACTAATCAAAGAATTGAATAACACGTTAAAGAAAGATTCGACACTTAAATGGACAGTAGAGGCCAAACAATCCTTTGAAGCAATTAAACAAGACCTTACAAAAACACCAGTCCTAATAAGTCCCGATTTCAAAAACGATTTTATAATTTTTTCTTTTGCTTCAGAACATACCATTGCAATAGTCTTGCTACAAAAGAATGATCAGGGTTATGAACAACCCATTTCTTTTTTCAGCAAATCCTTAAGAGATGCAACACTAAAGTACAACATAATGGAAAAACAAGCACTTGCTTTAGTGAAGGCTATTAAATATTTCAGATGGTACATTTTATACTCACACATTATTGCATATGTTCCAAATTAAGTATTAATGGACATTCTGACTCAGAATGGGCCTAATGGTAAGAAAGGAAAATGGATTGCCACTATTTGGGAATATGACATTGAAATAAAGCCTACTAAATTGATTAAAGGCCAAGGTTTAGCCAAACTCATGGCTGAATCAAACTGTCGAGCCTTAGATATAAATTTCATTGCAACAATAGATGATTAGGAAGAGATGGTGACTCCACAGATCAGTAAACCTTTCTTAGATTCACCTTGGTATGCAGATGTCATATTTTTTTTACTCAACCTACAAGCTCCTCTTGGTTTGTCTAGAACTAGAGGTAGATTCCTAAAATTAAAAGAAATGAAATATTGTATCATAGAGAATGCTTTGTTTTGGAAAGATCATGGTGGAATTTTATTAACTGTTTACTGAAAGATGAATATGATAAATCTATGCAAGAGTTTCATGCAGGTGACTGTGGAGGACACCTTTACTGGAAATCAACTGATGATAAAATCTTGAGGGCATGTTTTTACTGGCCCACTCTTTTTGCAGATATTAGAAAGTATGTGACCTCCTATCACAAATGCTAGATATTTGAAAGGAAGAAAAGGCTATAACCTTTACCCCTCGAACCCATCTCTACAAAAATGCCATTTCAACAATGGGGTTTAGACTTCATTGGTGAAATTCACCCACCCTCCTCAGCCCAACATAAATGAATTTTGATAGCCACTGATTATTTTACCAAGTGGATAGAAGCCATCCCTTCTAGACAAGCCATTGATTCTGTCATTATCTCATTCCTTGAAAACAATATACTTTCTAGATTTGGATGCCCACAAAATCTCATTACTGATAATGAAACTGCCTTCAATTCCAAGAAAATTATTGACTTTTGTAACAAATATCACATCAACCTTGGCCATTCCACTGCCTATTACCCTCAAGGTAATGAAATTGGAGAATCCTCAAACAAAAGCTTGGTTAATATCATCAAGAAACTGTTAGAAGACAACAAGAAGACTTGGAACAAAAGGTTGGTCAATGCCTTATGGGCAGACATACTCACCACAAAGAAATCCATTGGTACATCTCCCTATCAACTAGTATATGGGATGGATGCTGTTTTTCCATCCTCTTTGGGAGTGCCAGTGATGAAAATCATCTAGGAGCTGCAAGTAGAACCCAATGATATCCAGAGAAGGATAAATTAGACAATACATTTGTAGCAAGCCAGGGAAGAAGTCTATGTCAAATCACAAGTTATCCAATATAAAATAAAAAATATTTTTGACAAGAAAACAAAATAAGATGATTTTTACATAGGTGATAAAGTGCTTAAAAAGGATTCTAGAAGAGAAGATAAAGGGAAACATGGAAAATGTGATTTTCTTTGGAAAGGCCCTTACAACATATATGGTTACAGAGGTAATAATGCATTTTTCTTGAAGGAGTTAGATGGATCAGATCTACTAGGTGGACCAGTCAATGGTAGGATGTTGAATCATTACTTTTCTCCAGATTAACCATTAATTCACTTTGTTTATTTTGTTCATTATAAATGCCATTGCAAAGCATAAATTGGATTGGATGTTTTTCTTGCAAATTTGAAGCCCGAAGAGAAGGCCCTAAGCATTGAAATACATAATATCATATGTATGAATAAAGCAGAGCTCAGAAAACAGTTTCAAGGCAAGCACTGCCAAAGTTCCAAGGTAACTGATCTTAAAGTTATTGACATTTCACCAGGAAATGCCATCCCCAAGTGGAGCCACTGTTAGGGTCTTATAATAATAGGATTCATAATTTTGAATTGACTATGTTTTAATCTTGTAATATTGTACATACTTTGCTTTCTGCAAATTGTTTTCCCATATTAAAAAATGTAAAGAGGGTAAGTCCTAAAAGAAAAATCGAAGGAATAAAAGAAAAAGATCAAAAAAGAAGATAAAGTATGAACCCCGCCAAAAAGAGATAAAAATAGATCCCGAAAGTGCTGAAAATTCAAATGCCACTAATTTTTACTTTACTTTGCAAAATAAGATTGAGTGTAGCTTGTCAAAAATGCTACAAATCCATGAGGATCAAACAGTTTAATCTTGATTCATTCATGCTTTAAATTTCATGCTGATAGTTAGAGAATAAAGATCTAGCCAAACCATTTAATCTTGGCAGATCAGTAGTTAAGTAGAGAATAATAATGAGCTCATCAGTTTAATTCGAGCCATTGGAAGTCATAAGGTTAGAATTAGATAGTTTTCTTATAAAATAAAAAAAAAGAGTTAGCAAGCTTAAATACACCCAATAAATGAAGAAAAATATTAGGGTTAAATACTGGATGGGTAGATTACTTTCACAAGGCATGGAAAGCATCATTTGGTCATTTCATATCACTAATATTCTCCAAAATCCTCTTCCCCTTGTTTAAAATACTAATGCCATTCTTAAAAAGGCATTTTCCCTTGTAAAAATATCCATTTCCCTTCATACTAACCTTTCCCCCTTATTTCACCCATTTTCCCTTCCTAACAACTCCTTTCTCTAGTTAAAAATACATTTTCCATTGAAAATCAATCTCCGCTTTACTAATTCCCCTTTTTAATTCAAAAAGTATAAAAAACCCCCTTATCCTAAGTCTAAATAGTTAAAATGATATGTCGGGCCCACTGTAACAATCCCTTCCCGATATCAGTTTTAACACTAGTTCTTAGTGTATTTTAAATATCCCGCATCATATTAATTAACCCCCCATTCATATTAACACCATTTAAATTATATTCAACCCCTCCAATATATAGTTAAAATGATATGTCGGGTCCACTGTAACAATCCCTTCCTGATATCAGTTTTAACACTAGTTCTTAGTGTATTTTAAATATCCCGCATCATATTAATTAACCCCCCATTCATATTAACCCCGTTTAAATTATATTCAACCCCTCCAATATATAACATACATTATATATTAAATCCCTCTTTAACATATTTCCTCGGGTCCCACTTTGTTATTTTATAATCCCACTGATCATATACACTTACCCCACTTTATATTATAACCCATTGCATATATTAAACCCCATCGCATGACTTAAAACCTAGGCCCCACCTCCTATCAAATCCCTCCTATTCATCCATCCGTCAGATCTCCATTCCTCAGATCCAATGGCCAATAACTCTTTTCACATCCCCGACTACCCGAAATTTAACACCATAGGAGGGTTGCGAAATAAGTAGTTTCACACTCCCACTCCTATGCTATGTGGCAATCCTAGATTGTATCGCATCCTCCAGTCCAAAACCATTTACCCTCTTTTTGCGATGCGAAAATCGCCAAGCTATTTTCTTCCCGTTGCAATGATACTGCCCATGTTTGAAAGTTACACCTCTGCACCCATATGATTAATCACTGTTGGTTAAAACCATAAGCCCTCCCTAAAATCCTTTTTCACCATTTCTATTCAGATTTACGAACAAAAAGCTCTGCTGATCCGGATTTATGCAGGAACACAACAGAATACAGAAATAACCATAAACATAGAGATGCAACGGAAATAATGCTTCATTTCTTTAATACCAAATAGCAGAAATATGCTTACAGACATAATGGAAATAGAATAGCAAGGGTCCTGGTAGCGAATCTCTAAGAAGAGATGTGGCGGCTACATACCTCTGAACTATGTTACAATGAGACTCGAGGGCCTATTTATTATTTAGAAACAATGGAGAACTCTAAATGTCCAAAAACCTAACCCTAGGAGATGAAGCGCCAAAACTATGGGCCCCGTTTGGGTAAATTGGTGTTTCAACTTCTCGAGGACGTAGCTTCGGCATACGATCTCTGTTTGACGCGTATGATACACCATTAAAAATATCTATCCGAGGACTACAACTATTCCTGCAAATATTAATTCCAAAACGAAATCATATTTGTCAGATGAATGGTGCCCAAAAAACGTCATTTAGGGCCTCAAAACGGCTCCTGAAGTTTAGGACCCAAAAAAATGCTAAAAATAGTAAGATGTGTTGCAACTTAAACACTGAAAGAACTGATGGTGGGGGTTCAAATGGAATAGGTGGGTGGCCACCAATATCCACCTGGATCATTAAGGCCCCAAAATGGCTCCAGGAGTGGAGGACCCGAAAACCTGCTAAAAATAGTAAGTTGTGTTGAATGTGAAAAGCTGCAAGAATTGATGGTGCTGGTCCAAATGGAATAGGTAGGTGGCCACCGATATCCACCTGGATCATTCCTCCCTCAAGAAGCAATGGTCCCCATTGCGTTGATATCCTCCATGAGATGAGGCACGTTTTGTTGTCGAAGATGTCATGGACCTGCAGGCGGACATGCTGGATGCAATTAGTAAATTTGGTTTCTTTATCAGCCTCAAATAGTACATGTGTGGATTCTGTCTATGTAGTCGCATGAGTTATGGCAACATCAGGCAACGGTGCTTTGGGGGTAAGATCAATGGAGTTCTTGTCTTGATAGTGTAGAGGAAACTCTATGAGTGAGGAGAAAATTTCCTCGTATTCCTCCATGACTTTGTCCATCTACTGCAGATGTGCCGGGAAGCCCTGTTTCGAGGTTGTTTCCACAATATTCTTCTTTCCCTGTGAGCGAGTTGTAAGGAAAATAAATTTCCTGGTTTGGGAAACAATCTTACTATGTTGTTTTGCAGTAGTCAAAGAGATGATATGAGGCGATAGTACATCTGGTATCCTGTACAAGTTATTTCCCAAAGTAATAATAACAGCACGAGGTTGGGACTCATACACAGCGTGTCACTTCCACAAGTATGGTTGGCCTAATAATACATCAAAAACATCAATAATAGCAATGTCACACAATACCTCATCTGTGAAGGGCTTAATGCTATAGGGAAGGTGGCACTGCTGGCTGACACAGAGATGCCATCCTTGGTGAAGCCACCCGATGGTGTATGGTTGTGGGTGTGCTATGGTCGGCAAGCCCAACCGCTTCACGACATCTGCTGAAATGAGGTTCTTTTGGCTCCCATTGTTGACAATGAACTGTAGCGGGGAACCCTTTACCCACATCTGGGAGTGGAAGAGACGCTCTGCCTCCTCTGGATCTTCTGGTTCCTCCTTCTGGATCTTCGTAGTGGCAACAGTGGTGTTGGGATCCGCATCAATAATCTGCTTCCATTTTTTATTCCCCTTGTTAGGTTCTGATTCAGAGTCGGAGCATGCATCTGATTCAGAAGCCCTCATCTTGGCCACCAACGACTGCTTGGCCCGACACTCACTTGTGTTGTGAGTGGAGCTCTTATGGAACTCACGCCACTTTCCCATGTCCTTCTTTGGCTTCATGGTGTTGTTCTTTGCTTGTGGTTTTGGCAGGTTGTCTTGGGCCGCCATGCCTTGGGTTTGTCATTTGGTTTGTGGTTGGGGGGCACCTTTCCCTTTCTTTTGATTCGCCGATCCAAAGTCTCGCTTCTTTTGTTTGAATTTCTGCTCAATCTTGGCAGCATACCGGTATGTCGTACCAAGTGAGGAGATGTCGAGGAACTCCATTTCCTCCTGAATGTATCTCTACAGACAACTGCGATACTTTAGCACCAAATGTTTCTTTGAATCTTTGATACCCAACTTTGTGTGCAGGGTATGGAACAAAATTTTCAGCTCATGCATATCTTGATCCCTTTGTTGCCACAGCGTGTTCCATTGTATGTACTTGTCCTCATAGCTCCCCACGGGATAGTATTGTTCCTTGATGGCATCTCAGAAAGAATTCCAAGTGGGTACGACTGAGAACAGAGAGGGTTCTGTCTCGTCCTTTTTCTTAGAGTAGGTTTTCCACCAGTCCTTGACATGGGGGGTAGCTTTGAGGAGTGCAAAAATAATCTTTTCCCAGTCGGAAAAGTCATGAATTGAGAAATATCCTTCTAATAGATTCAACCATCTATTTACGACGTCTGCATCTATTTGGCCTTCAAATACAGGAATGTCAAATTTTACCTGTACCTTGAAGGGAGTGGCACCTCCAGAGTGGTTGTTGGATGCAGATGCGCCATAGGTGGGCAGTCGTTGAAGGATCTGAGCAAAGTTATCCATCATCGTGTTCCTTTGTTTCTCGAGGGCCTCCTCGAGCAATATTTTGATAGGATCTCCTGCTCCCTTGTCTTTCTTTTCTTCTGCCATGGGAGGTTGTCGGGGCTTGCGAGGCTGATCTTATAAGGGTTCAACTAGATCGAGCCCTAAATCCTTATACCCTGACCATGTTGGGGACATGTAAAGAGAAACAAAGAAAGAGCAGACCCCTCTGATACCACTGATCCAGATTTATGCAGGAATGCAACATAATACAGAAATAACCATAAACATAGAGATGCAGTGAAAATAATGCTTCGTTTCATTAATATCAAATAACAAAAATATGCTTACAAACATAATGGAAATAAAATAGCAAGGGTGCTGGTAGCGAATCTTTGAGAAGAGATGTGGCAGCTACAGACCTCTCAACTGTGTTACAATGAGGCTCGAGGACCTATTTATTATTGAGAAACAATGGAGAACTCTAAATGTCCAAAAACCTATCCCTAGGAGACGAAGCGCCAAAACTATGGGCCCCGTTTGGGTAAATTGGTGTTTCAAATTCTCGGGGACGTAACTTCGGCATACGATCTATGTTTGACGTGTATGATACATCGTTAGAAATATCTATTCGAGGACTACAAATATTGTCACGAATATGAATTTCGGAACAGAATAATATTCGTCGGATGAACGATGCCCAAAAATGTCGTTTAGGGCCTCAAAACAGCTCCTGAAGTTCAGGACCCAAAAAATTGCTAAAAATAGTAAGTTGCGCTGCAACTTAAAAACTGAAAGAACTGATGGTGGGGGTTCAAATGGAATAGGTGGGTGGCCACCAATATCCACCTGGATCATTAAGGCTCCAAAACGACTCCGGGAGTGGAGGACCCGAAAACCTGCAAAAAATAGTAAGTTGTGCTGAATGTGAAAAGCTGCAAGAATTGATGGTGCTGGTCCAAATGGAATATGTGGGTGGCCACTGATATCCACCTGGATCATCTGCCGACCTGTTTCCAAGATATTTCACACCAGAATCCAAGCCTTTCGCCATCAGAACCTATGCAGATTTAGTTTAAAGCTTTATAAAGACCATTGAAGCCTATTTCACTGCTAGAAAGCCTCAGATGCAACCAAAACCCTTTATGCATACCAAAAATCATCTTTTTCCAGGTATTCCTAAGTGTTGAGGCCTGTACTTAAGCTAAAGAATGTAATAAATTAATCAATTGAACAAATTAAATGGCTTCCCAAGGCATTGTGACAGTCAATCCCCTGCAACCTCCTGTTATTGATGTTAAACATACCTCCCTTGCCGAAAAAGACTTCAAAATCAGTGACCCTGTCACTGATTTCAACCTCCTTGAGCTCCACTGCTGGAGTCATGATAAATTCATGGACTAGGCTGATGATATCCACCTTTGGGAATCAAATTTACCCAAGTACATCCTCCCACAGACTTTCCAATTCTTAGAAATCATCAAGTTCTGTCAAGTTAATTATCTGCCCAATGAAAGAGCCCTAGTAACCCACAACAAGGAAATTTTGTTCACCATTACTGTAGAATCATTAAACCAAATGCTTCAAATCCAACCCAAGCTTGATGAAGCCCCTCTGTCAATTGAAATCCTCACTGAGTTATATCTGAAACTTGACTTTCCAAAGAAATTTCAGATCTTCCAAACATTTCTGCCTTCATCAGTTGAAACCCAAAAGAGAAACCCTCCCTATTCAGCCTCAATTTTCTCAGGAAGAATAAGACAAATTGTTACAATGATGTCTTGCATTCTAGACTTCAACTCGACCTTTACATATGAGTATGTAGATGCTTCAATCCTAGGCTTTCTATCCATTTTTTTCCCAGGACAGCTTCCAACTTTCACATTAACTTTGCTTAATACTTATCATATGCCATCCATGAAAAAATAGTTAAATTACTTGAAGAAGGTGTGTTTAAGTATTCATCTGTGTTGTTTCATTTATTCCTATACTTCCAATCTGAAAGGTTTGTAGTTAGCCTTCAAAAACTGGACACTGAGGGTAATCCACAATCGGTTGTTTTCTGGACTTCCTTAATCAGGAAATATTCCACAGATTTTACCTACATCAACTTCACTGATTCATTTATTCATCCAATTGTCAATATGCTAAGTAGTAGCAGTGAACCTAGGATCAGTGAAGAAGTAAAGAAAGTATTGCAATTATCTGAACACAGTAGAACAAGAGACTGGTATTTATACAGA
Source organism: Pinus albicaulis (assembly GCA_034641835.2). Classification (NCBI taxonomy): domain Eukaryota; kingdom Viridiplantae; phylum Streptophyta; class Pinopsida; order Pinales; family Pinaceae; genus Pinus; species Pinus albicaulis. The sequence goes on from CM076569.1 coordinate 303,536,651, forward strand.
ACCACATTGAAATTAGGGTATATGGATGTCAACTCACTCCATATAAGCTGCCCAAATACCTCCCAATGAGGTTATTTGAACTTGAATATATCAAGTAGATCCTAAAATCTGATGAGGTGAATTTTCTGTCAGCAAAGAAGAAAACACAGTTTAAAATAAAAAACCAGATTGGTCCTTTCATATGCAATAATAGAACTACTGGTCAACAAGCAAAAAAGTACTTACAGGAATTCAAGTTTAGTGAGAGTTTCAAATGGAAGTACGATCCTATAGGAGTTATCAGCAAGTTAAGAATCAAATTCAAATTAACTCCTTTTGTCCATGAGTCCAAACCTGAGATTGAAAATAATCCAACCAGACAAAGTGGTTGGAGAATACTTTGAAAGAGGTGGAGAAACCAGTCGAGACTAGTTCTGTCCTACAAACTCCAACCCCACAAGACAAGAACTCCAAAAGAGTAAGAGAATAAGGATCATATTCAACTCTAACCACTACAGAAACCAAATTCAAACTAATGTACAGGAAGAAGCCCAAGCTAAATCCTATAAATGAACAAGTTGAAACAATTGAAATAATTGATACAAACACAACGGTTAAAGAAAATGCACCTCCAGTAGTTTCAGAGGAAACTCACCAGCCTTCAACATCTAATACTCAAATCATTCAGAAGCAGCGTAATGTTGAAGTATCTTCATCAAGAAAACTAGTTGACAAGGAAGAAGATATCATGGAGAAGTACAAGGAAATAAAACTAAGGAATGAGGCATTGAAAGCAGTGACTTATGCCCAATATTGGAAGAAAACACCTAGTGACCAAAATAGGTTGCTTTCTGCCTTTGATTACAAGACCATGAAGATGTATATGACCTTTTTGAAGCCCACAATACAGTATCCAAAGTCATCAGCTGACTATAGGAAGAGAGAATTTGAAGTTAAAGCTAAAGATGTTCATCTTCTAGACCAAATAGAATTTCATAAGCAAGCTGGTGAAATGCTATATTCTACTATGACCAACAAAACCATGAGTGTCTAGAAACTGTAAAATTCTCTAGAAAACATCAAAGAAAAATTAAAACTAGAGAAGGATTCCTCACAGGTTAAGGACAATAGAATAAAATCACTGGAAGAATAGGTTATAGAGGTAGTATATGATCCCAAGAACATTAAAGTTATGGAAGAGCTCATAAAGAAAAAGAATGCAGACATTGCTGCATTGAAAAAACAATTGAAATTTCCTCCAACTGAACATCCACAAGCAAAAGAAGTTTTAGAGAATGAAGGCCAAAAAGAGGAAATGATGAATCTTATCATTCAGTTGAAAACTAAACTAAAAGAGATGGAAAAATTGGTGCAAGAGAAAAAGACCAGCATGGAAGTAATCCCTATCACTGCTATTCCTATAGTTACTACAACAGTTCCTTATACTTCAACAGCTCCAGTGGCAACAATAGTGCGAGTGGCTACAACAATTTCAACATCATAAAATACATCAACAACAGATTCAACAACAACAACAACTCATCCTAGTGATGAAGTAGGTAAAATGATTAAAGCCATGCAGGATATGTCCATCCAAACCAATGAAATAAATAAACTTAAAGAACAAATAAAAAGTCTAGAGGATGAAAATAAGCTAGTTCAAATCATGCATAAGAATGAAACACAAAAGACAAATAGATTGACTAACAAAGTACAGAAGTTAGAGAAAGAATTGACACTAAAAGAACCACTTGCCCAAGCAAAGCAGCAGATGTGAGCCAATATCATGAACTCTGTTAATGATATTTGTCCATCTATCCAAGTTATATTTGAGCAGAAGGATTTGATCAAGGTAGAAAGTGAAGCCATTCAGAAAGTCAAAGAGGAACTTGGGAAAAAATCCAGAAGAGGCCACTGAGATCATTAAGTTTCTTAATTCCAAGAACAAACAGTAATGGGAAGAAATTGGCATTAGTGACAGAATTGATACAATTCCAGAAGTAAGAAAAGTAATTTCCAAGAGGAACTTGATGACACAACTTGAAAATAAGTGTCAAAACATGGAGCTTGCAATAACCAGATTCATGGTTAAATTTGATGTTTTGAGGCAGAAAGGTCTGTCTAATCCTTTGGTTATCAATGAAATATTGATGAAACATGAAGACTATGACAAGAAAATGAGAGAAGAGGCCAAAGAACAGTCCAAAATTCCTCCTTGAAAGGAATTCCAACAGGAAAAGTGCGCTATCAGAATATTGAGAATCTCTTTTACCTCCAGCATGAGGTAAATCATATCTTTATCAACAAGCCTACATTTTCAAAATACACAGAAGTTGATGAATTTTTTGTAAGAATGGTAAAATTAAATAACTAGATCAAGAAGCTTGGGTGAAATTGAATGATTTACTGTGAAAGTGAAAAGTAAAACATGTAAAAGAGAAATCCAGGTAATTAAAGATGAAAACAAAGCAGTCAAAGGTCACAGGTAACAAACAGTCAAGGTTAAAACAGAGTAGGCAGTTTAAAGTGAAAATAGAAGTAACAGATAAAGATCAAAGCATAGTTAAAAGATAAAATAGAAAAGGTCAACCAACGTAAAGATGCAGCCATCATACAACAAAATATCAAAGAGAAAACATAAAATCCAAATAAAGCAGGGACAACTAGCATTTAGTCTCCTAGGTGTCTCTATCTGCTTGCATGAAGATATTTATTTTTCCTTGAATAATTCCTAAATCAGTTTTAGGATATTTTGTATTAGTTTTTGTATAAATACTTCATAATTCGAAGTATTGAGGTGGATTTCTGAACATTTATGTAGTTGTAATTCATCTAAGAACCAGAGGGTTTATTGTACCATTTTCAAGTCAACAACATAACTGAGTATTAAAGGCATTGCATTACAATATTCATGTGTTGAGCCACTTTAGTGAAGTATATTTCTATTTTTCATGTTTTTCCTTAAGTTTTCCATAAACTTACATGTTTTCCAATTTAAATGTTATAACAGGAATATTATTGTAGAAATTGTCTAAGTACACTCTGTTCTGAACTATTATTCATTTTGATGTTTTCCTTTGATATTCATATCTGAGAATCCTTAATTTCTCTCCCTTGCCGATTGACCTCTGTCATTTCCTTCATTATCCAGTTTGAGGAATCCTTAACTACTCCTTGATCTCGATTGAAACCATTTTACCATCCACCCTAAAAGATTTGAATTTACTCAGCTACCTTGCCCTGTGAACACTTCCTTTAGAGCTTGATTCCGCCCTGTTGCTTGATACATGACTCCATAACCCAATGGAAAAAAAACCTGCACCTATCCATCCGAATCAGTAATTCCACCACCAAACCAAACCAAAATCAAAACCTATCAATCTTACATAACTAGCCTAAAATCAACTAAAAACAAAAACATTAAATCATAAAGAGAGAGCCCTCTAGGAGCATTAGGAAGGCTAGATCCTAATCTCAAAAGAAGGTTGATAGTTACCTCTAATATTTATTTAAACAAAAAGCATAACATCCCTAGGAATTATTGGAGTGATAATAGGTACAAGAGTATTTGTGCAACATTGGATCGACAATAAGAAGTCTCTATGTGAGCAACCATTTTTAGTGGGTCCCTTTTCCATTGATGTCAAAGGGGGAGAGAAATCATACATTGAATAATGAGAGAGAAATTAGATTCTACATCAAAAACTTGATAGCAAGTTGTCAATCCATTTCCATCAATGACCATCAATGTTTGCTATTGTTTCCATCAATGACAAAAGAGGATATTGTTGGACATAGTGTTGTCATTGATGTCAAAGAAGGTATGATGTCTTGGATATCAAAGGAGGTATGATAGATTGAATATTATTGAGTATTTGTTGAACTTTTGATGAAAATATGAGTATGTAGATGGTTTTGATAGATAACCCTCTTTGAGATCTTTCCAATAGTATACTACACTTGGTCAAACTCCTCTGGAATGAAAAGATAAGCCAGTTTGAAAGTGAATGTTGGTGAAAAGGGATAAAAGCACCAAATTTCTTAAAGATTGTGCAACTTGAGGGTGGATACATGCATTTGACAGAAATCAATGATTGCTGGCACGCAAACATGTGCAATACTTAATATTCTTAACCATCATGTGACTTAGGGTGGATCTGGAAATTATGGGCACTCTGTGGTTGATACATGGCAGATCGAGCACAAAATTGCACGATAGTTAACAAAGGTTGTGCCTCCCCATGCCTTCCAACCTTCGCCATGTAGAACCATTAGAAACATGATAGATTACTTCTAAGTGGATGATGTGAACCCTTTAATGGTAAGTCATGTGGATTAATGATGTAGTAAGCAGAGGCAATGATAATTTGACATTTCAGCAGGATGACATGTGTGACATAGCAAGCTCACCCAATGGTAGGTTACATGTGGCAAAATGAGATGATATGGAGGATGACATAGCAATGTGGTATACCATATGATGTATAATTATGGTAGGGTTCCACGTGGCATGTACAATCAGTGTTTTTGGGTGGCCAATCAAGCCAAATTTGAGTGACAAATGACACCATTCAAAGAGTGCCATGTGGCATGATGACGCCACATTGACATCAATATTTGATTAACCATGGAACCTTATGGACCAGGTCACATGGAACAATGATATAGAGGAAAATAGAGATCCCAAATGGTGTAACATCTCCAAGTTGATTTTCTATGTAAACAAATTAAACTAAGGTCATGGGACACATATTCCAAGCTGAATGGAGGGGAAACCATTATAGTGGGAATCACATGTGGTTTATTATTGGATATGGATATTGGAAATGGAATTGGAAAAGGAAAAAGGAAATAAGTGATAATTTAATATGAGGAATAATGGAAAATAGGAGAAAATGAAGATGAAGAGACAAGAATATGCATGCAAGGGAAAATGACGGAAAAATAAACAAAAGGAGAGAGAAAATTCTATTCCTCCCTTATTCACTCTTAGTTACTCTCGCTACTCTTAGCCATCCATACAAAATTACACACTTAGAGCATTCTTGGAGCATTCTAGAATTCACTTGGACATAGAGGCATTCTCACTTGGATTTGGAGAAAGAAAGCACTTGAAAAGAAGTAAGCAAGAAAAGGAATTCGTGGGAGGTGAAGGAGAAGGTTGGAAAAGTAGCTACAATAGCAGAACATTGTAGGTAACATGTTGCATGCGTTATTACATTGTTGAGATTTGAATGTATGGTACATGCATTTGGTTATTTGGTTTATTTTCTATCATTTGCATGGGATTTTCTTGGATTGACAATGGTTTCAACCTTGCCTTTCCATTTCCTAGATAGCCATGGTGTAGTGAGTTCCCTATTGTGATTAAGTTTTGGATGGTTGGTAGACTTTGGATCCTGGTGATGTGGTCTCAGGAAAATTCTCAAGGGTTGAGGGTGTAGATGGGCTTTGTCCTGGAACTCTTGATGGATGGGTGCAGATAGAAAAATTCCCCTGTGTATGGTGAAAAAAGTCAGTGGCATCCAAGCTTGTTTGGTGTTAGTGATTTCTGGACCGATTTAGGTGAAATCGCTATGGTTGAGGGTTGAGGTGGTTTGGTGTATGTAAGCCTTGGTTCTATTTTAGTTTAACCCATATGATCCCACATTCATGCTCAAAATATGGTACGGGGGTGATTGACTGAAATATAGATTTGATTTAGCTAATCTATGGTTGGGGGGTATGTGGAAGTCCCTGACTTGGTTTGCCTTATGCATATGTTATTATGTGTTATTTCTTTTTGAAATCAATGATTAGTTATATGGGTAATTGTGTTGATTTTATGACTGGTTTTCCATGGATTTATTCTAGTTAAATGGTGGTTACTGGCTTTATACATTCTGTTGTATAATTTGATCTTGCTGTGAATATTGCTTATGGATCAATAATTTATTTAACGATATATGAACACATGAGCTATGTTATGCAACCAACTCACAAAATAGAAAAACGATATACCAAAGACTTAAAAATTATCCTCTTCAAGGGGGAAACCTCCTTTACATTACCTAAATGAACAATTCTGTGATGATTCAAATGAAAAAACCTCCTTTCTATATATAAGAGTCTAAGGGGTCACAATATAATCAAAGCCGACATAATAAGAATAATGTAAGGGCACGAAAATAACACAGAGTGGGCTTATATGGGGCACAATAATAACAATATGGGGACTACATGGGAACACCAATAACAATAAGGGGGTTATAATAACAATAACAATAAGGGGATACACTAGTATTATAGGGACCTAAAATGCCACTATCCTTCACAAAAGTGTTGTCCTCAACGTTTGAGTAGTTTTGGATACTTCTATATAAAATTATCATCCTCCCATGTCAAATCTTTAGTGGGTAAGTTCTTCCACTTGATGAGGTACTCTGAAATTGATCGATTTTGTAGCTGTCAAGTTATTTTTTCCTTGATTACTTCAGGTTCCAATATTATTTTTCCTTCCTCGTCAAGTTCTGGAAATATTGTTTGAACTGGAAGCTTGTCACCTATAACCATCTTTAAGCGCGAAACATGGAAAACTGGGTGCACTCGAGAAGATGCAAGAAGCTCCAATTTGTATGCCATAGTACCAATGATAATTTATTATCCTTCTTAGCTTGCTTGAGGGACATTTTTTTGTATGGTTGTATCTATAAAAATACCTAGTTGCCTACATCAAAACTTCTTTCGCTGCGATGTTGATCTGCCTTCTGTTTCATTTGATTCTGCACCAAAGTTAGGTTATCCTTTAAGAGTTGGAGAACTTTTTGTTGATACTCAATGTGATCTTCCACTTCTTGAACCTTAGAATTTTCTCTTAAAGATGATGTGATGGATGGTGGATGATATCCATAAAGTGCCATAAATGGGGTCATTTTTGCTGCAGTATGGAAGGAAGTGTTATACCACCATTCAGCCAGAGGTAACCACTTGACCCATTATGTTTGTTTATTAGATACAAAGCAATGAAGATATCCTTCCAAACATTTTTTCACTATCCGTGTTTTCCCATCAGATTGAGGATGATAAGATGATCTATGAGCTAATTCAGTACCTTGACAAGAAAATTATTCCGTCCAAAAATTTCCTGTGAAAATGGGATCTGTGTCGCTTTGGAAATAATATTTGGGTTTCCATGTAGCTTTTGAATTTTTCCCATAAACACATTAGAAATTGTGAGAAAAAAACTTTCGGTAAAAATCACATCCAAATAAATTTGGTCGACGCGTTTCGAACCAACAAGTGTGATTCATCATCAGGACTAGATGAAATTGTACTGGATTTAAATGGATGAGATAATGCACAAAAGTGTGAATACTTGGTAAGTCTATCAAATACCACCATGATGACATTCTTTCCTTCAGACTTGGATAAACCTATGATAAAATCCATTGAAACCTCTTCCCAACGTTGACTTGGAATGGATAAAGGTTGTAACAAACCCAAGGTCTTAATTGTATCAACTTTATTTTGTTGGAAAACCAAACATTCTGCCACAAAATTTTGAATATCATATTTAAGGCCATCTCAAAAAAATTACTTCTTAACCTTGTGGTAAGTTTTTAAAAATCCAGAGTGCCCTCCTAAGGGAGATGTGTGCAATTCCAAAGGAATATTTTGTTTGGGTTGGGAATTATAACAAATATTAAAGTGATATTTGTACCATAATGAATCATTTTTCCATCTAAATTTATTAGATGCACTGGGAACTTGTTGCTAATTTTTAATAAGTGTCCACACTTCTTCATCCCTTGCTTTGATTATCCAATCTGGTTGGATAATTGAAATGGCGCAAAACAATGATTGCACATCCTCATCCTTTCTTGAGAGTGCATATGCAACAACATTTTTCTTCCCTTTTTGTCGATGATTTCAAAGTCATAACCCAACATATTTGTGACCCATTTTTGTTGCTATTCTGAAGATAATCATTGTTCCAAAAATTATTTGAGACTATCACGATCCATTTTTACCTGGAAGTGTCTTCCCATTAGGTAAGGTCTCCATTGCTTTAGTGCATCTAGTATTGCCAACGTTTAATTATCATAGGTAGGTTTGTGTAAATACTTTCCTTTGATTGGATGAATTTCAAAAGCAATGGGTCTTCCTTCTTTCATTAAAAAAGCACCAATTCCATTTCCCGAGGCATCACATTCCACAATAAAGGTTTTTGTGAAGTCTGGAATAGCTAAGACTAGTGCTTGGAACAATGCCTCTTTAATATGTTCAAAGGCCTTAGTTTCTTTTGGATTCCAAGAAAATTCATCTTTCTTCAGTAATGTTGTTGTAGGTGCTTCTATTCTCCCATAATTCTTAACAAAATTGCGATAATACCCTGTCAACCTGAGAAATCCTCACAAATGCTTTATGGTTGTGAGGATTTTGCATTCCTTAATGAATTTAATTTTCTTAGGGTCTACTTTAACACCCTCATGAGATACAATATGACCCATATATTCCACTTCTTGTACTCTAAAGAAACATTTGTAGGTTTTTTCATATAATTGTTTCCCCTCCAATAGTTTGAGCACCTTGTCAACATGTTGAACATGATCCTTCCAAGACTTACTATAGATTAGTATATCATCAAAAAATACCAACAAAATTTTTATAAGGAAGGGTTTGAAAATGGAATTCATCAAACCTTGAAATGTAGAAGGTGCATTGGTAAGGCCAAAAGGCATGACCAAAATTTCATAATGACCCTCATGAATTCTAAATGTTTTTTTTTTTTTTTTTTTTTTTAATGTCGTTCGTCTTCATTATTATTTGATGATATCCTGAACGAAGATCAAACTTGGTGAAGAAAATTGTTCCATGTAATTCATCAATGACAAGAATGGGAAATTTATCTTTAATAGTGAGCTTGTTGAGCTCCCTATAATCCAGAAACATGCACCATGATCCATCCTTCTTGTGCACCAATACTGCTGGAGCAGAGAAATAACTTTGACTAGGTTGAATTATATTGACCTTTATCATTTCTGTAACCATACGTTCAATTTCACTCTTTTCGGCATAGGGATACCTGTAAGGCCTGATGTTTGGAGGAACACTTCCTGGAATCAAATGAATAGCATGAACATGATCATGAACAGGTGGGATGCCTTTGGGTGTCTCGAATACCTTGGAATGATTGTCTAAGACTTTTTGGAGATCTGGAGAAATAGATGATTTCAATGTTTGAACCTCTAGTGAGCATAATTGTCCAATTACACCTCGTTTTTATCTATTTAGAAGATTTTTCATGCCATTATAACTGATTATCGTTCATATTTTCCATGTGATACCCTTTAATGCAACTTCCTTTCCTTCCCAAAAAAATTTCAAGAAAAGTTCTTGAAAAATAAAAGCTATCGTACCCAAATATCGTAACCATTGGACTCCTAGTACAACATCAACACCACCCATTGGAATGGAGAGCATTGGTATATTCAATACATATTCCCCCATGGTTGGCTTGAGAAATTTATAGTTCTTCCATCTGCAATGATCACTTGGAACTCTAGTGCTAGATATAGGAAGCGATTCAATTCCTTGGCTATCTTACAATGAATAAAATTATGGGTACTACTTGAATCAATCAACACTATTACCTTTTTATTCTTGATATGTCCTTATATCTTGAGATTTTGAGGGGTGGTAATTCCTCCTAATGCATTACAAGATATCGTCAATTTCATTTCTTCTTTCTCTAGGGTTGCTTCCTGGTATATATCCTCTTCTTTTGAAGTTTCTTGTTCCTTTTCTTCCTCCTCTTCACAATCTATGTAAAAAAAATTATTCTCAGCACACTTATGACCTTTAGTGTATTTTCTATAATAACTATAACAAATCCCCTTTTCTCTTTTTTCTTATAGTTTTTGTGGTGTCAACCTTGTAGGTTGTGGAAGGCTAGGAGCAGAAACAGTTCCATCTTTATAGTTGTGAGTTGTAAGCTTCCTTGTTTTCATAATTTTTATTTAAATTTTTGTTGCCAACTTGAATGCCTTCTACCACTAGAAAATTTGGCCCAATTTCCGACGACCAAAATTTCGCTATTGCAACACATGGGCGTCCTAAGAGCGGCTCTTTTAGGTGGGGAAAAATTTCAGTTCTAATCGCGTCGCAATTATGCACTTGAGTTAACTGTTGGTAGAGTGACACTAATTCTGACATTTTTTTGCTAGTGTCGCGATTCCGACGTTTCAAATTGGCCGTTTCTCTTCCAACATTTCACGCTTCGTCACTCTTCCGACGTTGTGAACTTCGTTTCTCTTCCGACTTTTTAACCGACGTTTATAAGCATTGCAATTCTGATGCTAAATAACACTATAACCGACGTTTATAGGCATCGCTCTTTTGATGAACAAGCCGCTCTTTCGACAGTATAACCGAAGTTTATAAGTGTCGCAATTCTGACGCTAACTAACACCATAACCAACGTTTATAAGAATAATTCTTTCGACGAAAAAAAGCGTCACAATTCCGACGTTAACTAACACCATAACCGATATTTATATGCGTCGCTCTTCCAATGAACAAAAGCGTCACTAGGCCGACGCTACACAAGACCCCAACCAGCGCTTCTAATTAAGCGTCGCTCTTCCAACGAAAACAAGTGTCGCTAGTCCGACGCTACGGAAGACCCCAACCGACACTTCTAAACGTCAGAATACCAATGGAAACACAACAATATTAAAAAAAAAATGTCAGAGACAGTAGCGTCGAAATACCAACAGAAACAAAATAATATTTAAAAAAAAACGTCGAAGGATTAAGCAAAAGAATTGCATACGGTTTCAGTGTTCCTTCAATACAACTCATTCCCTTCTGCTTTGGTTTTTCTTTGGAGAGGGCTTAGTTCTAGTCACGCTTCATTGTGCACTTTCTAAGACTAGTTGGACCATTCACACAAGAAATATTTTCACCTTTGAAAGGTCCTGTACATATGTAATTATTGCAAGAAATTTCAACTTGGGCATTTGGATTTTGGCGAAATTTAAATTGCAATATTTGGGACACTGAAATTCTTATTTTCGCAAGTGATAAGGAAGGATTTCATATATTTGCTGCAGAGATTTAATGCCCAAGCTTCTTTGGAGTGATCTTTGATGTAATTCTTTTCTTTGGTATGATTTGCAATATTGTTGATAGATTATAGTTGGTGTTTCAGAACCCGTTTGATTTCAAATATAATTTCCCATTGGTGCGATATCTGATTACAAAGATAGTTGGATCAACATGAATCCAAGCCTCTCACTGGACGAGAAATGGTGATTACAATTTTAGGCTATCTTTCAAGGGAAGATCAATTTTGGTTATGACTCTTTGTACAATAGGAAATTGAGTGTCACTAAAGAAGATTTTCACTCAAACAACAATAGATATGTTGTACTTCAATTTACTCAACAAAGATTTAGAAACAAAGAAATGTTTCTCAATTACTTTCATGTACAGACATAGATTTGAGTAATTGTTCTAATTTACAAACATGTGGACAAAGCCAAACTGATACATGCTCTCCTCGGGAAGTGAATGAGGAAAAATTTTCCTTTAACATAGTCAAGAAAGTGAATGGAAGTAAAGATCATGCAACCTTTGCTGTGGATGGTTGTCAAGATCAAGCATGGACAATGGATAAATTGATGGATGGTACTGGGCCTGAAGGTTCCATAAAACACTATCTGAACTCTACAAACACAAAATCTCATGAGAAGGGTGGAATTAGGTGGCGTAGAGTTGATCAAAGGGAGTTGGATTATAGTGTTGTTGTAAATTCTGCAGAACATTTTCAAAATTGTGATCTTCCTCCCCTGCAGTCAGTCTGGCATGGGAGTGCACCTTTTAAAAGCAGTGAAAAATTTAAAGAGATGAACATGTCTAAAGCCAAAGATGTAGATTTTTAAACTTCTGTTGGCAGGTTCAAATCAGCATATCCAGAAGAGAAGGCTTGAATTCCTTGTTACTTTATGGACATTCACCCTCAACTTCAAAAGCCACTAAATCAAAAGTTGCACATAAATCATCCTCAACTGATTACCGAGAGAGAATCATTAGATACAATGGCAGGATAACTAGCTCTGATGGAGAAACAAAATATCTGGAATTTGATTCTACCAAGAAGTTAGACTTACTAGATGCTCTTCGACATTCATATACTTGGGCCAGAGAAGCCGAGAAAACAACTGCCATAGCAGTCTCAGAGAAGGACAATTTTTTATCAATGTTTTTAAGGGAGTATTCACATATGTTTTCTTATCAGCAATGGTTGAGAATGCTAGAGATAGAGAATATAAAGCTCAGATTGTAACTTAAAGTTATCCAATTAGAAGATCAAGATTATCTAAATTCCAATTCTTGTGAAATCTCAAGAAATAAGAAAATGGTAAAGAAGGACTGACGTCTATCGATGGCTAGCCAGGATAGACAATACATAAAGAGAAAAAAATCAAATTTGGGGATGAGTGTTACTTGGGGACTTACTTTTACCCTCAATTTAAGCCTTGCTAGTGCTGAAATTATATTGGGATGGAGCATGGGATGGATTCTACCAAATTTATAACCTCTTTATTAAAAAACTAAGAGTATTCTTATTGTTCCTTAACCCAACCTCCTTATCACATAGAACTATCTAAACCTCACTCAAAATTAGCATACAAAACTTGACCTCTAGCGCATAGAAATGGTCTATAACTCGACCTATAACTAGGTCTCAAACTCAACCTCAACAAGGCTCAAGGTTCAACCAGAACAAGCTTACAACTCACCTTCTAACCAAGATTGTAAGTTGGACTCAATAAGGCTTGGCCTTGAACCAAATAAGTCTACAACTCACCTTTAACCAAGACTGAAATTTGGCCTCAGCATGGCCTGACCTTCAACTAGAATAAGTTTGCAAATTTCCCTACAAAATATAGATATCCCTTCCCAAAAGTATGCCAAAAATCCTCACATAGAAAACTTCTCCAACTTAGCTTCCTTCCTCTAAATCAATTTACTCACTACTCCAACTAAACCTTGAAATTTGTCTTTTGTAATGCAACAAAGATGGAGATGGGGGATGATCCTTTAGTCTTCGACCGAGGCCAAAATGAGTAAACTCTACCAGAAGAGATATGCATGCTCCTACTCACAACATGAGAAATAGATAAGTCCACCCCGCATATTTAAAGGACCCTTCAATAAGGAATCATGTTTCTGGTGTGGAAATGATTCTCCTATTTTGCAGGTTTACAAGCACACATGTTTGTTAGTTTTTAAAAATAACAATGAAACATAACCATGATCTTTGAACTTCTTAATATGTGTTTAATTCTCTGATATCCCCTCTCAACACCATCTTCTGTAGGCTCGGTGCAAGCTAGAAGATGTTGAGAAATTCTCACAACATCAATTGCGAAATCCATTCTTCCTATAGGGATAGGTCCACAAAAACCTTCGAAATATGACACAAAAATAATAGATGTGATCTGCCGCTAAACGATAGACAATGATGTTAAATACTCCATCAATGGAATGAGAAACTTTTGATGTTGGACTCCCAATGCTAATCCTGTGATAATTCTCATATATATCACTGATTGTTCGACCACAATGCCAACATATATCTTTCTGAGATCTGAGAAGTTATCAAAACTTTCGTTATTTATAGGAACTAATTTCTTAGTGTTTATAACGAGGTTTCCACTTTTCAAAATTCCTTCTTTCTTAGCTCTCAACTTAAAAATTTCCTTATATTGATTCTTTCCTGGGAGAGACATGGGTGAGAACATTCTAGATGCATCTAATGGAGACTCCATATAGGGGAAGTAGAAAGCACTAACCCCGAATTAGAATAACCATTTGCAGCAAATGTCAATTTCACCTGTGGATACTAGAGAAAAACCCACCAACCGTTCTTGAAGTACTAGACAATAGATTCACTAGATTCTAGATGTCGATCCTCTCCAATTAAGCTACTGAAACAATGTAAGGAATTCCAGTGCAATCTCCCTCCACCATCTATCAAGTGAGTGATAACAACACTTTATTTCACTCGAGATTTTCCATCATAAGAAAAAAAATATACCCCTTGCCTCCAAAACTCTGGTCCTACATGAAACAATACCTTTATCCTACTTCCAAGGACAAGAAATAGCCATGCAAGCTTTCATGGTCTATGTCCAAGATATTACACCTTAGATACGAATGACCAGTGTCACTTCTCAATGTCACTGATAGTTGTGAGTCAACAACAATTCCCATTGGTAGGAATTTAAGTATCATCATAAAAGATGGAACAAACACTAAAATTATGATAGCTATACCATGCCTCCCTATTGGAAATATACTAGATGCACTGACAGGTAGCATGACATTATCAAAAGAATACCAATAGTAGTCCTTGGGCCCTTTACCACAGTCTCCTTGGGTTATTACTTCGATTTTATGATGTATCCCAGTGAACCGAGGAAGAAGAAATGTTTGAAAAGCCTCATTCCTATTGGAGAAATAAACCTTTACATGCCCCCAAGCCTTTACCTCCTTCAGAAACTACAACAGGATGAATGCCATTTTTCCATCCATGTGCCTTTTCAACTTCAATTTGTGTTTTGTTATCATTGCAACTTTTTATGGCCTTATTTAGGCACTAGTAGACTGAAGTGTATGATTACGTTGAGCCTTAAGTGTTATAAAATAATAAATTTCATGTAGACCTCCCCACTTCTCAAATTCCCAAGCTATATAAGATCTTCCAGCCCTCTCAAAGGACTTTCTACTAGGCATATAAGACAAATCCATACCCCACATTTTTTTAAAATTCACTGACCTCCTATTTTAGATTTTTTATGCTATCCTAGCACCCTTTATATTTTTTATCATAATTCCATTGATCAATCTTCATTTTATCACAATTCCATGATCAATATTCGTTGGACAAATATGCTTCGCAATGTGATTATATTTTAGGTGCATAGTATAAATTGAGTTTCAAGCCAACAATTTATTGTTCTGGTCATAAATTGTATATATGTATATCAAATTATTAAATCATGTTGTTGAATATTTTCCATTAAGGTATAAACCCATCATTGTTAGGTTATCATAAAATTTGTGGCTCCCCCCTCAAGCACTAAAAGTATATATAGAATAACCTAGGCCATATAATTTATAGTGTTGGGGGAAGCATGATTGTAAATGTTGGTTGTTAAAATATTAACCATATCATTTGGTGCTATTTCATGGCCCTCACAATGGGCATAAGCACATTCTCTCACATCAACTTTTAAGTATGGCCTAGCCTTGCCAAAGTTAACCGATACATAAAATATGACCAATAATAAAATGGTGAAAGCTTACTCATCTGTTTGGATCTTTAAACCCTATGTAAGTTGCCAATGCTCTATGTCACATAATCAGAGTGGTTCATGGTGTAAATTAAACCACACAAGGATCATCTATGCCATGCATGTAGCATTAATTGTAAACAAAATCAAAAGAGCCATATAAGGAATTACAATTGTAAAATAGGTATGCCGCTACCAGTAAAGAATAACATGTACACAACATGATAAAATATTGTCGACCACATCATCGTAAATTTTTATTACGTGGATGATATTGGTGATGTATACATCCTCGTGTAAATAATCCTTATGAAGTCGTAAGTGTTTGGTCTATGGCAGTATCAACTCAAATAATATAAAATAAGATTTGGTTACTAGCTGAAGTTATTAGACGTGACTTGATTTTATCTCACCACTCCCTGGAGAACAAATCTTGATTTGCAACTGAAGGGTGGTATTTGGAATATGCTATAGCTCTTGAGGAGAAACTGAGCTCAAAGGCTCACTATAACTCTTGTATAGTTCTTACAATGACTGAAAGGAATCGAAAACAATTGGTTCTAGAATAGATAAAACACATTGCTCACAGGTACAAGGATTATTTCATCTCAACTTCCATTGTTAGTGATTATTTTGAAAAATATTGAAATATTTGATTCATTGAACCTCATGCCACAAGTTAAGCCCAACTACAGTTTTCTTTTCATTGCTACCATTTATTTTTGTTTTCTATTATGCATGCCATGAGATTGAGTGTTGTTGTTTAAAACTCCTCAAACAACCCTGCTCACCTTCACATTCAGGTTGTCGTACTTAGCTTTCACTATTTTCCTCAACTCAAAATATGATTACACCACCTGGATCTCACTATAAATTTTAAAATTATGCATTCAACCACTTTATAAACCCCACACCAAATGCTTATCAACATAGTCCACTATCCTATAAGTTTGTTTTTATATCTTTTGGCTTTATGTACACGACATGTTTTCATGGCTATCTCAACAAGCAACCAAGCCTATGGCATTAACATACATAATAAAATAGTTTACGTATACTCTCACCTTGTTGTCCCAAAGCTTGATGCAACTATTTTCAAAAGGTATTAGTCTACTATCTGGTCAACTAGCACATGACAATGACAACATACAACTATATTAAACAATTTTTTGAACAAATTATAAAACTCTATAAAGGTCAGATAAAAGTATATGTAGCAATATAAACTTGAGGTTGACAAGGGCATTGACAGGTGGCCTTTACAGGTTACTTTTTGATCCTATGGCATTCTATATTCCAATGAGAAACTAGAGGAACCATCTAGAGTTGAGGAGCCACATGAAAGGCAAGATGCCAAGTGATAGGTTCAAAAGCTATTGCAAAATCAAGGGTTGGTTCCAAGCTTGAAACTGATGGGGGTGTTGCAGAGTACAGTGACAAGGTCTTTCTCCCAAGCATGAGGAGTTCACCTCGATGATACTCTTGCTTCAATTTTTTTCACAAAGAGGAAGTTGACCTAGCTTAGGTTGGTTCTACAGTAGCTAGTAGTTTTCATATGTGTAAGAGGAATTATAATGTTCACATGTTGTTGATAGCCCTATGTGAGTTGATAGCCCTGGACAACATCGGGTCACTTAGATATTTACATAGAGGTATCGAGTCAACTTGGGGACACAGGTTGCAACATTGTTCATGCAAAGGAAGTGGACCTAGTGGAGCACATTTCTTAGGAGGAGCATTGTAGTCCTCAAAGGCTTGGATGAGTGTCAGACACATATCATGGTGCACACTTGCATGGAGCCTTTGGACCTTGACATGTGTATATCCTTGGAGTATAGCACTTATCATGTGCAAGACTACACATGGCTTTGTAAGTTGGGCCTAGGCCCACATATGCATTGTTTCCTCCCTTACCTCTCACGTATCTATAGGAAGGAGAGATTTTGTCATCATCCTTGTACTCTTTTATTTCTCTTTACGTTCTTGAATGCAGTATGGTTCACTATGGTTCTTTAATGCACTATGGTTCAATAAATGGCACCCACAGAAACGTCTAGGATCATGAACACATAATCAAGTTCTTTCATACAGGCGGTAAACATCTAATTTCATAAATGGAACCCAGAGGAAGATGTAGGACATACAAAACTAATAAAAACTACAAATACTGAGAATATTACACAATACTCGAGAGCCTATGCCACTCAAATAAAATGAAGAATTTCCCTCTCGTGGTAGCCAATAACCACAAAGATATAATAAAAGCATGATTTTTATTAACATGCAGATAAAGGTCAAAATGAATCCCATGTTCCCTAGAGTCCCATTCATGCATTAAAAAAAAAAGAGATTACTCAACTGACTGGAAGAAACCAATGGTCTTCAGCCATTATACCTAACATTTTTTTGATAAACATCAGGGAAACAATATTTCTCACTAAACAATACAAAGCTTCTAGTAAACAACAAATAGAGAAATCTCACAATAAGTAGGCATGATAAATCACACCTTCATCTCGCTTATCACTATATATTTCAATATTTTCACCCTTTCTCTGTAAATTCAAGTCGTGGGAGAATTTTCACTTAAAAACCTTGCCACATTGCCCAGCCTTAAAGAATTCACATACTATAGATTTGGGATCGACACCTGCATATTTAAAAGCATATAGTCCAAATTGGAGAAGTTAGCACGATGATAAGTTCAAGGGATTAGAATCATAAGATCATAGCAAGGCTACTTTCTTTTTTGTATGTATTAAAGAACTTGGGAAAAAAATAAAGTTTTATATATGCGTTTCTCTGTGTATCTGCCTATTACAAACAAATGTGCTCAAGAAAAGTGAGAAGACTAGTGGTACTCACATTTATGAGTTCCAAAGTGCATAGCCCAAGGGATGCATAGATTAGAATAAATGGAAGAATTGTAGCATTTAAAAATTAATGAAAATTATGTGATGAAGATGTACTCAGGTTACCCACCTAGAGAAGCAACAAGCATCGTAGCTGGTTAAATACTTGACTTGATCAATAAAGGTGAATCCATATACAGTTCCCATCATCAACAACAATAAATATTTATGTAATACTGTCACTTTATAATTTGGTAACATGTTACCAATGTAGTATTAAATATTGTGGCTAGGATTTAGGTGTAATATAATGGTATAATGAGAAGGAATAAATTGATAGAGTGGTACTTGTATGTTGGGGTATGAATAATCTATTTTAGGCTCCTATACAGGCTTAAAACATTGATACATTTATTATTCTCCCCAAATATTAGTGTTAGTATCATATACACTTGTATGTCAATTGGGTTTATCATAGTTGGTTGGGAGGAATGGCCATCATATTCCCCACTCAGGTTCGATTACCACAAGTACATGCTGAGCTCATGAATTTGAGCCCTATTGTTGTAAAACATTGTGCCCTATGGAATATCTTACCCTTGCTTACAAGATGGAGGGTGAGGTACTGTGTTACATAAGAAAAAAAAATCATATACACCTATATAAAATCCTATAATAATCTTAATCAAAAAATTAAAGAAGGCCAAGAAATGGAATATAATGAACCACCTTATGAATGGAAGGACCTAACAAACAAATTTGAAGATATCCATCTCTTCATTTGGACCAATGTCTTTGAATGGGATTGGTAATTTATGGTTCATATGCTCTTTCGTGAATTTTGCTTAAGAATTAAATTATTCTTAAAGATGAAATTATTCTTGAAGCTCTTATAAATTGGTATCCAAGTAGTTCATCAGACCTTTATGTCAGTTCAGGGATGTTAGAAAATGAACATGATGCTGTGACTGAATTTCATAACACCTTCATGGAATAAATGGTAGCAGAATAGGACAAGTCCGAGGATGGAACCAAATAAATAACTGCGGCATATAAAAGGCCTCATGAACAAAACCTAACACAATTGGGCTTCTTGAATCTTCTGAGAAAAACTTATGATCTTACCTATGCAAGGCAGAAACCGGTTTAATATTTTCCTTTGTATTGATCTAGCTAAAGTTTCTAACATTAAGCATCCAATTCATTGTGCATTTCCAGAAGTAGTATGTTTACTAACATACATACGACTATAATAAAATGATCTCTATAGTCACAAAGGCTCAACCAATAACACTCCCCCGACCAATATCAAACCCCCCCCCCCCCCCCAAAAAAAATAGAGTTGTAAATGTCGTATTCCCATGAACAAAAAATAGCTTCTCATAACAAGAAATGTTAATATTATATTATGTTTAGCCCCCGTAGTGTAGATCAATTCCTGATAAAATGCACAGTTAAGTGCACTCTTTGTGCTGTAACTGGTTCAAACCCCCCGACTACACCTAGGGGCCACAATGATATGTGTAGCGGTCGAAATCAACCCCATGTTATAAGAGTAACAAACAACCCTAGCTGTCGATTCCACCTGTTATATATATAATGTTTAAACCCTTAACAAAGAATTTCAGGATCTCTGAATTAAAGGGGTTGTTAACTGAGAAAATTATGACTGCACTCTGAACTCATGGCCACACTTAGAAGGACTTTAACCTCATCCACACTACAATACAAAAGTGGGGAATAAACTAAACCGGATAAGATCACATACATAGATAACACTCTGGATCGATCATGAAGTTAAATAAGGGGGCCACCCTGGTCGAGTGTGGGCCCTTATATTCTATAGAATAGATAGGTCCTGAAGGTCGTCGTTATAAGGGGTTTGTTTTGAGCTCTTTCTCACTTGGGAGAGAGGGTCTAGGGAGATAAATACACATTCGAAAGGGCAAGGTAAAAAGAGAATCTCCCTAATCCAATCGTAGAAGGCAGTGAATAAGTGCCCATGGGGTAGTAAGCGAATAAATAGTATCTAAGTAAGGGGGAGCGTGGATGGACAACAAGGGACATTATTATTTCATCGTAAGTACTTGACGCTCAGGCGAGAGGTTGTATACTTGGGTGGACAATAATGGAAGATGAGCCTATTAGAATTTCCATGTTATTGCGTTTATGGCCCCCAACTTAGGCCATCATGCACACTTTTGTGGTGTTTTCATCTTCGCATGCTAGCTACCCAAAATATTTCTTCTTCCCATGAGATATCTAAATTGACCAAGAAGACTATTTATGTTTCATTTGATCTTAATTATCATGGTATTGGTACCATGACTTATGTTACATTTGCTTTTATCTTCTTGATCACTCGTTTTGAGATATATTATTACTTTTGGGATTTACATAATTTTGTTTCACTCACATACTTTTGCTCTGATTCAATCATCTGGGAATGTAGTCCATATCTCCTACATACATTTTGTCTCTAATCATGGCCTTCAATATTGAACCCTTTGATCACATTTTATTGGGTTTTATTAAGTTTCATCCCATATACATATTTCATGCTCTCATTAAGTTATCTTTCTCAAATTGGGATGAAACCCCATTGTCTCCTAGTCAATTTCATCTTATATCATGATGTCACCCTCAGATATTCAAAATGAATTGAATTATTTCAAACTATTTATCTTAGAATTTGAAAACTGCCCTAGGTGGTTTTCAAGTTCAACATACTCTCACCATGTGTTTCTGGTGGCAGTTATAAATACTCCATTTCCCAATGGATAAGGCATTACCAGTTGGAATACACATCTAAGGGCTTGACCATCAACAAAGATAAGGGAAGATTATATTTGATTATTATTTTCGTCCAAGTTTTGATACTCCTCATTGTTTGATCATTAGCCCATTTCTAACCTAGGAACATCCTCTTCTTATTTCCCTGTGCCCTGAGAGATGAATTCCTTGTAACTTATCTAACAGACCTTTAGACTCTACCATTACCCTCTTCTCTTGATTCTAGTATGCCAAAAAGTTGGTGACACATTTATGTGGTATGGGGGAGTAAGTAGTGGAGTTGTGATTGGTGATTTATCACTTGGTAGTCTCTATGAATTCAATTCCTTTTGTTTTAGATTGAGAAGCCACATGGGTAATGGTGAAGTTGTGTCCTTTCATTTAATAGGATATTGAAAAATGTTTGACTAAAGCACCCAATTATGGCCGAGACAAATATGAAGCATTGGTGAGTGGATAATTTTGAAAACCTGGCTATATGCTTTTTTTGAAGATCTTGTTAACTTCATGAAGTTTGATAAGGTTGAGCGTGGGGGATGATTTGGCATAAATTTTTGATCTCATTATCCTTCAGTGGAATTGTAAAGGGAGGTTTTTGCAGAACAAGTAATGAAATGACTGGAAATAAATGAAGTGCTTGCACTTACTGTTCCTTGATTCTAGGGCTCTTATTGCTTTTCTTTTCTCATTAGATTATTTTGCCTGAAAGAGTACTGCTTTGGGTTGGATTTTCATTGGCATCTTTAGATTCCTATTCTTTTGTTGTATTATCTAATGATTATCCTATCTGATGATTTCACCTTGAAGCAATCTTGTCTTTATTATTGTTCTGCTAGTTCTTTTCTTTTCAATAGTTTCTTGTTTTGGTTCATTAAGTTTGCTTTCTTGTATTCAATTTGCTTTCATTTATAGTTTGATTTGCATTTCCTGCTTATTTTATTTCATTTAGGGTCAGGTTTGGTTTTTATTTTAGCTTTTTATTTTATCAAGGATCGATCAGGCATGTTGGAAGAAAAGAAAACAAGTCTTTAATAGAACCATCACTAAATAACTCTCTTTTCAAGTTCTGTTTTGCTAGAATTAACCCTTAACTATGGTGGAAAACTTCTGCCTTGTGGTTGTTAACGAAAATTATAGTACATACTAATTTAGGGTATCTTTCAACTGTTATTTAAGAGCTCCATCCACCTAACATTAAATAGCTAATATCTACAATGATTGGAGTAGGGAAGACCCATGGGATAAACTTCAGAGTGAAAAATATGCTGAGCAAATCAAAGTCACTCTCATATCACCCGAGCCTCCTCCTACACCCATTGCATATAAGAAAGAAAACAATATGTATCAATATATATATATATATATATATACATATATAAGGGTTTTTAGTTGGGTAAGATGGCATGGCACTGTAAGTAGTGTGGGAATAACAAGTAACTGCTAAGGGGCTATAGACGCTCGCTGGCAGCGGGGCAATGCCGGGAAGTTAGATATGAGGAACACACCTGGGCAGTTGTTTACTCATTATAAGTGAAGGCCCGTGGTCATACCAAAAGAAAATCAGATGTGGATTGAAAGTGAAAGGAAAATTCACCCCATCTATTAGCTCTCAAATAACATGTCTAAGATGATCCGATGCTTGAAGTTCTAGAAGATCATAACTTTCATAAAATATTTGCAATGGCATTATTATAATTAAAATATTGGAAATGACATTATTAATGATGTGTTACATCATATTCAAAACCATTACGGTTGAAACTTTAGTCTTCTGAAACTTAAGAGTTTTTGTTCACATCGCGTCTTAAAGAATGCAATTGCATTTACAGGAGTCTATTCTCCTCCAATGTAAAAAATGAGGGGGGGGGGGGGGGGGCGGCGGGGGGGGGGATTTAAATAACGAAAACTAATTAAATGGAAAAAAATGATGAAGAAAGTAAGGATAATTTCAAAACCCTATTAGGTGGAACTTTCGGCTGACTGACAACAACTTTAAACAGGTCGTTCAATTCCTTCTCCCTCTTATTTTCCTCTTCCTTATTTTGTTGCAAACCAAACAAATACATCAATCAAGAATACGAAACCCAAGTAAATTCCGATCGCCGCACCTTTTCAAGAAACATAAACCCTTAGAAAAGCATGGGAAAATATTACTTTGGCGTCGGGTTTGGGCTGCACCGATTGCTTAAGGCTCTGGACATTTTTGAACATTTTTGCTCTTGTTCTTCTTCTTGAGGCCAGAGGTCTTATCCTCTACGAACTTTGCTTTTATGGCTACATCAGCCTTGGACTGTTGCTTGGAGGTATGGTTATGATCAGTAGCCTGAAATCATCCAAAATAAGCCGGCAGAGAGCCGAAAAAGGAGGAAATTTTGGCCTGCCCCTTCAACAAGCAGATGGACCAAAGGATTGGATATTGCAAACGAGGGTTTGGATTTGATGATCGGGATAATTGCATGTCGTTAACCCCATTTTCCATATGTTAATTAGAGTTTTAAGTGAAAAAGTGTGCTTTTTCACTTAACCTTATTCCTTTTTCACTTGAGTGGGGTTTAACTCCGAGGATGCTTAGCTTAGCTAAAGTGGAATACCTTGAAAATTAAATTTAGATTAATTATGGTATATTCTTATTGATATAGTTTGTTGGGTTATTTTGAGGGGTTGAGTATTTTTAGCTTTATTTAAGAGGTATGGATATTGATCGTTGAGGTTAGCTGCCTTTCTTATATGCCAGGTATAACTTAGTCATTTGGTTTAATGGTAAGTCTTCGTAGTTGGAACTAATAGGTCACAAGATTTGGTAAGTCTTCATAGTTGGAACTAATAGGTCACCAATATAACATTTATGCCAGTCCATTGAAATGAAAATAACATTTTAGTTCCCCATTTTCAATTGGCACCAATTGAATCTAACTTGTTTCATTTAATTAAATGGTTTATTCTTGATGTTGTGACATCAAACAACCTTTTCAATCCTCAGCTCCTATTAATTATAGGGATTTTGATCAAGGTACGGGGATTGGTAGCAAGTTGATGTCTTCCAGTTTAAGGGTTGTAATTAACGCTAGTGATTATACAGTGGGTATCATACCTACAAAATGTGAGGGTTTTCTTGTAAGATATTCCTTGAGAAATATTCATAGAAATATTACAAGGTGGAAGCATTCATATTGTGTCTTGAGCTTCTCACCCATTGACCACCATTATTTGACATCAAAGGTGGAAGAATGTCAATTTGTTGAGATTGGAAGGAATTAATAGTGAACAATGGAATATATTAATTAGTTTTTGACTGAAGACCCTTTGGAGAAACATATAATCCAAAGCTTTATTACAGAGTAATGTTTGCAAATGATGAGAAAGGTCTTATAATTTTGGCTTATGTGGTCCATCATACATATTTAAAATTCTTTCCGTAATAATCACATGATTTGGTAGCTCACTGAAAAATTCCAACCATAGGACTAGATTCCTCTTTTCAAGAGGACCAATTTTGACTATTTATGAACGCTCAATTTGGGTTAAGGATTTAGAGGTTTAGGGTTAAGGGTTAAGGGTTTAGAGTTTAACTGGGTTAGGGATTTAGGGGTTTAGGGGGTTAAATGGGTTAGGGGTTAAGGGTTTAGAGGTTTAGGGTTTAGGGTTAAATGGGTTAGGGGTTTAGAGGTTTAGGGGGTTAAATGGGTTAGGGGTTGGGAATTGTGGCTAAGGATTCAAGCTCCGTGGAAAAATATAAAGTCATCAAAAACCTTAATGGTTTGGAAGAATTTTCTAAAACACCTTTCCTAATAGACAAAGCCCATTGGATATAGGATTCCAAAGTTGTATTTGTAGCAAGTAGTTCATCTTGAAAGGTGGAGGGAACTAAACACAAAGTGGAAGGAAAAAATCTATTGATTAAAAATTAAGACTAATTATGGAAAACTCTCAAAAGGAATATTTGGGGATAGAGGGAAAAATAAATTTTACTATGAAATGGGGCCTTAGAACAATAGGTAGGCTCAAATATAGTTCCTTGTATTGATAAATTTGGTTTCTTGGCTTACAATACAGTCTAAGTAATGGTTCATTTTGTTCATACTTCGTTCTAAAATGTTGGAGGTGTTTTCTTTTATAGATTATATTCAGCTACCTAGTGCCCCAACATGACTTGATAAGAATGGAGACTTGTTTGCTTATGTTTTGAGTTGCTTTTGGAAGGAATTGATGTTGGTTGTTTCATAAAGGAAAGCAACATTGATGTGGGTTGTTTACCATTGTTTGTAATAAAAAAAAATCCAATGAAACTCTAATTCTATCCACCAGACAAAATGTCTACCATATAACGGGTTTTAAGAACTGTTATAAGGGTTAGGGGAATAATGAGTTAGTGGTTAAGGGATTAGGGATTAGGGGCTTAGGCGTTAGGGGAATAGGGGATTAGGGGTTAGAGCTTTAGGTTTATGGGTTAGGAGAATAATGAGTTAGTGGTTACGGGGTTAGGGATTGGGGGCTTAGGGGTTAGGGGATTTAGGCACATTTAGGGGTTAGGGGAATAATGAGTTAGTGTTTATGGGGTTAGGGATTGGGGGCTTAGGGGTTAGGGGATTTAGGCACATTTAGGGGTTAGGGGAATAATGAGTTAGTGGTTAAGGGATTAGGGATTGGGGTTAGGGGAATAATGAGTTAGTGGTTAAGGGTTTAGGGATTGGGGGGTTAGGGGTTAGGGGATTTAGGCACATTTAGGGGTAGTCGAATAATGAGTTAGTGGTTAAGGCATTAAGGATTGGGGGCTTAGGGGTTAGGGGATTTAGGCACAATTAGGGGTTAGGTGAATAATGAGTTAGTGGTTTAGGGGGTTAAATGGGTTAGGGGTTGGGAATTAGGGTTTAAGGGGTTAGAGGTTTAGGGTTTAAGGGGTTAAATGGGTTAGGGGTTTAGAGGTTTGGGGGGTTAGGGGATTTAATAGTTCAGTATTTTAGGGGTCAGGGTTTAGGGGGTTAAATGGGTTAGGGTTTTAGGGGTTTAAGGGGTTAAATGGGTTAGGGGTCAGGAATTAGGGTTTAAGGGGTTAGGGGTTAAGGGTTTATAGGTTTAGAGGTTTAGGGTTTAGGGGGTTAAATGGGTTAGGGGTACCTAGCATAGCTTGTCACTCCCTCATTATCACACCTAGAAATTGATAAGACTCCCTATCACACACTCTTATTCGTTCATTTCCATGCAATTGTAACTAGTCCTCCTTTTGTTTCCCTGGCACTCCCTGGCATGTCTTGGGGCCACACCAAGTCATTGAAAAATAGTGTTGTGTCTAGTCCAAAGTCTCCATTTGTATGAAACTTCTTTTCCCATCCCTTTATCGTGTGAGGGCTCCCAAGGAAACACGTTCGGGCGAGTCAGGTCATGTGAGGGCGCCTAAGGAAACACATTCGGGAGGGCCGGGTCGGGTCGGGCTAGGTCGTGTCATGTGAGGGCACCCATTAAGGAAACATGTTCAGGCAGGTCAGGTACTCGAGTTGGGTCATGTGAGGGCGCCTAGGGAAACACGTTTGGGCGGGTCGGGTCGGGTCGTGTCATCTGAGGGTGCCTAGGAAACACGTTCGGGAGGGTCGGGTCAGGTCGTGTTGGGTCGTGTCGTGTGAGGGCACCCATTAAGGAAACATGTTCGAGTGGGTCGGGTACTCGGGTCGAGTTGTGTGAGGGCGAACAGGGAAACGTGTTCGGGCAGGTCGAGTTTGGTCGTGTCATGTGAGGGCGCATAGGGAAACACATTCGGGTGGGTCGGGTTGGGTCGTGTGAGGATGCCCAAGGAAACCCGTTCAGGCGAGTCGGTTTGGGTCATGTGAGGGTGGTCATATAAAAAATCCTAAGTTGTGACTGCCCGTGTGCCTTGTGCACGTTCGTGCGACCCATTTGCAGTTTTCTCCCTCGTGCCTTCATTCAGGCAGGTTGGGTCATGTCGTGTGAGGGTGCCCAAGGAAACACATTCAGGTTGGGTCGGGTCAGGATGGGTCATGTGAGGGAGGTCGTATTAAAAATGCTAAGTTGTGACCGCCCCTGTGCCTTGTGCATGTTTGTGCGACCTATTGTGACATTGTTATTCATGTTGGTTGTTTCATAAAGGAAAGAAACATTGATGTGGATTGTTTACCTTTGTTTGTAATCAGGAAAAATCCAACCAAATTACCTGACCTGCCCCAACTCGCCCTAACGCATTTTCTTGGGTGCCCTCACATGACCCGACTCGACCCAACCCAACCCGCTAGAACGCGTTTCCTTGGGCACCCTCACACGACACAACCCGACCTGACCCTCATGAATGCATTTCCTTAGGTGCCCTCACATGACTCGACTCAACCCGCACAAACGTGTTTCCTTGGGCGCCCTCACACAAGCCGACCCAAGTCGACCCGGTCCGATCGAATGCATTTCCTTGGGTGCCCTCACATGACTTGACCCGACCCGACCCGCCAAAATGTGTTTCCTTGGGCGCCCTCACATGGCACGACCTGACCTGACTCACCCGAACTCATTTTCCTGGGTTCCCTCACACAACAGGACCTGACCTGACCCGACCCACTCAAACGTGTTTCCTTAGGCGTCCTCACACGACACGACCCGACTCAACCCGACTCAACCCACCTAAACGCGTTTCCTTTGGCAACCTCACACGACACGACCTAATCGAACCAGACCCGACCCACCCGAACGCATTTCCTTGGGCATCCTCACACGACCTAACACAACCCGACCTAGACACGTTCCTTGGGCACCCTCACACGACCCAAATCAACCTGACCCGACCTGCCCGAACGTGTTTCCTTAGGTGTCCTCATAGTACGACATGACTAAACCCAACCCAAACCGAACGCATTTCCTTTGGCACCATCACACGACCCAACCCGACCCAACACGCCTGAACGTCAATTAACTAGGCATGACGAGGGAGAAAACGACAAACGAGTCGCATGAATGTGCACAAGGCACACAGGCAGTCACAACTTAGCATTTTTGATACAACCTCCCTCACACGATTCGACCTAAACGTGTTTCCTATGGCGCCCTCACACGACATGAGCTAACCCGCCCGAAAAAAGGGAGCATGAGGGAGAAAACTAAAAATGGATTGAACAAATGTGTAGTACAAGGCACACAGGCAGCCACAAATTAAAATTTTTGATACAACCACCCTCACACAACCTGACCTGACCCACCTAAAAGCATTTCCCTAGGCGCCCTCACACGAACTAACCCAACCCGACCCGCCCGAACGCGTTTCCCTGGGCGCCCTCACATGACCCAACCCGACCCAACCTACTGGAAATAATTTCCTTGGGCGCCCTCACACGACCCGACCTAACCCGACCCACCTGAATGTGTTTCCTTGGGCAGCCTCACACGACACGACACGACTCGACCCAACCCGACCCAACCCACCCGATTACAATTCCTTGGGCTTCCTCACATGACCTGACATGAGCTGACCCGGACGCGTTCCTTGGGCACCCTCACATGACCTGACCTGATCTGACCTACGTGAACGCGTTTATTTTGGCGCCCTCATAGTAGAACACAAATCGACCCGAACGCGTTTCCTTGGGCACCATCACACGACCCGACCCAACCTGACCCGCCCAAACATCGAAGGAACAAGGAAGAAAATGACAAACCACAAGTCGCACGAACGTGCACAAGGCACACAGGTGGTCACAACTTAGCATTTTTTATACAACCTCTCTCACACAATCCGACCCGAATGCATTTCCTCATACGACATGAGACAACCCGCCTAAATGAAGGGCACACGAGGTAGAAAACGGAAAATGGATTGCACAAATGTGCATAAGCAACCCGTGTGGCCACAACTCGGAATTTTTTATACGACCACCCTCACACGACCCGACCCTACCCGACTTGACCCGACCCGACCTCCTTGAAGGCATTTCCTTCGATGACCTCACATGGCACGACCTGAACGGACCTGATTCGACTTGCCCGAACGTGTTTCCTTGGGCACCCTGACACGACCCGACACGACCTGAATTGTATGCATTCCTTGGGCGCCCTCACATAACTCGAACTGACTCAACCTGCCCAAAATAATTTCCTTGGGCACCCTCACAGTAGAGCACGACCCGACTTGACCCGACCCGAACACGTTTCCTTGGGCACCATCATATGACTCGACTCAATCCATTTCCTTGGGCGGCCTCACACAGAACAACCTAACCAGACCCAACTTGACCCGCCCAAATGCGTTTCCTTGGGCGCCCTCACACGACCTGATCACACGACCCGACTTAGATGCGTTCCTTGGGTGCCCTCACATGACCCGACACGACTTGACCTGGATTTGTTCCTTGGGCACTCTCACATGACCTGACTTGACCCGACCAAGACGCGTTCCTTGGGCTCCCTCACATGACCTGACCTGACTCAACCCACCCGAACAACGCGTTTCCTTGGGCAACCGCACACGGCACGACCTGACTCGACCTGACCCGAACACATTTACTTGGACGCCATCACATGAAAACGTCGCTATTTCGATGCTTTTTTCCTCAACATCGCACTTCCAACACTTATTCCTAAAACATTGTACTTCTAACGCTTTTGTCCTCAATGTCGCACTTCTGACACACATTCCCAAAATGTCGCACTTTCGATGATTTCCATTGTCAAACCAGGAGGTAACTCCTCAAAACTAGAATGTGTATTAGCTAAAGAATGTACATGCTTATATAGATGGGAAGTGAGGCTATTGGGATTCATCTCCCAATGACTCTTGGCCTTCCTTATTTCCTAATAATAAATAATATACAAAAATACAAATGCACACCCATCCATAGGATTAGGTGTCAACATTCCCCCCTTTAATCCGAAGGGATGTTGGTGAGTCCAAGCATCGATATGAACTTTTCAAACTTTTCTCTTCCAAGTGCTTTGGTGAAGATGTCAGCAGTTTGCTCATTTGTGGAACAATGATGTAGATGGATGGTTTTGGCCTGAACATGATGTCGAATGAGATGGTACTTTGTATTGATGTGCTTTGTTCGATCATGGAACTTTGGGTTCTTGGCCAACTTTATTGCAGAAGTGTTATCGATCATGAGTGGAGTGGAATACATTTGTTTCATCTGCAAATCTTCCAGGATTTTCCGGAGCCACACAATTTCCTTTGTTGCTTCAGCTGCTGCCACATATTCTTCCTCGGTCGTGGAATCTGCTGGAACTGACTGTTTGCGTGATCTCCATGAGACAGCTCCTGATCCAAGACTCATGGTGTAACCTGTAGTAGACACCCCTGTTTCTTTGTCGCCATCGAAGTCTGAATCAGAGTATCCGATCAAGCTGAAGTTGCCTACCTGTGTATATTTGAGTCCAAAGTCTTGAGTCCCCTTCAAGTACCTTAGCACTCTTTTTGCAGCAGACCAATGTCCTTCACAAGGTTTTTGCATGAACCTTGAGAGAATTCCAACAACAAATGAAATGTCAGGTCTGGTGGTGGTCAGATAGATAAGACTTCCTACAAGCTGTCTATACTTAGTTGCATCCTCAAATTCCTTCCCTTCAATAGATGTGAGCTTCAAGTTTTGTTCCATTGGAGTGGTTAAGGGATTACAATCATCCATGCCAAATTTGTTCAAGAGATCTCCAATGTACTTCTTTTGAGAAAGAAATATGAATTTGGGATGTTGAATTACTTCAATACCCAAATAGTAATGAACATGACCCAAATCAGTCATTTCAAAACCTTTCTTCAACTCTTTCTTCATGGATGCAATATAGCTCTCATTGTTTCCTGTTATCAAAATATCATCTACATATACCACAATATATACAACTGTTTTTCCAACTTTCTTAATAAACAAAGTTGCATCATCAAGATCAAAGTGTTTGAAATCAAGTTTCAGAAGATGCTCGGTCAATTTCTCATACCAGGCTCGTGGTGCTTGCTTGAGGCCATACAGGGATTTTACAAGTTTGCAAACTTTGTGTTCTTGACCCTTTATCACAAATCCTTCTGGCTGGGACATATAAACTTTCTCCTTTAGATCTCCATTCAAGAAGGCTGTTTTTACATCCATCTGGTGGACTTTCCATCCACTCTGAGCTGCTAAGGCAAAGAGAGTCCGGATGGTGGTCCATTTTGCTGTGGGAGAAAAAGTTTCTTCATAATCAACTCCTTCTTTCTGTGCGAATCCTTTTGCCACAAGCCTGGCCTTGTGCTTGTCAAGTGAGTCGTCTGCTTTGTACTTGTTCTTGTAGACCCACTTACAGCCAATTGGTTTCATTCCCAAAGGCGGATCAACCAACTTCCAAGTGCCATTCTTTATCAAGGCATCATACTCCTTCTGCATCGCTTCTTTCCATTCATCATGAGAAGCGGCTTCTTTGAAGGAAGTTGGTTCATGATCTGTAGACAAACTCAATTCACAGTTATAAGCAATATCCATGTCAACAGGGGAATCAGAATTATCTACATCACCTTCGATTTCTTGAGTGGAACTTCTTGTTCCTGTTTTTCCAACCTCATCAGGATGAACATCCTCCAGTGTCTTTGTCAGCCATTTGGGGGGACCTTTCTGAGATGGCCCTGGCTGGTCACTTGACTGAGTTGGGATTGATTCAAGATTAAATCTCCCAATTCTGTCAATCACATCATCCAATGTGTCATCCGTGGTTGTTTCTTCATGTGGGGGAGAGTGTGGTTCAGGAAATGATTCCACAGTTTGATTCAATATCGGAATCCCCCTTCAAGGTGTGGAATCACATTATCAAATTCTTTGAAAGACTTTGCATGTGTGAATCTATCCAGGCGATCAAGTTGCCGCTCAACAACCTTGTCACTCTTGGATGATTCAAGAAATATGACATCTCTTGCTATCACAAACTTCTTATTTGCTTCATCATAGAGACGGTATCCTTTGGAGGTATTGGAGTACCCCAAGAAGATACATTTTCTGCTTCTAGCACCAAGTTTGTTCCTTTGACCCTTGGGTATCAAGGCATAACAGGTGGACCCAAAGACCCTGAAATGCTTTAACGAAGGAATGTGGCCATGCCACATTTCAAAAGGAGTTTTGTTTCTAATTGAACTTGAAGGACACCTATTCTTTATGTAAACAGCACATAGAACTGCATCAGCCCAAAACATCAATTTTACATTCTTGAGAAATAACATGGAGCGGACCATATTTAAGATGGTTCTGTTCATTCTTTCAGCTACACCGTTCTGTTGTGGATTATATGGCACAGTGGTTTGATGTTTGATTCCATGTTGACGAAGATAATTTTCAAATTTGTTTGAAGTGTATTCTTTTCCATTATCAGTACGTAGAGAGCCAATATGTGTTTGTGCATCATTTTCAATCCATGCATCAAATTATTGAAAGTTTGAAAAGCATCAGACTTATTCTTCAGTAAGTAAATCCAACACATTCTGGTGTAGTCATCAATAAATGTCATCATGTATTTGTTTCCATTTTCAAAAGCAATAGGCATAGGGCCACATAAATCTGAATGAACAAGTTCAAGTTTCCTATGTGCTCTTGAGTGTGAGTCATGAAATGGCTGTTTGCTATGCTTTCCTAGAATACAAGCATCACATTCCTTAGGTTTTCTAGGAATTGTAGGCAGTCCATCAACACCATTTTTCTTCAACAATCGAAGGCTGTCATAATTTAAGTGCCCAAATCTAGCATGCCATAAAAGACTTGATGGAAATGTACCTTCATCATGATGTGAACTGAATGCAAAGTTTTGAGCATGGGCAGATGAACCTTTCAGCTTCAAGAGTCTCCCTTCTTCTATTCCCTCCATGACAAGTGAGTGATCTGATGCTGATTTGACCTCTGCCTTGCCATCAAACAAGTGAACTGAGTGTCCTTGCTGCCGGATTTCGATCAGGGACAGCAAGTTTCTCTTCAACTCCGGGAGGTATAGAACCTCATGTAGGATATGATTAGGAAGACCAGGCAGTTTAAGCCTGACTGTGCCAAGCCCTGATGGCTTGAGTTTGGATTTATCTACGAAATATACTGCTCCATCAACTTTGTCAGTGAATTCTTCAAAAAAATCTTTTCTAAATGTCATGTGACATGTTGCTCTTGAATCTAGCAACCAATCATCTCTCCATGAAGTAAATGAAACATCAAATAGGTTTTCAGTTACTCCATTGTTACAATGTGCTAGAACAGAATGAGCTGATTCAGCTGGTTTACCTTTGTCTTTGTCATCAGTTTTACCTCTATCTTGATTTGTTTGCTGCTGAGCTTTAGATTGTCTGCCCCCCTTTTCTCTGAAGTTTCTTCTTCGTCTTCTGCCTTCTCTTCCTCTGGATGGACCTGAAGCGTGTCTCTTTTCTCTCTGTGCCAAGTAGGCAGCCTCTTTAGAATATGAAGGGACTGTCATCTTCTTTTGAAGGAGGAGAGAAAAACCAAAACTTTGCTGGAAAATTTCTCTTGAAGGAGAGAAAACAAAAAAATCTTTTGCTGGAAAATATACTCAATTAAAAAGGGCAGAAACTCTTGCTGGAAAAAATATTCTGCTCAAAAACTCTTGCTGAAGACTGAATTAAAAAAAAAAAACACTCTTTGCTATAAACTGATTCAAAAAACACTCAAGCTCTTTGCTAAAAATCTGAATTCTGCACAAAAAAAATGTATTTTTTTTTTGTTTGGGAAAAAACTTGTATGTGAAAAGTCGATATGGAGGTGTATGGGGCGTATGGGCAGTATGGGCGTGGGCGGAATTATGAATGGGAAAGAAGGGGCGGAATGGAGGGATATGGGGATTGGGAAATGGTATTAAAAATGGAGGCGGTATGGATTATTGAAAAGTGGAAGGGGCGGAAACATAACATGGGAGGGGGCGCATACAATAACAAATAGAGGCTATGTCAATACAATGCACATGACAGCGTTTAAACAGCGTTTAAATATAATAGAGGGAGACAGCGTATGTCAATACAACGCATATGACAGCGTTTAAATAAAATGTAATCACACAACGTTTACATAAACAATGGACAGGCGGTATGTTGAAATGGCGATATAAAAAAATGTTGTATTAAAACGTGCAGACAGCAGTGGAGGCGTATTAAACGGAACGCTGTATTAAATATATAAACAGAACATATATATAAATGTGCAGACAGCAGTGGAGGCATATTAAATGGAACGCTGTATTAAATGGCCAGAGAACGTATTGAACACTGTGGAGGCGTATTACCAAGGGCGGTGTTGCATAATCGATTTGTGGGAGGCGGATGGCGCTGTATGCAGTGTTGTGATTTGTGTGATTTGTAAAGAGCGCAGGTGGAGAGATGGGGGAGGTGTGAGGTCGGGCCTGAAGGCCGTGTTAAAGGAGTAGGGATAAGCGCTGCCGAGGGAATGGAGAGAGGGAGTGTGGACAGAGGGCGGTATTGTTGAACGCAGGGTGGAATTGGGATATGAAAGAGATAGTCGATGGTGTATGCGTGAGGGAAGAGTGAGGAATGTAGGGAGAGAGCTGAGGGAATGGAGTGAGGAGGCCCAAAAGGGCGTTACATAAAAAATTTTGAAATTGAATCTGCAGAAGACAGAGTTGCAGGACTGCTGGAATTGCAGAATGGCAGAGCCTGCAATTTGCAGATTGACAGAGCCTGCAGTCTTCAGGAGCTGCAGGAGCTGGAGCTGCAAATGTCAGGGTTAAATAGAGAAAAAAAATGCAAAATAACAGTCTAGCAATTAATGAGCAGCAAAAACTATTAAAAAATATTGACTGAGCAAAGGATAGGGAGTTACACCACAGGGCAGAAATGCCAATTGTGGGGCTGGCTCTGATACCATGTCAAACCAGGAGGTAACTCCTCAAAACTAGAATGTGTATTAGCTAAAGAATGTACATGCTTATATAGATGGGAAGTGAGGCTATTGGGATTCATCTCCCAATGACTCTTGGCCTTCCTTATTTCCTAATAATAAATAATATACAAAAATACATATGCACATCCATCCATAGGATTAGGTGTCAACATCCATAAATTTCGCTATTCTGACGGTTTTTTCCTAAACGTCGCACTTTTGACGCCTTTGTCCTCAACGTCGCTCTTCCGATGATTTGTCCAAACACTTCGCTATTCCGACAATACTATCGACGATACCCTTAAATGTCGCTATTTTGACGATTTGTCCAAACACGTCGCTATTCCGAAGATACCCCTAAACGTCGCTATTCCGATGATACTCCATAAACGTTTCTAGAGCGACGCTTGTTGGCAGGATTAAAAAAATTGAGAAAAATTGGGGAACTTTCCGACAATATGTCAAAACTGTCGAAACTAAAGTGTCGGAAAATTGACCATATGTACTAGTGTATAATGAATCAGGTTCCCAAAGGAAAACCCCATGTTGGATGTAATCCTTCAAAGTCCCTATGAAGAAATCAATCATATGCTCCTCTGGAATATCATTTACCCTTACATTCAATTTTTAGAAGTCCTTAATGTGCTCCGCCATTGAACCCCTCTGTTTGAGATTTATCAATTGGCTGAAGAAGGTGTTACTATTTGTATCCTCATAATGTGCTATCATTTACTCCGTAAAAATTGACCAAGTGACAAGTAGTTTACAAGAACAAAGGCATCAATACCATACAAAATAATTGGGTTCTAAATATAAAGTTGTAATGTGTACCTTTTGTGTATGTGTTGCACATTATGGAGATCAAAATATTGCTTTGTCTGTAGTATCCATGTTACCAGATCCTTTCCATCAAAGTTCCTCATATTTATCTTTGGATTATTGTGGGTCTTAAATCCAAGGTTAGAGTATATGTAATCATGATTAACATTCTTTTTTTTTTTTCTCATCATGAGTTTCATCTAATACTTTTTCACCATTAGGAAGCATTCTTCTATCAACTTTGTCAAACCTTCCTTCAAACTTTCCATGTCTTCTTTTAAACCATTATTCAAATCTTCCATGTAGTCTTTCATACCATCCATCGTAGCTTCCATATCCTTCTTCAAATATTCCATGTTTCCTTTCATACCATCCGTCTTAGCTTCCATACCCTTCTTCAAACCATCTATCTGAGCTGCAACCAACTCACAAAATAGAAGAAAAAATAGATCAACGACTTAAAAATTAACCTCTCTAAGGGGGAAACCTCCTTTAAATTACATAAATGAACAATTCTTGGATGATTCAGATGACATAACCTCCTTTCTATATATAGGAGTCTAAGGGGTCACAATATAATCAAAGCTGACATAACAATAATAATGTAAGGGTACAACAATAACAATAGTGGGCTTCTATGGGGCACAATAATAACAATATGGGGACTACATGGGCACAACAATAAAAATAACGGAGCTACACTTAAAATAACAATAAGGGGCTACACTAGTATTATAGGGACCTAACAGGATAACAAGTGTTGTTGCTACTAGTTGAGAGGGCATTGAGTCTTCTTGATGATTGTCTGATGAAGTTAAGAAGACATTGAACAAATATGCATTCATGACCTGTAGATTACCATGTTTACCATGTGTTTGACGAAATTTTTAGTATTTGTTTGGTGATTCTGAGCAAGATATAGCTTTATTAATAATCATACTAACTTATTATCATCTTAAATTAAATTATGGAAAGTTCTGGGTTATTTTGGGTAGCTGGCCTGTAGCTAGCCGTAAAAATATGGAACCGGGTTCCTAGCCACACCCTCTGAACTGAGAGATTTTGGCTGAAACCAAAAAAAGGAAGGATCGTGCGTGAAGGTGGAGCTTTCTAACCACATGCATAGCTTGACATGCATATGACTCATATGTAGGGTTAGGAAATAATTAGTTCCATCTGAGGGAAAGGTCATTAAAAAATACTGTTTGGTGTTTTGGTGATGTGGTGCTCCTGGGAGGTTGCAATATGTTTTAGGTTTTTTGACCCTATTTCCATAAATAAAACTTGGATGTTGGGTCATGTAATAGTAAATCCTAGGTCATTTTTACCTTGGAGAGCTTGTAAAAGCAGATAAATGTGGAGTGGGATGTTACAGGGTGGTATCCGAGTGAGGTTGCAACATTGGACCTCGGGGTAAACACATAATGTTGTGCATGCATGTCCGTTGTCTCTATTTTATTATGCATGCATGTTAGCTAATTATTGTTATGGTTATGATATCCATGTATGAGCTAATATGCTTGTGATGTTCTATCATGCTAATATGGAACTTCTTGTGTAGATGCAATAGCCTCCCCTGAGATACATTGAGGTATGATTTTGATTATGTTTTACTTAGCTGACAATGACATATTGCAGGAAATAGAAGATCAAGATATGAAGAGCAGAATAATTAGTACAATTCATATGAATATACATACAATCTTGAAGAGACATTGGTAGGATGGGAGAGATCAATTGATCAACAGGGAGAGGGAAATTTTCTTGGTTTGGCAGACACATTGAGAAGTTTGAAGGTAGAAATTGCGAGTTGCAAGGAAGATAATGAGAAATTTATTGAAGCACATGAAAATATTTCCAGAGCTCAAGAAAATAAAGTCGAGGTTAATAAAATCATCCTCTAGTTCCTTTCAGGTTTGGAGAAGCAGGGAAAATTGGGGATCACTCATGGACATGAAGAAAATACTAATGGTGTAGATGGAAGCACGTATCAAAAGGGGTGCCTGATAGACACAGATGATATAGTGAAGGGTGGAAGATCCTTGGGTACACATGGGAGGAGATCTAGCATTCATGGATTTTCATTAGAGGAAATTTCAACCAAAAAGTGGCCTCCTAAGGAAAAATAATAAAATAATAGTTAAAATAATAAAATAAGAGTTATGGAATTTTATTTTATTTTATTTTTATTTTTTAAATTGTATTTTTAGCTTATTTCCTTATAGATTTACTCAAATTTCAATCTTAGACACTCATTAGATGCGAAATTAAATTCCACATCCACTGAGTACCCCTTATGCATACTTTTGAGAAGACCCACATTGATAAAAATTGCATATACATTAAAAAACGTGTTGAAATACACTTTTTTAATGTATCTGCAATTTTTATCAAGGTGGGTATTCTAAAAAATATGCATAATGGGCACTCATTGGATGTGGAATTTAATTTTGCATCCAACGAGAGTCTACACTTGAAATTTAAGTAAACCTATAAGGAGATAAGTCAAAAATACAATTTTAAAAGGTAGTTTCTATCCTTTTTCCCACCAAAATAGTTACATGTACCTCTTTTAAAATTTAAAGCATTTTGATTGGTTTAAATATTTTGACATGGAAATTACATGAAAATTTCATGCCAACACTTTTAGGCTGAAATTTCCTCTAATGATTCTAACTTCGGTTTTGAGAAACATCATCATCATCACCGCCAACGTACTTATAGGAGGAGGGAGAAGGGATAATTTCCAGAGGAATTAAAGAAGGCCAAGCCTCCTAATTTTGATGGGGAAATGAATAAATTAGAAGATGATTAAGCATGGTGTTTTTGGATGAATAAATTATTCAGATTGCATGATTATTTAGAAAACATGAAAGCTAAGATAACTACCTTAAGTCTCAAGGGAAAAAAATATCTGGTGGGAAGATCTTAAGCATGTAAGAGGCATCAAAGAAGAGGAGTTGATTTGGGATGAGTTTTAAATACTCTTCAAGAATATGTACCTATCTAATAGATATTATGATGGAAATAAAAATAAATTCTATGAGCTTATGATGGGTGTTAGAGTCCTGTAATTTACAGTATCACAAGGTGACTGATTATTACTTATATTTTTTACCGAAAATAATATTTCATGGATATCACTTATTTTTAGAGAAAGAAAGGGAACTCTTGACTGTAAAGAGCTTCAAAGGAATCAATCTGCGTTTCCGTCCAGTAAAGGGAAGGAAGTGTTGCTGATAAGGTGTGATGGGGATAAAACTTCATTTCTTCCCTCGTTCCATTTCATTTCATTCACCAGGATTTCCCCCCTTCATTTCCTCCATATTCTGAAATGCTCTGAATCCCATTCAAACCCCAAAACCCACATGTATAATCTTTGGGACTTATTGCTTTATAAACCCTTTTATTGTTAGAAAATTATATATTACAGAGCAATGCAACACATATAATATGCGGAAAACACAAGCACACAAAACACATAAAACCAGAGAGACACAAATATACGTGGTTCACCCAGTTTGGGCTACGTCCACCCCGAACAACCAGTCCTTCCTTTCTATTATCCAGCAAAATGAAGAGACACAACCTACAGCAGATCCGTTGTAATATCGTCTGTTGTCTCTCATAGTCTCCCTATCTATTTCTCACTCTAATAATACTCATACATTACACAGCCGCAATACAATACCCTCATTTAAAGTGAGGGGTTTCCTTCTAGGGAAAAAAGTCCTAAACTAAACATAACTTCTACCGTCAGATAATCTGCCTAATGAACGGCCCAGATTGACTAGAAATTACTATACTTTTACAAGGCAATTTTACATCTATTTTAGCTTCGGGGTTGCTGCCCCTGAAACCTCTGTCGAGGGACCATTGGCCCTCGGACCCCACGGGGGGAACAAGTCCCCCCTGCACCCCCTCGCTACAAGGGTGTACAGTTTTCCTAGGGTATACATTCGGCTAAAAACAAGGATCTTTGAATCAGAATGAAAATCAAGCTCCACACCCAACACTTATGTTAAAGTCCGCAATACTATTGTCATAGCTCCGCCCACCCACTAGCAGCCATGGTTTACAACATAAACCTTACCTTTTCCACTTTTTCACTTTATATTGCTACTTTACCTTTTCCATCACATATCATTGGTTTCGTTTACCATCCGCTTCCTTATTCCCTGATTACGATTAAAGTGGGACCATCCCTCCAATTCACCCTTTCTTCCCCACCCTTCATTGCAGATCGAATATTATAAACCTTTCACATCGCAACTAAAACCTAAAAAATGCGATCGCCGACTTGTGATGTATCACATCGCATTTGTTTCAACCTACCTTTGAAAAACCTGAAATATATTTGGTTTAACTTGCGACGCGGCAGTTGGACCACCACAACAGCTCCGCTCGCCACTCTGCATCCATTTGAAACACGTTTATAACTTCGCCAACGCTGTGGGTGCCATCTTGCCACATCATCCTCCAATCGACGCACATCGCACTTCGTATCCATTAAATTTTACCTTCCTTGTTAAATGTTAAAAATTGCAATCTGCGGGTTGCGGTCTGGTCCCATCTTCCTCCCCGCACTTCACACTTCACATCCCTCAGAGTTTACCTTCACTGCTAAATGTTAAAACTTGCGATCTGCGGCTGTGGTTCGGCCCCACCTGACCTGCCACATCAACTCTGTACTTCGTATTGCATCACCGAAACCGTTTCTTATTACTTAAATTCTAAAATGTGCGTAATGCGATGCTGCTACAGATGCGATAAAGTTCAAGAGTAAAATTTAAAGGTTTTCAGGTTCGAGCTTCTACGGTTTGCACACTTTTTTATGAAGAAAAAGGGCTAAAAACATGGCGTAAAGGACTTATAATAGACTGAGCCCCGACAAAAAAGAAAAAGGAAAAGTGAGGTTGAACGCAACAAAGAAACAAACATAACAGGTCGAGTTGGGCTTTGGGGTAGAGATATAACAACAGAAACCAAAGGGGTAGTAGAAAACACATCAGTACAGTCACTAATCAATGAAAATAGCCAGCGCTACACTAGACTTAATTACCCAACGCCGGTTTTTTGAGGAACATGGCCAGATGTCAGGAATACGTGATTTGTTGCCTCTTCAACGTTACTCAAGCTAGTTTCTAACCACTATGTAACTAACAACAGACTGTCAAAAGCCACTGTTTGAAGCCAGGCTTGTCTCATCACCACCTGTGTGTTTCTACTTGTCCAGTTTTTCTTGAATGTAATTACTGCAGTAGAGAGATTAGTCGACTGAAGTTTTCTATAAATACTGTATACATTAGCAGTATGAGAAGAGGCCTCAGAAGGGAAAAACCATTGTAATAAGACTCATTCTATTTTAAGAACTCTTTTCTGGATGAATGAAGGATTAAGTTGTTTTCCAGATTCTTGTGTTATGCTCTGTGGTGAAGTATTTTCCCATCTAATTTGTTATTCTCTTATTTTCTCATACTTTTTTCTTTTTATTAACTGCAGATAGAAAATTTGTGTAGGATTTACCATAGGGTACCCTGCATAGTGTTGAAACTGTTCATTATTTTTTCTTTTGAGACCATAATGTAGAATTCAAATATGTTCTGCTTTGCATTCCTATAGAACCTTAATATCCTCCTCTATTCCATTTCACAAGTTGTTAAGATCCATAGATATGGCTAGCTTTCCTGGTTTCACCTGACCTCAGTTATTCATCCATCTAAATTTGTTCACACTTGTGTGACTCAATAGCCCTGTTGTCGACAATTCTTGTCTACCCTAGAGACAGCCTAGAGTTGCTATAGACCAGTGCCTAGGAAATCTTAGCATAGCAAGGAGCTCAAAATATAACTTGGGTTGTCAATCCAAAAGCTCTCCTGCTATCTCTTGTGAAACAAGGAAAATAATTTTAAATGGAGCCAAACTCTCCCAGAAGCTGATACAGAGATAGGAATAATGTAGGAACAGCATGCAAAAACTCCAATACAAACACATCAGACAGTTAAGAGACAACTTGCTGCAAAGAGGGCCAGTTCAAATAATATGCCACAGAAATCAAATATTAGAAAGTGGATGCAGTGAAGCAACATGAAGAAGATACTAGTTAGCATGAGGCTGATACCCAGATACACAACAAAACCACATATGGGCTTATCCAACTAAGAATCCATACATGACAATGGCGTTTTAAAAGCACCCTCCTCAAGTAACTAATATAGCATAAAATATGGATGAAATGAACATGGAACAATATATCATGACTAGGCCTATTTAAAGCGCTTGACTAATCCAAGTATGGGCACCAACTAGGATGAATCCTTACTTAAGACCAGTGAGCCACTCGCATTCTAGAACATGATACAAGAAGATTAAATAGCATGAAATGAGATATTATATTAACACATAAGAAAAGATTACATACTATGGGATACCAAAGACCAGAATCCTCATTACAGTTATAACTCCTCCTCACTGAAACCCTACGGGCTCTGAGCCTTCATACAGAAACTTTACAAGATGTATACAAAAGCCTTTCACTGCACAGTTTGCTGATAGAAATCTGGAACCCTTACAATGTCTTTCTTTCTGGTTTTTATAGAGGAGATAGAAAGCTCTAGATAGTGAGGTAGGTGATATACATTTAATAGTCCTATTTGAAACAAAGTGGCGGAAAACATTTGCGCCCATACTGTGAATGAATGAATATAATTATTTGTACTTTACAATCTACTTCTAGAAATAAATGTACTGGAAGAAAATCTCTTCAGGAACAGGGCATGAGGATAATTCTTCGTGAACATTCTGTACATACCTAAAGGGAACTCGACTGAAATATCACCTTGAGAATATTGCTTTCTGATCACTGTACCTTCCAGCATTCGAACTTAAATCCAAAACCTTTAATGCAGGACGCTGTATCC
Source organism: Pinus albicaulis (assembly GCA_034641835.2). Lineage (NCBI taxonomy): Eukaryota > Viridiplantae > Streptophyta > Pinopsida > Pinales > Pinaceae > Pinus > Pinus albicaulis. The sequence goes on from CM076569.1 coordinate 303,579,181, forward strand.
CCTGGATTTTACTGATATTTTATGCTACGAAATTAATATCTTCAGCTCTCGGAACCTACCTTTTGTATTGCTCTGAGGGGTTCAATGGGTTTTCTTTCTATTTCCTTTAATGAGGTCATATCACCACAACTACCCTGAGCTTTCAGTCATAAACTCTTCCTCTGCAGGCAGACTTCTGGATGCGTCCTCGACCTCTGTAGTGAAGGCGGAGATTAATGGAGGGTTCCTTTCGCTGCAACTTGCAAAAACACACAAACAAATTACAAGACTGGACATAGGGGTGGTGATTGTGGTGGCAGCCATGGCAATGGTGACACAGAATGAAGAAAATGGTGAGATGATGCAGGGTGGCGAAGGAGGATGCAGGGAAACACGATGAATGAACGTGAAGAAAACCCGTAGCTTAAACACTGAAATATGACACCTAAATGGAGTACGTGAATGGTGGAGGGTAATGACAGTGCCACGTGGGCATACGAAAGGTTAAGTGGAAGGGGTGACGTCGAAACAGACTTGGTTGGTCAGAGGGGTGTGACAGTAGTTCCGTGCCATGCGATTGAAAATGAAATCTACGGTTGAGAATGCATTGTGCAGCGGCGTAATGGTGGACCCGAGCATTATGTGCTTGTGTTAAATCTCGTGCGACTTTGGAGGACGACCACCGTTAGATGAAGGCTGACAGATCCAACGGCGCTGATGAATTTCGCTACCCGTCTTTGATCTGATCTTTAACGCGCGAAATGGGTGGTTTCAGTCTTCGTACACTTGGACACTTGTCATGCGATCTATGGAATCGCTGGCTCCATGGTAAATACTGCTCTCTTAGCAATGGTGGTGCGGAATGAAACTGCCGGTTTCGTAACGGGAACGGGCGCGGGGACCACCACGGTAAGCACGGCTCCGCTCCGTCGATTTGTTTTTGATCAGACGGCTCCAAACGCGCCCGAAATCTTTGACGATAAGCTCCTACCTGTCCGGCACACGGTTTTGCGCCCGGGTCATGTGGGAATCCAAACAAAGGGGCTAAGACTGCAAGGGCTAGGCTCGATATGTTTTTAAATGTAGATCTTAACCTTTGCAGATTGTATTTTTCGGGCGGAAAAGGGTAGCGATAGGCATAAAATGGGGTTTTATGGCCACGACGGGGGATTTAAATAGATTTAAACGGATCTGCAAGTTAAAAACTTGAATGGAGGAGCTAATGACCACAAAATAAATGTAGAGGTTGATATGTACAACATCGGCTCCATCTGGGGATGACATGTTCATCCTTGGACATGTCGAGAACTTGCAGACCCTTGATCATCTTGTATGTAGATTCTTCTCTTCAGCCCTTTTGTTTTTTCTTCAAAACTCATTAGCACACATCCCTTATTAAAATAAAAACTGAAACAAAGTCTATATACAATATAATACAACAGGCATACTCTGCCCGAATCAAAATTGAAAGTAGGGCTTTAGGAATTGGCCGTTCACAGGGGCATCCAGCAGATCACCCTGTAGGTTTTCCAACATGAAAGTGTTATTTCCTCCCTGATTTACAATTTTGAATGGGCCAAACCACAGTGGATCAAATTTACCATACTTGCCCTTTTCAGCCCTCCGGATATCCCATCTGAGAACCAGATCACCAATTTGAAATTTCCTGTCTTTTGCATGCTGATCAAAGATGTTTTTCATTTTCTCCTGATACTCTGCTAATCTTTGATTCACTTGGCTCCGTGTTTCCTCCAATTCTACCAGTTGGTTAATTCTTCTGACCATGTCATCTGGTTCTTCCTGACTTTTCTGCATGAAACGTGCCACTGGCAAAGCCAATTGCACAGGAAACACAGTTGCTCGCCCATAGACCAGTTCATAAGGAGATTTCCCAGTTGCTCTCTTGCTAGTTACTCTATTCGCCCACAGAGAAAATTTCAATTGGGAATCCCAATTCTTTTGATTCTCATTAATTGTCTTCTTCAAGGCCCTCACCAGAGTTTTGTTGGAAGATTCTGCCAAGCCATTCCCCTGTGGATAGTAAGCTGTGGAGTGATTTAATGCAATATTATACTGCTGGCAGAAATTTACAAATTTATTGGACTTGAAGGCCTGTGCATTATCAGTTACAATTCTAGCTGGATAGCCAAACCCGGATATGATGTTTTCTTCCATGAATTTGATGATTACAGCATCTGTAGCATTTCTCGCAGGTATGGCTTCCACCCACTTTGTAAATTAATCTGTTGCAGTCAATATCCATTTATGTTGGCCACTTGAAGGGGGATGTACTTCTCCAATAAAATCTAATCCCCATTGCTGAAATGGTTCATCTATATGAAATGGAATTAGGGGCAAAGCAGGCAGCTTTTGTCTCTCAGCAAATTTTTGCCACTTATCACATGCTCTAACCCAACTAAAAACATCTCCAAATAATTTAGGCCAATAAAAACCAGCTCTCAGTATTTTATGTGTTGTGGCCTTCCAACTGTAATGACCTCCACAAATTCCTTCATGAAACTCCACCATTATATTTTCTACTTCATCCTCTGTGAGGCACAATAATAGTATGCCTGAAGGATCTCTCCAGTATAACTGACCATTGGCAACTATATAATTTTGTGATTTCAGCCTCAAAGCCCTGTATTTTGATTTATCACAGCTGGGTGGACAACTGAGTGTTAAAAGATATTCAACTATTTCTCTGTACCAAGGACTAGTGAGATACTTTAGATGTGCTTTTTGAGTGGATTTCTCCAGTCCTTGCTGGTCTTTTTCATTTTCTAACTCTTCACGTGCAATCATAGATAAATTAATGCCCAAGGCTTGATGATTTGATTCAGATAACATTTTAGCAAGTCCCTGTCCTTTAATCAGCCTAGTAGGTCTGATGTCCAAATCATATTCTTGTATTTTTGCAATCCATCTTCCCCTTTTACCTTCACTGTCTCCTTGAACGAGGATATCTTTGACAGCTGCTGTAGGAATGTATGCAGTAATGTGGGACTGCAAAACATATGTTCTAAAAGCTTTAAGGGACTTCACCAGGGCATATGCCTACTTTTCTAGTATGTTATATTTCAATTCTACATCATGCAATACCTGACTAAAAAAGGCTATTGGCTGCTCATATCCATCTTCATTTTTCTGCAGCAAGACTCCAGCTATTATATGAGGTGAAGCAAATGAAAAGATCATAAATGGCCTTGTATAATCAGGCCCAGCTAGCACAGGAGCTTCAACAAATGCCTGTTTTATCCTTGTGAATGCATCTATGGATTCTTGGGACCATCTTACTTCATTGTTCTTTTTAAGCATATCAGTTATATGCCTAACTATCTCAGCATAGTTAGGAATAAATCTTCTCAGAAAATTAATTCGTCCTAGGAACACCTGCACTTCTTTCTTATTTCTGAGGAGAGGAATACCTTTTATGACTTCAACTCTTTTAGGGTCTATTTTCACACCATCTTTAGTTACAATATGCCCTAAAAGCTTGCCTTCCTCTAATGCAAATAAAGACTTTTGTGGATTAAGGGAAAGGCCATACCTCCTGCATTTTTCGAAAGTTCTCTGTAAATGCTCAATATGCTCGTATTCATTCTTGGAAAATACTGTAATATCATCGAGGTATACCACCAAGAATTTATCCTGTTCACCAACAAAAGCAATATCCATAGCCCTCTGAAAGGTGGCTCCTGCATTGATTAATCCAAAAGGCATCCTGGCATACATGAATGTTCCCCATGGCGTGGTGAAAGCAGTCTTCTTTTGATCTTCTGGTAACATAGCCACCTGATTATAACCAGAAAAACCATCCATCATTGACATTATAGATGCTCCCACCACTTTCTACAGGATGTGGTCCATCTTAGGCAGTGGATAATTATCCTTTAAAGATGCTCTATTTAAATTCCTGAAATCCACACATAATCTTATTTCTCCATTCTTTTTGCAGACAGGGACCAAGTTAGCGACCCATTCAGAGTATCTCAGTGGCACAATTATTCTGGCCTGTAGCAGCTTCTTGATTTATTTTTCAATTGAAGGGAGCAGCAGAGGATTTATCTGTCTGAGCTTCTGCTTATATGGTTTTGCATCTTCCCTCAGAGGAATTTTATGCTGCATTATATTAATATAAAAAGTTTTTAGGTCCTGATAGGACCATGCAAATACATCCTTATATGACTGAAATAATTTCAAATATTTTCTTTTATATTCCTCTGAAAATTTTTTGGATAGTTTTACGATTTTGGGCTCAGCATCAGTGCCCAAATTCAAATCTTCTACTTGATTTTCTTCTATTACTTTACTGTGCTGCAATGGAACATCATTTTTATCAAATAATATTTCTAGGGGCACTAGCCCTCTAGGGATAACATTTCCTTTCAACTGCAGCACTTTATTACCTGCTATTTTTTCTTCCCATCTGTTTTCTGCAATATTTTCAGTTTCCTCTTCCTCATTGTCATCAATATCCATACTTGAAAACTCCCCCACTGTCTCCAAGAATCTCTTCATTTTTTCATCATCTTCAAATACCTTCCAGTGCTTAATATTATCTGGGATGGATGGTCTATATCGTACCTCAACTTCATACCTCAAAAGTGGGTTCTGAGGAGGACAAAATGTACTGGCAGCTAGAGCAAGAGAATCTGCTATTCTGTTCTGTTCCCGGGGCATGAACTGTATGTTAAATGCTAAGAAAAAATTCTCCACCATATCCCATACTTCATTCCTATAGGCTTTCAGCCGGGGGTGTTTTGTTTAGCATTGATTTCGGACCTGTCTCACCACCAGCTCAAAGTCTCCCATGACTTTTAAATTCTGGATGCCCATGTTTCTAGCTATTTGCAATCCCAATAAAAGTGCTTCATATTCAGCCACATTATTAGTAGCCTCATATTCCAATTTTAAGGATAGGGGGATCCATCTACCTATAGGAGAGATTAATAACACTCCAGCTCCGTTACCTTCCTTCGAATTTGCTTCATCAAAATGTAAAGTCCAAATTTCTGATTCTTGGTTTTCTGAAGGCTGCTCAGCTTGGATTTGACTAAAGGGGGGCTCATGGGCATAATTTTGATTTTCTTCTAACATCAAACACGAGAAATATCCCTCTTTGTTATAAACTGGGGAATTCTCTGAGTAGTCAGCCTTAGTTACCATTTTAACAAATCTAGTCTCCCTGTATAAACTCCTCTCTTGGCCTCCAAAGACTGGGATAGTGGCATATGTTAAATCCATTTTGAGTGACCCGCCAATTTTTGTACCCCAGGACCTTGACAACAACATGCCAAAGCAGGCAGGGATATCAGCAACCACGATGTCCATGACAACACTCTTTGCTGGAATTTGGGCCAAATTGACCACTAAATCTTTAATCATCCCCAAGCATTTGAATCTTTTGGAATCAAATGAATAAAGGTATTTATATGGGCATGTGATTTGCAGTCCTAGTTGTTCCATGACAGATAGAGGCATAAGATTATGGGAAGCCCCAGAATCTAACATACAATTGTGTAACAGCAGGTCATGAATAACTAGAGACACATAAAAAGGAGGAGTAGAAGGATCTACTTCCTCAACATGTGGGCCAAAGACTACCAGGGGTCTTTCTTCTTGAAGGTTCAAACTATCAAGTACAATTGGTATTTCAGGAGGAAGCATGAAGGAGGTAACATGAGATTGATATGCAGGTTGTTTTAGCAGTTCGGTTAAGGGGACTAGAATTTTAATTTTCTCAAGCTCTTTTTGTAGACTGAAAGCAGGGGGAGGCTTTTCTATTACAACTTCTTTAAACTCTTTATTTTCAGCTGGAAATTTGACCTCTCTTGACACTGACTCAGCATTGGGAGGACTGACTATTTTTGAAGAAGAAGGGACTTGGTCATTAGACTGTGAAGGCTTGTTCAGAGGACTCTTACCTTTTTCTGCAGCTTTTTGCACTGATGTTTCTCTCTGTGCAGGTTCCCCATTTTGAAGTGGCTCTTGTTCTTCATCTTGAGTCCTGGTCCTCTTCCTTGAAGATCTGAGATCATATTTTACATTGAATTGCGCTTGCATGAAATCAGCAAATTTTTTACAATAATGATCAATCTCTGCTTCTTCTTCTTCTTGCAACGGGAATTCCACTTCATCGTTGTTTGAGAATGCAAAATTTGAATCTTCTAGTTCATAAGCAGCGTCTTCAGTGGAGTCATCTGCTGGACCTTCCAGGTACAATGGGTGTGGTACCTGGTCTGGTTGCTCTTTTTCTTCTCTTGGCAATATCTGCAGGGGTGGTCTTTTATACTGAGGATTGTAACCTCTGTTTTGAGCATTATAAAAATTCTTGGGAGCTCGGTTCTTGGCCTCCAGTTCAAGCTTAACCATCTTCTTTATCATTTTTCTTATTTCCTCCATTTTATCTGAATCCTTATCCTAGTTGGAAGTGGATAATTCTTCTTTTCCCCTCCTTCTAACATCATGTTCAGCCTTCCCTTTTAATTTTCCAGAGGAAGCAAAGTTAGCTTCCAATTCAAAAGCTGCAATGAAAACAACTTTTGCAGCGTTCTGATGAGGCTTCATATCTGCAAGGAGATTTAGATATAACTTATTAAATCTCTTAATAAAATCTGACACCCCTTCATTGTGTTTCTTCTTCAGAGTATTAAACTTAGTAAGACACTGTCCATGATCTTTCTTTTCTCCCCATTTCCTGAGAAAAGTATTCTCCGTGTCGTCCCAGGTGGTCACTGAACGGTTTCCCAAGGTTTTGAACCATTTTCTGGCTTCACCATCCAAATATTGCACAAATAATCTTAAGACCACATCCAAATGTTCTACATTTAAATTTTCTACAAAAGAACAAAAGACCTCAAGATGTTTCTGAGCATCAATTTCATTTTCACCATTAAATCTGGGCAATATCTTCAAATAATCCTGTGGCTTATCATTAAGCACTTGTGGCAAGGCCAAGGGAGCGTATTTTTTCAATAGGAAAGCATGAACATTAGCCATTGGAGGAGGTGGGGGTTGTGCAACAATTTGATGTGCAAATGAAGGAAGGGGAGGAGGAGGAAGTGGAGTATGTATAACAATGGGAATAAATTGCACAAAAGCCTGAGGTGTAGATGGGAATAGTTCACGGTTAACATCAGCTACTTCTGTGACTTCTTTAACTTCTTCAGCCTCAGGGGTAGGATGAGGGTTATCTTTGGTTCTAGCACTTCCCCTGGGTGGGCTATCTGAGTAATATTTGGGATTTTCCTCAGTGGAGTCGGGATTTTCCACTGGGATTTCCTGAGAAGAAGAGGATGGATGATCTTCTACAGAATATTCAGGGACTTCAGCACGGGCTGATTGTCTTTCTTTCCAACTTCTTCTATGAATAATCTTCTCTGGGTCAGATACAGAGGATGTCTTTAACTTAGAGGAATCTGACCTCAAAAGTGGCTTTTGAGAAGCCAGGACTACCAATAGATTTATCAAATAAAGAACAGTGGAGTCGCCAAGGTGAGAGATATACAACTCTTCAACTCTCTGTGCTCACCTGATTAGAGAGTGAATATAATTTGTCGAGGCCCAGGGAAACTAATATTCTTAAATTCGATCCCCAGCAACGGCACCAGAAAGAGGTTGTCGACAATTCTTGTCTACCCTAGAGACAGCCTAGAGTTGCTATAGACCAGTGCCTAGGACATCTTAGCATAGCAAGGAGCTCAAAATATAACTTGGGTTGTCAATCCAAAAGCTCTCCTGCTATCTCTTGTGAAACAAGGAAACTAATTTTAAATGGAGCCAAACTCTCCCAGAAGTTGATACAGAGATAGGAATAATGTAGGAACAACATGCAAAAACTCCAATACAAACACATCAGACAGTTAAGAGACAACTTGCTGCAAAGAGGGCCAGTTCAAATAATATGCCACAAAAAGCAAATATCAGAAAGTGGATGCAGTGAAGCAACATGAAGAAGATACTAGTTAGCATGAGGCTGATACCTAGATACACAACAAAACCACATATGGGCTTATCCAACTAAGAATCCATACATGAAAATGGCGTTTTAAAAGCACCCTCCTCAAGTAACTAATATAGCAGAAAATATGGATGAAATGAACATGGAACAATATATCATGACTAGGCCTATTTAAAGCGCTTGACTAATCCAAGTATGGGCACCAACTAGGATGAATCCTTACTTAAGACCAATGAGCCACTCGCATTCTAGAACATGATACAAGAAGATAAATAGCATGAAATGAGATATTATATTAACACATAAGAAAAGATTACATACTGTGGGATACCAAAGACCATAATCCTCATTACAGTTATAACTCCTCCTCACTGAAACCCTACGGGCTCTAAGCCTTCATACAGAAACTTTACAAGATGTATACAAAAGCCTTTCACTGCACAGTTTGCTGATAGAAATCTGGAACCCTTACAATGTCTTTCTTTCTGGTTTTTATAGAGGAGATAGAAAGCTCTAGATAGTGAGGTAGGTGATATACATTTAATAGTCTGATTTGAAACAAAGTGGCGGAAAACATTTGCGCCCATACTGTGAATGACTGAATATAATTATTTGTACTTTGCAATCTACTTCTAGAAATAAATGTACTGGAAGAAAATCTCTTCAAGAACAGGGCATGAGGATAATTCTTCGTGAGCATTCTGTACATCCCTGAAGGGAACTTGACTGAAACATCACCTTGAGAATATTGCTTTCTGAGCACTATACCTTTCAGCATTCGAACTTAAATGCAAAACCTTTAATGCAGGACGTTGTATCCCCTAGTTTTTACTGATATTTTATGCTACGAAATTAATATCTTCAGCTACCGGAACCTACCTTTTGTATTGCTCTGAGGGGTTCAATGGGTTTTATTTCTATTTCCTTTAATGAGGTCATATCACCACAACTACCCTGAGCTTTCGGTCATAAACTCTTCCTCTGCAGGCAGACTTCTGGATGCGTCCTCGACCTCTGTATTGAAGGCGGAGATAAATGGAGGGTTCCTATCGTTGCAACCTGCAAAAACACACAAACAGATTACAAGACTAGACATAGGGGTGGTGATTGTGGTGGCAGCCATGGCAATGGTGACACAGACTGAACAAAATGGTGAGATGATGCAGGGTGGCGAAGGAGGATGCAGGGAAACACGATGAATGAACGTGAAGAAAACCCGTAGCTTAAACACTGAAATATGACACCTAAATGGAGTACGTGAATGGTGGAGGGTAATGACAGTGCCACGTGGGCGTACGAAAGGTCAAGTGGAAGGGGTGACATGGAAACAAACTTGGTTGGTCGGAGGGGTGTGACAGTAGTTCCGTGCCATGCGATTGAAAATGAAATCTGCGGTTGAGAATGCATTGTGCAACGGCGGAATGGTGGACTCGAGCATTATGTGCTTGTGTTAAATCTCGTGCGACTTTGGAGGATGACCACCGTTAGATGAAGGTTGACAAATCCAACAGCGCTGATGAATTCCGCTACCCGTCTTTGATCTGATCTTTAACGCGCGAAATGGGTGGTTTCAGTCATCGTACACTTGGACACTTGTCATGCGATCTATGGAATCGCTGGCTCCATGGGAAATACCGCTCTCTCAGCAATGGTGGTGCGGAATGAAATCGTCGGTTTCACAACGGGTACAGGCGCGGGGACCACCATTGTAAGCACGGCTCCGCTCCGTCGATTTGTTTTTGACGAACGGCTCCAGACGCGCCCGAAATCTTTGACGATAAGCTCCTGCCTATCTGACACACGGTTTTGTGCCCGGGTCATGTGAGAATCCAAACAAAGGGGCTAAGACTACAGGGGCTAGGCCCGATATGTTTTTAAATGCAGATCTTAACCTTTGCAGAGTGTATTTTTCGGGTGGAAAAGGGTAGCAATAGGCAGAAAATGGGGTTTTATGGCCATGACGGGGGATTTAAACATATTTAAATGGATCTGCAAGTTAAAAACTTGAATGGAGGAGCTAATGACCACAAAATAAATGTAGGGGTTGATATGTACAACAAGCCCAATGGCCCTTTTCTGCTACCTCAACCAAACATCTTCAAACAAACCTATGCACTAATAGCTAGCCTAAAATGCCCCTGTAAACAAAGTTATATCTAATAGAGAGAGCCCTCTCTGAGTCTAGTGTTGAGATTCAACAAGATGATGAGTTTAGTGAAAAGAGTCGCCTTCACTAAGTGGGCCCACAGGCTATTTTTGGCGCAAGTTTATTTTTAGACTATGTCTATTTTTAGACATGGTGATCATATTTTAGAAGTTGTAGGATGCTATTTGTGGATGGTTGATCAAGTTGGAAAAATAGATGAAATTCTATTTTTAGAATATTGGGTGAAGTCTATTTATAGATCATTGATCTAAAAATAGATGCATGTCGATTATTATTAGCTCTTAATAATAATCAGACACTAAACAACAACTTATTCTCTTGGAGCACTTTGTTTCAGTGCACAGATGTGGTAGATCAGTGGACTAAGGGAATTACGCAATTCCCAAGGGTTTACTAGAGTTCATGCATGGAGGATTCAATTAGAACTCAAGTGGCAGAGTTATGACAGAGTTGGAAGAGTAATTTATGGAATTGTATTTAGTTTAACTCAGTTAGACTCAGTTGAGCTAGTTGTATCTAGTCTAACTGAATGATACACTAGTGAGAGTGGAGTGAATTAGTTAGTTAATTAATTTACAAATAATAACTCATTAATCAACTGAACAATACAACAATTAACTACAGTGCATGGCAGTTCCAGTGGAGACCCAGTGGAGAGATAGGTGAAAGGGCAAGATGGACTATCTGTTGTGACTATAGTGATGCATTGATTGCATCACACACACATTGGAGTTGCCAATGATGATTGTGCAGTCAAGGCAATAGTAATTCGAATTCATTCAGAGCTATTCTTCAGTAAGGATTGTGCAGTGGAGGCAGGCTAGCAGGGGGTAGAGATCGGTGCATGGATTTGCAAGATTGTTCCTGATTAGTGTATGAAGATTGTACTGTACTGAGAGCTTGATAAGCTTTGTATGAGGATTGTCATATGATTCCATGATACATAATATATAGTTGGGGTTTTCAGCTTCAAGCTTTCTCGGTTAAAAACAACTTTTTTATGTGCGATTGATTTTATTTATGCTTCACATGTGTGTGCAATTAATTTTCCGCAATAGATTAACAGTGGAATGATTATGTATTTTGCAATAAGTTAAACACTGTGAGATCAGGGGAATCTAGGACATATGCATGCTTAATGTATATAATTTCTACATGGTATCAGAGGATTGTTAATTGAAGATTACAATTGTGAAGTGAGTTTGTGCTGGTGGACAATTCGAATTTGCTACAGAAGATTCTTGGTGCAGAAGTTGAGTATACATTGAAATGGCTTTCAATGGGTTGTGATTGGAGTATGCCCTTGATGGGAGCTCAAATTACATAGCTTGGAAGGATAGGATGGAGATGGTGTTGGAGGATAATGGGCTGAAGGAGTTCATCAATAGCGATGTTCCTAAGCCGGGATCTAGCGATGCTGCATTAATTGACGCATGGAAAAAGAAGACAACAAAGACGAGAAGAATTATATTGGAAGTTGTGAAGGACCATATTGTGTCCAACCTTCATGGGAAAGCCACTCCATTATTAATGTGGAAGGCTTTGAAAGATTTGTTCCAAAGCAGAAGTGACCAGAGGAAGTTGGCACTTAAGGACAAGCTTAGACAAATAAAAATGGAGAAGGGCGATAGTATTCCAAAATACCTCATGAAGTTTTTCCACTGCAAGGATGAACTGGGAAGTGTGGGGGTTACTGTTGATGAAGAATACTTGGTGAGCTTGGCTCTCCTTGGGCTTCCGAAGAGTTGGCATAGCTACGAAGACTCTGTCAATGGACGAGAGAAACTGCCGGGATGGGAGCGACTTTGGTCGGATCTTGTGCAGGAGGAGATAAGGCGGGGTACCAGGGATGGCTCTTCATCGAGGAATGAAGATGAAGAGAATTTCACTTTGGCTTCCAAAGAAAGGAAAGGGAAAGGAAAGAAAAATCCTTCAAAATCCGAAGCTAAAGGAAAGAAGCAGGATTTGTCCAAAGTGAAGTGTTTTCACTGTCACGAACATGGACATTTCGCCACTAACTGTCTACAGAAGAAGAAGAAAAAGAAGGCTGCTAGAGCTATAGCTGGAGAGGCCTTAGCCTCACAATTTGAACTTGATTTCTCTTTGATCGCATGCTTGGTTTCAAGCTGTATGGGATTGGTGTGGTATCTTGATAGTGGTGCATCTTTCCATATGACGGAAGACAAGGAGTTGTTTAGTGACTTGGAGGGGAAGAACCTCCAGATGCATATAGAGATGGGCGATGATGGTTGGTACAGTGCAATTGGAATTGGGACCATTACCTTTGAGAGGGAGTCCGATAATCCATTCTTGTTGAATTATGTTATGCATGTTCCAGGTCTGAAGAAGAACTTGGTCTCGGTCGCAATGTTGGAAGAAAAAGGTTATGATGCTGTTTTCAGTGAGGGAAAATCCTTCCTTCGACATAAAAAAATGGGTCAAACCAAGAAGATAGGGGTTTGAATTAAGAATCTCTACAAGCTGAAGGTAGATGGTTGTGCTGCAATAGTGGGCAAAGCAGAAGATGTGGTGAACCGGGATGAGGGCGAATTATGTCACAGGAGATTAGGCCATCTTCACCCTGGCGCTTTGAAGATTTTGTAGCAGATTTCTATTGGACTTCCCAAGGGTACTCTTGCGTAGTCAGATCAGTTTAAGGGATGTACTATGGGTAAGTTTGTGAAGACCACCTTTCATGAGAAGGAGAACCGTGCTTCGGTGATCCTGGAGAGAATTCACACAGACGTGTGTGGACCTTTCTTGGTTGCTTCAACAACAAAACACAGGTATTATGTTATATTTGTTGATGACTATTCTCATAGATGTTGGATCTTATTCATGCAGAAGAAGAGTGAAACGTTCTCAAAGTTCTGTGAGTTCAAAGCATTGGTGGAGAAGGAGTCGGGGAAGCAAGTGAAAGCTCTACGGAGCGATAATGGTGGTGAATACATCTCGAGTGAATTCAAAGACTTATGTAGAAAAGAAGGAATTCGAAGAGAACTCATAGTGCCTCATAACCCACAGGAGAATGGGGTCGCAGAGAGAAATAACAGAACGATCGTGGGTGTTGCATGAGTGATGCTGCATGACCAGGGCCTACCGATGCACTTGTGGGCGGAAGCATGCAACACTGCGGTTTATGTGAAAAACCATTGTCCTCATAGAGTACTTGGCATGAGTACACCTAAAGAAGCTTTTACTGGTAAGAAGCCTGATATTTCTCATTTGAAGATTTTTGGCTCATCTGTTTACATTCATGTGACAAAGGACGCTAGGAAGAAGCTAGAGCCGACTGCAAAAGTTGGGATATTTGTGGGGTACACAGAAACACCCCATAATTATCGTGTGTATTTTCCAGACAGTCGGATGAATTTTGTGCGACGAGATATAAAATTAAATAAGGTGAAAGCCATGAATTTGTCGCTTGAGAGGGAGCTACATTTGCATGCAGAGGAGGAACTTCTTGTTCCCAAAGATGAGCCTATAGATGTGGATCAGCCATAGGAGGAGATTCATGGAGTGGAGGAGTCCACTCATGCAGAACCAAACATCAGACAAGGCAGAAAGCGTACCACAGAAGCTGAGAGACTGAAGCTCGATGCGGCATAGAATGTAGGAGTCCCTACATCACAGCGCAGACAGAGACAGTCACTTGACCGATTTACTGGATACATTTCTCTTATGATCAAGTGTATCGTGATAGAGCCATCTTCTTTTGAAGAAGCAGTGCAGGAGCCCACATGGGTAGATGCCATGGTGGAGGAGTATGACTCCATTGTCAGAAATAGTGCTTGGGAGATTGTTCCAAGGACGGTGGGAAAATCACTTGTAGGATCAAGATGGATCTACAAGGTAAAGCAAGATGCTGATGGGAGCGCCAAGAAGTATAAGGTAAGATTTGTTGCCCGGGGCTTCTCACAGATCAAGGGGATTGACTATGAAGAAACCTTTGCACCTGTCACACGGTATTCTTCCATACGGACCATCCTTGCTCTCTCAGCACAGATGGGTTGGCACATTCATCAGATGGATGTGAATACTGTGTTCCTTAATGGGATCATTGAGGAAGAGGTGTACATTGAGCAGCCTGAATGATTTGAGATCTTCATCAGCGAGTCACATGTGTGCAGGCTCAAAAGAGCGCTGTATGGGCCGAAACAAGCACCACGTGCTTGGTGCACTCAGATCGACAACTATTTCACTAGACTTGGCTTCACCAAGAGTGAGGCGGATGAAAACCTATACCAGATTGTGGTGGAGGGTGTTATCACCAAAATAGGACCTGATAGGCTGTTGGTCAGGCTACCTCAGTGTAACTATTTCAAACTAGACTTTTAGCTGAGGCTTAGCCTCCTCAACCTGAGAGGGCTCTCGCACTAGGTTTAAGATTTTGAATTAAGGATTAGATGGCTAACTCTAGGAATAAATTGTAAAAATTTTATGACTGGTTGAAAAACTGATCAACAAACATCTATTGTGCTATGGGGTCTAGGTATATTCCCACAAAACATCAACATCAGCTTATCATGGAAGTCAGGGCATTTCAGAGCTTTTAGGTGTATCAGTAAAACAAAAACAGAGTGAAAAAAACACAGTTTACAAACATATGCAGGAAGTTAGAGAATTTTCCAATGAATTCTAAGTAACATATGTTTATACCACTGCAAATAGATCGATAAGGAAAGCCATAGGAAGATCACACATTAAAAACTCTTTCTGAATCCTGAGTAGTAAGCCAATATCTGTATTATGATAAAACACACAGTTTTCTACAATGACATAATTTTCTTGTAATGAAAATTTTCCAACCTTGAGGATTTCAACCTCATGTCTCTTATAGATCCATCATTACAATCTTGGATTCCCTCATCTAGCTTGAGGAGAATTCGACTTTCTTAACTTGACATCTATCAACTCCTAAAACAGACTATTAATTACATATGACAGTTAACTGTCTGTTCTAGAGTCCTAATACAATTAGGAGTATAACTCTTTATTATGAATAAAACAACCTTATCTAGGAATTTAATATTATGTTTGACAACTTCTCCTCCTTATCTTCGACCTTGATGGTGTCCATAACCTTATTGTTATATTCTGTTAACTTATCCCTTATCTGTCCTGAAAACTAGGAACATGTTTCCTGCAATATAGCTTTAACCCTCATTTATTCTCCTCGAATCCTTTGGCTGACAAAAATTGACACTTCAGACAAGTGATATGTGTTATCACTTCCATAGAACCATGTCCTTCCACCTGTGCAAAATTTATTCCTTGAAAGAGTGTAAAGAGAGCCGATGTGTCTGCGCTGTGAAAATATCAGTTGTTTTCGTAGCGCAGTAACTATGCCTTTGTAAACATCTCTTAACATCCAATTTCACTTGCTTTAACACCTGGAATTTCATTTGTGAACCATTTACACCTTCTAGCAGCATCAACACTTCAAAATCCAGGTGTTTTACCTCTTGAAACCTTAACAAAATGCTTAAAACTGCACCTACAGCAGTTTCGTAGCGCGCTACGAAACTGCTGTGAATCTCCTTTTTACACAATTTTTTCATCATCTTTAAATATTAAGAATATTTATAGTCCTTTAATGATGAATTTGATGCTAATGGACTTTGAAATTAATATAAGTCAACTTTTCCATGTTTTCAAAAAGTGGTGTCCTTCCCAAACAAAATTATGTTAGGGATTTGTCACTTATTGTCTTACTTCTGCCATAGCTGACCTTCAGAGTTTGCCAATTGGATTTCAAGATCTTCAATGTGCCTCTTCAACCTTCTGTTAGTAGCCCTTAAATTTACATTTATCCTTCTCACGAATTTAGCCTCTTTGATTGCAGGAAGAGTCCAGGTAAAAAACTGAGCTTCACTGCTCACTGTTTCAGGTTTTGAGACTCTTTCAAGCTCCCACAGAGCCTTAATTCTGTCAAAGTTTATCTTCTCCACAACATGTTTTCTTGCTTTCTCCTTAAGCTTAGCAATTTGAAGATTAGCTAGTCTTATTTTTTCTTGCATTCCTTCATAACTGCTCTTTTCTCTTTGAGTATGGAAAACTCTATTTCTGTCATCTTCAGGCAGAGGTGATGAAAGGTCTATGGGTTCCTCATAAACAATTGAAACTTCTCCAGCTTTATCTAACTCCACATCCAGTTCTTGAATTTTTTTTGAATTCCTAGTTAGAGGTCTTCTAGGCGTGAACACAAACTCTGAAATTTCATCATTAAAATCCAGCTTTTTGGAAGACTTGATCTTCTTAGATTTCCCTTCATCCAAATTTATAAAATCTGCCTGAACTAAAGGAGATTCCTCAATATCAATAGATTGTAAAATATCATTCAAACTACCCTTTAAACCTGGATCTTCTTCTGAAACCACTGTTTTTCCTTTTTCCCTTGCTATTTGAGTTCTAGTCAATCTTTTCTGGGTTGATTTTCTGATTGACTATTCCTGTACTTCTTCCTTACCTTTGGTTGTCCTCTTTTGTGCAGGTTTAGGGGTTTCTTGAATAATCACTGGTGTTTTAATTTCTGGCTCTTTCACTTGCTTTCTAGTCATTAACTTGACAAATCTCTTTGACCTTGTTTCTGTAGGGTCGGTGGTTTCTGATGGTGATTTTTCTTTGGCCCTAGGGCTAACACCTGTTCCATTTGTTTCCACCCCAAGTCCACACAAAAACATAAATGCAGAACATTATCTATTCACCCTCTGAAGTTCATGCAAAACTATTAATTTAACAAGACCATGATGGAATAATGAAGTTTCACATGCCTGAGTTTTCATCTGCACCTTATCTGCCATCTTGGCCAAAATCCGAAACAGGAAGAAAGGTAAATCTAGAGAAACTATTCTAGTGAAATGCAATAAGAGTTTAAAATGATAAGAATACACCTTATGGTATCTTCCCTCACAGGTGAAGTACATTTGAATGTTGGAGAGCAGGTTAGCATATGTATCCTTGACATAACCTCTTGGCACTGCTTTGGTTAAATCTGTGTCCACAAACTCTGGCTTCAAAAATATTTTACAAGGTTCCATTTCAAACCTGAAGTTCTTGAACCACCTTTCCTCTCCCCTTGGAATCTCTATCACTAATGATATAATTGCAGGAGAAATTAGCAAGTTTAAAAATCCAACCTTTGTATTTGAACCTGTGAAATTAATGGAAAATTATTTTGTGACTTGATTATGACCTCCCTGTAGCTTTTCATAGAATCTCCAACATCCTACTTTCTTGAAAGCTTCTTCTACTGATTTATCCTTGGTGAGAGCCTTTATCATTGGGTGTGGAGCCTGATTATCTTGTTTACTTTGTATCACAGCATTGGACCCCTGTACCTTAAAAGGGGCGGCAATGCCGCCCGTAATTAATTGCTGTCGTGGGGGGTCCAGGGGAGGCGACAGTGCTTTTCGAAGCCCCCCCCCCCCCCTGGCAGGGGGTTTCGGGGGTAGTGCCCCCGAAGCTAAAAACATATGTAAAATTGCCTTGTAAAAGTATAGTAATTTCTAGTCAATTTGGGTCGTTCATAGGCGGATGATCTGACGGTAGAAGTTATGTTTAGATTAGGGTTTTTTTCCCTAGAAGGCAACCCCTCGCTTTTATGAGGGTATTGTATTGCGGCTGTGTATTGTATGTGTATTCTTGGAGCGAGAAACAGAGAGGGAGACTATGAGAGAGAACAGAGGATATTACAGCAAATCTGTTGTAGGTTTTGTCTCTTCATTTTGTTGGATAATAGAAAGGAAGGACAAGCTGTTCGGGGTGGATGTAGCCCAAACTGGGTGAACCACGTATATTTGTGTCTCTCTGGTTTTATGTGTTTTGTGTGCTTGTATTTTCCACATATTTTATGTGTTGCATTGCTCCATAATATGTAATTTTGCTAACAATTATCTTGTTTACTTTGTATCACAGCATTGGAACCCTGTACCTTAAAAGGGGCGGCAACGCCACCCGTAATTAATCACTGCTGTGGGGGGTCCAGGGGGGGGCAGCAGCGCTTTTCGAAGCCCCCACCCTGGCAGAGGGTTTCGGGGGTAGCGTCCCCGAAGCTAAAAACAGATGTAAAATTGCCTTGTAAAAGTATAGTAATTTCTAGTCAATCTGGGCCATTCATAGGCAGATGATCTGACGGTAGAAGTTATGTTTAGATTAGGGTTTTTTGCCTTAGAAGGAAACCCCTTGCTTTTATGAGGGTATTGTATTGCGGCTGTGTATTGTATGTGTATTCTCGGAGTGAGAAACAGAGAGGGAGACTATGAGAGAGAACATAGGATATTACAGTGGATCTGCTGTAGGTTTTGTCTCTTCATTTTGCTGGATAATAGAAAGGAAGGACTGGCTATTCGGGGTGGACGTAGCCCAAACTGGGTGAACCACGCATATCTGTGTCTCTCTGGTTTTATGTGTTTTGTGTGCTTGTGTTTTCCACATATTTTATGTGTTGCATTGCTCCAATAATATATAATTTTTCTAACATCTATGCCTTCAGGTTCCGTTCTCAAACAGTGGCCCGGTCTGTGGTTTTTTTTTTCCTCTATCATCTCCCCCTCGAAATCCCTGTGGCTTTATAAAAACTGTAATAAACTGGCTCGCTTGATTTCATAGAAACTGGCTCGCTTGATTAAGGGTTCAACCTCGCTTGAAAATTGAGAGAAGCTTTGGTTTCTGCTTACCATAAGCTTATCATTCGAAGAAAAACATGCAGCAAGTGTTTTTGCATGAGACAATACAACCAAGGACAACCATCCCTTTTAAAATTTTAAAATGACTAATGATAAATGACCCCTAACGAATCTCATGATGGTTATGAATGGTTGCATGTGTGAGAAAGGATTCGTGGACTGACACCTAATCATGAAATTTAACGAAATTTGATGGATTTGACATTTGGACAGGATTGGTTACGAATCCCCGATTTCGTAGCGCACGTAATGTATTTTCAGGGTTTTGCGCTACGAAAAGACCACCATTTTCATAGCGCAAAATCAATTTTTAACACTGTCTGCACTACGAAAACGTGGTTTTGTGGATTATTCGAAAAAAAATTCAAAATGAATTAACACATGATTTCCAAAACATAACATGGGACCCTTAAAGTGTGAAACAAAGTTGTTGGACCTTATTTGATGATGGAGATGAGACTCTAACCATATGAATTAGACTCTAAAAACATAAAAATGACCTAACCCCTATCTAAGACCATGACTTAGGAACAAATGAAAATTGTCCAAGTTTGGAAAATTTTTATAGTGATAACAGTGGCTCCACTTGGGATAGTGTGACCCTGTGATACACTAAGAACTGGTAGCTCCAGTGCTGCAATCCATTCCTTTAAAATAAAACTCTGAAATTATCCCCAATTTGCCTCAAACTGTACCTACTAAAAATGCTCAGTCAACCTTGAGCTTATTTGCACATTCCTACCTACCCTATCAACTGTAAACTTTATTCAGCTCAACCAATATGAAATTTCCAATGTATCTAGTCATTTGTTTATCTGATATTTGAGTTGTTTGATTGCATTGGAACTCGAATAAATTATGATATTGTGATGACCACTGCCACTGAAATTGTAACTGATCTTCAGAGTAAAAATAAAACTAAAACACTGGAGAGTAAAACTCTTCCATGTATTTAGCTATAGGATCCCATAAAACATGATCAGCTTGATGATCCTCATAACATCCTGTAACTTCTAACAACTGATTTTTAGCCACACAAAATTTATTTGATAATCTATCCAACTGCTTTTCTGAATGATTCCCACATAAAATGTAATTTTTCTCATTATTATGATCATTCTTTGAAGTAGGTTGCTGCAAAGTATGACATAAATAATCAACCTTTTTCTCTGCCTGAGGGTTATAAAAACAATATTCCAGTATTTATCCTTGTTGTTTGAAATGATTTTCATCTTCTTTATGATCAAAAGACTTGCAAGTCTGTTGCATCTCTACATCAATCTCAAAGTATGTAACAAGGTTTTCATAAGTAAACTCCTGCTGATTTCCATGTTGCATGTCATGGGATGTTATCCTTTCTTCTAGGTGTTGAAATGTATTGTTACGAAGAGCCTCTAAAATTTCTTCATCCATAAATTCATCATCATCATAACAATCCTCCAAATACTGAATAAAACTCATAGAATGTTTACAACAATCTTTGATCAGCAATAAGGATGGATGAAACTCTTTATACATCTCATAGAATTCATCATGAAAATTAGCAAGAGAATATAATGAACCATTTGCTAAACCTTTATACCAAGACCATGCTTTTCCTTCTAGTGTGGTCATAAACATCTTCATAAGACAGTATTCAGGGAACTGAAACTTAAAAATATGTACATGCAGATGAAACCTAACCAAATGAAGAGCAGCATTGTCTTTCTTTTCATCTTTGAATATTGGAAGATCATCTAACCAATCAACCTTTGGCATAGGATTTGGAAAACCAAGGATATGAGACCAATTCATAGGAGCATACTTGGCATTTTTTCTTGCAATGGAACTCATCTTGAAACTTCATCTAGCAACTAATCTTCTAGCAGTGGAGTCACCTTCCAATTTGATTATTTGATGTGTGGAGTCGCCAAGGTAGTTTTGTAGCCTCGAACATATCCTGAGCTCCTGCTACCTTCAAGAGTTCAGCTTCATAATTTTCGGGAGATGTATATCTTCAGACTCCCAACTGACGCACCAAAATGTTATCACCAAAATAGGACCTGATAGGCTACTGGTCAGGCTACCTCAGTGTAGCTATTTCAAACCAGACTTTTAGTTGAGGCTTAGCCTCCTCAACCTGAGAGGGCTCTCTCACTAGGTTTAGGATTTTGAATTAAGGATTAGATGGCTAACTCTACGAATAAATTGTAAAAGCTTTATGACTGGTTGAAAAACTGATCAACAAACATGTATTGGGCTATGGAGTCTAGGTATTTTCCCACAAAAAATCAACATTAGCTTATCATGGAAGTCAGGGCATTTTAGATTTTTTAGGTGTATTAGTAAAACAAAAACAGAGTGAACAAAACACAGTTTACAAACATATGCAGGAAGTTAGAGAATTTTACAATGAATTCTAAGTAACATATGTTTATACCACTGCAAATAGATAGATAAGGAAAGCCATAGAAAGATCACACATTAAAAACTCTTTCTGAATCCTGAGTAGTAAGCCAATATCTGTATTATGATAAAACACACAGTTTGGTACAATGACATAATTTTCTTGTAATGAAAAATTTTCAACCATGAGGGTTTCGACATCATGTTTCTTATAGATCCATCATTACAATCTTGGATTCCCTCATCTAGCTTGAGGAGAATTTGACTTTCTTAACTTGACGCCTATCAACTCCTAAAATAGACTATTAATTACATATGACAGTTAACTGTCTATTCTAGAGTCCTAATACAATTAGGAGTATAACTCTTTATTATGAATAAAACAACCTTATCTAGGAATTTCATATTATGTTTGACAGCTGCTCCTCCTTATCCTTGACCTTGATGGTGTCCATAACTTTGTTGTTATATTCTATTAACTTATCCCTTATCCGTCCTAAAAACTAGGAACATGTTTCCTGCAATATAGCTTTAACCCTCATTTATGCTCCTCGAATCCTTTGGTTGACAAAAATTGACCCTTTAGACAAGTGATATGTGTTATCACTTCCATAGAACCATGTCCTTCCACCTGTGCAAAATTTAGTCCTTGAAAGAGTGTAAAGAGAGTTGATGTGTTTGCGCTACGAAAATATCAGCTGTTTTTGTAGCGCAGTAACTATGCCTTTGTAAACACCTCTTAACATCCAATTTCACTTTCTTTAACACCTGGAACTTCATTTTGAACCATTTACATCTTCTAGCAGCATCAACACTTCGAAATCCAGGTGTTTTACCTCTTGAAACCTTAACAAAATGCTCAAAATTTCACCTACAGCAATTTCGTAGTGCGCTACGAAACTACTGTGTATCTCCTTTTTACTCAGTTTTTTCATCATCTTTAAATCTTAAGAATATTTACAGTCCTTTAATGATGACTTTGATGCTAATGGACCTTGAAATCAATATAAGTCAACTTTGCCATGTTTTCAAAAAGTGGTGTCCTTCCCAAACAAAATTATATTAGGGATGTCACTTACTGTATTACTTCTACCATAGCTGACCTTCAGAGTTTTCCAATTGGATTTCAAGATCTTCAATGTGCCTCTTCAACCTTATATTAGTAGCCTTTAAATTTACATTTATCCTTCTCACAAATTTAGCCTCTTTGATTGTAGGAAGAGTCCAGGTAAAAAACTAAGCTTCACTGCTGACTGTTTCAGGTTTTGAGACTCTTTCAAGCTCCCACAGAGCCTTAATTCTGTCAAAGTTTATCTTCTCCACAACATGTTTTCTTGCTTTCTTCTTAAGCTTAGCAGTTTGAAGATTATCTAGTCTTAGTTCTTCTTTCATTCCTTCATAATTTCTCTTTTCTCTTTGAGTATGGAAAACTCTGTTTCTGTCATCTTCAGGCAGAGGTGATGAAAGGTATATGGGTTCCTCATAAACATTTGAAACTTCTCCAGCTTTATCGAACTCCACATCCAGTTCTTGCAACTTTTTTGAATTCCTAGTTAGAGGTCTTCTGGGCTTGAACACAAACTCTGAAATTTCATCATTAAAATCCAGCGTTTTGGAAGACTTGATCTTCTTAGATTTCCATTCATCCAAATTTATAAAATCTGCCTAAACTAAAGGAGATTCCTCAATATCAATAGATTGTAAAATATCATTCAAACTACCCTTTAAACCTAGATCTTCTTCTGAAACCACTGTTTTGCCTTTTTCCCTTGCTATTTGAATTCTAGTCAATATTTTATGGGTTGATTTGCTGATTGACTGTTCCTATACTGCTTCCTTACCTTTGGTTGTCCTCTTTTGTGCAGGTTGAGGGATTTCTTGAATAATCACTGGTGTTTTAATTTCTGGCTCTTTCACTTGCTTTCTAGGCTTTAACTTGACAAATATCTTTGACCTTGTTTCTGGAGGGTCAGTGGTTTCTGATGGTGATTTTTCTTTGGCCTTAGGGCTAACACCTGTTCCATGTGTTTCCACCCCAAATCCACACAAAAACATAAATTCAAAACATTCTCTATTCACCCTCTGAAGTTCATGCAAAACTATTAATTTAACAATACCATGATGGAATAATGAAGTTTCACATGCCTGAGTTTTCATCTGCACCTTATTTTCCATCTTGGCCAAACTCCGAAACAGGAAGAAAGGTAAATCTAGAGAAATTATTCCAGTGAAATGCAATAATAGTTTAAAATGATAAGAATACACCTTATGGTATCTTCCTTCACAGGTGAAGTACATTTGAATGTTGGAGAGCAGGTTAGCATATGTATCCTTGAAATAACCTCTTGGCACTGCTTTGGTTAAATCCGTGTCCACAAACTTTGGCTTCAAAAATAACTTACAAGGTTCCATTTCGAACCTGAAGTTCTTGAACCACCTTTCTTCTCCCCTTGGAATCTCTCTCACTAATGATATAATTTCAGGAGAAATTGGCAAGTTTAAAAATCCAACCTTTGTATTTGAACTTGTGAAATTAATGGCAAATTCTTTTGTGACTTGATTATGACCTCCCTGTAGCTTTTCATAGAATCTCCAACATCCTACTTTCTTGAGAGCTTCTTCGACTGATTTATCCTTGGTGAGAGCCTCTATGCCTTCATGTTCCGTTCTCAAACAATGGATCGATCTGTGGTTTCTTTTTTCCTCTGTCATCTTCCCCTCGAAATCCCTGTGGCTTCAGAAAACCTGTAATAAACTGGCTCGCTTGATTTTAGAGAAACTAGCTCGCTTGATTAAGGGTTTAGCCTCGCTTGAAAATTGAGAGAAGCTCTGGTTTCTACTTACCATAAGCTTATCATTCAAAGAAAAACATGCAACAAGTGTTTTTGCATGAGACAATACAACCAAGGACAACCATCCCTTTTCAAATTGTAAAATGATTAATGATAAATGATCCCTAACGAATCTCATGATGGTTATGAATGGTTGCATGTGTGAGAAAGGATTCGTGAACTGACACCTAATCATGAAATTTAACGAAATTTGATGGATTTGACATTTGGATAGGATTGGTTACGAATCCCCGATTTCGTAGTGCATGTAATGTATTTTCAGGGTTTTGCGCTACGAAAATACTAGTGTTTTCGTAGTGCAAAAGCAGTTTTTAACACTGTCTGCACTACGAAAATGTGGTTTCGTGGATTATTCAAAAAAAAATTCAAAATGACTTAACACATTATTTCCGAAACATAACATGGGACCCTTAAAGTGTGAAACAAAGTTGTTGGACCTTATTTGATGATGGAGATGAGACTCTAACCTTATGACTTAGACTCTAAAAACATAAAAATGACTTAACCCCTATCTAATACCGTGACTTAGGAACAAATGCAAACTGCCCAAGTTTGGAGATTTTTTTATAGTGATAACAGAGGGTAAGCTTTTAATCATTGTTATTTATGTTGATGATTTAATACTAACGGGTGATGAGAAGTTGATACACTCATGCAAGGAAGATCTTGCAAAGGAGTTTGAGATGAAGGATTTGGGCCTCCTTCATTATTTCCTTGGATTGGAAATATGGCAGCGGGAAGGTGAACTATTTGTGTCTCAAGGCAAGTATTCCCGAGAGATACTAGAGAAGTTTCACATGCAAGGCTGCAAGCCTATCGACACTCCTCTTCCAGGAAATTGGAAGAAAGAGGATGCTACATCGGTAGAGGTAGTGGAAGCCACTATTTATCGACAGCTGGTGGGTTCGCTAATGTATTTAGTCAATACAAGACTGTACATATGCTATGCAGTGAACCAGCTTTCACAAGCTATGGTTAAGCCTACCAAGCTCTTTTGGAAGGCAGGCAAGCATGTCCTGAGATATATCAGGGGCACATCGGAGTATGGTTTATGGTATAGACAGACGAATGAGGTGAATTTGCATGGCTTCACGGATGCAGATTGGGCAGGAAGCCCAAAAGAAAGAAAGAGCACATCAGGAGGGATTTTCAGTATCGGATCTACGACAATTTCTTGGTACAACAGGAAACAAATATCCGTGGCACTCAGTTCAGCGGAAGCAAAATACATGGCAGCAAGTCAAGTTGCATGTGAGGCTATCTAGATGAGGAAGATCTTGGTTGGTTTGTTTGGTTCACATTTAGATCCCACAGTGATACATTGTGATAATCAGAGTTGCATTAAACTCTCGGTTAATCCTGTGTTTCATGATAGATCTAAACATATTGATATCTGGTATCATCATATCAGATATTGTGTGTAGTGGAAGATCATGTTGCTTCAGTACATTCCTACAGAGGATCAGGATGCAGATATTCTGACGAAGGCGCTCACCAGGAGAAAATTCGAATACCATAGAGACAGGATCGGGGTGAAGGATAATCCCTATCTTGTTGAGAGGGAGTGTTGAGATTCAATAAGTTGATGAACTTAGTGAAAAGAGTCGCCTTCACTAAGTGGGCCCGTAGGCTATTTTTGGCACAAGTCTATTTTTAGACTATGTCTATTTTTAGACATGGTGATCATATTTCAGAAGTTGCAAGATGCTATTTGTGGATGGTTGATCAAGTTGGAAAAATAGATGAAATTCTATTTTTAGCATATTGGGCGAAGTCTATTTATAGATCTTCGATCTAAAAATAGATGCATGTCGATTATTATTAGCTCTTAATAATAATCAGACACTAAACATCAACTTATTCTCTTGGAGCACTTTGTTTCAGTGCACATATGTGGTAGATCAGTGGACTGAGGGAATTACGCAATTCCCAAGGGTTTACTGGAGTTCTTGCATGGAGGATTCAGTTAGAACTCAAGTAGCAGAGTTATGACAAAGTTGGAAGAGTAGTTTATGGAGTTGTATTTAGTTTAACTCAGTTAGACTAAGTTGAGCTAGTTGTATCTACCCTAACTGAATGATACACTAGTGAGAGTGGAGTGAATTAATTCACAAATAATAACTCATTAATCAACTGAACAATACAACAGTTAACTATAGTGCATGGCAGTTCCAGTGGAGAACCAATGGAGAGATAGGTGAAAGGGCAAGATGGACTATCTGTTGTGACTATAGTGATGCATTGATTGCATCACACACACATTGGAGTTTCCAATGAGGATTGTGCAATCAAGGCAAGAGTAATTCGAATTCATTCAGAGCTATTCTTCAGCAAGGATTGCGTAGTGGAGGCAGGCTAGCAGGGGGTAGAGATCTATGCATGGATTTGCAAGATTGTTCCTGATTAGTGTATGATGATTGTATTGTACTGAGAGCTTGATAAGCTTTGTATGAGGATTTTCATATGATTCCATGATACATAATATATAGTTGGGGTTTTCAGCTTCAAGATTTCCTGGTTAAAAACAACGGTGTTATGTGCGATTGATTTTATTTATGCTTCACATGTGTGTGCAATTAATTTTCCACAATAGATTAACAGTGGAATTATTCTGTATTTTGCAATAAGTTAAACATTGTGAGATTAGGGGAATCTAGGACATATGCATGCTTAATGTATATAATTTCTACATCCAGGAAGGCTAGGTCCTGGATTCCAAAGTTGGTTTGATGTTTCCCTACGTAATTCTGTCTTCAGCCTTCAAAATTACAGAGTGACAACATAATGGTGACCATATTGAGGACTGAGTTATTGGAAAATCTTCATATTTCATCAGAACTCAGAAACCCTAGTAAAAATATTGTATGATTTAAGTATTTTCCAATATTGGTATCTGGTTTTTGATGGTGGAAAACATCCAGTCACAACAAAGTTGAAATCATCCACCTGGCGACTCCAATTCATACCAGTTCCATTCAAAGACTCCACTGGAGGAAGGACCTAAAACATGACAAGTCTGGTTAAAAAGAGAAGGTATCCAAGCCCAAATTAGATTCAAGAGATTTTTGTTTTTATTTGTAACTATGTTCTATCCTACTTTAAGCTTGATCAAGAGTACACTGCTGAGTTTTACTTTGATCATTGGTAGATTGATGAGCCTAAAAAATCTAAGCCCCAAATTGTAGACAATGTACATACTTATACACCTGTGCACATCCCAGATGCACTTGAGGAAAACCCAGTGAAACATAAGCCTCAGGCTTTATCCCATGTCCCTACTAGATTCCCACATGGTTATAATCCTCCTACTGCACTGCCTATACCTGTAAAAGTTCCAAACATATACAAGCCCCTGGTTTTGCCTCCTATCCTCCATAACCTCCCTACAAATTTTATCAAACATCTACCCATATTTGATGGAGAAAGTGCAAATATCACTGCTGAAAAGCACATCCAAAATCTTGAGGATTTCCTTGATCTATTTGTGGTGGGAGAGGATGATGTGAGAATCAGAATGTTTTCTCTATCATTGCAAGGAAAAGTTAAAAATTGGTTTAAAGACCTTCCAGATGCAAGAATTAGTAATTTTCATCAATTCACTCAAGTTTTCCTAGATAGATGGGTGGTCATAAATGTTTTTCTCATCATGGAAGAGTATAACCAGTTAAAAAGATAGCCAGGGGAGACAATACAACATTTTTCAGCCAGGTTCAATAAGGTATACCATTCAATACTTGCTAAGATAAAGCCACCCCCAGGATGGGCTCTCTTGCACTACCCAGATGCCTTTGATCCAGAGATGACATTCCAGTTAAGAGAAAGGGACCCTGCAACCCTGGAAGAAATAAAAAATGTGGCAGTTGATGTAGAAGCCAACCTGCTGAATAAGGAGGAAAAGTTAAAAGCAATGAAGAAAGACAAAATAGAAAAAGAGCAGTTGATATCTTCAGAGATAAAACTAGATATGTTGGAAAACACAGTCAATGAAATGATGCATATGATTAGCAGGAAAGAGGAACTTGTTGTTCAGATACCTCATGTTCCATTAGTTCCAGAAAAGAAAAACATCAATGTACCCAAGTAGTTTGTAGCCCATCCTGGACACCCTAAAACAGAAAATGATGGTTTCATGTACTCTATCCACAGTACAATCAAAGATGAAGCCAAAAATCAGAAGGAGGCAGGGAAATCCTCAGCAACAATGTACATGAAATATGACCTTGCATACAGAGGTAGCCATCTCGAATATGATTATCAAGAGGAGGATTATAAGGTTGAGATTGAGGTTGACTGTACAGAGAAACCAACATTGTCTCCATGGGAAGAAAATAAATAAAGTTTTCAAGTATCGAATGTGTTCCTCTCTTTTTCTCCTCATTCATGAGAGGGCATTATAAGCAGGTGGTCAATATGAAAGATGAGCAATTCTATAATGAGTCAGTTGAGGAAAAGACGGATGGTCCTAAAACTGTTTTAGGTCCAAGGGTTCAACCCTTAAATCATTTTGAATATCAAGTATCTGATGAAGTCACGGGGTCTAAAGCAGATGATGAAGTGATCAAGTCTGATTCTCTACCTCTATGGTTTAATGCATTTCAGATTATAAAAGGAAATCAGGACACCTTCTGGTTGATAGTCATAAGGGAAAAAATGAAGTCTCAGAAGAACCAACGCTACCATCTAAAGCACCACATGACCCAATAGCAGATGCTTTGGATGGCTTCTGCTTTCAAAGACAATCTTCCTATGTTCATAATGATCTCAAAAGCTTCTATGATATGGATATGATCAGACAGTCTTCCCTATTGTATGATTCAATAGAAGTAGTGGCACAACTCTCATCAGGTAGCATGAAAACATGTTCTGAGTTGATTGAAGACCAGGAGAACACATCTGCAGTACCAGGATATGAAGCTGAGTTGGCTGAGTCAGAATACCCATAAATAAATCAAGAATACCTTGATCCAGTGACTGTCTGTATGGTGGAATTGTTCTTTACAAAGCATGCACATATTCCTGGCATGATAGTTGTTTTTCAAGTGTACCAAGATCCATGTAAGCAGGATCAGGCTTGGAATTTCTATCAAATACCATTGTTAGGTTGGTCTTTGAAAATGGCGAAGAGCAATGAAAGAAAAAATATATTAGAACAATTGCTTGACTGGCTGCACTAGCATTATTGTATTGTTTAGAAGGGAAACCATTTCAGTAGAGTAGGGTAGGTAGGTGTGCAAATAATATCAGCACTCTGAGCATCTTTCAAATTTTAGTTTTAGATTGCTCTCATTTTCAGATCAGTATGTTTCAGAATTTAGTTTCAACTCAGTTCTAGTTTCACGATTCAATTTTTCAAGGAGTAGCAGTATGGTTAGCTTGATGGATTGAAATGGATAAATTCAATCACAGTTTTAATTCAGATATTATTATGCTAATAAGCTGGCTGGCCAAGCATGTGGTCTATTTTTATCAGTCAAAGTTAGGAGGAACAATCAGCTAATTTCCAGTCACTAAATTTCCCGACATATCAAGTTGCAGAGTGGGATCAACCCAATGGATCAGTCCTAAAGGAGCTGCCATCCCTAGTTGGAGCCACTGTTAGAGTCCCGTAATTGACAGTATCACAAGGTGACTAATTATTGCTTATATTTTTTTACTGAAAATAATATTCCATGGCTATCACTTATTTTCAGAGAAAGAAAGGGAACTCCTAACTGTAAAGAGCTCCAAAGGAATCAATCTTCCTTTCCATCCAGTAAAGGGAAGGAAGTGTTTCTGATAAGGTGTGATGGGGATCAAACTTCATTTCTACCCTCATTCCATTTCATTTCATTCACCCTCTTTTCCCCCCTCATTTCCTCCATATTTTGAAATTCTCTTAATCCCATTCAAACCCAAAACCCACATGTATAATCTTTGGGACTTATTGCTTTATAAACCCTTTTATGTTAAATTCTGAAATACTATTGTCATAGCTCCACCCACTCACTAGCAGCCATGGTTTACAACATAAACCTTACCTCTTCTGCTTTTTCACTTTATATTGCTACTTTACCTTTTCCATCGCATATCATTGGTTTCATTTACCATCTGCTTCCTTATTCCATGTTTGCGATTAAAGTGGGATCATCCCTCCACTTCACCCTTTCTTCCCCACCCTTCATCACAGATCACATATTATAAACCTTTCACATTGCAACTAAAACTTAAAAACCGTGATCGCCGACTTGTGATGTATCGCATCGCATTTGTTTCAAGTTACCTTTGAAATGCCCGCAATCTATTTGGTTTAACTTGCGACGCAACGGTTGGCTCACCACAACAGCTCCGTCCCCCACTCCGGAGCCATTTGAAACACCTTTATAACTTCGTCGACGCTGTGGGGCCCATCTTGCCACATCATCCTCCAATCGGTGCACATCGCACTTCGCATCTGTTAAAGTTTACCTTCGCTGTTAAATGTTAAAACTTGCGATCTGTGTGCTGCGGTTGGGTCCCACCTTCCTCCATGTCACTCCGCCTTCCCCGCACTTTGCACTTCGCATCCTTTAGAGTTTACCTTCACTGCTAAATGTTAAAAAATACGATCTGCGGGTTGCGGTCTAGTCCCACCTGACCTGCCACGTCGACTCCGTACTTTGTATCGCATCGCCGAAACCATTTCTTATAACTTAAATTCTAAAATGTGCGAAATGCAATGCTGCTACAGATGCGATAAAGTTAAGGAGTAAAATTTAAAGGTTTTCAGGTCCGAGCTTCTATGGTTTGCATGCTATTTTATGAAGAAAAATGGCTAAAAACACAGCGTAAAGGACTTATAAGAGACTGAGCCTCGACAAATTATCAAAAGGCAAAGCGAGGCTAAACGCCACAAAGAAATAGACGGAACATGTCGAGTTGGGCTTTGGGGTAGAGATATAACAACAGAAACCAAAGGGGCAACAGAAAACACATCAACACAGTCACTAATCAATGAAAGTAGCTAGCACTACACCAGACTTAATTACCCAATGCCAGTTTTCTGAGGAACAGGGCTAGATGTCAGGAATACTTGATTTGTTGCTTCTTCTACATTACTCGAGCCAGTTTCTAACCACTCTGTAATTACTAATAGACTGCCAAAAGCCACTGTTGGAAGCCATGCTTATCTTATCACCACCTGTGTGTTTCCACTTGTCTAATTTTGCTTGAATGTAATTACTGTAGTAGACAGATTAACCGACTTAATTTTTCTATAAATACTGTATGCATTAGAAGTAGGAGAAGAGTCCCCAGAAGGGAAAAACCATTGTAATAAGACTCATTTTGTTGTAAGCACTCTTTTTTGGATGAATGAAGGATTAAGTTGTTTTCTAGATTCTTGTGTTATTATTTGTGGTGAAGTATTCTCCCATGTAATTTTTTATTCTCCTCTTTTCTCAGACTGTTTTCTTTTTATTTGCTATGGATAGAAACTTTGTGTAGGATTTACCATAGGGTACCCTGCATATTCTTGAAACAATTCATTATGTTTTCTTCTAAGACCAGAATGTAGACTTCAAAGATGTTCTTCTCTCCATTCCTGTAGAACCTTAATATCCTCCTCTATTCCATTTCACAAGTTGTTAAGATCCATAGACATGGCTTGCTTTCCTGGTTAAACCTGACCTCAGTTATTCATCCATCTGAATTTGTTCACACTTGTGTGAGTCCATAGCCCAATGGCCCTTTTCTGCTGCCAGGACCAAACATCTTCAAACAAACCTATGCACTAATAGCTAGCCTAAAATTCCCTCGTAAACAAAGTTATATATAACAAAGAGAGCCCTCTCTAAGTCTAGGAAGGCTAGGTCCTGGATTCCAAAGTTGCTTTGATGTTTCCCTCCATAGTTCTGTCTTCAGCCTTCAAAATTACAAATTGACAGCAATGGGTTCCATGACAGTTGAAGAGTACATGACCAAATTTCCAGATATTTTGAGATATGTGCCTTGTCTCAAGGATGAGTAAGTGAAGATCTATAGGTTCATAAATGGGTTTCTAGTAGCATTCTAATACCGGATTGAGTTTGATGAGCCTCGGTCATTGGAAGAATCCATCATAAAGCTAAAGCATTGCTATGAGAAGTCAAAGTGCAAGCCTGAGTTCAAGTGTGTCTGGAACGGTATTGAGAAGACTAAAGGAAAAAATCATAAGAAGCGAGGAATATCCCAGGATGTAGGTGGAAAGGAAAATGTGGCACCTCATAAGAATTTCAATGCAAATGAGAGACGAAATGGGTCTCAAATTGAGGAGAAACAAAATAAAGATGATGGCAGAAAAACTTTGAGGTGTTGGACCCATGGTGGAGACCATCGCCGGGAGGTATTGTCCAATGCATCAGGGTGGCAGGCCTTGGATCTACAATGCTTAGGAGGCACAAATAGTTTGGGATGTTGGTAAGATCATTCCTTGGATATATGAAACAATGGATAATAGGAAGGAAGATCATCATAAATCTATTATCGAGATGTAAGGTAATATTTGCAATCAAGTTGTTTCTATTTTGATTAATCCTAGATCAAATTATAACTATATTAGTCCTAAACCAGTGGATTAGTGCTAGTTGATTAAAGAAGTTCATGCAAAATCTTAGTTGGTGCAGTTGGATATAAGGACCAAGAGAAGAGCTCATCATTGGGTGAAGTCTTGTGCAATTGATCTTATTGGTATGCTTACAACAACACATATAAATGTACTTATTTGGGTTCATATAGCGTTATTTTCGGCATGGAATGAATGTTCATTGACAGGACCAAGGTGGATTTCTATGACAAGGCCATTGAGTTCCTATATGATGATGGAGAAAATAGAGTCTTGTAGGGAAAGAAAAATATTACATCAGTGAGAATGGTTACAACTATTCAAGCTAAGAATTGCTACTTGAAAGGATGTTTATTGTTTGTAGTAAATGTTTCCAGTGAGAAAGGGAATGATGTTGAGGATGATGAAGTACATAGGAGGTATATTGTATTGCAGCAGTTTCAAGATGTGTTTCCTGCAAATATTCCATAGTTTCCACCTCATAGGGAGGTGGATTTATCTATTGAGTTGATGCTGAGAGTTGCACCAACATCTAAGACACTTTACAGGAAGAGCACGCCCAAGTTGGTGGAGTTGAAGTTTCATCTTAAAGAAATGTTTGATAAGGGGTCATAAGGCCAATTGTGTCTCCTTGGGGAGCACCCATGTTTTTTGTAAGGAATAAGGATGGTACTCTCAGATTGTGCGAGGATTACAAGTAGTTAAATAAGGTGACTGTCAAGAACAAGTACCCATTGCCGCAAATTGAGGATTTGTTTGACCAGTTGAAGGCAGCAAAAATATTTTGGAAGATCGATCTGAGATTAGGACATCATAAGGTGTGCATTAAGGAAAAATACATCTAAAATACTCTATTGCGTACAAGGTATGAGCATTATGAGTTTATGGTGGTTCCTTTTGGTCTTACCAATGCTCTGTACACCTTCATGTGTTTGATGAAGTGTGTGTTTCTCTCTTATCTGGATAAGTTTGTGATAGTCTTTATTGATGATATATTGGTATATTCAAAGAATGAGGAGGAGCATGAAGAGCACCTGACAACAATGTTGATATTTTTGAGAGAGAATAAGTTGTATTCCAATCTCAGCAAGTGAAATTTCTTTCAAAATTAGATTCAATACTCGGGACATGTTGTTTTCAAGAAAGGGATAGTAGTGGATCCAAAAAAGTAAGGCTATCATGGAGTGGAAAACTCTAAGGAATGTGGATGAAGGTAGATCATTCATGGGAATGACATGTTATTAATGGTGGTTCACTAAGAAATTTTCCAATATTGGATATCTTATTACATCTTTGTAGAGGAAAGGGAATAAGTTTGAATGGAATGTGTTATCACCAAAATCGTACCTGATTGGCTACTGATCAGACAAATTTAGTGTAACTATTTCAAACCAATATTTTGATTGAGGCTTAGCCTCTTCAGTCTGAGAGGGCTCTCTCAAGGGTTAATAATATGGAATAAAGATACCGATAAATGGCTAACTCTATGTTTGTGTCTTGACTTTGTATGTTTAGAGGTTGAAAATATGAAGGCTTTCTACCATTGGGCTATGGAGTCAGTGACAGGGATAAAGATAGCAATGGCTCTCCTTGTGGAAGCCGAGGCTTGTATATACTTCAATGAAAGAGTGACACATTTAGGAAAAGCCCAATAACTTGAGGTTCAAAGGAAATCAGAGCATGTGATACATGAATTCTGAGTAATGATACATCAAGGTATTGAAAGGAAATTATTAAAAGAGATTCATCAAAGCTCAACACTTAAAGGAAGTCAGAGCATGAACAACCATGAATTCTGAGTAATAAGCATTTATACATTGAAGAAAACCTTTCAAAGATAGGACCTAAAACTCATTTGACCATAGTTTAACACTTAAAGGAAGTCAGAGCATGAACAACCATGAATTCTGAGTAATAAGCATTAAAACTATGGAAGGAAAAAATTTAAAAGATAAGATATAAACTCATTGAAATACACTAAGAATCTCAAGTCAAGAAAAGTTAACTTGCTTCTGTATATATCAGTCAATCCAAAGATTTACAAAAGTAGTCTATTCAAAATGACATTTTCCCAACCTTTCATACATCAAAGTCTTCACTACTGATAGGCATTTAGCCTTTACATTCAATCTGCCAAGTGGCTAGATCATTAAACTCTACTACTGACACCAAATCTAACCACTAACTAGATTTTTTAAAGCTAGAACTGACACCTTTCGAATTAGGATTTAGAGTCCTACTATGACTCAAACACCTACTTATTACATTCAATATAAAGATGATGCAAATATTCCTCAAAAGGAATCATATCTTTCAACCATGATGGCCACCAATGAAACATTAGTACTCTAACTGTCTTCATGAAATTGCTCTGCCTACTATTAAGGAGCTGTCAGTTTGATGATATAGCTTGACAAAATATCTTCATTTAGAAAACTTCTGATCTAATACTTTTTGTCATTTCCCTAATACTCTTTGGTAGTCTCATGGAGAATATCTTTGAAATATATGTTTATTTTACTCTTTCCAAAATTAACCACCAAAATTAACCTTGCTGTCAAAACATAGTTTTGAGCTACTTTCTTAGCTATTTTTGTAGCACAAACAAAAAGGTGATGTGTGGTAATCTTCTGCTATTCTTAACTATTGGAGGATGTTAAGTGGTCAAAAAAAATTAAACACAACCTTCAAAACTCTTCATCCATATCATTTTAAGTACCTTAAAACCATAAAGGATTCTTCAGAAATTCCGCAGTAGAAAATGGGCTTTAAGCCTGGCATACGCTACAGAATTGCCTAACATTTTAGAGATTTGAAAAAACTTAGGATTTGAGCTCTGGAAAGATCCATGAATATACCTGCATGTAAATTGAGATAATGTAAGACAAAAAGGTCTATAATCCATTGTTACCACCTTATTTACCAGCAATTTCTTCATGAAAAGTTTTAATAGTTTTGTCTATATTTCCTCTTTCCAAATATTTCTTCTCTAATTATGTCTTCATCTTCTCCATATTTTCTTTCAACTCTTTGAATTGTCTCTGAAGACTTCTCCTCTCTGCCTGTAACCATAAATTTCTCTGCCTTGTGCATCTCATCATGATGCGTAAAGGCTGTGATTTCTTCAACAAGTTTTTGGCCTTTCCAATAGACTTTTCAAAATGAGTAACCTGATCATTCACTTTCTTTTCCACCTCATCTATCAATTGTCTATCTTTCTTATATCTTTCTAGCTCTCTCTTTGTTTCAGATAACTCTTCTCTAAATGCTCTCAACTATTCTTTAAGAGTCTCTTTTTCCATTTGCTCTGTGACTTTTTCCTTTCCCTTTCTCTGTTTGACTGTTTCTTCTTTGTCTTTAAGCTGTCCCTTTGGAAAATATGCTTCATATTTCTTCTGAACCTTTCTTTTAGGTTGACGTTTATTTTCTTTATTAACCTTTGTTTCAATAGGGGATTTGACTATGATTTCTTGTACTGTTGCCCTTTTTCCTTTATCATCCTTCTGCTGCTTATTTCCAACAATGATAGTTTTAGACAACTGTGATCTAGTGAAAGGCTTTCTAGGTTTAAAAAGGAAACCTGAATCTTCTGAAAAGAAATCTGATTTCTTGGCTATAAGCCCCTTCCCTTTGACCTTGGATCCTTCAACCTCAGTTGATTTCACTACAGGGGTTTCAAAAATGTCTATAGCCTCTAAGATGTCTTCAACCCTGCCTTTACCTCCACTAGTTTGCTTTGTGCCTCTTTTAGACCTTTTTGCTACAGGTTTAGTCTTGCTATCTATGATATATTTTCTAGCTTGCTTGCTAGTTGCTGAATGTGGTGCTGTCTCTTGGATGAATTTAGTTTCTTCTTCCACGTCTTTAGCTGTAGAGTTTAACCCTTCTTGTTGGTTCCCTTCTAATTCTGCAGTAGCATCTAGTTCTTGCCTAGAAGGAGTTTTGAGTTTAGAGGCTTTCCTTGGAGATAAAACATCCATTTCATACCCATTCATAAACAAGAAAGATGCCCAGTCTCTATCTAGTTTACTTAATTCTTCCAGCACTAGAAATTTCATCAGTCCATGATGAAAAATGGAAGTTTCACTTCGTTCATATCTACCTTGCACTTTGTCTGCCATTTTTCCAAGACTTCTAAAAAGGTAAAAAGGAATATCTATCAGCTTTTTCCCTGTAAAGTGAAGCAACATCTTGAAATGATACATGTAAATTGATTGGAATTTGCCTTCGCATGTAAAGTATTTCTGTATGACTGTCAATAATTTAGAGGAGTAGTTATCTCTAAGACAAGTTCTGGGAATCCCTATAGTCATATTTATCCCTACATGTTCAGGCTTTAGATAATCATCACAACTTCTCAAATTGAACTTTGTAACTTTAAACCAGTCTTCTATGGTCCTAGGGATCCATGTTGCTTGGGAAATACTATCAGGAAAAACTGGCACATGAAGAAAACCAACTTTTGTAGATGTTCCTTTGAAATTGAGTGCAAAGTTTAGTGATACCTGTTTGTGATAACCTTGCAACTTTTGATAGAACTGAATGCAGCCTGCTCTTGTAAAAATCTCGAAGAAATATGGATCTTCCATGATTAAACTTGGACTTGTAGGCTCGTACCTTAATGGAAAACCTCCTTTATTCACTTTCTTAGGTGTGGCCATTTCTTCTTGTTCTGCAGCGGTGGCCTTCTTTGTATTCTTACACCTGTTCA
Source organism: Pinus albicaulis (assembly GCA_034641835.2). Classification (NCBI taxonomy): domain Eukaryota; kingdom Viridiplantae; phylum Streptophyta; class Pinopsida; order Pinales; family Pinaceae; genus Pinus; species Pinus albicaulis. Next base: position 303,616,482 of record CM076569.1, read on the forward strand.
GTAAAAAGCCTTTGATGACAGTGAGATGTTATGGAAAAAGAGAGCTGACATGATAGAAGGTTTCTACGGGAGATGCAGATGACAACAAGTTGCTTTGGTAGAAACTTACAAGAGCGTAAAGTAAAGGGTGAGAAATGAGGAATGAATTTAAAAAGAAATGAGGCAGTGTTTATTCAGGAAATGGTGGCTGATGCCAAAACGTGCCAAAGATTTTCAATGATGACCCTATTATGATAGAAAGACCTCAAAACCCTCAAATTTTAACAACTCATTATTATGCGGAAAAGCGTTAAAAGATGACAGCTTTCGTAGCGCATTTAGTTTTACAAGTGTCAGTTTCGCTACAGAACTACTAGGTATTTCCGCAACAAAATTTGTTAATTTATAACTTAAATTGCTGCGGACTCAGAAATTTTTTGACAAGTGGCCAAATTTGAGACTTTAGGTCGATTCAAAGTATCTATTCATGATTTGTCCCTTTGATATGACTTGAGATCATCCCTAACAACCGAAGACAATATTTAAAACTTATGATAATCATAAATTTTATCATTTCATGATGCTATGCTATCTAAACAATCTAAATGTAAACTTGACATATTTCAAATTAGGATTTTGAAATTTTAGGGTGTGATAAAAGAATGAGGAGTGTGTAACTAGCTTTGATCAGTTGAAGAATTTTCTTACAAATGGTCCAATTTTGAAGATTGCAGATCCCGGGAAGGAGTTTGTGGTTTGTACAATTGCATGTAAGGAAGGACTCAGTGGAGTCATGATGCAGGAAGAGAAAGAGGTTTGTTATGAATTTAGGAAGTTGAATGAGAAAAATTATGTGAATCATGATCTTGAGTTGGCAGCCATCATTGATGCATTGAAGATGTGGATACATTATCTTCTTGGAAGGAGGTTTTTCTTGATGAGTGATCACAATGGAAAGAGGTATTTGTTTAACCAAACCAAACTGAGTGCAAGTAATGCAAGATGATTGGATACTCTTAGTAAGTTTCATTTACAGATTAGGTACATTAAGGGCAAGGAGAACTAGGTTGTAGATTCTCTCAATATAAGAGTGAAGATGAATCATATTTCAACTATGTGCTCTTATGGGACAGATTTGCAGGAGCAGATCTTACATGCAGGGCAACATGATGAGAAGTACCAACAACTGAAATAGAGGTTGCAATGAAAAGGTGAAGGTGATAGGGATGAGGAGTATCACCTCACAACAGATGGCTTGGTCATATTCAAGAACAAGATTTATGTGCCAGATAGTAGCGAGTTGAAGAAGATTATATTGAGAGAGTTTCGCATCAAGCCGTATTCAGGACACCCATGATACTAGCAGACCTTGAAAACTATCAAGAAGTTATATTATTGGATGAATTTGAAGAAAAAGTTGGTTGAGTTTGTTGCAAGGTTCTCAGACTGTCAGTAGGTGAAAGCTGAATGCAAGCATCCAGCTATTTTGTTGTAGCCTATCGATTTAGGAATGGAAATGGGAGTTATTTTCCATGGAATTCATTACAAGATTTCCTAGGAAATCGAGATAACATGATTCCATCATGGTTGTTGTTTATAGGTTGATCAATGTAGCTCACTTCATTGCAGTGAAGTACACTAATACAACTAGTGAATTATCTCAGATCTTCATCAGGGAGATAGTGAGGTTGTATGGAGTTCCAAAGAAGATTAATCAGATAGAGATGCCAATTTCACTTCTAGGTTTTGGAAGGAGTTGTTTTCAGGATTGGGGACAAAGTTAGCCTTCACTACAACTTATCATCCATAGATAGATGGACAGATATAGATATTTAACAAGATTCTTGAGGGCACGTTAAGGATGTATTCCATGCATCAACATAGGAAGTGGGAAGAGTATCTTCAACTAGTGGAGTTTGCTTATAATAAAGGGTATTAGGAATCCTTGACGATGAGTCCATTTGAGGCTCTCTATGGGCGGAGTTGTAACACTTTTATAAGTTGGAGTGATCCAGTGAACTGGGTGTTGATTAGACTAGATATGTTAGTATAGATGGAGCATGAGATGTAGGTTATTAAAAGGAATTTAAGTGCAATTCAGGACATGAAAAAGAGTTATGTTGATCAACATAGATAATTCAAGGAGTTTTAGGTTGAAAAGCATGTGTAATTTTGCATCAAGCTCAAGAGGAGCTCCTTGAGGATTCAGACATGTTCCAAGTTGGCACCTTAGTATTATGATGCTTTTTATATCCTTGAGAGGATTGGACCAGTGGCATACAGACTTGCACTATCGCCAAGAGTGAAATTCCATGATCTTTTCCATGTTTCATTACTTAAGAGATATATGTAGGATGATGATCATGTGATTGATTGGTTTATTTTGCAGGTCAAACTAGAGGGAGAGTTCCTTTTAGGTTCCTATATTACTAGTGTATCTCCTTATTGTTGTTAGTGTAGCCCCCTTATTGTTATTTTTGTACCCCTGTAGCCCCAATATTGTTATTATTATGCCCTTACATTATTATTGTTAGGTCGGCTAGGATTATATTGTGACCCCATGGACTCCTATATATAGAAAGGAGGTCTTGTCATTTGTATCATCCAAGAATTGTTCATTTATGTAATGTAAAGGAGGTTTCCCCCTCTAAGTGGTTTATTTCTAAGGCGTTTATCTATATTTTCTTCTATTTTTGGAGCGGATTCCATAACATTTGGTATCAGAGCTTTGGATTTTAGGGTTTCACTGCTCCAAACAGGTCATCGTGGAATTTTCGCTATAAATTTGTTTATACGAAGGTTCAAAAGCTCCATTTTTTACCACGCAAAGTAGAAATCCTACGGAACTCCGTATAAAAATTTAAGATCTTGGTTCGCAATATTTTCGGAGATATGATCTGTGGAAGTTAGGGTTTTTTCAGGTTCCCTAATTTCCTCTCAAAGAGGTGATCGTGGGAAAATCGTCATATCTCTATCTGAGCATCGGATTGGGATTCTGTAAAAAGTAGCTGAAATTAAATGGACTATATTTTCCTTTGTATCAATTTCAGAGCCTAAGGAGAAAACAATGACAGGTGGTATGCCGTAGAAATTCGCTCTACTGAACCAGTCCATAATTAGGTCATTGTGGGAGATTGGGCATAACTTTGTCTTGAAGAATCCAAATCAGGTTAGACCTATGACATTGGAAAGAATATTTAGAGGGATACTACATGATTGAATTTAGGATATTGAAGATTCAAAATCATAGAGATAATTCAAGTTTAATATCGACCTCCTAAAAAGCAAGAAAAAGCCCTCAGAAAGCTCTACTATGACACATGAAGAGGAAGAATTGAAGTATGAGATATCAAAATTATGGTATCAAGTGCAACAAATTTCAATATTACAAAGAGAAATCAAATATGCCATAGATGGTTTAAAATAAAAAATGGAGGCTAAGTTGGACAGTTTGAAGGATCAAATGAAAGATAATATGGATGATAAAGTAGAGGAAGATCACATCAAGCATCAACAACAAGTTCTCCAACTCTCAAAGGATAACCTAACTTTGGTGCATAATCGAATGAAACAATAGGAGGATCAACATCACAACAAAAGAAGTTCTGAAGCAGTCACAGAAAAAAGAACTCGAAAAACTACCAAATCGATCAATTTCAGAGTATCTCAGCAAGTGGAAGAACCTACCCGTTGAAGATTCCACATGGCAGGATGAGAATTTTATACCGAAGCATCCAAAAATAATAAAGTGTTGATGGAAAAAATTGTTTGAAGGAGATGGGAATTTTAGGTCCCTATATTACTAGTGTATCCCCTTATTGTTGTTAGTGTAGACCCCTTATTGTTATTGTTGTATCCCTGTAGCCCCCATATTGTTATTATTGTGCCCTTACATTATTATTGTTAGGTCAGCTAGGATTATATTGTGACCCCATGGACTCATATATATATAAAGGAGGTTTTGTTATTTGTATCATCCAAGAATTGTTCATTTATGTAATGTAAATGAGGTTTCCCCCTCGAAGTGGCTTATTTTTAAGGCGTTGATCTCTCTTTCCTTCTATTTTTAGAGCTAGTTTCATAACAGTTCTAGCCAAAGCCACAATGCATATTGCAATAGAAAAAGCTCATGCTCCAGAATCGAGTAATAGAGCAGGCTAAAGTGCAGTGGAAGCACTTTGGGTCTGATGAAGCTACATGGTAAATGGTTAATCATACGTGAGCATTATATCCTTATTTATTTGTTGGTTGAAGCAAATGAGATTTTGGTATATATATATATATATATACATATTGTAGGAAACAACCCTCGAGGTGGCGCCCTCGTACCCAAAACTCTCCGATATATATATATATATATATATATATATATATATATATATATATATATATATATGTTGTAGGAAACAACCCTCGAGGTGGCATCCTCGTACCCAAAACTCTCCGAAACATTGAAACTTTGCTGAAACGCGACCGAAACGTGGCTGAAACATCTAGGTGTCTTTTCCTAATTTGAAAATGCCACCAAAACACCACTGAAATATTTCTATGGAATTTCGTCCTAATTCTTCCCCATTTTCGGCCAATTTTGACCCATTTCCATGACGTTTTTTATTCCGCGAGCTCACTCAAGCACCCAAGAAGATTGTGGGGCCCTTCTATGGCCAAAATAGATTTAATATAACACTAAATTTTATGTCTAATCACTTCACAAACTAATTTATCTCTAATCAATCCACGTTCTAACTTGTTCTACTTTTTTTAATGAAGATGAAGATGAGGATTATAAGATATGTAATTGTACTTGTCATTAGGGTATGTTATGTTTCATTTTTAGCACATATATCCATGTATAAAATATTATTTTAAATGTAAATCCTCATGTATAAAGGTTGATTTTTGAATCTTGGATGTACAACCTCACTTATAAATGATAATATTGGATTTTTAATCATTTAATCATCTATGAGAGTTAACATAGACCAGGTTTTCCTTTTAGAAAGTCATTTATGTGTCTCATTCTTTTTTCTTCTTGCAAGATGTGTTATATATATATATATATATATATATATATATACATAATGTTTCACCCGATGTTTCCATTTTTGTGGGGTCGCATTTCTAGCCATACATGTTTTAAAAACTTCTAGACTTTTTGACATTTCGTGCAATATATAGATATATATATATATATATATATATATATATATATATACACACACACACACATCATTGTAAATACCACATCAATTTATGTTATAAAGCTATAATAAGCAATAAATAAATAAAATTCGTAAGTGTCATAGAACACTAAGGATGGTGTTCCCCCAAGGGCAAGGGGTTTGTAATAACCCCAGGTTGATTTTCTATGTAAATAAATTAAAACAAGGTCATGGCACACGTATTCCAAGCTGAATGGAGGGGACAAAATAATAGTGGGCATCATTTGTGGTTTATTATTGGTTATGGAAATTGGCAATGCATTGGAAAAGGAAAAAGGAAATAAATGACAATTTAATATGAGGAATAAAGGAAAATACGAGAAAATGAAGATGAAGAGACATGAATATGCATGCAAGGGGAAATGAAGGAAAAAGAAAGTGAAAGGAAACAAAAGGAGAGAGAGAGAACATTCTATGCCTCTCGTAGTCACTCTTAGTTACTCTTTCTACTCTTAGTCATTCATACACTCTTACACACTTAGAGAATTCTTGGAGCATTCTATCATTCACTTGGACGTAAAGACATTCTCTCTTGGATTTGGAGAGAGAAAGAACTTAGATAAAATAAATAAAGCAAAGGAATTCATGGGAAGTGAAAGAGAAGGTTGGAAAAACAACTACACTAGGAGAACAATGCAGGCAACAAGTTGCATGTGTGATTTCGTTGCTGAGATTTGAATGCATGGTACATGCATTTGGTTATTTGAATACTTTGTTGTCATAGGCATGGGATTTTCCTAGATTGGTAGTGGTTTCAACCTTGACTTTCCATTTCTTGGATATCCATGATGTAGTGGGTTCCATGTTATGATTAAGATTTGGATGGATGGTAGAATTTTGATCCTAGTGAGGTGGTATCAAGACAAATTCCCAAGGGTCGAGGGCAGAGATGGGATTTCTCCTAGAACTCTTGACGAATGGGTGGAGATTGGAAAATTCCTCTAGATATGGTGAAGAAATTCGGAGGCATATAAGCTTGTTTGGTGTTAGTGATTTATGGAACGATTTAGGTGAAATAACCGTGGTTGAGGGTTGGGGTGGTTTAGCCTTTGGAAGCCCTGGTTGGTTCTATTTTGGTTTAACCCATATGATCCCACATTCGTGCTTGGAATATGAAACATTGGTGATTGGTTGAAAGAGATATTTGGTTCAACCAATATATGGTTGGGTGGGACATGGAAGTCCCTGCCTTGGCTAGATTTATGCATATGTTATCATGTGTTATTTCTTATTGAGATCAATGAGCAGTTGCATGGGTTGTTGTGTTGATTTTATGACTAGTTTGTCATGGATTTTTTCTGGTTAAATGTTGGTTATAGGCATGATACATTTTGTTGTTATATAATGTGCTCTTGTTATGGATGTTGCTTATAGCTTAATAAGTTATTGAATGGTATGTGAATGCATGGGCTAACAAGTGTTGTTGCAACAATTTGATAGGGCATTGAGCCTTCTTTATGATTCTTTGATGAAGTTAAGAAGACATTGAGAAAATATACATTCATGACATATAGATTATCATGTTTACCATGTGTTTGAAGAAATGTTTAGTATGTGTTTAACAATTATGAGCAATATCTATTCTTAGTATTCATATTATGGACTTATTATTGTCTTAGATTGAATTTGGGAAAGTTTTGGGTTATTTTGGGTAGATGACCTATAGCTAGCCCTAAAAATCTAGAATTGAGTTGTTAGCCGCACCCTCTAGAATGAGATATTTCAGTTGCAACTGCATGGAGGAAGGTTTGTGCATGTATATGGAGATTTACAACTGCATCTAGAGCTTGGCATGTGCACGTCATGGATGTAGGGTCAGAAAAAATTTAGTTCCAACCCGTGACAAGGTGTTCAACAAATGTTGTCTGGTATCTGGGTGATCCTGGGAGATTGCCGTACATTTCCAGTTTGTATACCCTACTTCCATAATTGGAACTTAAAGGTTGGGTCATGTCATAGTAACTCTTAACTCATGTTTATACTGAAGATATTGTAAAAGAGGGTAAATGTGGGGTGGGGTGTTACAAAGGGCTACCCTGGTCATGACCTAAGCACTAAAATAGGTCATATAGAGGTTTGAATGTTGGCCCTAAACTTGATGCATGCCATCCCTAAAATTGATTAACGTCGACACCAAACTTAAATTAACGTCAGCCCCAATGATGAATCGGTGTCATCTAGACATATATATATATATATATATATATATATATATATATATATATATATATATATATATATATATATATATATATATATATATATATATTTGTGTGTGTGTGTGTGTGTGTGCGGTGCGATAGAAGAAGACAATTGGGTTGAACCTCTCATGAAATACATGTGGATCATTAGTTAGCGCTAAGGTTTTTGGATCTATCATGAGGTTGAGTCTTGGCTTATCATTGGCATGGTTTATCGTCTCAGACATATGTAGTGTGTCACAATGGTCAAGTGTGAAGTTAGTCTAGTCTATAGCGAGGTCGAGTCTTGGATTTGTTAGAGAATAAAAAAGGCATAAATATTCTCTTATTCTTGATTATTTACTTCTAATATTCTTTAGTTCTTATTGTGTTCTTCTTATCTTATTTATTATTAGTTCATCACTAAAATATCAAAGAAAAAACACATAGATCAAGGACACCAGATGTAGGCCAGCAGCCAAGGAAATTCCACACTCTAGGGGAAAACCCATGTAGTAATTCTTCCTTCAATATTAATATTGAGACTCTATACCTTGAATCGTAATTTCTCCATACCAAGTCAGCCTTTCTTTTGATCGTTCCTCAATCTGGAAACAACAACAATAGCAAAAATACTATGCAGTAGTTTCTTTGACCTTGGAACTTCGACGTTGGAACTTCAACCTTGCTTTTGGAACTTCAATCTTGGAGGAAAGACTTTGATCTAGATTCTATGAGTTCGTTTTTGATCCAATACAACTTCTCAAGGCATCAACATCCAACAGAATCAACTCTGACCTATCCTTCTCTTGGAAACAACAACATGCAACAACTAGCAACAACTAAAGCAACAAAATAATAAGTTACTTTGCTCTTCCAAACTATAGCAAGTGAGAGAGAGAGAGAGAGTAGCACCAAATTTTTTATTTTCTTCCAATCCTTTAGCTTGCCCAAAACCACACTTCAATTGAACTCTTCACTTTGCACTTTTCCCTGATGCAACAAATGATATCGAATTTCTATCTGTGATAGAGATGTCTCTAAATGAATTCGATCTCCTTATATTTATAGGCTTTTGATGGGTTCGAATTACTAGACTTGAGGCCGACTTGATCATGTGAAGGCCGAATTGATGTGGAGGCCCCATAAAGCATATTTGACTCAATACTTGACCTAATTACATGATTCAAAATCCCAGATGGGCCAATTTAATTTTGTAATGAATCTATAAGCTTAGAATAAAACCTATAAGTCCACAATGGGGACTTTGACGTAAAATAATATGACCTAAGCATGAAACTTGTGCTTTAATAAGTCATTTAATAATAATATAATATTATTTTCTTCATTATTTTGACAAGTACAATAAATATTGAATCGAATACAACTTATGAAGACCGAACCTAGTTACAATATTCAACAATCCCTCTTAAATAGGTAGGTATTCATAATACAATAGTACAAGGAAGATCTCAACTATGTGAACTATGGAGAATTTTTAGGCACTTTGTTTCCATGGACTAGATTCCTGACCAGTGAAATCTATCCATAATTCACTCAACAATTTAGGCACCACAATGCCATGGACTAGATTCCTGATGAAGGAAATCTATCCAAGTGGGAATAATATGGACTAAATATTTCAACCTCTATAGGTACCATCAAGCTTACTTACTAACCATCAACCCAGGGAACTAGGTGCACATCCACCCGATGCCACCCTCCCTACCCGAAATCAACATAAAGTGCCAGCTCGATGTATTTCCATGCAATGATTCACTCGCAAAGCCTCAACACCCCTAGATCCAATAGATCAAGGATAACCAATCTCTCCCAATAAAACTGATTGGTAACCAACATGGTATCAAATCCTTCGAGAGATTCACCTATAAAAACACAACCCCAATAAGTAATATAATTTCAAATACATAATCAAAGCAAACCTTCAGGGTTTCGATGTTTCCCTTCAACCAATCATAGTGGGACTATTAGTTGAATATTTTAGAGAATATTCCTTTCCCTACTTCATATGTAGCAACACTTCTTCCAGTATATATTCTCTAATCAAGACTTATGTTGTGCCCTGCCTCTTTAACTAGGGAGAGTTCTTTTATCCAGGCTCCCTCTTAATGTAGGGAGATTGACTTATTCCTTTGGTGTTATAGAATCTTTCATGGCTTCCATCCTTCTCATCATATTAACTTCTCTTACGAAATTATTCACCAATATGATGTACCTGGATAACTTAGATAACAAGTAAAACCAATTCTATAGAAGCATGAAGTTAGTCATAACAAAAACTTATAGTAGCGGAAGCATTTAGACTTTACATAATCAACAAGAGACTATACTTCAATACTTCAATAATCTAGCCCAGGTTTGATACAAACCCTAAATCATGTAATTAATTTAATCAAGATGACAAAATATTAGTTATTTCATATATCTATCCCTATAAATAAGTCAAAATAAAATAAAGGTATCTAATAGCTTTCACAAGCCATATGATAGACTATCTACTAGGTTTTTATGTAAAACCTAGATTTCAATCAAAACAAACACATCATAAATAAAATCTACTAGGGTTCGATGTAAACCCTATATTTTCCATTTATAAATTCTCAACAAACATTATATTGATTCACTTAGACTTCCTCCACACCAAGTTAGCCTTCCTTTTGATCCTTCCTCAATCTGGCAACGACAACAGTAGCAACAACACTATGCAGTAGTTTCTTCAACCTTGGAACTTTGACCTTGCTTTTGGAAATTCAATATTGCTTCTAGGAGTTAGATTTTGATCCAATACAAATTCTCAAGGCATCAACATCCAAAAAAATCGACTTTGACCTATTATTCTCTTGGCAGTAACAATATGCAACAACTAGCAACAACTGAAGAAAAAAAATACTAAGAGACTTTGATCTTCCAAACTATAGCATGTGAGAGAGAGAGAGAGAGAGAGTAGCAACAAAATTTTGATTTTCTTCTAACCCTTTAGCTTTCCCAAAACCACACTTCAATTGAACTCTTCCTTCACTTTGCACTTTTTCCTGATGCAGCAAATGGTATCAAATTTTTGTGTGTGAGAGAGATGTATCCAAATGAATTCGATATTCCTATATTTATAGGCTTTTGATGAGTTCTAATTACTGGACTTGAGGCCGACTTGATCACTTTAAGGCCGACTTGATGTGGAGGCTCCATAAATCATATTTGACTCAATATTTGACATAATACATGATTCAAAATATCAAATGGGTCAATTTAAATCTGTAATGAATCTATAAACTTAGAATAAAACCTAGAAGTCCACAATGGGGACTTTGACCTAAAATAATATGACCCAAGCATTAAACCCATGCTTTAATAAGTCATTTAATAATAATATAAAAGTCTTTTCTTCATTCTTTTGACAAGTACAATAAATATTGAATCAAATAAAATTTATGAAGACCAAACCTAGTTACAATCTTCAACACTCCCTCCTAAATAGGGAGGTATTCATAATACAATAGTACAAGGAATATCTCAATTATGTGAACTATGAATAATTTTAGGCACTTTAATTCCATGGACTAGATTCCTGACCAAGGAAATCTATCCATTGTTCATTCAACAATTTAGGCACCACAATGCCATGGACTAGATTCCTGACCAAGAAAATATATCCAAGTGGGACTAAGATGGACTAAATATTTCAACCTCTATAGGTGCCATCAGGCTTATTTACTAATCATCAACTCAGGGAACCAGGTGCACATCCGCCTAATGCCACCCTCCCTACCAGACATCAACACAAAGTGTCGAATCGATGTATTTCTAGGAAATGCTTCACTCACAAGGCCTCAACACCCCTAAATCCAACATATCAAGGATAACCAATCTATCCCAATCAAAATAATTGGTAACCAACATGGTATCAAATCCTTTGAGAGATTCACCTATAAAAACACAACCCCAATAAGCAATATACTTTCAAATACATAATCAAAGAAAACCTTTAGGGTTTCGATGTTTCCCTTCAACTAAGCTCAATAGGACTATCGGTTGAATCTTTGAGAGAATATTCATTTCCCTACTTTATATGTAGCAACATTTCTTCCAGTATATATTCTCCACTCAAGACTTATGTTGTTCCCTCCCTCTTTAACTAGGGAGAGTTCTTTTATCCAGGCTCCCTCCTATTGTAGGGATATTAACTCATTTATTTGGTGTTAGAGAATGTTTCATGCCTAAAATAATATGACCCAAGCATGAAACCCATGATTTAATAAGTCATTTAATAATAATATAAAATTAATTTCTTCATTCTTTTGACAAGGATGATAAATATTGAATCAAATAAAATTTATGAAGACCAAACCTAATTACATTCTTCAAAAAGATTATCATTTTCATTTGGTTTCGATTTTAGTTTGGTTTGACTACAAGGAAAATACCCTCTAGCGGATGTTTTTGAGGAACCCCACAGAAAAATACCCCATACATCCATTTCTAGTGGATTTTACTAGAGGAGGTTGGCAGGCGGAGGGTTTTGTGGATGTTTTCCGCTCGGTGCGCTTATCATTAAACGTCGCCCCGGTGCTTTGGAATACCGAAAGCATCAGTGTGTACAAAAACATTGGTACACCGGACACCATGCACTCCGTACACACTCGTCTGGTGTGTCATATTATTCTATAGCACTGGTGCGTCACAACTCTTCCGTGCCGGTGCATTATAAAACACCGCGCCAAAACTGAAACCACCCGGTGCAGTGGAAAGAAATCGCACCGGTGCATCATAAAACAACACGCCAAAACACAAACCGACCGGTGCGTTTGTAAGAAATAGAATCGGTGCACCTATAAACCACGCGCACCAGTAAAGGGTTAAATTAAAAAAAAATTACGACAAAAAACCCAGATTTTTCATTTTCCAGTGCTCCTGAGCTCTCAATTATCGGTGCGCTCTCTACCATCGAATGCACTGGTGTGCACAAAACATTGGCACACCAGACAGCATGCGTGACGTACACACCCGCCCGGGGCATCCTATTACGGTCACGCACTGGTGCTTCAGTACTCTTCCACGCCGGTGCATCATAAAACACCGCGCCAAAACAGAAACGTGCTGGTGCGTACTTATCCAAGAGCACCGGTGCGCCTATAAAACTCACACAGCGGAATAGTGTTAAATAAATAAAAAATAAGGCCAAAAAACCTTTTCTTTAAGACTATTCCACACCAGTGCTTTATGAATATTCCACCCCGGTGCATCATCAAAACATCGCGCCAAAACTGAAACACCCCGGTGCGGTGTTAGGGAACTGCCCCGATGCATTATTAACAAGGCGCCAAATCTGACACTGCCCAATGCGGTTTTAAGCAAGCGTACTGGTGTGCCTATAAAATCCTGCGCACCAGAACAAGGTTAAATAAAAAAAAATTACGGCCAAAAACCCACATTTTTCACTTTCCTCAGTGCTCTAGAGCTCTCAAGCACCGATGCCATTTCCCCTTCTCTGAGTTGCCCTGGCATCGGTGCTTTCATTGCACCCATTGCACGCACTGCTGCTCTGCATTGGCCACCAATCTCTAGCTTACATTTTGAAAAACGGTGGTCAAAGTTTACAGCCAATATGCCTCCTCGACGGCGAAATGTAGAGGTATTTTTCTAGTTTTTCCATAATTAAGCCTTTTAGCGGATTAGAATTTGAAATAACCATTTAAAAAGAAAAAAAAATTGTCGTGCAGTGCGCTTGAGCTATTCGGCTCGCACTGGATAGTGGTGTTGCTTGTAAAATTTATAGGCTGCATTGTCGCCGGTGCTAACGGTATCTGCACCATTTCTGGGGTGGTTCCGAAAGGTGCCCTAAATAATTTTAAATAAAACAAATAAAATGTGATGCACTCATTTAGCCAGGCACACCTTTGACCATGGGAATCCCAGTGCGGCGCGTTAACAAAATTATCTGCCTCGATGTATGTTAGCGCACCGCATTTTGCATTCTAAGAGGGTCAACGGTGCAGCCGGGTAAAAGACCACACCATCGACTATGTAATTGTCATGAAGTTGGTGCACTGACACGACTATACGCTTCGGGGCGTATATTTCAGTCAGTGCACCGCTATTCTGAACTTAGATATAGTCAACGGTGCTTGAAAAATAGACAGCTGCACCGAGGCTGGTGCGTTGTATTTCATTAGGGGCACTGGCACTGGTGCGCTACAAACTTAAGCCGCACCGCCACCGGTGCATGACTGTTTTTGTGGCACACCGACTGGTCTGTTTGTTTTTTTTTTCAAAAAGAAATATATATGTATATTCCTAAATACATGTCCGTTTTAATAAAAAAAATTAATTAATATGTCAATGATTCAGAGAGAAGAGGAGGAACAGTAGAAACAACAGGCTGAATAGTATGACATGATTCGTCAATGGGAGGCTCGAGAGAGGGAGAGAGATGCATACCCTCGCCCTATTACAGAAGATACTCAAGGGATGCTTAGGCAGGTAGGCCTCCTCAAGTTCTATGAGGAGGCTACTTCCCTAAAGGCCCATAGTGTGTTTTTGAGATATCTTATCTGCAGGTGGAATGCCCACCGATAAGCTTTCTAGGTTGGTCCTGTCTAGTGGTACACACCCACTGAGGAGGATATTTATTTTATTACAGGAATATTGAGGAGAGGGGTGGATTTTCCCTCATTCCCAGACGTGCCAGCTGGTTGTGTAGCAGGGAGTCAGTTAGTTTACTCCCAGAGATACATTGAAGCACATGTACTGTCTCCTTCAGAGTTTCAGGTACCTGGAGGTCAGTTACGTATAGGTGTGTTTGGTAGACAGGACGTGCAATGCCTCTCACTTATCATTTTGACCATTTCGCACAACACCAGTGATAGGCAACACATTAGTTGCTTGCCTTTATATTATGTTGATTCTTTAGTACAACAACCACGACTTGTTAGATGGTCTGCCATTTTTTTGCGACAGTTTTGTACAGCCTTAGATAGATGTTGTGCTCATGCACAAGGGAGGGTCAACTTCCCTTTTGCTTCAGAGCTGTTTTGTTTATTTTTTGAGAGGTTTCCAGAGATGAGACTTAATTTTGTTCAATAGCCTCATAGGCCAATGTTCGAGGCCCAAATGCACATGTGGGGGCAGATGATTCCCAAGAGGGTAGACACTATGTTTCCAGCTAGGATATCGCATGATGCACTGGACTTACTAGCCATCGTTGACAGGCTGCATCCATTCATTATGGTCCCATGTCTTTATGCTAGATTAGATTGGCGAGGGTGTCCCAACATCCTCTTCACAGATGATGAACCGCCAGATGATAGAGGTAATATTACTGTTTTATTTATATTTATTCTAACATGTTCTTTAACTTGTTTTTATTAAATTGTGAAATGAAAATTTCTAATTATTGTTGTGTACTTGTATATATTTTACATACATTGGCTCTTTTGATGGTGAGGATATGCTGGATCCACCACATGATCCAGGTGTGGATCCTGATGACGATCAGAACATGGCCGATGCCGAGGATGATCATGATCAGGATGAGGTCGGTGCAGCAGAGAGACATGCTCCTGCTCATGGTGCACCGGTACCGCCTCTTGCTAGGCGCAATCGACCTAAGACTAGATATAGGATGGAGTTGGGCAACCAAATCTGTGCATTGATTGTTGATGCGAGCATCAGGCCCACTCATTATAGAGAGATACAGGTCGATGATAGGTTGTTACGGATGTGGAGAGGCATGTCGCATGACATGTATGGCCTGATGTGGCATGTCTTAGGAGCTATGACAGCTGTTACACAACTGAGGAGGACTGTCTGTAGTTATAGGCGTAGTCGAGCCACAACACATGATGGATAGTCCACAAGCAGCGACTCACATGCATCTCATGATATTTCACCTCACGCTGTGCCTGATGAGAATGAAGCTCCACTAGCAGCAGTCATCATGGAGATGAGGTTGGACCATCGACCACATCCAATCAGTAGCCTGTAGCATCCATCAGTACTAGTCATGGTCATGAGCAGGCGCCTCGACCATCAACTGTCGAGGTTGCACTATTGATTGAGCAGGCCTCCACTACTACTGCTTATATTGATGTTGTACTACCACCAGCTGATGTATCCATCAATACTAGTGATCATGATCATGAGCAAGCTCGACCATCAACCGTCGAGGCTACACCCTTTACTGAGCAGGCCTCCACTTGTACTGCTATTGATGTTGTTATATTACCACTAGTTGATCCATGACATTTATATTACAGTTGTATATTTTTAACATTATTCAGTTATATATATATATATATATATATATAGTCCATGTATTTTATGTTCATGTTGTAGTTGTACTTAATTTACATGTTGGTGATCATCATGATGTGGCGTATATTGTTAGGTCATGTTAGATATGTTCATTTAATGTTTAGCTTGCAGATAGATGTGTATATGTGATAGCATGAGTTATTTGACAAGAGATGTATATTTGATGTTTGTGTTGTGATGATGTTAATATATAATGTTAATTTGATGTTTCAATGTGTTTTTTAGTCAAATTTGATGTTTGTATGATGGTTATCATGATCGTGATGATGTTTATTAATTAATTTAATATTAAATGACCATGATATTTATTAAATATTATGTCGTGATTGTAATTGAAATTTAAATTTTAATTGTATGTAAAATTGTAAAATTGTATTTGTATTTGTATTTGTACTAATTGTAATTTAACTGTAATTGTATGTAAAATATTTATTAATGTAAAATTTTAATTGTAATTGTAATATTTAATTTATTGTGAAATGATTGTAATAGTATATATGAAAAATTGTAAAATTGTAATTGTAATTGTAATTTTAATTTTAATTGAATTGTATGTAAAATATTTGTAAAATTGTAATTGTAATTGTAAATGTAATTCTATGTAAAATTGTAAATGTAATTGTATGTAAAATTAAAATTCTAATTCTAATTCTAATCGTAATTCATGTATGTGAAATTAATGTAAAATTGTAATTCTAATTCTAATTCTAATTTTAATTCTAATTGTATGTAAAATATTTGTAAAATTTTAATTGTATTAATGTGAAATGATTTTATTAAAATATTTAAATTTGTAAATTTGCAAATAATTGTAAAATAACAAATCTAGAATAATACGAATTTTTGTAACATAATAAAGTTTAGAAAATAATGAAAATAAATTCATGTACTTTAGAATTATCATTATTTTATTATGATCTTACATAAAAAAATAAAAAAAAAAACTGTATACAGTCTGGTGCGCTTATCATCATAACACGCAACAGTGCGTCGTATTACGAAGACGCACCGGTGCTTCACAACTCTTCCGCACAGGTAACGAATAAACGCAAATAAAAAAAAACACAACTCTATTTTCTTTAAGTGAAAAAAAAAAGCGGCAATTTGAAAAATGGGCGGCAAAATATTTTCGAAAATCTAATTTCATAAAATTATTCTTTAAATACTAAACACTTTTCATTATTTCACTATTTTTGCTAAAATTTTCAGCTAGATATTTGCAGAAGACAGACCTAAAGCAAGAGAGCACGAGGGCACTGTGGAGCAGCAAAATACGTTCGAACAGAAGTATTCAAACAATCAGAAACCAAACCTCTGGTGATTCAAACCCTGTATCATAGAATTTCAAACCATCTTGTGATTAAATTTGATTTTTTTTTACTTTTTTATGTGATTTTATCCATTTTTACCCTAAACCCTTCATTTTTTTGTTTTTTCCTTTTCTTCTCAATGTTTCTGTGATTTTAGAATTATGGTTTTTCATTTTATATTGACGTCCAACCCACGAGACGACTTGCATAGTTGGATCCTAATCCATTCAGCCATTGCGTGAATTTTTGGAAAAAATGGACTTTTCTTTATCGGTGCGCCCTGCGTACGCTACCGCACTGGTGTGCTATATTATACAGCGCACCACTCAAGTACTGTGTAGTAAAAAAATTGAAAACATTTTTTCTAAATCCGTGCGCCATATCTGAAATAGAGCATCGGTGCTCCATTTAACGAGGATAGCACCGTACGATGTATTACATCATTTTTGTGGTGCGTTTATAATACCCCACGCGCCATATGATCTATTACACTGTTTTTGTGGTGTGTTTATAATACCCAACGCACCATACGAGCTATTATACTATTTTGCGGTGTGTTTTTAATATCCCCACGCACCGGCTGCAGTGCGTACCTCATGAAAGGCACACCAATGTCTTGAGATTTATTTTCTACCTGAAAAGTTGAGAATTTATTTATAAATATATTAATGAATGATATGGTACATGTTTCAGATTGATAAATAAATGACTAACAAGAGATTAAGTAACAAAAATACTGTTAACACATCAAGAAAAGCAAAAAAGACAAGTTCTTTGTAAATTCTTTATAAAAAATATTATTTTTGAAATATATGCAAGTTTAACTAATATGTATTGTTCACTATGTATCATGCAGAGCCACAAAATGACAAAGCTCGATATGATTATTTTCGATCTAGGACCAGAAGAGCGTAAAATTTTAATGGAAAAATTGCAAAAGGATGAATCAGGTGAATGAAAAAATACTACTGAGACAATATGAGTTGCTTTTTTTAATTATCATTAATAATATACTTAAAATTATTAGATAACATGTGTCAAACATTCTATTAATTCACATTTGTTTAATGTTCTACAGGGACCAACAACTCATAAAAGGAAAGTTGTTCTAAGAAAAGAAAAAAAACAAAACATGCAAATGAGAATGAATTTCTCCTTAGCTCATCTGGAGTGGTGCCGGAAGTTAACAAAAGGGGGAAAAACTTTTACAAAAGTTTGAGGGATCTAGTGGAACGAATGTATAGATGTTCTTTCCACTTACAATAAAAAAATCAATTCAATTATTCCAAGAACCAAATTTTATCTAAACTACAGGAAGTGTTTCCAGAGAATTGGTCAATGAGACATGTCAAACTTTTAATAGCAAAAACGTACAAAAAAAAAAAGAATGAAAAAATAATATTCCTTTAAATGTTTGTCTAGAATTATTTATAAATATGAATTTTATTATATTTACTTTTCATATATCAATATAAAAATTAAAATATTTATTGTCATGTTACATTTTCAGGAAGATTATGAAAATCTCAAAAGATGAATGAGCTGATATCATAAATATGTCAGTAGGAATGTCCAAAAAGGTGTACAAGGAGATGGTCAAATAAATGGACAAAATTGCATCGCAGGAGGAGCAATCTCAACAAAAACGTGCTTCAAATGTAATATGTAATCATTGAATTTTTCGATCATTAGGTACAATAAATAAAAAATTTAGCATTAAATATTAATTTTCAAAAATTTTCTTGTAGAAAAGAAAAGAAAATGGAACCCATTCAGCATATAAAATAGGACGACAAGGAAGAAAAGGGTTGATCTCTAAGTTTGTGAGTAATTGTTACTTCCTTATAACAACTTAGCTAGATTTCATTTTTGTATTTTTTAAGTTGTTTTACAAAAATCATCATTGAATGTCTTCAAACAGGTGCTAACATACAAAGAAGAACCATCAGACGAATTGATTGAAATTAGGTTAAATATGGGTGTGAGTATATGTTGGCATATCAGAAGTTAATTGTGGAATTTGTAAGCATCTATCGATCTTGTTTTACTTAGCTCAATCTATAATTAATAGAACAAAAACATCTTTTATATTAAATATATGATTTGTTATGGGGTATAAAACTTGCAGGAAACAAAGTATGGAACTGCGCCAATAGATGAAATTTTGAAAGATGGCATGGTACATGGTTTTGAAAGAATGTGTATAATTTATGAGTCAATTGTTGCTATGGTACATCATTTTTCTTTTCGATTTACATTGATGTATATTATTTAATATTGGAATTTTCATTATTCTCATCAATGTATATACACTCATTTCAGTTTATTTTTATGTTTGTAGATGGAAAGTGAAGAAGAAGAAAACAATCAATGCCATGAACACAACATTCCTGAAAATAACCCAAGTCATGGAAGTAGCTCTAGCAGTGACAGCAGTTCAAGCGAAGAATGATGATCACTATGTAATTTGGATATCAAAGCAAGGCGTTTTATTTTTTGAAATATGTCTGTGAAATCAGACATTTTGTTTAATGTAATGGACATAGTGTCCCAATTGAAAGACAAAGAGATACGAATAATTGTCCCATTTTGTATGATAAATATTGTCTTATATATATATATATATATGTGTGTGTGTGTGTGTGTGTGTGTGTGTGTGTGTGTGTGTTTTAATTTATTCTATTGCGTTCTCCATTGTCGCTATTGCGTTCTCCATTGTCGTTCTCAAATGCACTAATAAAAATTTAATTCATATGAATATTGTTATAAGATTATATATATGTGTCGACTTTTGATGAATAATGAATTTTAAAAAACCACAATAATTTTGATATGATATAACAAATTAATCCAAACAACACATTCAAATGCATTAATAAAAATGTAATTAATATGAATATTGTTATAAGATGTGTCAACTTTTGATGAATAATGAATTTTAAAAAATCAAAATAATTGGACTATCACAGGTCGATGTTTCTAAAAAAAACAAAATGAAAACTTGTGCATGTCAGTAACTGTCGACAGCTGCGTTTATGTGTCTATATACACCGGTGCTGTTGTACGATCTGTTAGCCACCTATAAATTATGTCATACTAAATGGTGGCTAAGCTTGTCTTTTAAAACCTTCAAGAGATAGTTCCCTTTGAAAAATTATCATCTTTTGAAGTTTTATGATGATTATTACCCTTTGAGTTAATCTTCACTACTGTTTCACTATAAGCCCTCAAGGACCTACTATTCACCAAGAGAAAACTGCTTATAAACACTTCATTTCTCACCATTCACCTCTCCATTTTCACTCCCACAAACTCTCCATTTTCATCCTTGTTTCCCTCACCAAATCCGTCAAAAACACCTTCATTTAACCTCTAAATCATCCTAATCCTCTTTAAACCTCATATCTTACCTTTATTTGGTTTAAAAACCCTTTTCTCCCTTATCGAAACCTTCAAAATCCTCTAAAAAACCTTCATTTTGGCCTAAAAACCCAGTTTTTCAGCATTAAGTCCTTAAGCCCCTTTCGGCCTTAAGCCCCAGCCCCTTTTCTTTATGTGACCCGGATCCGCGATCGAGCACCAATCCTCATTGCTCCATCGCAATCGGCAATCGCAAATTCCCTTTATCCTTTTCTTTTTTCCTCCGATGGCCAGATCTGCCGATTTAATCTCAGCCATCGAATCCACAAGAACCAACGGCTAAGATCTCATCACACTTCGCCCATAGCCCTCCAACATCACACCCGCTGATTTAATCTTGACCGTTGATCTCTCATATAGATCCTACAGCTAGCGCTTAAATGCACATCGCAAACTCAAACACCCCGGTGCCTTGGCCTCTTTCCTTTTCTCCAATGCGATGTAATCCCAGCCATTCATTCTGCCAAATCCAACAGTTCACGCTTCATCGCATCACGCTTATCCATCATGTGATCCTCCACCATCCCAACCTCCGATTGATTCTCCACCGTCGATCTCCTTTTGATCGGACGGTCTGCGCTATTTCGCATCATCGCCTTTCTCCCCTCCCCTCGCACCATTCACGTCCTGCACGATTCTGCGATGCAATCTCCATCGTTGATATTCTCAAATCTGACGGCCCACAATACTTTTGTTTTTCAAAACTCGCCCTTCTCTTTCTCCCCCATCGACAGATCTCGGCCTTCGATCCTCATGATCCGGCGGCTCCCATTAATCCTTCCCGCCGCTCTTATAAAACCTCTCTTCCTAAGTAAAAACCCTTCCGCCCTTTATAAAAAGGTGGGCCCTCTCTTCTCCTCGTTTTCTCCACCAAATTCCTTCAAACCTTACCTTTTCTATATTTTTTGTTTCCCAACAAATATAGTTTTTAACAAAATCCTTACCGTTGATCTACAAAGATCAAAGGTCATCTGGCCCCATCCTTCTGTGTGTTCACCTTCCCTACATTTCTTCCCTTTCGAACATATGTGCTTCTTCTCTCGATCCTAACCGTCGATCAAAGAAATCTGATGATCAAGACGTAACGCGATGACCCAAACACCCATCCACTACACGACAAAAGCATTACGTCACCATGGACCCCGCATACATTTTTACCCCGCAGCTTGCTCTCCATCGCGTTTTACCTGCGCTGTTCGATCTATCGTCAATCATCTGACGGACCATAATCAATCTCGCGTGATTTTTGGCCTCCCTTCCCAGTGCGCTACTTCCACGCAATATGGGTGGTTTTAAAAATCCACGCGTCAAGTGCTGAGTGGAGTCATGTTCCAAAAGAAAATACCGCCTACCCCCGAAAATGTTGCACGAAAAACATTAATGGTTTTCCGAAACCACTTTTCCTCAAATTCACGCCATATTTTAAATTTAAACCCGGTTTCTGTGTTTTATCATAGAAACCCGTCCTCCGCTGCAAATTTCTCCATTCGCACAGCTCCATACCATTCCCACGAACCTTCCAAAGTAGTTTAAACCATAAATTGCAGGATTTGAATAACGTTTGTTTGTTTTTGTGCAGGTTTTGTAAGTTAAAGGATAAAACCCTCCTGCAAATGTTTGCAGTGTTATGGGCTGAGGATGATGATCCTCATGGCCCTTGATAAAAATTCAAAGGGTTTGAGAGTTCTAATTACATGATTTTAGGGAATCGATAAGTCATGAATATCGGTTTTCTGAGCAAAAACTCCATGTAAACCCTCTGCACACCTGCAAACAGCAAAACACAGTCAGCATCAATTAATAAAGGGTATAAGTGTCAAAGATGAAGATTATGGATTAATCAAGCCTAAACACAGATCCTAAGATAAATCACTATGTTTATGAAATAGAGAATCAGATCCAGAAGACCTCGAATGCCACATCAGAGGGGCTAATTGAATCCCCAGCTACCAAAACTGCCACCTGTAACCTCTCTGCCTCAAAGGAATACCCAGATCAAATCTCAGTTCGAATCATGAAGGCTAAAGACAACTAACAGTTATTACAAACAAAGGAAGATATTTCAAACTGTCAGTAAAGTTATTGAAAAGATAACAAAGTGCCTTAAAGTCAATCTTTTTACCCACTAAGCCTAAAAAGCAGAAACAGAGTAAATAAAACAGAGTTAGAATTAAATGAATTCCTGCCTTATGCCTTGCATGGTTTTCAAGGCTAGGAGTTGCATTTAACATAGCATTAATGATATTCAAGCCCTAAAACTCTCCCACCTCCTCTTTTATTCTATAAATACTTATGAAGAAGATGAGAAGTTGTTGGTTGGTTGATCACTAGTTGTAACACTGGAACTCTCTGAAATAATACATAGTCTATTTGAAGTTGAAGAAGAAATTGAAGTCTTGGAAGCTTGATGATGTTTTGACATGCTTGTTCTTGAGAAGGCTCTATCATTGGATCCATGAGCTTGGCTGTTGGTGATGTATTCTGAACTATCTGTTGTTTTTCCTGTTTTCATTATGTTTCATAAATTCTTACAACAGTAGGATGAAAATTTTAGGCTAAGAAATGACTCCTGGAAGCACCTTAGACCTGTTTATCCTTCACTGTTTTATGTTTTCTTCTGCTGAGGTATTTTATAGTCTTTAATCTTTCTCTTTAGTCCTCATGCTTGTTTATTTATCTAATAGTTCAAATAGTTGGTTCCAACATGATTTATGGTTTTCCCTGCTTGTCTGCTGCCACTTGAAAACTGTTTTTGAAGTCTCCCTTTGAAGTACCATTGTTTATAGTTAGCCAAGGAGGTCTGTTTCGATCATACCCTTTGTCCCTGCTTGAATAATTGTTTTAAAGGTATTTATAGTTGTGATCATAAATGTGTTAGGTGTTCCTTCTTCTATGACTGCAATTATCAGTGAATCTTTCATGTTTTCTAATTCCTTTGAAATAAAGTCTTTGAGGAAATAGGGTGTTCCCCAAATCTTAGATTTTATTTTAAAAGTTGTCTTGAAGTCATTATTTGCTTAAAGTGTGGTTTGTAGAATTCACAGTTAGCCCTGTCTATTAAATACCTCTTTATTTTTCAAGTTATGTTTTTAAGTTCCTTTTGTTGAGAATTCAATTTCTCTTTCTAAATCATTAATGTCCATCTCATTCACAAAACTAAAGGATCCTGTGGCCAAGTTAGATTTTCCTTTTGATATCCCATATCCATTGATGAGCTTGTTATTTACTTCTTCTTGACTCCATTGCCCAATGAACCTGACACTTCTTCTTTCTATTTATACTGCCTAGACCTTTCATGTTCTGTTGTGCCAATTCAACCAAACAAACAAACCAAACAAACACCTGCACTTAATAACTAGTCTAAAATCAATACTTAAAAGCAAACAATATATATCTTTGCCAACAATTTGAGAGATCCCTCTTTGAGAATAGGTGGACTAGATCTTGGAACTCTAAAGATTGGTTCTGATGTTACCTTGTCTTTTGGTAAGCCAATCTATCAAAACACAGGACACCAACATAATGGCGATCGCGGTGGGACCTATTAAATATATGATAGCCTAGCAAGCTATTATAAACTCTTTAGTGCTACGAATCTCTAATAAAATCAGTTAGTAAGCCATAGAGTAGACTCTGTTTTTTTGAGCACCTTAGCTAAGTGTTAAGATCAGACATAAGACACTCTCATAACCATAGAAATATACAAAATCCAAAAATATTTCAGATTGGCTTCATAATAAACATGGTGGTGGAACCATAAAACATTTTACCTTCACAAAAGCTAAAAAGTTTCCACCTGGCGACTCCATTGGCCCCAGTAGGCTTATTACTCATCTTGGTCTCCAGATCTCTTTAGGACTGTGTTAACCAACCTTGAGGAAGTCTAGAAGCCTACTCCCATACTAGATAAGACATTGTGAGAGGCAAAACTTTCAAAACAATCCCTAAAAAACTTCAGCCTCTCTCATTTTTTGAAAAACAATCTGGCTTCACATAGGATCAACACTAGATCTCATCCAGACCCTAATCCTCCTATAATAGTTGACAATCCAGAGAAGATTTTGTGGCAGACTTCTAAGTCTGGAAAATCAGCTACTGATAGGAGCCTCTTAAGAACAAAATATGTCCCTAAAAACCTTGTTGTCTTAGAGGATTTACACTTTGACTTACATCATACAAAGAACATATTCAGAACCAAATCTCAAAGTGATTTGAACCAAGCTGATTTTGAAACTGCAGGTTTGCAACAGAGCTTTAGTAGAGAAGCCTCACCTTCTACTCCTCTTGATTCCCAACTTCTTCACAACTTTGGCCTCTTTTGTAACAAATCTGCTCAAAACCCGTTTGCTGGCCCAAGTGTTTCTTCCACTCCAATCCATACCACCATTATCCAAAATACTCCATTATAACCCACTTTCCCTCTTGTCAATCCACCCCTTGTAAATCCACCTTTCCTTCCAGCCATGGTAGCATGGTATGCTCCACTAGTGTTACCACAACCCATGGTTCCCTTACCAAATGATTACCAATCCAAAATTACTCATTTCACTGGAAATGAACCTACTACTTCCCAACAACACGTAGATAGGATGGAAGATGCATTTAATTACTTGGAAATAGAAGATGAAACCATAAATATGAGAATCTTTGCCCAAAGTTTAGGAGGAGAAGTAAAGAAGTGGTTTAAAAACTTAACTCCTAACAGCATCAATGATCTTCCTTCTTTGCATCAAACATTCATAAAAAAATGGGAAATCAAAAAGAAGCCTCTCCAAATATTAGCAGAGTATAGCAGTCTTAAAAGAAATCAAGGGGAGAGTGTTCATGACTACTCCACTAGGTTTAACAGTGTTTACAATGCTCTTCCACCTCACATGAATCCTCCCCAAGTCATGGCCATAGTAAAATATCCTGAAGTTTTTGATGCTAAAATGGCCTATCAACTAAGGGAGAGAGATTACTTAACTCTAGAAAACATGCAGAAGGGAAGCCTTCTAAAATAACCTTAGTCATCCTGAAACCTATCCCTTCTTCTTCAGAATGCTTTGCAGAATTCCTCCAATGGGTTATGTATCAATCTCGTCCTTCAATTTGAGATCCAGATCTGCATCAATACAACAGATCATATCTCTATTCACAAGCCAATAAAACCCTTAGCAACAAAAGCGTCCCTCTAAAGTCAACATTTGGCTCTGATACTAGTTGTTAGGATTTACAGCAGAAATAATAAAAAATTTACTGAGAGAAATAAACATAAAGAACCTAACAATTAATCATAAACATAAACACAGATGTTTAACCGGGAAAACCCCAAATCCGGGGAAAAACCCAACCAATGAAATTTCATTAAACATGGGCCAAAACCCTGGCCAATCTGGCCAAGTGAGCCTTCACCGCTCACCTCCAGGCCTACATTACAATGAAGTCTTCCTAGCCTTTTTATAGGCTCCATTAAATGCAATACCATGGGCCAAAACCATGGGTGCACAAAACCATGTGCCCCAAAACCACTACTATTTACCCTAGTCAACTTTGACTCTATCCTGAGTCAAATTTACCTAACACTTAATTGAGAAAAGAGCTAGGGTAAGATCAAAGAAGAGGGTAACTTATAAAGATGATATTGCACCCTCAACCTCATCTTCTGAGACCAAAATTGAAAACCTAGTGAAGGTAATGGAGAGGATGCTTGAAAGGATCAACTTGAATGATAGAGTGCCACTGAGAGAACCTCAAAATAACCCCCAAAATAGAAATAGAAATCAGAATTTCAGAAGAGAAAATAATCAAGATAGGCAAAGAGACAATGACCAACAAATTAGACCTCCCTTCCAATAAAACTATGTAGATCAAGAGGAAGAAAGGGAGATTGAAAGGTTGGGAGAAGATCATGTAAACTTGATTGGATCAGAAAGTGGGGATGATGTTTTCCTCACTGAAGAAGAACAAGGTTTCTTCTCCTCAGATCAAAATGAAAACACCTATGAAGATTCTGATGATTATAAATTGGGGTTTGAAAATGCAATCATGGAGGTGCACAAACAGTATGATCTTAGGAGAAAAGGGAACATAGATATTTCAAATGACAAGAACACTAGCACTGCTGTTAGGAAAAATGTAGAAAAACAGCCTAAGAAAACAACAAAGAAAACCAATATTTTGGCTAAGAAACTAGAATTAAACAAAGAGAAGAGCACCCAGCCAAATGTTGAACAAAATAGCCCTAGCACTTCAGCTAGTGGCCCTAACAAAACTGTTCCTAATAACAGTCCAAACAAAGTTCAGCAAATCAGAATTGCTGAAAGGAATTCAATTGAAAAAATAGATGTAAATATGACAAAATCAATAGTTCCTTTCAGCCTTGAGGGAGAGATTGCAAAAATAAAAATTACCATACCTCTAGCTGAACTAGTAACCCAAGAAGTGTACAAAAACCAAGTTTTGAAAGCTTTGAACTTAGGAAATGACACTGATACGTTAAACTTGACAGATGATAAACCGGAGTTGTTGTTTGGTCCAGAAGTTGAAGGAAAATACCAAGAAGGAGTTGTCCCTCCCTTCTATGTCAGTTTGAATATACATGATACGATATTACACAATGCCATGTTAGACTCTGGAGCTTCACATAATATTATGCCCAAAGTAGTAATGGAAAGCTTAGGCTTAGAAATTACTAAACCATACAAAGATCTGTATTCCTTTGATTTAAGCAGAGTCAAATGCTTGGGTTTAATCAAAGATTTATGTGTAAACTTATCTCAGATTACTGCTAAGAGTCTAGTAATGAACATAGTGGTAGCTGACATTCCCCCAAAATATGGCATACTTTTATCAAGATCATCAGGAGCCAAACTTCAGGGGAGCCTTAAAATGGACATATCTTATGCCACCATCCCAGTATTTAACCAAAGCAGAATATTATACAGGGAATCCCACATGAAATACATGGTGAGCAACATAGATAAACCAAAAAACTCTCCAATCTATTCCATTCAGTCAAGCTTAAATTCCTTTATCTTGTACAATGAAGACCAAATCACTCAACAAGAAAATGAAAACAAAGAGGAAATCAATTTACCAGAACAATTAGAACTTCCCTCAAATCAGATACAAAACATTGGCAATTAACAGCAACAAGAAAATGAAAATGAGGAAAATATACTTTGGACAATAAACTCTGATGGATCTTATAATAAAACAAGTGCAGGGGTAGGTGTATGGATTCAAAATACAAGAGTTATTCATATAAACTAGATTTTCCATGCACAAATAACATCGTTGAATATGAAGCACTTCTCCTTAGCTTACAGTTGCTTAAACAATTAGAAGCCCAAAAAATATCAATCCTACGAGATTCTGAACTCATCATTAGACAAATCAAAGAAGAATATTCAGCTAAAAACCCAAGACTTAGAGAATATAGAAATGCTACCCTTGATCTCCTAAAGACCTTTGAAAAATAGGAACTCGGTTTCATTCCAAGAGCACAAAATCATCTAGTAAATTAACTTGCCTTCACTGCCAGCAATTGCCAAGTACCTCAGATAAATGAACATCTTAACATAAAGGTCAAAAACAGGCCTGTTGTGCCTGACAATGAAGATCATTGGAAAGTGTTTAACACTGACAAACACATAGATGACTTCCTAAAATCAGAAAATGATTTTTCCATACCAGCGCTAGAAACCAGCCATGAAGAAAATTGTTTGGATAATGAACAAATCTCAGAAACAGAAATGACATATTCTGCTGATATAAATCACTGTGAGAATCTTTTTAAAGAAGAATTAATTGAAAACATAGACCAGAAAGACTTGGAAGTTTTACAATGCAATAATGATACAATTCCAAGAGGTCTGACTTTAATGATGTAGCCAAAGAACCAAGAATGGAGCCTATGGAAAAAGATGTAGAAGAACATAACATAGGCAGCCTAGCAGAACCCAATATGATCAAGTTGTCCATCACTCTCCCAGCTCATATAAAATTGAAATACATAGAGCTATTCAAAGAGTTTAGAGATGTGTTTGCTTGGGGATACAAAGATCTAAAATCTTATGACACTAGCATCATTCAGCACAAAATTCCTCTTAAGGAAAATCAAAAACATTTCAAACAAAAACTAAGGAGGATACATCATATCTAATGTATGATGTTGGGATTATAGTACCCATTAGATATTCAGAGTGGGTGTCAAACTTAGTTTCTGTTAGGAAGAAGATAGGTGAAATCAGGCTCTGCATTGACTTTAGAAATCTAAATAGAGCCTCATTGAAAGACAACTACCCCTTGCCCAAGATGGACCATATACTTCAAAGGGTAGTTGGGTCAAAAAGAATATCACTGTTGGATGGGTTCTCAGGTTACAATCAGGTGTTAGTGCTCCCAAGTGATCAACATAAAACTGCTTTTACTACACTTTGGGGCACCTTTATGTATGTCAAAATTCCATTCGGATTGATGAATGCAGGGGCCACTTTCCAAAGGGCCATGGACATAGCCTTCTTTGAAGATATTGGCTAGTTTATAATCATTTACCTTGATGACATAACTGTTTTCTCAAAAATTGATGAAGAACATTTGATTCACCGAAGAAATTTTTTTGAGAAGTGTAGGAGATTTGGCTTATCTTTGAATCCCAAGAAGACACTCTTTGGTTTCCAAGAAGGTAAACTTCTTGTCACATAATTTCAGAAGAGGGAATCAAAGTGGACCCTAAAAGGATTGATGGCATATTGAAAATCACCCATCCAAGAAGCCTCAAAGAATTACAATCTTTCATTGAGAAGATAAATTTCTTGAGGAGGTTTATCCCCAACCTTGCTGAACTATTAAGAATCATTACAAACATGCTTAAGAAAGAGGTAGGTGTGAAATGGACTATACAAGCTAAATAATCTTTTGAACTGGTTAAACAAGCTCTCACTCAAACACCAGTCTTGATTAGTCTAGATTTCACCAAAGACTTTTATATCTTTTCTTTTGCATCTGAACATACAATAGCTGCAGTATTACTTCAAAAGAATGACTTTGGGAAAGAAAAACCAATATCCTTTTTTAGTAGGGCCTTAAGAGATGCTCCTCTCAAATATAACATCATGGAGAAGCAAGCCTTAGCATTAGTGAAAGCATTAAAAGACTTTAGAGTCTACATTTTACACTCTCACATAACTGCTTTTGTTCCACATACTGTTGTCAAGGATATTCTAAGTCAAGACCCTGATGGTAAGAGGGGAAAATTGATTGCTACTATTCTTGAATATGACTTAGAAATCAGGCCCACAAAACTGATTAAAGGGCAGGGATTAGCAAAACTCATGGCTGAGTCAAACTTTCAAGCACTAGATATGAACATGGTGGATGTGTTGGAAGAAATAGAAGAATTCATTGCTCCTTACATTGAAGAAACATTTCTGAATTCTCCTTAGTATTCGGACATCATTTATATGCTTTTATATCTAAATGCCCCTTATTATTTATCTAAAACTAAAGCTAGATTTTTGAAACAGAGGGCTTTGAATTATTTCATATTAGATGGGGTATTATATTGGAAAAATGTTGTTGGAATTTTTCTTAAATGTTTACTTGAGGACGATGCAGGAAAAATCATGCATGAGCTGCATGAAGGAGAATGTGGAGGACACCTCTACTGGAAGAACACAACGAACAAAATACTCAGATCTGGTCACTATTGTCCCACCCTTTTCCTAGACACTCAAAATTTAGTCATGTCTTGCCATAAGTGTCAAATTTTTGATGGCAAAAGAAAGCTTTTTCCCTTACCCTTACATCCCATCAGTGTTGAGGCACCCTTTCAACAATGGAGCTTGGAATTCATTGGGGAAATTCACCCATCTTCATCAGCCCAACATAAATGGATCCTCACTGCCGCTGACTACTTTACCAAGTGGATAGAAGCTATACCATCCAGGAATGCTACTGACTCTGTCATTATCATGTTCCTTGAAACAAACATCCCATCCAGATTTGGTTGTCCTAGAAAAATCATCACAGATAATGTTGCTGCTTTCAAGTCTAAAAGAATGGTTGATTTCTGTTACAAATACCACATCACCTTGGGCCATTCTACTGCCTATTATCCCCAAGGAAATGGACTAGCTGAATCCTCCAACAAGAGCCTTATCAATATCATCAAAAAGTTGTTGGAGCAGAATCAGAAGTCATAGCACAGTAAGTTGGTTCATGCCTTATGGGCTGATAGATTAACTACAAAGAAGTCAATAAATATGTCCCCCTATCAGCTGGTCTATGGCATGGATGTAGTGTTCCCAACATCATTAGGAGTTCCAGTCATGAAACTCCTTCAAGAAGTACAAACTAAAGAAAATTATATGTAGAGAAGAATCAACCAAACAATTCATTTACAACAGTCCAGAGAAGAAGTCTACGAAAGAACACAACTAGTCCAAGACAATATCAAGAAACTATTTGATAAAAGGACTAAGGAAAACAATTTCCAAGTTGTAAATGTGGTTCTCAAATGGCATTCAAGAAGGGAAGAGAAGGGAAAACATGCCAAGTTCAAGAACCTCTGGAAAGGACCCTATATTATTCATGTTGAGAGGGATCACAATGCTTTCTTCCTGACATAATTGAATGGAGAAGATCTATATGGAGGTCCTGTCAATGGCAGGATGCTCGAGCATTATTTCTGTCAAGAGTCATGAGTTTCAAAAGCTTTTTTCTTTCCATTGTAAATATCATTATTTGAACATTGCATTCAAAGTTAGAAAAATAAAAAATACAAAAACAATAGAAATGAAAAGAGGGCAGATAAAAACAAGAAAGGTACAGCCCCATACCAAAAAAGAGAGAAAAAATCTGAAAGTGTGCAAGCTCAAATGCCACTCCTAAAAAACACACTTCTAGTTAGTCATACAGCCTAATCATGACGAATTAGCTTTTCAATTTACTACTGATAGGTTAGTGAATTAGATCAGCCAAACAACACAATCTTGGCTTATCAGTAAGGTAGATTAGGATAGAGGAAACAAAGGTTCAAACAAATTCAATATCTAAGCCTATGAATCTCAAAAGAGGAATGGCTCTAATTAGATTAAATATTGAGCCAAAGATAGAAAACAAACTGGTTCTAATATGCTCAAAACTTGAACCAGATGAGAGAGAAAACACAACTCAAACAAATTCAAAACAGAGTTGAAGAAATAATGAAGGATGTTTTAGTTTTCAGATCTTAAGCCTTCACAATTTTGTTTTACCTTTCTGCAAATAAAATCTATGTGCAGCTTGTTTTTATACCATAGATCCGCAGCAAGTCAAATTGCTTAATCTTAGCTTGGCTGCTTTTAAATTTCCTGTTTTAGAATTTAGAGAATAAAAGTCTGTCAGACAGTCTAATCCTGCCGATAGTAGTTAGGTAGAGAAACTTATGAGTTCAACTGCTTAATCTGAACTCATGGAGAAATAAGATTAGACTTAGACTAGTTTCCTGTTTTTAAAATAATAAAATGTTGATGAAGATAGTTTTCTAGTCCAAATGCACTCTGAAGAAGAAAAAATGTTAGGATCATTAGGAATGGGTAGGTAGAGATGTTGTTTTGATAGAATTCCATTGTTTCAGATTGCTGCAGAGATTATCAAATCAAAGAAAGGTCAGCTAAAGGAAAAGAAAATTTCTTCCCAATGGATGAAGGCACTGATTTACTGAAAAGACAGAGATCAATAGCTGAGGTTCTAGACACCTAAAAGAACCAGCTATCCTTCCCAAGTGGAGCCACTGTTAGCCACCTATAAATTATGTCATACTAAATGGTGGCTAAGCTTGTCTTTTAAAACCTTCAAAAGATAGTTCCCTTTGAAAACTTATCATCTTTTGAAGTTTTATGATGATTATTACCTTTTGAGTTAATATTCACTTCTGTTTCACTATAAGCCCTTAAGGACCTGCTATTCACCAAGAGAAAACTGCTTATAAACACTTCATTTCTCACCATTCACCTCTCCATTTTCACTCCTACAAACTCTCCATTTTCATCCTTGTTTCCCTCAACCAATACCTCAAAAACACCTTCATTTAACCTCTAAATCATCCTAACCCTCTTTAAACCTCATATATTACCTTTATCTGGTTTAAAAACCCTTTTCTCCCTTATCGGAACCTTCAAAATCCTCTGAAAAACCTTCATTTTAGCCTAAAAACCCAGTTTTTCAGCATTAAGGCCTTAAGCCCCTTTCAGCCTTAAGCCCCAGCCCCTTTTCCTTATGTGACCCGGAGCCGCGACCGAGTGCCAATCCTCATCGCTCCATCACAATCGCAATCGCAAATTCCCTTTATCCTTTTCTTTTTTCCTCCGATGGCCAGATCCGTCGATTTAATCTCAGTCGTCGAATCCAGAATAACCAATGGCTAAGATCTCATCGCGCTCCGCCCATAGCCCTCCGACATCACACCCGTTGATTTAATCTTGACCGTTGATTTCTCATATCGATCCTACAGCTAGCGTATAAACGCACATCACAAACTCAAACACCCTGGTGCTTTGGCCTCTTTCCTTTTCTCCGATGCGATGTAATCCCAACCGTTCATTCTGCCAGATTCGATGGTTCGCACTTCATCGCATCGCGCCCATCCATCATGTGATCCTCCACCATCCTGACCTCTGATTGAATCTCCACCGTCGATCTCCTTTTGATCGGACGATCCGCACTATTTCGCATCATCGCCTTTCTCCCCTCCCCTCGCACCATTTACGTCCTGCGCGATTCTGCGATGCAATCTCTGCTGTTGATCTTCTCAAATTCGACGGCCCACAATACTTCTATTTTTCAAACCCCACCCTTCTCTTTCTCCCCCATCGACAGATCTCGGCCGTCAATCCTCATGATCCGACGGCTCCCATTAATCCTTCCCGCCGCTCTTATAAAACCCTTCTTCCTAAGTAAAAACCCTTCTGCCCTTTATAAAAAGGTGGGCCCTCTCTTCTCCTTGTTTTCTGCACCAAATTCCTTCAAACCTTACCTTTTCTATATTTTTTGTTTCCCGACAAATATAGTTTTTAACAAAATCCTGACCGTCGATCTACAAAGATCAAAGGTCATCTGGCCCCATTCTTCTGCCCGTTCACCTTCCCTACATTTCTTCCCTTTCGAACATATCCGCTTCTTCTCTCAATCCTAACCGTCCATCAAATAAATCTGATGATCAGGACGTAACGCGATGACCCAAACACCTATCCACTACACGACAAAAGCGTTACGTCACCATGGACCCCGCATACATTTTTACCCCGCAGCTTGCTCTCCATCGCGTTTTATCTGCGTCGTTCGATCTATCACCGATCATCCGACGGACCATAATCAATCTCGCGTAATCTTTGGCCTCCCTTCCTAGTGCGCTACTTCCGCGCAATATGGGTGGTTTTAAAAATGCATGTGTCGAGTGCTGAGTGGAATTGCGTTCCAAAAGCAAATACCGCCTACCCCCCCAAATGTTGCGTGAAAACCATTAATGGTTTCCCAAATCACTTTTCCTCAAATTCGCGCCATATTTTAAATTTAAACATAGTTTCTGTGTTTTACCATAGAAACCCGTCCTCTGCTGCAAATTTCTCCATTCGCACAGCTCCAGACCATTCCCACGAACCTTTCAAAGCAATTTAAACCATAAATCACAGGATTTGAATAATGTGTGTGTTTTTTTTTTTGTGCAGGTTTTGTAAGTTAAAAGGTAAAACCCTCCCGCAGATGTTTACAGTGTTATGCGCTGAGGATGACGATCCTCATGGCCCTTGATACAAATTCAAAGGGTTTGGGAGTTCTAATTACACGATTTTAGGGAAGCGATAAGTCATGAATATCGGTTTTCTGAGCAAAAACTCCATGTAAACCCTCTGTGCACCTACAAACAGCAAAACACAGCCAGCATCAATTAACAAAGGGTATCAGTGTCAAAGATGACGATTATGGATTAATCAAGCCTAAACACAAATCCTAAGATAAATCACATTGTTTATGAAACAGAGAATCAGATCCAGAAGACCTCGAATGCCACATCAGAGGAGCTAATTGAATCCCCAGCTACCAAAACTGCCACCTGTAACCTCTCTGCCTCAAAGGAATACCCAGATCAATTCTTAGTTCGAATCATGAAGGCCAAAGACAACTAACAGTTATTACAAACAAAGGAAGATATTTCAAACTGTTAGTAAAGTTATTGAAAAGATAACAAAGTGCCTTAAAGTCAATATTTTTACCCACTAAGCCTAAAAAGCAGAAAAAGAGTAAATAAAACAGAGTTAGAATTAAATGAATTCCTTCCTTATGCCTTGCATGGTTTTCAAGGCTAGGAGTTTCATTTAACATAGCATTAATGATATTCAAGCCCTAAAACTCTCCCACCTCCTCTTTTCTTCTATAAATACTTCTGAATAAGATGAGAAGTTGTTGGTTGGTTGATCACTAGTTGTAACACTGGAACTCTCTGAAATAATACAAAATATGTTTGAAGTTGAAGAAGAAATTGAAGTCTTGGAAGCTTGATGATGTTTTGACATGCTTGTTCTTGAGAAGGCTCTATCATTGGATCCCCGAGCTTGGCTGTTGGTGATGTATTCTGAACTATCTGCTATTCTTCTTGTTTTCATTATGTTTCATAAAGTCTTACTACAATAGGATGAAAATTTTAGGTTAAGAAATGACTCCTGGAATTACCTTAGACCTGTTTATCCTTCATTGTTTTATGTTTTCTTCTGCTGAGGTATTTTAGAGTCTTTAATCTTTCTCTTTAGTCCTCATGCTTGTTTATTTCTCTAATAGTTCAAATAGTTGGTTCCAACATGATTTATGGTTTTCCCTGCTTGTCTGCTGCCACTTGAAAACTGTTTTTGAAGTCTCCCTTTGAAGTACTATTGTTTATAGTTAGCCAAGGAGGTCTGTTTCGATCATACCCTTTGTCCCTACTTGAAAAATTGTTTTAAAGGTCTTTATAGTTGTGATCATAGATGTGTTAGGTGTTCCCTCTTCTATGACTGCAATTATCAGTGAATCTTTCATGTTTTCTAATTCCTTTGAAATAAAGTCTTTCAGGAAATAGGGTGTTCCCCGAATCTTAGATTTCATTTTAAAAGTTGTCTTGAAGTAATTATTTGCTTAAAGTGTGGTTTGTAGAATTCATGGTTAGCCCTGTCTATTAAATACCTCTTTATTGTTCAGGTTATGTTTTTAAGTTCCTTTTGTTGAGAATTCAATTTATCTTTCTAAATCATTAATGTCCATCTCATTCACAAAACTAAAGGATCATGTGGCCAAGTTAGATTTTCCCTTTGATATCCCACATCCATTGATGAGCTTGTTATTTAATTCTTCTTGACTCCATTGACCAATGAACCTGACACTTCTTCTTTCTATTTATACTACCTAGACTTTTCATGTTCTGCTGTGCCAATTCAACCAAAAAAACAAACCAAACAAACACCTGCACTTAACAACTAGTCTAAAATAAATACTTAAAAGCAAACAAGATATATCTTTGCCAACAATTTGAGAGATCCCTCTCTGAGAACAGGAGGACTAGATCCTAGAACTCTAAAGATTGGTTCTGATGTTGCCTTGTCTTTTGGTAAGCCAATCTATCAAAACACGGGACACCAACACGATCCATGGGCACCGCACAAATACCGATACCAGTTATAAATATTGGTGCATTTGTGTGATACTGCATACCGGGGCATTTATGTATCTAGAAGCACTGGTGCATTTTTACGATCAATGGGCACTGCACAAATACTGATACCAATTATAAATCTCGGTGCCTTTCTGTGATACGACACACCGGTGCATCATAAAGGTATACACACTGGTGCGTTGATACAACCTATGGGCACCGCACAAATCCTAATACCAATTAGAATGACCCTGTGCGTTGTATGACCAACACTACGCCCGGTGTGGTTTTACACCTAAACGTCCCGGTGCGTTCATTCGACTGAGACAGTCCCTAGGCTCCGTCTTCATGTACGCACTGGTGCGTTAAATCCAGAGTAGCGCACCGATGAAAAAACATTCGTAATAACCTCCGGTCACCCCTTTTTTTTTAGTTGTGTTGAATTTTCATTAAAAGCTCCGCCAAAACCTCTGTAACCATAAAAGGATGTTGTAGCAAATGTTTTTTTGACAATTTTGGCCAATTTTATAACACTAAAAACCTCATTTATAACCTCCACTAGAGGGTATTTTCCTTGTAGTGTTTGAGCCTGTTGTTTGAATCATACCAAAATAACTTTTCAACCCAAGGCATAAATAAAGAACACAACATTGGAGTTGGTATTGGGCCTATTTGCATCACCAATAGTCATGAGTTCGAGTCTTGTCTGGCTTGTCGAATTATTTATTTATTTATTTGAAAGTGCATTATGTCAAAACTTTAGTAAAATCGGTAGGGTGTATTTCGTTGAGCGTGCACCGAGAAAGTGCATTTTATACTACAGGTCGGAAAGGTGCATTATGTTGAACTATTTATTTTTATAATGTTTTGTAGGTCATTTTAATGCCTAGATTGATTTTTGAAAAGGGGAAAATGGCAAGATAATTTTTTTAATCTAAAAGGGAGACATGAAAAGTCAAGAAGACAAGTTTTTTAGGACACAAGGCTATATATATTTTGTTATTGTCAACATTTTCTAGGGCTTATGAAAAGTGTTTAGTCTTGATATAATAAATGAAGAAGATGCCACTATTGATAATTGAAGAATAGGTTTAGATTGCATTTATTTGATCAGATTTGTAAGGAGCTTGTGGATCCAATTTGAAATATTGTGACAAGTGGTCCACTATGTTTTGGTGAAGGAGGTGGGTACCTCTATCAAAGGTTAGTGGCTTAATCGGGTTGGAACATACAACAAGATGGTTCTTGTATTTTTCAGAGGTTGGTGCCTCAATTAGGTTGGAGCCTACAACAAGTTGGTGCTTGTAGATTTCAGAGGTTGGTGCCTCAATTAGGTTGAAGCCTACAACAAGTTGGTTCCTCAATTAGGTTGAAGCCTACAACAATTTGGTGCTTGTATATCTTTTGGAATTTGTGCTACCCGCAAATTGATTTTGGGGGTTGGTGTCTCTAGAAATTTTTTTCCTGTATATGATGTCATTAAATGTAGTGTTCTCATGTGTTGATGTGATGGTTGTATTTATTGATGGACTATTACGTTTTAAATTATAATCAATTGTGAAATTGTTTAAATCGTTTAAATTGGCCATTACACTGATTCACTCCCCCCTCGGTGCAATCATAATTCTAACATGCACGAGTGACACAAGGTCATGAAACGACCATGACACGTGACCCCAATTTGATCCAAATGAAGCGTCGACTAATTGAGTGCACATGTTGGATTTAGGTGTCGTGGGTTCGAGCGATGACTGATCGGGGGTAGTAGCCGAGTGGTGGGCGAGCGAAGGTGGGATGATGAGAATTCAGCCTGACCTGAAGTGCATCACATGAGCGACGATCCAACCCCAACCATAATGTAGGGCTTTAAGGAGAAGTCACATAAAATAACTAAGTACCATATAAGTAAAGAAAATTGCATGAGGAGGAAGGAAAGCAAGTTGATACACATCACAAGAAGACAGAGAAAAGTGCGAGGGTCAAAGAATAAGAGGAGCCAGTCACTCGGGTGTGGTTGTGGTAATGCAAAACTTGTGGAAAAGGGAGGACTAAACCAAGGTTGAACTGAGCCAGGTGAAGGGTTACCCACATAGAGTGGAAATGAATGAACATGTTTTTCTTTGTATTTGTTATGGTTTCTGGCATTATAATTCGTGGAGATTGAGCCATTATCTTGGGTATTGATGTAGTTTATGATTCTTTATAAAATAAGAAGACCAGAGGGTTGGTCCCTTATAAATATTATGTACATGTTTATGATTATGATTATGTGTGGATGTATTTTAACTTCAAATAAGTCATGCAATGTTGTAGATGTGACAATATGGTTACTGCTCTATATTGATGATTCTACAACTAAAATAATATATATGCTAACAAGAGTAATATATTGTAAGTCATAATCTAGGTGAATTAACACTCTGTTACACTAGGAAGTCATGAAACACGCCAATTCCACATGTTGATGGGTCACAGTGCCTCAAGTGCAACTTTTAACCATGCAGAGACCCCGAGGTCATCACAAGTGGTATCCGAGAAGTTTAGCAGTGCAAAAAAGATGGAGATGTGCAGGAAAAGAGGTATGTCTGGTTTTTGTATTTATTATTAACTTGAGGATTCTATTAAGAGGATAGGTATGTTGAGGAAGGAACAAGACAAATGAAGGCACAAGCTATGCTCTATGGACATGGAAATAAGAAAGAGGGAAATACTAGCACTTGTTGATACATTTTCCTCACACAATTTTCTGAAGGAAAATTTAATAAAGTAAACATGGGTTGATAGTAGTTGTGAGCAGGATTACGGTGAATGAAATCAACTCCAATGCTAAATTAGTGACAAGATTAGTAGCATATGTGTCAGTTTAGATTGATGGTTGGAAGGGGCTTCTGGATTTTATAGTGATACAAATGGATGATTTTGTGGTGATATTGGGATAGGATTTCTTGAGAGGAAATTGGATGGTTTTGATACCATGGATGGATCAACTCATTATATTGGATGATAAAAAGAAGTTGGTTGTGTACACAACCACATGGAAGCCGCAAAAGGAAACTGTGTAGATTTTATTTGCATTGATCATGAAGAGATAAAAATGAAGGCCAAATGCTTGAATATTTGCAACATTGATAAAGGAAATAGGGGATGATGGGATGGGGATGAATATTCCACTACAATTTTATAAGTTGTTGGAGAAATTTTCAAATAAGATTCCAGATAAGTTTCTAAAAGTGATCCCACCAAGAAGAGCAGTGGTTCATTGCATTGAGCTTGAGCTTGGTTCTCCACCACCAAAATGAGCTCCTTACAGGTTTCCATGATCGAAGTTGGACAAGTTGATATGTCAATTGACAGAGATAGTTAATGCATGATTCATTCATCCTTTTCATTCTCCCTATTTTTCTCTTGTACTCTTCAAGAACAACAATGATACAAATGAGCTAATGATGTCTATTGACTATCAAGCGCAAATTGTGAACAATCAGTACTCCCTTCCACTAGTAGTAGATTGATTCAATCAGTTGGCTATGACTAAATTTTTCACGAAGCTTGACTTGAGATAGGGTTACTATCAGGTATGAATAGTAGAGGGTGATGAAGTGAAGACAATCGTGGTAACAAGATATGGAATTTATGATTCCTAGTTATGCCTTTTGGTTTTTGTAATATTCCTGCTATGCTTTCAACCTCGATGAATGAGGTACTACATCCATTCTTGGATAAGTTTGTCTTGGTATAATTTAATGATATTATAGTGTTCAATGATAATTTGGAAGAGCATAAGAGACATTTGGCACAAGTATTTGAGGCACTATGGTAGCATCAATTGTATTTAAATAAGAACAAATGTATTTTTCCCAAAAGGAGATACCATTTTTGGGTCATTGGGTTGGATAGTGTTGGAACAGGGTCCCCTAAAAAGCAATGAATTTTGTATATTTTTGATATTATTTAGTCTATCGTAGGGGTTTTGGGGTGGGTCAAAGCCCCGAATGCAATGTAATGGGTCAAGGGTAGACCAATACTCCACAAACCACAGTTTGTGGACCATTGGAAGCGTAGGCTAAGTCGATATAAATAGATGAACCTTTTTGAGTCTTAAGGTAGGAAAGAATTGAGATTGATGCTAAGCATGAATTTTTAGATCTGTTGTCGGGTTGTTTGGGTAAGGAATCTTGCTAGCTATGTGCACAGAGATCCTCAGTTCTACTGTGTGCGGACCCTACTGGCTGTGTGCGCAAGCAATATTTTGGGATTGTAAGTGGATTTTGATATTAAGATATATGTGAAGTACTGTTGGACATCTGATGTTATCTGGATCTGTTTGGTTGTGATTGATGTGAACTTGGGCTATATGATTAAGTTGTGAAAGTGTCTATTTAATTGTTGTGAACTGTGAAAGTATCTATTTTTCTGGTATATGTATCTATGATCTGTTAATTGCTGTGATTATAGTGTTCTATGTTGATAATTGGTACTACGCATGTGGATGAAGAGGTATATACTAGATATGTGCATGAGAATAGCTCTGTTATACTGGGATTATATTGTCAATAAGCCTGCAAATAGATCTGTTTAGTGCGAACTCGATAGGATGGGAACGCAAACTTGCTTGACTTACCTACTCTCTCTCAGGGTGCGGAAACCTGGTTCCAACACACTCTCATACCGCTTTGGGTGAGACTTTAGCCAGCGCAAGTAGGTCACTGTCGAAAGGGCCAGTAGTATAGGGGTTTGTTGGCAAACCTTAACCTCCGAACTTGGGTCAGGACCCCTCGGGCCAACAAATGGTTCCATTGCCAAGACTAGGAGCATTTTGAGAGAGGGATCGGGTAATGCCAAGAACACATTGGAGACCTGAGAATAAAGAGATCGACGAGTGGTTCGAAAAGAAAGTTCAGGAATTCGCAGTGCAAAGTTGACCGCAGAGAAGTGGAAGAATCAGTACATTTTCACGGAGATCTACGAAATTTTCTTTGTGACATACACAACCAAGCTCCAGGAGTGGCTGGCAAGGCTCATAGATTTCCAGACGTGTTGGAAGGTGTTGTCACACATAAATTTTTATTTTTTGATTAGGGTCACTCATCTAGGTTTCACCTGTCTCATAAAGTTGGTCCATGAAATTAGTGAAAAAATTATGAAATAAGTCTTTATCCTAAGTCCAAAACACCTCATTTATCATCTCATCTTAGTCATATCTATCAATTTTCACTTTAGTTTCACATGCATTGGTTTAAAATTCATTTTTATGTCACATGTATCATTTTTTTTTTTTTTTTGCACCAAATCTGTAAAATTTATAACTGAGAACGCTGCAGAATTATGTTTTTTCTGCAAAAATGAATGGGATGATGACTTGTCAAGTATTTAGTGGTTTAGGGTAAGGGTAAGGTCATATAATTGATTTTCATAATCATCCAAGCATACAAAATCATAAATACCACTCATCATTGCTTTCCACTCCCTTCTTTTGTCAACTTTCTCTCCACATTCGAATTTCATTCCTTTAACAACTTACCCAAGCTCCTCTTTGTCATTTCCTTTTCAATATTTTCATGTATAATTCAGTTTTCACCTATGAAAAGTTAGCTTTGTGACAAACAACTTGTTGTCCAAATTTTTTGTTACAACTGTCACATTTTTAAGAGGGTAGTTTGGGTTATAAAAGGAAATTGCCATGAAGAGGAAAGCATTTAAGTGGAGGCTATGTGTTTGGATAGAAGCCTATGGAATTTTAACTGATCATGGATGACCTCAGCTTCACACAAGCTTTCATCCAGACAGGTTACATGTATTTCTACCAGGAGCTACAAGGGGATTTTTGTGTTTCTTGGAATGTTTGAGTTGTTGGTTTCAAGAGGAATTTGCAGGAAAATGAAGATGAGTTTAAAAAATATGAAGGAATTTTTTTTTTAAGCGCATAACAAGGAACAAAAACCTCTTTTAATT
This sequence comes from Pinus albicaulis, assembly GCA_034641835.2. Taxonomy (NCBI): domain Eukaryota; kingdom Viridiplantae; phylum Streptophyta; class Pinopsida; order Pinales; family Pinaceae; genus Pinus; species Pinus albicaulis. The sequence goes on from CM076569.1 coordinate 303,658,519, forward strand.
TTCTCCCAAGTGCTACCAATTTGGAGATTCTATGTTTCCTTTGGGACCTATTTTCAGAATTCAGAATTTTCTTATTTTATACATGATTTTATAATGCCGATTTTGGACAACTGAAGATGGTTTTCAAAAAACCAAGAGAGGTTTTTCTTATAAACATTCTTATCTAAAAACACCTCCTCCATTTTTGCAACAACTATCCGAGATCGAGAGATAGGAGCTCATGAGTGCAATCTTATGTTTCAGGAAAAACATAGTCATTTTTATTGGTAGATGAAGTTGTTGAAGGTGAAAAAGTTGTTTCTTGAGGAGGATAAGAGGTATTTTTAACCAAATTTTCCTTATCAGGCTTCATACTATCATCTCACATAGCCATGGACCTTTTCGAGGCCTAAAATCCAAATTTTGTGAAGTCTATGGGCAATTAGGCAATTCCGCAGTGTGTCCCAGGCTTGAAGCCCATTTTTTGCTACGAAATTTCTGAAGACATCTTTTTGGTTTCAAGTCACTTAAATTGACCTGGTTAAGGAACTTTAAATTTTGTATTTAAATTTTTTTGATCACTTAACACCCTCCAATGGTCAAGAATAACAGAGGATTATCACAAATGACCTTTTTGTTTTTGCTACAAAATTAGCTACGAAAGTAGCTCAAAACTTTGTTTTTACAGCAAGGTCAATTTTTGGAAGAAGGTAAAGGGTAAATAACTATTTCAAATATGTTCTCCATGAAGAATTAAAAACAATATCAAAGCAATGATAAAGAGTATCAGATCAAAATATTGCTAGGTGGAGATATTTTGTTATGGATATAGTTCGAAGATACCAGTTCACTATGTTGCCATATCATCAAACTGATAGCTCCTTAATAGTAGGCAGAGTAGCTTCATAAAGACAGTCAGAGTATTAATGTTTTTTTTGTGGCCAGTATGGTTGAAAGACATGATTCCTTTCGAGGAAGATTTGGATCATCTTTAGATTAAATGTAATAAGTAGGTGTTTGATTCATAGTAGGACTCTAACTCCTAATTCAAAAGGTGTCAGTTCTAGTTTTAAATATCTAGTTAGTGGTTAGATTTGGTGTCAGTAATAGAATTTAATGATCTAGCCACTTGGAAGATTAGATGTAAAGGATATATGCCTATAAGTAGTGAGTAATTCAATGTATGAAAGGTTGGAAAATGTTATCTCAGCAGACTATTTTATTATAAAGCTTTTGGAGTTTCTAATATATACAGTAACAATACCATTTTTCTTCACCTAAGATTCTTATTATATTACAATGAGTTTATATCCTATCTTTTGAAATTTTTTCTTCCAATGTATTAATACTTATTACTTGGAATTCATGATTGTTCATGCTCTGACTTCCTTTAAGTATTAAGCTATGGTAAAATGTGTTTCTGTCCTATGTTTTGAAATGATTTCTTCCAATTTCTGAATGCTTATTACTCAGAATTCATGATTGTTCATGCTCTGACTTCCTTTAAGTATTAAGCTATGGTGAATCTCTTTGAGTATTTTGCTTTCAATACCTTGATGTCTCATTACTCAGAATTCGTGTGTCACATGCTCTAACTTCCTTTGAACCTAAATTTATTGGGATTTTCCTGAATGTGTTATTATTTCATTGAAATATATACAAGCCTTAGCTTCCACAAGGAGAGCCTTTGTCATCTTTATCCCTATCACTGACTCCATAGCCCAATGGTAGCAAGCCTTCATCTTTTCAACCTGCAAACATACAAAAACAAGACATAATTCATAGATTTAGCCATCTATCTACATCTTTATTCAATATCATTAACCCTTGAGAGAGCCCTCTCAAACTGAAGAGGCTAAGCTTCAGTCACAAGATTGGTTTGAAATAGTTACACTGAAGTTGTCTAATCAGCAGCCAATCAGGTACGATTTTGGTGATAACATTTTGGCACCGTTGCTAGGGACCGAAGGTATAAATTTTCCCTGGGAAGAATAACAAAGTTTCAGTTCTAAGGTTTGACAGCAGCAGACACTTAGGTACATATTGGTTGTATTTCGTCTCTGGCGACTCCACACATCAAATAATCAATTGGAAGGTGACTCCACTGCTTGAATATCAGTAGCTTGATGAAGTTTCAAGATGAGTTCCATTGCAAGAATAAATGCCAGGTATGCTCCTATGAATTGGTCTCATATCCCTGGTTTTCCAAATCCTATGCCAAAGGTCGAATGATTAACTGATCTTCCTATATTTAAAGATGAAAATAAAGACAATGCTGCTCTTCATTTGGTTAGATTCCATATGCATGTACACAGTCTTAAGGTTCAATTCCCTGAGGATTGTCTCATGAAGATTTTTATGGCCACTTTAGAAGGAAAAGCATGGTCTTGGTATGAAAGCTTTCCAAATGGTTCATTATATTCTCTTGTTGATTTCCATGTTGCATTTTATGAGATGTATGAAGAGTGTCATCCCTCCTTATTGCTGGTCAAATACTGCTATAAACATTGGGTGAGTTTTATTGAATATTTGGAGAATTGTTATGAAGATGATGAATTCATGGATGAGGAAATTTTAGAGGCCCTTCATGACAATCCCTTTCATCAACAAGAAGAAAGGATATCCTCTCTCTTGGATGAAAATGAAACCCAGAAGGAGTTTCTTTATGATAATCATATTACATCCTCTGATTTTGATGAAAAGTTGCAGCAGACTTGTTAGTATTTTGATTATCGAGAGTATGAGAATCATTGCAAACAACAAGAGGAAATATTGGAAGATAATTACTATAACTCTCAGGTAAAGGAAAAAGTTGATTCTTCATGTTATTTCTTACATCAGTCTACATCAAATAATTATCACACTAATGAAGAAGTGGATGAAAAATTTTCTTTATCCTTGTCTTCTAATCTGAAATCATTTGAGTACAAGTCAGAAGTTAAGATTCATTTTTAGATGTAAAACTCGGAATCTCCATAGTCTTTATTTTTAGATCGATGTTTTGAGTCTAAATCAAGACTCATCTTTAGGATAAACATGTTAAGAAGAGAGTAGATTAGGGTAAATAGATAGAGGAAAAAAGGGATGATGTGCATAAAGAGCCGAACAATTTCTAATAATATATAAAAGGTTATTTATTTGATTAATTATTTATTTATCTTTGTTTGTTTTATATAATTTTTATTTCTAATTAGATTTATGAAATTAAAATATTGTAATATTATTTATTATTTATTATTATTTTTTGTTCTCTTGTAATACTATGTTTAGCATTATATTAAATTTTTAAAGATTTTTATTTTACAATTAATAATTAATAATTGATATTAATAATATTTAAGTAATGATGATTATGGTTATTTGAAGTAGATTTATTAAGTTTTAATTTGATCACATGAATGTATAACCTATTGTAAGATATGTTAATTCATTCTACCTTTATGATTATATTTTTTTTATTTTTATTTTTACATTAGGTTTAAAAACCTAATGTAAAAATAAAAAAATATATATATATATAATCATAAAGGTAGAATGAATTAACATATCTTACAATAGGTTATACATTCATGTGATCAAATTAAAACTTAATAAATCTACTTCAAATAACCATAATCATCATTACTTAAATATTACTAATATCAATTATTAATTGTAAAATAAAAAACTTTAAAAATTTAATATAATGCTCTATTTATTTACCCTAATCTACTCTTTTCTTAACATGTTTATCTTGAAGATAAGTCTTGATTTAGACTTGAAACGTCGATCTAAAAATGAAGACTGTGGAGATTCCGAGTTTTACATCTAAAAATATACACCACAAAAACCTCCAATCTATCACATTTAAGATTCAATTTGTGGATGAAGTTGCTAAGAACATTGAAAAAGACATTGAAGTTTTAGAAGATCAAATTCAACCTTATAGGCTTCATGATCAATATCAGTATTTTCAAAAGTTGTCAATGCCAGAAAAAAAAGAGAGGGTGCTGCTACCTTTCTCCTTTAAGTTTGAGGAAGAATACACTGTTTTTGAAAATCAGTTTGAACAGCAGTTTGATAGCACATAATTGAAATCTTGTGTGCCTGAGAAAAGCATATATGAGTTGTTCAAAGTTGAAAAATGTCATGAGAAGCATCAAACAGATCACGTCTTCTTTGATCCTATAACTGACTACATGGAATAGTTCTACAGTCCAGATTTTCAATTATATTTTCATTATGAGGAACAGATCCATTTTATGTTGCCTTGGTCATTTCAGTATCATGCTTATTGTTGGTTCAAGTGCAGTCAACAGGTTCAAGTGTCAGATCAGATCAATGACTGGCTTCATTGGAAGTTTCATGTTGCTTGAGTTAAAAATGGAGATTGCAGCTGATAGGGTAGGTAGAAGTGTGTGAACAAGATCAAAGTTGACTAAGCATCTTTTTCAGTAGGTACAAAGTTGATTTTTCAGTAGTAATCATCAAGCTTGAGCCTGAGGAGAAGGCCATAAGAGCTTGGAAAAGTTTTCATAAATTTCAGAGTTTTTATTTCCAAGAAGATGAATGGCACTGGAACTACTGATTCTTTGGTGTACCACTAGGGCACACCATCCCAAGTGGCGCCACTATTATCAAACATAAATTGTTATTTTTTGATTAGGGTCACTCGTCTAGGTTTCATCTATCTCATAAGATTGGTCCATGAAATTGGTGAATATTTCATGAAATAAGTCTTTATCCTAAGTCAAAAAAACCTCATTGATCATGTCATCTCAGCCATATCTATCAATTTTCACTTTAGGTTCATATGCATTGGTTTAAAATTCGTTTTTAAGTCACATGTCTAATTTTTTCTGATTCTGCAGCAAATCTATAAAATTTATAACTGAGAACGCCGCAGAATTATGTTTTTCTAAAAAAATGAATGGGATGATGACCTGTCAATTATTTAGTGGTTTAGGGTAAAGGTAAGGTCATACAATTGATTTTCATAATCATCCAAGCATGCAAAAGCATAAATACCACTCATCATTGCTTTCCACTCCCTTATTTTGTCACCTTTCTCTCCACATTCAAATTTCATTCCTGAAACAAGTTACCCAAGCTCCTCTCTGTCATTTACTTTTAAACCTTTGCATGTATCAGTCAGTTTTCACCTTTGAAAAGTTAGCTTTGTGACAAACAGGGTGCTATCCAACTTGTTTGTTACAACTGTCACATTTTTAAGAGAACAATTTGGGTTATAAAAGGAAATTGCCATAAAGAGGAAAGCATATAAAAGGAGGATATGTGTTTGGATAGGAGCCTATGGAATTTTAACTAATCATGGATGACCTCAGCTTCACACAAGCTTTCATCCAAATAGGTTACATGTATTTCTACCAGGATTTACAAGGGGATTTTTGTGTTTCTTGGAATGTTTGAGCTGTTGGTTTCAAGAGGAATTTTCAGGAAAACGAAGATGAGTTTCAAAACTCTAAAGGATGTTTTTTCTAAGAACATAACAAGGAACAAAAACCTCTTTCAATTTTCTCCCAAGTGCTATCAATTTGGAGATTCAAATTTTCCTTTGGGACCTATTTTCAGAATTCAAAATTTTCTAGTCTTATACATGATTTTATAATGTCGATTCCAGACAACTGAAGATGGTTTTCAAAAAACCAAGAGAGGCTTTTCTTATAAAAATTATTATCTACAAAAACATCCTCCATTTTTTCAACAACTATCAGGGATCGAGAGATAGGAGCTCATGAGTGAAACCTTATGTTTCAGGAAAAACAGAGTCATTTTTCTTGGTAGATGAAGTGGCTGAAGGTAAAAAGGTTGTTTCTTGAGGAAGCTAAGAGGTATTTTTAACCAAATTTTCCTTTTCAGGCTTCATACTGTCATCACACACAGCCATCGACCTTTTATAGGCCTAAAATCCAAATTCTGTGAAGTCTATGGGCAATTAGGCAATTCCACAGCGTGTCCCAGGCTTGAAGCCCAGTTTTTGCTACGAAATTTCTGAAGACATCTTTTTGGTTTCGGGTCAATTAAATTGACCTGGTTAAGGAAATTTAAAGTTTGTATTTAAATTTTTTTGATCACTTAACATCCTCCAATGGTCAAGAATAGCAAAGGATTATCATAAATGACCTTTTTGTTTTTTCTACGAAAGTAGCTCAAAACTCTGTTTTTTACAAAAAGGTCAATTTTTGGAAGAAGGTAAAGGGTAAATAACTATTTCAAATATGTTCTCCACGAGGAATGAAAAACAATATCAAAGCAATGATAAAGAGTATCAAATCAAAATATTTCTAGGTGGAGATATTTTTTTATGGATATAGTTCGAAGATACCAACTCACTGTGTTGCCATATCATCAAACTGACAGCTCCTTAATAGTAGGCAGAGCAGCTTCATGAAGACAGTCAGAGTATTAATTTTTTTTTTGTGGCCAGTATGGTTGAAATACATGATTCCTTTCGAGGAATATTTGGATCATCTTTAGATTAAATGTAATAAGTAGGTGTTTGAGTCATAGTAGGACTCTAACTCCTAATTCGAAAGGTGTTAGTTCTAGTTTTAAATATATAGTTAGTGGTTAGATTTGGTGTCAGCAATAGATTTTAATGATCTAGCCACTTGGAATATTGGATGTAAATGCTAGATGCCTATAATTAGTGAGTACTTCGATGTATGAAAGGTTGGAAAATGTTATCTCAGCAGACTATTTTATTGTAAATCTTTTGGAGTTTCTGATATAAACAGTAACAATACCACTTTTCTTCACATGAGATTCTTATTATATTTCAATGAGTTTCTGTCCTATCTTTTGAAATGTTTTCTTCCAATGTCTTAATGCTTATTACTCAGAATTCATGATTTTTCATGCTCTGACTTCCTTTAAGTATTAAGCTATGGTAAAATGAGTTTTTGTCCTATGTTTTGAAATGATTTCTTCCAATGTCTGAATGCTTATTACTCAGAATTCATGATTTTTCATGCTCTGACTTCCTTCAAGTATTAAGCTATGGCGAATCTCTTTGATTATTTTGCTTTCAATACCTTGATGTCTCATTACTCAAAATTCGTGTAACACATGCTCTAACTTCCTTTGAACCTCAAGTTATTGGGATTTTCATGAATGTGTTATTATTTCATTGAAATATATACAAGCCTCAGCTTCCACAAGGAGAGCCTTTGTCATATTTATCCCTGTTACTGACTCCATAGCCCAATGGTAGCAAGCCTTCATCTTTTCAACCTACAAACATACAAAAACAAGACATAATTCATAGATTTAGCCATCTATATACATTTTTATTCAATATCATTAACCCTTGAGAGAGCCCTCTCAGAATGAAGAGGCCAAGCTTCAGTCACAAGATTGGTTTGAAATAGTTACACTGAAGTTTTCTGATCAACATCCAATCAGGTACGATTTTGGTGATAACAGAAGGACGAGCGGGTCACGCAGTGGACTCCAGATCTGATCCAGCAGTTAGAAAAAACTGATAATACCATCGCGCGTATAGTAGATCATTGGGTAGATAGTGTGCTGGGAGGATTTGCGACGGAATTTACAATTGACCAATTTGTGTCCTATTCTAAGGCAGAATGAAGGTTCTTCAAGGGTTTCCGGGGTAAGTTTCTGAAAACTTTGCCATTATTGATTAAGATATTATTGTGCGAAAAGAGAATTTTGTGCAGCCATACAGAGTGAATGAGCTTCGATCAGAGTGAGGGTGCAATGAGCTGTGGTAAGTACTACATAACTAACCAAGAAGGAAACATATTTATCTATAGTCTAGTAAGGGATTCGGCTGTGCAAGAATATCTAACTGCACCACCGTCGAGCCAACATAGGGGTAAGAACTCACCCGTACCTCCTCGCCCACCAGAAGACAAGATGGCCTCACACATGAAGCTACCTACCTTCAAGGGCATAGGGGATGAAGACATGGATCGGTTCTGGTTTGTTGCAGGATCAGTATGGACTGTGCAGAACGTGGCCAATGATGTTGTGAAAAGGGCGCAGCTATCCTTTGCCTTTGAAGGAAGAGCCTTGGACTGGTATATGGGATACATAGCTTAGCATGCGAATGAAACCTTTGAAGAGATTAAGAATGCCTTGAAACAACAGTTCAAGAATCCTAAGTCCTACTCTCAGATAGTGAACGATCTCAAAGATTTCAAGCAAGGACTATCCGAGTCTGTATAGGAAGCTGACCAATGATTAAAGAAGGTAATTAGAGAAGGAGGATTTCTATATGATGACAGGCAGCACACGATGTGGTTCATTGCTATGTTTCTACCCCACCTGCGCTTTCCAATGGGTTATCAAGCCATTGAATTGCAGGAAAAGGCCTTGGAGATTGCAATGAAGCTGGAAGCTGCGCCAAGAGACGATACCCAGTTAGGAGTACAACAAATACAAGGACAGCTAGAGGCAATGCACATGGAGATCCAGAATCTACGGAAGGAACGAGGAACAGAGGCTAGACCTAACAGGTGGTGCATACGATGCAGGGTGAATGGCCACACCAAGGATAACTGTTCACTGCCAGCAAACTACATGCAGGCCGAGGGACCCAGCCCGTTGCATCTTAGGGAATCTGCGGGACCCAGTGGGCCGGTGCTATGGTGCGATGATTGTCATGTTGCTGGGCTGCATGATACCAACCATTACCCCTGCCTTGCCACATATGTCCCAGAAGTTAAGCAACAATGGTGTAGGTTTTGCAGATCTGTAGGACATAATGAGAAGAACTACCAGACCTATGATTTGATGATAGATAGAGGAATTCTATATAGGGTACAATCAAACCCTTCTTCACCAAGATCCCCCTCAGGTATGGGTGGCTCCCCGGCTAGGGGTAGGGGAGGGGGCTAAGGTCGAAACACAGGTAGGGGGAGAGGACAACTACTTTGCTATAACTGCAGAGAAATAGGGCACTTTGCAAGGGACTGCATGAACACTGTGAGACAATCTTGCAGATATTGTAGACAGCTGGATCATGTGATCGAAGATTTCCCAATTCTGATAGCCAAGATGCAGGAGAAGCAGCAGACACCTACGCAGAATGTACAAAGGGTCAAGGAAGAACATCAAGATGAAGGACCAAGTGTTAATATTATAACACATAGTGACATGGCCACTAGGGGAGCTGCGGAGAAATCCGAGGTAGAGCTGCTTATCTAAAAAGAAACCATCAAACAAGAAGGTTTGGACTTAAAAAAGGAAAAGGAAACCTTGGTCGCAGCTCGCCAAGACTTTCTAAGGCTAAGGTATCTACTCCTCAAGCACCCGTGAACCTCAAATCAGATGCCAAGGTCAAACCATTTTTGTAGGCGTGTATGAAGCTGCGCAACCAAAGGACCGTAGAAAACCTCCAAGCTTTGATAGACAGATGCGCAGAAAGAACAAACCCACCCATGGAAGTGAAGGATGTGCACAAACTGTACAAGCATAAGAAGCACACCGGTAGGCAAATGCAGTTAACCATGCAAATTGGTGATTATGAGATGGATCAGGTTATTCTGGACCTAGGTTCAGATGCGAACATACTACCTAAGAAAACTTGGGAGCGAATGGGAGAACCTAATCTGGAATGGTCCACTATCCAGCTACGCATGGCTAATCTGCAAAAGATCATACTGTTGGGGAGATTCTCAAAGATCGTGGTAGATATCGTAGGAGTTAAGGTCTAGGCTGACTTTGAGGTCATTCAGATTGTAGCAGATGCGAACCCCTAACTTGCGCTCCTAGGATTGGACTGGGCCATCGATATGGGAGGTATCATCAATTTGAAGAAAAGAAGCATGGTATTTGAAAACGAAGGTACATGAGTGATAGTACCATTAGACCCTGAAAAAGGAGAATGGTATATGGAGCTGGTGCATGAAGAAGAAGATGTGGATCATATTTGTAAGTTAACTGTGGGGGACGAAGATTGGATCAACCCCACAGCCGATGGTGTACTCTGCTGGGAAAAGGATAGCAAGTGTTTCTCAGACTCTGATGGGGAAATAGAAAACTGACAGAATCGATTACATGATGTATCTATGGTGCAATGTCTTAGGATCAAAAAGGACTTCTGATACATCTCCTCCAAGGTAAGAGAACTGCCCTACTTTGATGGCTCTAGTAGTATCAAGGAGATTTTGCGAACATTTGAGGCTGAGGTTCCATGAGAGCGAAGGTTGTGGGCCCTTAATATAGCCATGCGCGCAACACCTGCGAGGTGGTGGGATATGCATAAGGGGGAATTCCAGGATTGGGAAGAATGTAGGGATATGATGATCTTGCAACTCGAACCTCTAACCCACTTGCGCGTAAAAACATTCCTTGGTCCTGGGGACCCGCGCGAGCATCTGTTTGCTTGGATGGAAAAATGGTGTGACCGGACTACAGAAGAATGGGTTCACCTGTTAATTCATGCCTTGGGACCAATTCCCACTGCATTTTAGTTATATGCGAAGCTACATTAGTGCACCCGCCATTGGGAAACATTAAAAGAAGAATTTGTGGGGACATTTGGGCTGATAGGGGGAACGGAGGCGCTTGAAAAAGCTCTGCAGGATATAGATACCTTCGTATTTGATGAATCATGCCCCTACGCAACATTTTGGGTATCTACATGGGAAACACAGATGCAGGATATTTCCAACTACTGCAATATAACCATAAAAGAGTGCAAGGAGGATCCGCGCAAAGTCTATATCCCAGAGTTGGAGGGAGAGCACGCAGTTGCGGGACCTCCACTACAAAATGTGGACGTTACGCAACCTATGAAGCTACGAGAAGTCAACATTGGCATGAAAGAGCAGCCTAAGCTAGCTAAAATTGGGGATTATTGGGATGATGATACAGTAGGAAAAGTTTTTGAACTACTCACAGAATACTAGGATTTATTCCTGACAAAGTTCTCAAAACTTAAGAGGATCACAGGGGACTTAGGGGTCATGCACATCACACTCAAACCATATGCATGCTCTGTAAAGAAGCGACTGTATCGTCTAAATCCTAAGTATAAGAAAAATTTTAAGGAATAAATCAATAAAATGATCACCGCAGGTATCATCAAACCGGTTGAGCAGTCGGACTGGGTAAGCCCTATCGTGGTTCAAGAGAAAAATACGAAGGGAGAGATACGAATCTGCATGGACTTGTGAAAATTGAATGATTCCTGTGTGCATGATCCATTTCCTACACCGTTCTCCGAGGGCAGGAAGCGTACTCATTCACGGATGGGTTATCAGGGTACCATCAGATCAGGATCGCACCTGAAGATCACAACAATACTACGTTTTCCATGGAATGGGGATCCTTCCAGTATACAGTGATGTCATTTGGACTCAAGAATGCCCCTACTATCTTTTCATGAGTAGTAGTCGTAGTGTTCAAAGAGTTCATCCACAAAATTTTGGAAGTTTACTTTGATGATTGGACTATCTTTGGCTTAGTAAAGAAGCACATTTCGAACCTACGAATGATGTTGGATGCTTGTTGAAAGCACTATATTTCCCTGAATATCAATAAGTGTATCTTCTGTGTACCCTTTGGAATCTTGCTCAGACACATAATGTGCCAAAAGGGACTGATGGTTGACCCTGTGAAGGTTGCAGTGATAATAAATCTGGAAGTCCCTACTACTAAGAAACAACTACGTTCAATCCTCGGACACACAGGCTACTACAGAAAGTTCATTCAAGGGTACGTGTTGATCACTGTTCCTATGTAAAAACTGCTTAAGAAGGATGTTTCATTTTTCTGGGATGACGAGTGTCAAAAGAGCTTTGAGCTGCTCAAGGAGAAGATGGTCTTTGCGCCTATCCTCATTTTGCCCAATTGGGCGAAGGTCTTCCATGTTCACGTCGACACATCCAGAATCTCCCTAGGAGTGGTCCTCATGCAGCCTGGAGACAAAGACATTGATCATCTGGTTGCATTTTCCATTAGGAAACTCTCTAGTGCAGAGCGCAACTACTCTACCACGGAACGGGAGGGCTTGGCAATGGTCTATGAATTACAGAAGTATCGGCACTATCTATTAGGAGGACACTTCAAAATGTTTACAGATCATTCGGCTTTGAAGTACTTGGTGAATAAGCCTGTGTTGGGGAGGGAAATATGCAGATGGCTATTGTTGTTCTAGGAATACAACTTTGAGATCATTATCAAGCCAGGGAATTTGAATGCAGGGCCAGATCACTTGTCCCGAATTGAGACTGGCGAGGAACCAACCAACCTGGAAGAAGGATTGCTTGATACACAACTATTCTCTATTAAGGTATTTGATGCACACTTCATAGACATCATCTAGTTCCTCACTACAGGCATGGCACCCGCGGAGTATTCGGTGCAACAGAAGAAAGAGTTGGTAATCCACGCTACGGATTTTACCATCATCGCAGGTCACTTCTATAAGATGGGAGAAAATTATGTGCTGCGAAGATACGTTTTGTAACATGAACGACATGCTATCTTGGTAAAAGCCCACGATGGGGTAGCAGGAGGTCACTACGTAGGGAACGCAACAACGCGGAAGATATTAAGAGCTTGATTATGGTGGCCTACCCTGCATAGTGACTCTCACAACTATTGTAAGGCTTGCGATAGTTTCCAACGCACCAGAAGGCCATCCCGCAAGGATGAAATGCCCCTTCAATCACAAATGGCCCTGCAAGCATTTGAAAAGTGGGCCATCGATTTTGTAGGACCTATCAACCCACCTGGAAAGAAGACAGGTACGCGTTACATTATAAATGCTACTGATTATGTAACTAGGTGGGTCGAGGAACAAGTGGTAAAGGATTGCACTGTAGATACCACTATGCACTTCATCTTTGAGCAGATTCTGACCAGATTTGGATGTTTGAAAATCCTGATGAGCAATAGCAGTATGCACTTTTTCAATGAAACAATACAGGCCTTGATGGAATAATTTTGGATCCATCATGTGAAAATCACTCTGTATCATCCTCAGGAAAACAGAGTAGTCGAAGCTTTTAATAAGGTCTTGGAGCATGCACTGACCAAGGTCTATAACGCTGATCGCAGTGACTGGGACATGTGCATTCCATCTGTTCAGTGGGCCTACCGAACCACCTGTAAGAAGTTGATAGGGAAAACATCATTCCAGATGGTTTATGGCAAGGAGGCCATTATGCCCATGGAATATATTGTTCCTAGTCTATGCATCATAGCCTTTATGAATATGGCGGAGCCTAATATCGTGGAGGAGCGGTTAGAGAAGCTTGTGGCTTTGGAGGAAGATCACTTCATTTCTAATTTCCATCAACAGGTTCAGAAAGCTCAGGATAAGGCCTGACATGATTGACATATTCGACAAAAGTCATTTGCGGAGGGTGACTTAGTGCTACTGTATGATAGCCATTTTGTGAGACACCCAGGGAAGTTCTGACAGCACTGGCTAGGGCCCTATACAGTTAAAGAAATCACGGATGGTGGGGTTGTTCGATTAGCCACCCCTATGCGACAATATGGCAGCTGGCTCAAACCGTATTAGATCAAATTACTATATGGCCGAAGTAGCTGTATAAAATTGCCTACGCCCACCTAGGAAGGTATGAACAGAAGGTACCATGATATGCGTAGGTTATGGCCACCGAATTCAAAGCCCGGAGGAGTGCGTCGGAGGTGTAAGAATTGATTCAAAATGCAGTAGGTGCGCTGGCCGCACAAATGTACACTGGGTGTACGGGAGGTCTGCTAGGAGAGTAGGGGTGCATTGAGTGCACAAGAGGTGCGAAAACTAGCCGTTGGAATAGTAAAATCGGGTAAAAGGAAAAATTTACTGTTGAAGGGAGTGGGCAGTCAACATTTAATGAGGCGATTTCTAGAGCTTTTTTACTGTTTACTTGATGGTAAGTTCCAAGTGAATTTTACCCAACCGTTGGTCGATCGCAAAGGCTATAAAAGGAGCAGGATAGATCAGACAAGGGTTCTCTATCACTTGTACTTGGCATGTTTGGCCTTGATGAACTTGTGCTGTAAGAATTTATGTGCCTATCACGTCCCTTTCATGTCTGAGCAACCTACTCCCTCTAACAATAGCCACCCGGGGTTGGGATTCATTTTTTGCGCCATAATGACGGCCACTAATCCTGCTAAACCCTCGGCACCAGTGACCTCGATGGGACAAGAAACCGAAGAAGTGGTGGAGATTGAGTCTGAGACCGAAGAGGTCCTCTCCATGCCAAGCCCAACCACAAGGAAGGGAAAGGAAAAATCCCAAGGCTCAGGCAAACCCGCGAAATGGGTTGGGGTGAAGCCCCGTACTTCCCCAAGGAATGTAAAATCCCCGCAAGCGATGCCTCGGGCACACTCTTCTCAGGAAGAGGCCCAAACCGCCACACTAATCAATTGGCTACCTCCCTTTGTTCGGCCGTGTAGGCCCTTAACACGCACGCCGAAGAACCTCGACGGCCTGATCACCTACCTGCAGATGCCACTGATCCCAGGAGAGGTCCCCATCATTGGAGAACCTTTCGGAAGGCTGCATGAGATAAAATTTGACGATCACAACTTGGCCAATTTGGAGGCCTTCCCTGAGCTGGAACCCGAGTTATACCTTGATAGAGTTTAGGAAGACGATGGGATAAAGATTGTCCCCATGCACTGGGTGCGTGGATTTGTTGGGTCCGGGCTCTTGAACGTGCTGAGGATGCCACACTTCGGCCAGTACAATATCACGAACCATCTGGTACGTTAGTTCCTTGCCTTGGTTCATGATGGTTGCTTGTGGATCTAGGATAGAATCTCCATCGATGCTGTGCTTGTTCATCAAATTACGGGTCTTCCCATGAACGGACCAAACCCTATGGAGTGCATTGGAAAGAAGTATGAGAGGGAGACTACTGAATACGGGTGCAAAACCTACCATGTGGAGCAGAATACTTGAGGATTCATAATCAAATCCATTAGCAACCAAGGTACGCAGTTGGGCACCATTTTTTTGGCATGCAAGATGATGAGAAAATTCCAGGTCACCTCTGTCCCTGCATACATAATTCAGTTACCAGGCCAATGTAGGAAAGGGGTATGCTTCAACTGGGCATAGTACTTGTGCGATGAATTTCTAGGCAATGTCCGAGAATCCCAAGAGAACGGACGAGCCTTTTATTATTCCTGGCTGCTGCTTCTCATAGCTTTGGTTGCTTGGGAAGCACCTGAGGAATCAGTCCTCCCTGAGCTCACCCAAGACATGTGTGAAGGGGCTCATTATGCGAACTTATGGGAATCCAAAAATGCACAGCACATTGAGGACAACCAAGTCTTCTAGGTCCTCTTCTAGAGAAGCTTGGCAGCAGCCATCAATTCCCAACCGTGCTTGTCTCCCACAGTATATGATAGGTACAAGAGAATTTTGGCCTTCCAGGTAACTATGCACAACGTCCAAATTTGAGGCTACAAGGATTCTACATATTTTTTTCTTCCTTATATGGTTGCGGATGAAGAAATTGACAATGTAATTGCGTTATGGCCTCCTCACTGGAAGCTTGGCTTCACAATAGGTGCAAAGGGCACCAGAGGCACGAGCACAACGAAAGTAATCCTGCTTGTCATTTCCAATGATACTGGAGGACCGAGCAAGGGCACAGGGAAGGCCACAGGAGCTACATCACAGAAGGGGTTGCAACCCGGTAAGAGTACAAGGAAAGGCATAGACGCTGCAGTACAGAAATATGCGCAGCAGAATCTCGATACTGAAGGATAGGAGGTGGGAGGTGCTGACTCCCCTCGAGGAACAAAACGGACGACCGACCCTGCTAAGGGGCCATGAAAGAAGCAACGCTCCCAATGACCCGAGCTTGACGAAGCAGTCACACTCACTAAAGGGGGCCTCGAGCAAATCACGGATGCAATTACATTGGTTGCAGAGGAAAAATGGTTGGCTCTAGAAGAGAAGCAGCGAGCTGCAATCGACACACTTCAGGCCGAGCTCCAAGCTCTGCAGCTAAAGATAGACACGCTGCAAACTAGTATGATTCAGGTACAAACACCCTCAGCCACTAGCAGCACAACACTTGTTACAATGGAAATCCGCCTCTTTTCCTTGCCCGGTGCAGCCCTCGCAAAAAGTCCACCTGACTTAGGAGTGCAAGTCCAGGCATGCGCAGAAGTACAGTTGAATCTGGCCAGGTTGCCTCATGAAGTATTACAGGTTCTCCACACCTCCTTGTTTGAGGAAATTCAACACCGGGACCATCAAGTACACCAGCGTCTCAGTGTAGTTGAGTAGACAATCGACGAGAAGAATGCTAAAGTTTCCCAGGCACAGGCTGCCTGTACCCTCGGCACCGCGTAACAAATGGAGATTTAACACTTAATTAGCAGACTCTGTGTGGATGTTACAGAAGAGATCTCGGCCACAGCCACCCCCCAGGCCACGATTGAGGGGTTGGTTGCAGCCTTGAAGGCCTCCATGATGGAGATTCAGGTGGTAAAGACACAGATGGAGCAACATATCACAGATCTGCAGGCTAACCTGTAGCCAGAGACACCCCCAGATGTACAGGCCCAGTGAGCTGTGCTGGTTATCGCAGCTACAAATTTAATTACAGGACAGATTTCTCAGGGCACCCAATTTCTGGATACAACCATGCAGTTATGGACCAAGGTGCAGTGCGATCCCATCCTGCGAGAAATCAACAAGTACCTACGATAAAAGGAAGAGGCATTCGAGTAGATCAAAGCCACGATTCCTACTTTGGTTCCTGCCCAATGATTAGCACAACTGTAGACTAGCCATGCCCTTCGCGACAATATCAACGAAATCCACCAGAAGAAGAAGACTCTCAGTGACCATCTTAAACCATGGGCTGATGAGGCCCTCAAGCTCTCACAGGATATTGATGTTGATGTTAAACAATTGAACTAGACTCTGGAGAGCATCACCACGACGACAGAAGGACTGACATCACAGAAGCTAGTGGATATTGCGCAGAACACTGCTGCTCAGAGTGAAGGAGTGTTTCCCCCACTAATCGAGGCGGTCAAACCACTGCAGGCGTAGGTGGAGACCCCACCATCACAGTGACTCGAGATGAGTCACAAGATTGTGTTGGGGTAATGTTGGAATAGGGTCCCCTAAAAAGCTACAAATTTTGTATATTTTTGATATTATTTAGTCTAACACAGGGATTTTGGGGTGGGTCAAAGCCCCGAATGCAATGTAATGGGTCAAGGGTAGACCAAGAGTCCGCAAACAATAGTTTGCAGACCATTGGAAGTGTAGGCTAAGTCGATATAAATAGATGAACCTTCTTGAGTCTTAAGGTAGGAAATAATTGAGATTGATGCTAAGCATGAATTTTTAGATATGTTGTCAGGTTGTTTGGGTAAGGACTCCTGCTCGCTGTGTGCGCGGAGATCCTCAGTCCTACTGTGTGCGCAGGCGGTATTTTGGGATTGTAAGTGGATTTTGATATTAATATATATGTGAATTATTGTTGGACATATGATGTTATTTGGATCTGTTTGGTTGTGATCGATGCGAACCTGAGCTGTATGATTAAGCTGATAAAGTGTTTGTTTAATTGTTGTGAACTGTGAAAGTATCTATGTTTCTGGTATATGTATCTATGATCTTTTAATTTCTACGATTATAGTGTTTTGTGCTGATAATTGGTACTACGCACGTGGATGCAAAGGTATTTAATAGATCTGTGCATGATAATAGCTCTGTTATACTGTGGATTATATTGTCAATAAGCCTGCGAATAGATCTGTTTAGTGCGAACTTGATAGGTTGGGAACACAGACCTACTTGACTTACCTACTCTCTCTCAGGGTGCGGAAACCTGGTCCCAACACCCTCCCATACTGCTTCAGGTGAGACTTTGGCCTACACAAGAAGGTCACTGCCGAAAGAGCCAGTAGTATAGGAGTTTGTTGGCAAACCCTAACCTTCGAACCTGGGTCAAGACCCCTCGGGCCAACAGCTAGGGATGTATTCACATGGACCCTAAGAAGATAAAGGCGATAATATATTGGAAGGCACCTCAAAATGTGCATGACGTGAAGTTCTTCACTAAGATGGCCAATTACCACCAAAATTTTGTGGAGGGATATTTGAATATAGCCTCCCCATTGAAAAACTTACAAAAGAATGATGAACCATGGAAGTGGACAAAGAAAGGTAAACTTGCATTTGACGAACTCAAACATAGGATTGCAACAAATCTTGTGTTGAAATTTCCATGTAATGAGAGAATGTTTAAAGTGCATACATATGCATTTGATTTTACCATATGAGTTTTGAGGCAGAATGGTCACCCTGTAGCTTTCGAGAGAAAAATTTACAGAATCGAGAGAGGATGTATCTTGTCCATGAGAAAGAGATGATACCAGTGGTGCATTATATTTTGGTGTAGAGACACTATCTATTGAGGAAGTAATTTTTCGTGAAGAAATAACGTCTCAATGAGATATTTTACTACCCAAACAAAGTTATCCTCGAAGAAGGCTCGATGGAAAGACATTTTAGTGGAGTTTGACAGGACAATTAAGTATAGGTCGGGGTAACTCAATGCAATTACAAATGCCTTAAGCTGGAATGAAAAATTGGCAACACTTGATGAAGAAGAAGAGGACCTACTTACTCTAGGAGAGAGTCATATTCAATTTGTTGAAGAGTCACAAAGAAGAATTTATGTTGGGTTGTAGAACAACACTATAATGAAGAACATGATGAAGCAGGTGAAGGAAGGAAATATGAGGAAGTTCCTATTGTAGAATGATCTCTTGTTTTATGGATCATGAGTCTATGTTTTGAAAGTAGATGGACTTAGGAGGGAACTCTTGAAGGAGTCTCATGATTTGCCTTGGGCTGGCCACCTAGGACAACATATAACACTAGTGTTATTTGAGAGAGGTCAATTTTGGGGAAACATGAGGCGATATGTCGAGTATTTATAGAATTTCATTAGATGATAGCAAGATAAGTATGATACCAGAGGAAAAATAATAATGTTTCTGCCTTTACTGATTCCAAACAAACCTTGGGTGAGTGTCTTAATGGAATTCATCTTGTAGTTTCTGGTGGTGCAAGGGTATAATGGAGTGTTGGTTATTCTATACCATTCTCTAAGTATTCCATATTCATATCTATGAAGGTACAATGCAGTGCAAAGGAGACAACAAGGAAGTACTTATGGAATGTGGTGTAAAATAACGCAAGTATTTATTATCAATCAGGGCTAGTAGGACTTAGAAGCATCCACAAATGAGATCTATTCTATACTGGTGCTGATCTAATGATTAGAAAATGTGTTAGAGAAGATGATATTATTGATATTTTGAAAGCATGTCATGATGAACCATGTGATGGTCATTTTTCAGATAAGCAAACAACATATAAAGTGTTGAAACTTGGCTACTGCTGGTCGGATGTATTCAAAGACTCTAAGGCCTATGTGAAGAGATGTGACAGCTGCCAAAGAATCGGTAGACCAGTGGCATCAGATGAAATGCCATTAAAACCATAAGTATTGATTGAACCATTTTAACAGTGGGCTTTATATTTCGTGGGACCAATCAACCCTCCATCCAATGGAAAGAAGTACATCTTGGTATGTACAGATTATGTAACTAAGTGGGTGGAGGGAAAGGCAGTAGCATGGGCAACAGAAGATATTGTTGTGTTTTTTCTATTTGAAGAGATATTTGTAAGGTATGGAGTTCCGAGATAGATAGTAACTGACCAAGGACCACAGTTCACATCAAAACTTGTTCGAGATCTTACAAAGAAATACAAGATCAAACACATAAAATCAACTCCATATCATCCTCAAGCGAACAGACAAGTGGAATAAAAAAACAAAGTCTTAGAGAACATTATGGCAAAGACTGTACAAATGAACAGAAAGGATTGGTCAGAAAAATTGAGAGATGCACTATTTTCATATAGGATAACATGGAAAAACACAACTGGGTTCAGTACATATCAGTTAGTGTATGGAAAAGAAGTCCTATTACCCATAGAATTTCAAATACATACATTCAAGCTAGCAACATAATTGGGGATGGAATTATCTGAGGCACAAAAACAAAGAATTATGGAATTAAATCAACTAGATGAGATACAACAGCAAGAAGTAGAGCACACATCTCTTGTGCAAAAACAAAGAATCAAATGGCATGATCGATTCATAAAGAATAAAGTGTTTCAGAAAGGAGATTGGGCACTCTTGTTTGACTCCAAGTTATAAGATTTAAAAGAAAAGTTTATGACTCATTGGCTTGGGCCATATGAGATTGAAGAAATCTTTGACAATGGAGTTGTGAAGATAAAAAAAAATGACGAAGCATCTGTTTCATTTATCGTTAATGGAAATAGCCTTAAAGTCTACAATAAGCCTAGTAATAAAGAGGATTTTATGAGAAAAATTTCCATAGATTCAGATCTGGAACTAATGGGGCGGCATAGCAATATGCCTCCCATAATTCCAAGAGAAGAATAAGAATAAAAAAAAAATTATAAAATAAAATAATAAATAATAAATAATAAAAGAGTTTGGTTGTGAAAATCCAGGAAAGTGGCACAATACAAACTCCAATTCATATCAGAAAACCAACTTGTTTGGCCAATATGAATTCTCTTTTTATTTTCATTTTACTTCACTAGGATTTTTGTAGATATACCCTCCGAGACATGTCAGACTTGAGGACAATTCTTAACATCTGCTTGGGGGAAGGTGTGTAATAAAAATATGAAAATAGTTTCAGCAGTTGAATTGAAGATGAAATATGAATTACAATTACAAAGGGACTTGGCACATCATTCAACATATACAAAAGGGACCCGAATTATTATTGAGAAAATTATCCAGAAGGGACCCGTAGCATTACGACAGAAGAAATTTTCAAACATTATGGAAAATTACGCCAGAAGGGACCTGAAAATACAAAATGTCAGAAGGGACCTAAGCTACATCAATATTGAAGATCATTACATAGGGGACCTGAAATGTCAAATTTTAACCTGCAGAAGGGACTTGAACAACATCATGCCAAATCAAATCAAATGCGAAGTAGAAATAAGTCTCTACATAGTCTGGAAGACAAACAAATAAATATTGACCATCATGAACATCAAATGGTTTGAGGGAATACAAGTACAGTAAGTAAAAAAATTGCTATTAAAATTTCAATTTTTTGTAAAAATAATCTAGAATTATAAAGATAATTTAGTACTGGTTATGCATTTTTATCACCTACATTTTTCATCACCTATGTTCTTAGACCTATTTTATCCATATCCACACCACTATCCTAATAACTCAATAAACATTCCATAATCTATCCATACCATACCCTACCCTACTTTTCTAAACAAAAGAATCATAAACAAAAGGCTTAACATTAAACCTTTGTTGGACCTACAATAAACAAACAAAGAGGTTAGTTTCATTGTAAATATTTGATTTTAAAACATGACCATCTCATTGCTCATTAAAAAAAAAAAAAACTGTAAAGTCTAAATCATATGATAGTGCAACAATTTGAATTTCAAAACAAAAGTGCAATCATAAAATATGGTTATGAGCTAAGGTAATGGAGCGGAAGAGCAATCATAATGCAAACAACGGAATGCATATGCAACAAACTAACCTAAAGTATGAAAATGATTCTATGACAAACAATGTATGGCAATGATGCATATATGGATGGACGAGAATATGATGAGACAATCATACATACATGGTGGAGAAACGTAAATATGATGGCACATATTTGATTACACAGTGATGTATATACAAGTGATGAAACGAAAATATGATGGTGCATATTTGATGAGGTGTTATAGCATCATTTTTCACCCTCATCTGTATAATGATTGTCTCTTTGGCCTTAGGCACCCTTTCCCTCCAAACTTGAACAAATTCATAAAAAACAGTGTTAAAAATCCCATACGCGGTTATGCCTAGACTTTTCCGCATATATACACGAGTCCGTTCATACTTTTCCGTGTATGCCATTTAAATCATTAAAAAATACATAAATTCCTTATTTTCTTGGCAGGGTGATGGTTATTCCTGTAATTCAACCACCCCAGCCCGTGGCCCAACTGTTTCCAACTGCTGAAACTGCTTTGAGGGAGTATAAAAACCCCTCATGTGTATGGCCTAAGGGAGAGAGAAAATTATAGACATTATACTCTTTTGGATCCCTATTTCAAGTCTGATGTTCCCGTGCCTCCTGCACTTCCCAGATATATTTAGGAAACCCTTGTTTCCTTGAATATGATCATCATCCTATAAGACATCTTGTGTTCACACATCTTGGAAGAATCCTAGCGAGGTGAGGGCTGGACGAATCCGAAGGATGGTCTACTCAAAGGTCGTGGAAGGATTTAGGTGATCTCTCCACTTTCTATTCTTGTACATGCCATTTATAATGAGAAGAACCATCTTGTTCCTGAATTTTCACGTGTTTATATCTCTTTATATATGTGTAAAGTTAGTTGAACATTCAGTATTGTTTATATGATATTATACATGAGTTACACTGACATCTAGGAACAATATGTGTTGTACAACTAGTGTTTCGTGTTCGTTCTTTCTTGATTTCCAAGTTATGAAGCACGAGGAGATACCGGGGGTTTGAACCCTGTGGGATCTACATCAAATGTAGGACTTTCGGGTAAGTTCTGCAATTGATTAAATCTATTTTTTAGCATAAAAGATAGGTTAAGTGAGTCCTTCTTGAATGGTATACCCCTGATCTGTTAAGGTTGCCGACCCAAAAACCTTTAGGGAGTTATTTCCCGAAACAGAAATGGCGAATCCACTGGGATCACACTCTTGTGATTTCCCTTTTGGGTTGTTTCATCTGTCTTGAAGGTTTCCAACAGTTTTAATCATTTTTTCCAGTTCAGTAAATCTTTTTCTAGTCAGACTGAAGACCTGGTCTCTTGATCAGGCTTGACCTTTTTTTTATTTTTCCTTATTTACTTTTCCATACGCGGTTTTTATTTTGCGCAGTTGCGTATATACGCTAGTTTGTGTAAATGAACCTGCATATACACGAGTTTCCTTTACAATAGTCACGTATGCACGCTTGTTGCAAAGGTGTGAAAGCGCGTATGTTTGAGTAAATTTTGAAATTTTTGGTTTAGAGCTTTTTTGGTCTTGTCTGCATGTGGATACTTGTTCCTATGATATCTTTGAAGTCTCTGGACTGTGTTTAAAGTGGTTTTATACTTGTTTCTCTCTTGGTTGTTTGAAGATGTCTTTGTTTGCTGTGCTTGCAATTCTGGCTTGAGCACCAAGATCTTTTTCTAAAGATTTTTGGTTGTTCTGAGTATTCAGGACAGAGAGCTTTTGCTCATTTTCTCTTTCCTAACTTTATGAGTTGCTTTGCATCTTGATTTTTGCCTATTTTTGCATTTGGTTTCCTTGATTTCATTGACTAGGTCTTGTTGCAATTTTTGAAGAGTCTCTTTTGATTCTTTGGAGTTTGAGTTTGCTGCAAGTTTATGCTATTGTACTGAGTTGATTTGTTGAGTTTCTTATCTTCCACTTGCTCATATAAGTCCTACTACGAGAGTAGCATAGTTGGTTTGGAGCATTTTGTTGAAGTTCTGCTTGAGATTCGAAGTTTGCTTGGCTTAGTAATTGGATAGTTTCTTGGTCTTTTTTGAAGTCTCTTTTCTTCATAAAACTCAAAAGCCAAAAAAAATTTTTGTTTCCCATTGCTTTTGTTTTGGTTTATGGTTTCTTTTCACCTTTTTGAAGCCTTGTTGAAGTCTTTATTCTTCGGTTCATGACTTGATTAAGAAGGGAGTCTTTCTTTTGATTTCATTATGTTATATCAAGTATGATTTTGGCATCTTTATACATTGAGCTTTTGATTTGGAATTAGATTGGTTGACTGCCAAAAAGTGATTGAACCTTGGTATCATTAGAGATTTCTCTTTGCTTTCTTAGATCTAGCATCTTAGGATTTGCATGCCATTAGTCATTTTCATTAGGTGCACATAAGCATTTTAGTCTTTTTCGCAATTTTTAGAGGTGTGTGAGGTCTGGTTATCTGAAAAGAAAAGTAAAAAATATATAGTCTCGTAGAACCTGTGTAGAAATCACTCTTCATCGAAAAGAAATCAGTGCATTTTCATATAGTTTGGTTTTCATTGGTTTCTTGTTGCGTCATAAAAACATCATTGGTTTCACTTCCATATGCCCGTGACATAAAATAACAACCAATTAAAATAAGCGATATAATTTTTAAAAAACTAGCAATTTTTGTTTTAACTGTCATACATCAACTAGCAAGGTTGTAGGGCCTTGAATTAGGTGAGTGGAGAGTTAAATCTCCAAGGCCGCTCAGATTTTGAAACATAGAAGTTTATTAATGAGTGAAATCCAACACCGTTAGGTGGACCGGGAAAGCTCTCCTCTAGAGAGTCAAGCGCGAGGGAAAGTACAGGCAGAGAAGAGAGATACCCCCTCTCTGATTTACTGAATCTTGACCTAAGACCATTCCGCCCGGCTGCTGATACGGATTGGTGTCCTTAGTTACCTATCCTAGGTATCACACAGGTGACTGCGGGGGGGGAATATCCATGGTACCTGAGGCAGAACTTGTATCACTTCTAGCAGTACTTCTGGAGGGTGCCCTTACAAAGCTTGGGTACTTGCACCGGCAAAGGCTGTTGTTAGGAGGTCAACGTAACTACCTCTATTACCTTCGCTAATGGATCTGGGTCGTAACTACCCCAGACTACTTTCGGGAGGTCCTATTTTTCGCTTTCTTGTATTTTGGTGTCCAGTCATAATCACTCGGAGCGAAAATACTTGAAGGCCGCTTGCTTGGCTGTATCTTAGGGACTTTGTAGTGAGTGCTCTTTGCTCCTAGCTTGCTTAGCTTTATACTTTTTTGAGTCTAATAAATCTTTTAAAGTGGATGACCGATCGATTCGTCGGTCGAGATGGCTTTGTGGGTTGTCTTCCGTGAGTGTCGAGCCTTCTTCAAGAAGGTGTAGGAGTAATTTAGAAGGTGTTTATCACCCGGTGTTATCTGACACAGCGGAGAGAGATCCTCCGTTAGGACTTGAAGTTTTTGTCGCTGGTTTTGGTGTTGGTGTCAGTATTGAGAGGAGTACTCCACCCACTTCGAGAGTTTTATTTCTAGAGGAAGAAGTAGAAGTAGAGGAAGTACATCAATCTCCTGAATCGCTTCTGTCTCCTCTTCCTTATAGTTCTCCGTTTATCATCGAGTAAATCGGACCTGAGTCTGAGAGACCCAAGAGTCCTTATCCATCACATTCTTACCTTTCGATGGCCACGACTGGGAACACAGCTTTGACTATGAGTGCTGCAAGTATTCAGACTCCTTCTAAAGTTGAAGGAGGAGGCACTATTGCTATATCTTTGATTGCTTCTAGTGTTGTTGTGTTTGGCTCAAGTTATACCCAAGCACAGGCTTCTCAATCTGGTCCCTTTTGTTCCAGAATGTCCGTTAGTGGAATTCCTCCATTTTCCTTTTCTACTGCTACAACCGCATCCGCACCCATCTCCTCTATGGTTAGTGGATCAACTTCTTTTCAAGGGTTCCCCTTTGGAAGTGGGCATATTCCTCACTCAAATCCTTCCTTAGGGTCTTTTCCTTTTACTTCCCAGACTCGGAATTTTAATCCATGGTCTGGAGGTCAAAGTTCTACTACCTTCACAGGTTGGAACCCTATCTTTACAGCAGTAGGGGCAGGGAATCAGTTTCTCATTGGTCACCAAGGGAATGTTCATGTCTCTTCGTCTAGTGCTTATCAGGCTTTTTCTCCTTTTTCAAATTCTTGGAACCCCTATCAGGGGGTTTCTTCTTCATTCACTACTTTAGTAGGGGGAACTGGTCCAATTTATAGTAACTCCATGTTGGGAGGGGCTCCTTCTCCGAGTGCTGGGTCACAAGGATTTTCCTATTCTATGAACTCTTTCTGGAAACTTGGTGCCTCATCAAATCCAGGGTATTCTTTTCAGAATGTGGGAAATCCATCCTATCAGGGATGGAATTCCCAGGCTCCTCCTCGTTTACCATTTATGGCAACATTAAACTTGCTATATTTGTCGAAATTGACTAATGATCTAATCCGATATAGTCCGGGGTGGCCTCCGGTCCCCACCAAACTACCTTCAGACATTCCAAAGTTTGAAGGAAAGAATGGAGAGGATCCGACAGATCACATCACCACTTTTCATCTATGGTGTTCATCAAACTCCCTGATCGATGATTCGATTAGGTTGAGGTTATTTCAGTGCACCTCGACTGGAAATGCAGCTAAGTGGTATATTGAGTTAACTGGGGGCAATTTTTCCACTTTTGGAGATCTGGCTACCATGTTTTTAAATCATTTTCAGTTGCCTGTTCGTTATGATGCCGAGACTGAACTCTTGGCTAATTTTAGGCAGGACAAGGCAACCCACATTTCTGATCATATTCAGGAATGGAAAAGAAGGAAGCGGCTCATTAAAGCCTATATTCCAAACGAATTCCTTCTAGAATGTTTTTGAAATCCTTGCAGCCAGATATTTTGAAGGATCTATCCCTGTCTGGGGTATTTTCCGAGGAACATGCTATTTTTTTGGCCCAACAATTAGAACTGATTTATTCTTAGTCTAGAGTCCTCAATAAAATTTTCCCTGATGCTCCTCACTCCAAATTGGACTTGTCCAAAACTAAACCTGGTCCTCATGGTGATGGACTTATTGGGTCAATTGATAGTGGTGTAGCTAACCTGCTTAGCCAATTGCAGCAGTTTTCCATACAATCTGCTTCCTCAGGCCAGGCTATACCTTAAGTGCCAACCTCTTCCCAAGATTTGTCAATAAATACTGTCCAGACTTCAAACCCCAAAGGAAATCAACAATCTGAGGGGAAGAATAAAGGATGAAATAATAATAGAAAGAAAGGTAAGGATGGGAAGGGCAATGCAAATAAATCCAACGAGCATGTTGGAGTGAAGTTTCCATGAAATTTATGTACTAGAGATCAACTTACTCACCTTTGTCATAAAATTCAGGATGCGCAGCGCTTGTTAGCTCAACAAGAATCTTCCAGTTCCCAGGCTATGTTAACAAACCCTTTTCTCCAAGGACAAAAATTAGTTGTTGGCACGAATCAAAATACTGGGGCTTCCTCTGGAGGCACCCAGGAAGGGGAAACCCCATCAAACATATATATGATGAGCGCTCATGCAGATATCGCTACGAGATCTCATGATTATGGTATAGCTGAGTCTTCAAAAGCCAAGGGTGCTCCTGATAGTACTAACCGATTCACATTATGAGGCCCACTGTCGATCCCATACCTCAGATGCCAAAAGCATCTACAAAGCATACGATGATTAATCCAAATGCCAAGGCTGCCCAAAACTACTCTGTTGTAGAAGATCTGGCGCAGAGTCCTTGTGCTATGTCTGCTCTCGAGGTGCTCCAGTCTTGTCCAGCTGAGCGAAGTGCTCTTCTTCCTACTATTGGGGCTATTGATCTGAAAAACTCTCTTATGATTACTTTTGATATGACTAATTTTAAAAAGAGACTCCCACATCATATGGCTTTCCATATTAGATCGTCGTTTCGAAAGTTCACTATATTTCGAACGATTGTTGATGAGGGTGCTTCCACGTGTGTGATGTCTCTCACATGCTGGAAGGGAATCGGATCTCCCACAGCTGTTCCATCAGCCACTCTTTTTATTGCATTTGATGGTCATTCTCACAAGCCGCATGGTATTGTCCCGGCTTTTCCCATCTGTGTTGGGGGGAAAACTGTAAATATAGAGGTTGACATAGTTGATGCAAGCTTGGACTACAACCTTCTGTTGGGGAAAAACTGGATTTATGAGATGGATGCTATTGCATCCTCCTTGTTTCGTATTATTTGTTTACCTTACGAAGGCGGGATTGTCACAGTTGTCCACCTGGATTGTTCTCCTGTAGACCCGAATGCATCTACTGACTCAGCTATCCCTTTGGTGGATAGTTTCAAACTGCCTATTGGGAATCTTGGGGTTGGAATGTATTCTTCTCTGATGGATACTTTTTATATTCCACCTCCTTCCGTTCATATAAATGCAATTTAATCCTCCAAGGCTCCTATTCGAAGACATTTATTCAGAACTAATTATTTTTTGGATCCTTGGACCTTACCTTCCCCTACTTCCACATTAGCGGAAGGTCAAGTGGATGGAATGGCATTTCCGATGTCTGCAGCAGATATTTCTTATAAATCTATTGTTGACTCTGCAGAATCCATTCCAGTTTCTCTTTCACCAGAGGAATTGGATGGTGATGTGGCCCCGGCTTGGTCACTTAGTTCTTCTTCCACCCAGGATTGCCTAGATACCACTCTTCCATCTGAAGAGGCTACCCTGGAAGCTATGATTGCTGTAGATAGACCATGGGATGATTTACATCATCGGTCTTACTTTCTACCAGACTTGAACGAATTTGAGTCAAGTTTTCCAAGTCCTCAGTCTTCTGGCCCTGTTCACCCAGTCCTAAACCCTTTAGCACCAACACAGGTTTTTGTTGAAGGGAACATGGCTGTGATTTCTCCAACTATCCCGTTTAACATCTCCAAGAATCCCAACATTATCGAGAATGTTTTCATCGGAGCTAAATGTTCCCCTGAAGAGATTCAAATTTACACCGATCTCTTTAAAGAGTTTAGGGATGTGTTCGCTTGGTCTTATGAAGAAATGCATGGTATTGATCCAAATATTGTCGAACATGAGATAAAGATTTATGAAAATGCTAAGCCTATGAGGAAAAAGCTTCATCCAGTCAACCCTAGGAAGGTTATAGCTATCAAATCTGAGGTAGAGAAGCTGCTCAAGGCAGGATTTATTTTCCCTGTTTCTTTGACTGAATGGGTTTTGAATCTAGTTCCGATAGATAAGAAACAAGGGACAATTCACGTTTGCATTGATTTTAGAGACCTTAATAAAGCATGTCCAAAAGATAATTACCCCACACCATTCATATATCAGATTATTGACGAGTGTGCCGGTAATGAGATTTTCTCCTTCATGGACGTTTTTTTTGGATATAATCAAATTACTATCCGTCCTGAAGATCAGCATAAGAATGCCTTTATTTGTCCCTGGGGTACCTTTTCTTACAAGAAAATGTCGTTTGGCCTTAAAAATGTTGGAGCCACTTTTCAGCAGGCCATGTCATATGCCTTCCACGACATCAAACATATTATCGAGGTGTACTTGGATGATTTCGCTGCTCGTTATCGCAAGATAATTGATCATCCTTCTCACCTCCTTCAAGTATTTGAAAGATGTCGTTTTTACAAAATCAGGTTGAATCCAAACAAGTGTGTTTTCGCGGTCACATCCGGTCAGTTGTTGGGGTTTATTGTGTCTACGGAAGGGATTCAGGTAGATCCCTTCAAGGTTGAGGCAATACTTCTGTTGCCTCCACCGTCATATATTCATCAACTTCAAAGTCTACAAGGAAAAGATAATTTTCTGCGGAGATTTATCGTGAATTATGCCGAAGTTACAAAAGGATTCATGAGATTATTAAAGAAGGGAGTCCCATTTTTGTGGGATGACTTTGCTCAACGCTCATTTGATGCTTTGAAAAAAGCATTGACCTCTGCTCCTATACTGAGTCCACCTGATTATAGCAGGGATTTCCTCTTGTATCTCATGGCAGCAGAATCTACTATCGGTATGGTTCTGGTTCAAGAGGATGATGCTCCTGTAGATCATGTTATATACTACCTTAGTCGAGGTTTGGTAGGACCTGAACTCTGGTATTCTCCAATTGAAAAGTTGGCTTTAGCAGATATCCATGCTATATAGCGGGTCAGAAATTATATTCTCCTAAAAAAAACTTATGTTTTGGCAGCAGTCAATCCATTTCAGTTTTTTCTCAGTAGGCGAGTGATTGGGGGCAAATACAATCGGTGGATTGTGATTTTGCAGGAATTTGATCTTGATTTTATGTCTGCCAAGTCCAAGAAATCATTAGTTTTCGCAGAATTAATTTCTGAGTTGCCCTATGGAGAGGAGATAGTTTATGATGAATCCTTTCTGGATGAGCATCTCTTTCTCATCTCTTCACAGGATCCTTGGTATGGGGATCTTATTTTTTATCTTCAGACTGCGAATTTTCTTTCAACTTTTTCGAAAGATGAGCGTCGTAAGTTGCATCACCTGGCTAAAAATTACTTGATCATCGGTTATACTTTATACCGTCGAGGGGTCGATTCAATCTTAAGAAGATGCTTAACTCTCGAAGAAGCTAAGGTTGTGTTGAATCATTGCCACGGCGGAGCTTGTGGTGGTCATTTATCTAGGCTTGCTACAGCCCAAAATATCTTGCGTGCTGGATACTTTTGGCCTTCAATTTTCAAAGATTTTATAGAGTCAGTCAAACGGTGTCATCCGTGTCAAGTGTATACTCGAAATATGCACGCTCATCCAGCTCCGCTCTTCCTAGTTGTCACTGTTGTTCCTTTTACAAAGTGGGGTATTGATTATACTACTCGTAACCCGCCTTCGGCTAAAGGTCACAAGTACATTATTGTAGCAGTAGACTACTTCACGAAGTGGGTTGAGGCTATGCCTACTTTTGGGAATGACGGTGAGACAGCAGCTCTTTTTCTCTTCAATCAAGTTATTACTCGATTTGGTATTCCTAAAGAGATTGTCACTGATCATGGCAATCATTTTTAGAATAGCATGATGGCTGAGTTAGCTCTCAAATTGGGTTTCCGGCAAGAGCATTCACCTCCTTATTATCCTCAAGCCAATGGGAAAGTGGAAGCCGTGAACAAATCCTTGAAGACCATTCTTCAATGGACAATTGATAAAGCTAGATCTAACTGGAATATTATGTTGTATCCTGCGCTTTGGGCATACCGGATGTTAGTAAAAACTGCAACTGGTTTTACTCCGTTTCAACTAGCTTATGGGTTGGAATCAATATTTCCCATCGAGTGTGAGATTCCTTCTCTTAAGTTGGTTGTAGAACTTCTTCCTGACACTTCTAGTCTTGAAGAATGCCTCCTTCATCTGGAACATCTTGATGAGCAGCGTTGAGATGCTGCCACGATGAACGAAGCACATAAGAAACGGGTACAAGTTCAGTACGATAAAGTGGTCAAACCTAGGGTTTTCTCTAAAGGCGACCTTGTTTTGGTTTATGCCCAGGAAAAGGATGCCCGCGGGGCAAGTAAGTTCAAGTCTATGTGCTATGGCCCCTTCATCGTTAAAAAGTTCCTCAAAAAAGGAGCTTATACCTTGGTTGATTTTGAAGGAAATGAGTTGGCGGAGCCCATAAATGGGCTCTATTTGAAAAGATATTATGCCTAGGCCTTGGCCTGGCATTCTGCTTTTTGTATATATTTTTGTTTTTGTTTTTGTGCATGTCTGATTTTTCGGTCTATGAGGTGATGGTGATGTTTTTTGATCTGCTTTGGCAATTTGTATTGGATATCATGAGTCATTATGGTTTCGCTGATGGTGCTAGTAGACACGCCCAGAACTTAGCTTCCACGGCTTGGGTACTTTATTATCAATCTGGTCAGTTGTTAGTTTCAAGAGGAATTTGCATTGGTCCTGCTTCCAATAACGTAGCAGAATACACTGCAGTCATTTATCTACTCTCAAAAGCAATATCTTCGAGTGTTGATTCGTTGGTAGTATTCTTGGACTCCCTGCTGATGGTGTCACAATTGAACAATATATATCGAGTCCGGAATCCTTTCTTGTTTCGATTTTTTTTTAAGGTATGCTTATTGCAAAGATCATTTCAATTTATAAAGTTTATTCACATTCCTCAAGCTAACAATCACATGGCAGATTCATTAGCTAATCAAGAAATTGACTGGCATATTATTCATTCAATACTTTAAATCAAATCATCAAAATCATCATACATTTTCACACATTTGATTCATCGCATCATAAACCGTTGTATATATGTATATATCATCATAATGTACAAAAAATTATACAAAAATTTGGACCCATATGTCCTACAAAATTAGGGCTTATGCTCGATCATGTTCAGTCTCAAAAATATAATACAGTCATCCAATAAAATCTATGATCCCTATCCAACATTCATGTTCCTATAGAACACGATCGCAGTAGTCACACAGTAGAATAACCGCACCCAGTCTCGCGGTACCCTGACTACCTGTCTCTGGATAGCCTCTGGTAAGTCTTCTACTGCATACATAGGCACTTGGCGAGTTAAACTCTCCAAGTTTCTCTAAACGGCGTGTAGTGTCCTACCAGGGTCTTTAGCATCTGCTTCGCCTCTGCGACATTTGTGTCGTGGGTATCCTTCAAGACAAACTGGTCCCATATTTGTTTCATGGTCATATCATTTTGTAAGTCATTTGGAATCCAATCAAAACATGTTTATTTTTCATTTTTCACATATATTGAAAAAATCAAAAAAATCAATCAAATATTGCAGTCTTACCAATAACACCTCATGTTGCGCCGGGTGGAAGGACTAAGTCTGGATCACTGCAAAAATCAATCCCATCATAGGGATAGTCATCCACTGCAATAATCTGTTCTTCCCACCATTGGAAGAACTCATCGTCCCATGTCGTTCGGGGAACTTCACTTCCCCCCAGTCCCTTCATCAGATCAGCCCATCGGGCTATTCTTGGATCCCTAGGGCTACTGATGGATGAGATCACTTTGGGTCGAAGCCCAGGAATCTTCTCAAAGAAGAATGTCATCAAAATGGTTCAATACCCGAAATGCTTTGTTTTTGCTTTCCAAATGGAGTACAGTTGTTTTTTTCATGTTTGTCAGAAGATTTTTACACCAATCAAAGAGGTGCACTAAGCATTCCATAGCTATACTCATCTGTGTTCTCGATGCCTGGTGCAAGGAAGCAGATCCTGCCACCCTACCAATGGTAAAGAGAAGAATTTTCATATGCAGCTCTAATAAATCTTTGAGTGTGATTTGAGTCCCTACTTTTTGAGACCCCTCTACACAATAGATGTGGACATAATCCTCAGCTGTAAGCCCTCCCAAAGGCTTTCCATGTAAATCTACTGGATCTCCTCATTGGGAGAGTCCAATAATAAAGTAAATGTCTTCCACCTCTATGTGTATAAGTATTTGATCAATCATGAAACAATCTTCCTCCGATTCCCAATGATTCACTAGCATTTCAAGTAATTGAACGTTACTTTTCATATTTGGAATTTTGAATAATTTGATTAAACCACAATTTCGGAGGATATTGAGCGAATTTTGGTCCCCCATGACTTCTTGGTCAATGGCACTATGCTCACGTTCTCTCCAAGAGATAGTCATCCTACAAAAAATCATTAAATTTTTCATTAGGTTCATTTTTTACAATCACGGTCTGCACATACGCGACTTCCTTTTTGGAGAGTCGCGTATCATACGCGGGTTCGTCCACATGAACCCGCGTATGCGCAGAATGATAAATCAAAAAAAATCTTTTCAATGGTGAAAAATCAAACTTTTTAATCTATTAATGGATGAAATTAATCACAAAGATGAATTTAAGGCTTATGTGACTAATCCGATGAAGTTTGATGGTTGTTTGCTCCTGATTTGAGGAAAGAGGTTTTTTCTCTAGAGCTCTTTTCTCCAATTGAGCAAAGTAACAATGAACCAAATATGAGGTAAAATGTGTATTTATGCCCAGAAATTGAATTTTTTTTGCAAAATTTCCTTATGCTTATTTTTCACATCTGTATTAAGCTGCATAACCCTATTGCTTGCAAGTGTTGGGATGGGTATATTTTCAGGTACATTTTGTTGACTTTGAGATTTTTTCCGGTTTTCGAATCCATGACAGCTGACCTGTCATGGCAGGTATATGATCTTAACTAGCATATAGGTTAGGGAATCCACTTTCCATTGCATTCTGCATTCTAGCCTCCATTCTTATCACTTTCCATAGGGTCGATCCCATCATGTCATGAGTACTTAACCCATTTCACTGGCTGATTATTTAATCATGACTTGGTGGTAGATCCTTCCTTTACATGGGCTTCCTAATTAGTTCCTCGCTAGCACTTGTTGCCCATGCTACACTTTATGTAGGCTCGGGAGTCCTCTTTAGTCCCGCCATGACTTATATGTTGAAGCTTCATTCTTCTTCTTCTTCATTATCATTTTTCTGGCTATTACCCTAGAGGCTCCCTGGTGTTGTTGAGTTTCATTACTGCATTGCATATTGACTACTTGTTTATCTTGGCCTTTAGCCGGCTTCATTTGGACTCGATGTTTAAGCCATCTTTTGACCTTGACTCTCTCTACAAAGTTAGCCATTGCAAAGCACTTAGCTATCGCGACTTGACACCCTTGTTACCCATGGATGGAACACTCCTTTGAGTATCGCTTACCAGTTTCTGCCACCTTGCATTGAGCATAGGATTGTTCCTATCCCAGGAACTAGTGCATATGTTTCCTGATACTCGTTCTATCCATTGTACCATAGCATTCTTTTATTCATTTTCAGGCTTACTATATGAAAAAGACAAAAAAATCAAATATGTTAAAAAAGAGCGGGAATGGGATGTTACTTCATATTTTGATGGCAGTTATAGTATCAGTTTGTCGCCCTTGAACAAAGCACATAACACTATGTCTTTTCCTCATTTGGGATGGTTTTAGTTGTTGGCCTAGGCAATGCCATAACCTTGTTTCTCGAGTCAGTTCTCCCCCGGTTGGTTATCTCTTCCAATCATATGGAGAGTTTGTTTTTTCCTCTTGCATAACAGACTTATACAGTGTCATTATTTACTATCATGGTTATCATGAGTTGTTCTTTTGTTCAAGGGAAGTTAACCCTGAGTCGTACATTCTACGGTGTCTCTTGACTTATTTTTTCAGGCCTTCCTGGTTTTGTTAGTATCTTGTACTATCACATCAGATGTTTGGTCTTCTTCTCGTGCTAGTTTGAGAAGGTCTCCATTGAATTCTTGCCGGTGGGTTTTTCTCTTATCGACTACGACATCTTGCTCTGAGAGTAAACCTAGAGCTGCACCCTAGCCCTATTTACATCATTGATCGGTGACCTTGTGCTCAACATTTGATCATCATTATGGGTCTTTTACTGAGTGGTTTTCCTTGTGTTCGATGTCAGCATACATTATCACACTTGGGATTCATGCAGTACCTTGATTTCCATTTGACCCTATCGGTGGACATCTCGCCTCTTTGTCAGCTTTCATTATTGGTTTGTTCAGAGGGTTTCTTCCATGCGCTAGCTTCATCTTGTGCATGTCAGAAATGTACTTCAGGTTGGTTCCATCACTCTATTTCGTCTGATTTCTTCCAAATCTTGGCCTGCAGGATACACTCGTGCTAGACTGATGTGGGATGCCTCAATGACTTCCTTCCAACAGATCTTTTCCCATCGACTCCAACTCATTACTCTGGGAATAAGGTCTAGAGTATTTTTGTCAGTACCTTAGGGTTTGCAGTCATTAGTGGCAGACTCTTTGCTGTCGAAAGTGAGGATTCATTATTGCCTCCTGATTGATAGATTCTTACAAGTGTTCGACTTCAACTCATTTATTCGCACTTGTTAGATTGTACTGGGGCACCTTGACACTCATTATCATTATCGGTGGGTTGTCTCATGTTTGTTAACAGTTTACATTATTGATCGGTATTCAAATGATTTCTCACATGGTCGACTTCAGCTCATTTATTCCCATTGTGTGGAATTGTGCCATAGTGATCGGTGAAGACCTCAGGTTTGCATCAACATGCTTCGGTTCACTTTTGACAGTTCATTCAGTTTTTTCCAGTGACGTCGTCCACCCTTATATGTTGCAGTTTCAGTACAGCAGCATCTTATATGTTGGCTCTCGAGTTGCGTGATTATACCATATATTCCACCTCTTATGATTTGGTACCTGGAGATTCAGTTACTTGTGTGATCAGATATCTACTACAGCATCATTGATCAGTATTCTATATGTGATACTTGCACTTGATTTTTGACTTATACTTCCGGGTAGTGCTCAGATGATTCACTATGTACTTTCCAGTTCAGCTATACTTATATACATTTTGGATCTATAGACATGCTTTTCTTTCACTGAGCATGGGTATGCCCGCCTCAGACATGAGTTGACTCTCTGACTTCTTTCATTGGTTTTTTTACAGGCTAAAATCTGGTGACTTCCTCTCTTGTCTTCGCAAGGTTCTTTCTATGCACATAATATATTTCGGCCATCATGTACCCCTTCTGACCTCGTATATTAGGGGGAATCTGCTATAGTATCATTTTTCACCCTCATGTGAATAATGATTGTCTCTTTGGCCTTAGGCACCCTTTCCCTCCAGACTTGAACAAATTCATAAAAAACAGTGTTAAAAATCCCATACGCGGTTATGCCTAGACTCTTCCACGTATATACGCGATTCCGTTCATACTTTTTTGCGTATGCCATTTAAATCATTAAAAATATATATATTCCTTATTTTCGTGGCAGGGTGATGGTTATTCCCGTAATTCAACCACCCTAGCCCATGGCCCAACTGTTTCCAACTGCTGAAACTACTTTGACGGAGTATAAAAACCCCTCATGTGTATGGCCTAAGGGAGAGAGAAAATTATACACATTATACTCTATTGGATCCATATTTCAAGTCTGATGTTCCCGTGCCTCCTGCACTTCTCAGATATATTCAGGAAACCCTTGCTTCTTTGAAGATGATCATCATCCTATATGACATCTTGTGTGCACACATCTTGGAAGAATCCCAGCGAGGTGAGGGCTGGAAGAATCCAGAGGATGGTCTACTTGAAGGTTGTGGAAGGATTCAAATGATCTCTCCACTTTCTATTCTTGCACATGCCATTTATAATGAGAAGAACCATCTTGTTCCCGAATTTTCACGTGTTTATATCTCTTTATATATGTGTAAAGTTAGTTTAACATTCAGTATTTTTTATATGATATTATACATGAGTTACACTAACATATAGGAACAATATATGATGTACAACTAGTGTTTCATGTTCGTTCTTTCTTGATTTCCAGGTTACGAAGCACGAGGAATTGCTGGGGGTTTGAACCCTGCGGGATCTACATCAAACGAAGGACTTTCGGGTAAGTTTAGCAATTGATTAAATATAGTTTTCAGCATAAAAGATAGGTTAAGTGAGTCCTTCTTGAATGGTATGCCCCTGATCTGTGAAGGTTTCCGACCCAAAAACCTTTAGGGAGTTATTTCCCGAAACATGAGGTATGATGTGTTTCAATGGATAATGGAAAAGGACACAGTGATCAACACAAATCATGAGAAAAAAATGTGAAAAAGGACTGCGTAATAAGTGAATCTAAGGATTACATGTACACCATGGAGTCAGCATGCCAAATCAGTCAGGAAAGTTAAGCCACGGATGCATTGGTCAAGCGGTTGATGAACGGTCAAAACAAATTCAAAATGCAATATTACAACACTATGCAAATTGTTGAGAGAACCTCCGCCATTTCTAAGACCTCAAGAAACTGAAACACACTGTCTTTTTCATCATCATCACCTTCCAAAGGCTCAGTGAGAGAAGGAAGGTGAGTAATCAAAACATGCATCTGTTTTGAAACTCTCTGAGAAACAAGAGAAGATAAGGGAGAGTCGTGAGGAGAATAGAAGAAATATAATGCAGCAAAGAGGGTAGGAGATATAGTAGTAAGAAGAACGGAGGGATAAGGAGAATTGACTAAAGTTTCAAGCCAACATATTCGACAGATGTGCCAAGTGAGCACGCTGTCAGGAGGCAAAAATCCCATGAAGAACGAGGTAAGAAGCAAACTCAGATTTTCTTGTTTAAAACAACGATGATTCACATGAGTAAATATCGGGGTTGTTAAACAAATTATGAGTTATAAATGGAGTTCTTCTACCATGGTTTTTAAAACTTTTCATTGCTTTACATTTTGTCATTGCCACCACTCATAAACGCTCTGCCATCAGTCAACACTAAATCCTCTATTGAATGAATGGGTAAATAATGAAGATATTGAGTGAGATTTTGATAAGATTGGCGTTGCTTGAAACATAGAGACTCCAGTTAAACTAAAAGTAAAATCATGAGGATAATAGCAGAAAATCACAAGGATCATTGAAAAGACAGGTAATCTTGAAAATGTCTTCATGCACAACCTTCTATTTCAATTTGAATGCAAATAGAGAATGGAGAGTTTGGTTTGAAATGCACAGTGAACTTGTTTTAATTGGGTTGTGTAGTAAATTAATTTCATTTGCACACTCAGTAAAAGAATTTGAATCATGTTTTGTGGTGAATGTTTGGTTTAAAAGGCACAGTCAACATGTTTTTGCATTTTTACATAACAGAGGGAAAAGTCTGGTGAATTTTGAAGAAAATAGTGAACTCATTTTATGAGATTTTTGATGAAATAAGTGAGCTATTTTTACAAATTATCTTGCATAAACAATAAGATTATATTAAATATATAATGGTTTGCCTTAGAAAATGAATTATGTATGGAATCAAAGGGTTAGAAGACACTGTTGTATAAAAAAAAATCATTTTTTTACACAATTAAACAAGAAAAAAAAAATTTACAAAACAAAGGCAGAGGATTTTTATTTTTAAGAGACAAAGGATCAAATAGAGAGTAGGATAATAGAATCATGATTTTTTTAATGTTTTTATAAACCTCTCTATATCAAATATTGTGTCTATTTGAAGCAGTAAGCTCACTTCTTTCAAAGAAAACAGAGGATTGATTTCAATTACTTGGAAAAAGCAACTAACAAAGGTAAGCCTCACTACTGTAATAACATCTAGTACTTGAATTTTTGTTTTCAAAAATGAAGTTAATGACAGTAGAGGGGTACATCAAATGGTTCTCATACAATGTGATATCAAGAACAGAGCCCAAATATTCTCATATTGAACATTGGAGTAGGGACACAGTTGAGAAACTTTATCAATCAGGCTTAATAGGCTTCCTTCAAAAATTCAAAGGGCACAATGAAGATATCACAAGGGAGTTTATAAACAATTGCAAACAAGATGAAACTATGGTGGGTAGTTTACACATTCCTTTAACTCCAGAATCTATTTTTGAAGCCCTAGAGTTTCCATTCTCAGGTGAGCTTTACCACAAAGGATTTCATTTCAAGGACAAGGGTTGGACCTTCTTCCTATATAAGAACAAAAAGGGTTATTTTGATAGGTCAAAGGGGATTCCTAGGGAATGGTTCAATGAACCTTGGGCTGAATTAGTTTTGATAATCCAAAAAAATTTCACTTGTGATAGCAGACATAGTGTAGTACACCTATATCACATTAGGTTGCTACAACATGTTAAAGGAGATATCAGGATCAATTTTCCATACTTCTTTTATAGAAAATTGATGAGACAAAACCCAAAGAAGCCCAAATTTATCACCAGGGACTCATAAAAATCATTGTTGATTACCCGTTGAAAACTAAGGGAATGGTTTGGAAATATTTCTTGATTCATAAAAGCTTGTAGAGCAAGCAACATAAGACAAACTTAAACAAATACAGGAAACAAGAAATATAGTGAATTCACCTATTTACCCAAGGACCAGATAAAAAAAAAACAGGAAACAGTCATGGTAGAGGGGGAAACATCATTCTTGACCATTTCTAGGAGACAAAAAAAGAGGAATTCAATAGATAGAAGCAACAAAGAAAAAGAACTAGAAGTGAAAATCATAAAGACATCTCCAAAAATCCTTGAGAGGTTGCAGCAAGAAGTTTATGAAAATCCTGTAGAGAGAGATTCTTATTTTGAAAATGATGAGGTTGAAGCTACTTTAGCTTCCAAAAATTCCAAGGAGGAAGACCAAAACCTTAGCAGGATCAAAGAGTTAATAGATAATCTGGAGGTAAGCAGAATAATGGAAAGGCACCTGAAAAGAGAGAATGAAACATATAAGAGAAATAGTGAAAAATTGATTAAATAAAATGAGAAGATAAGTGAAGAAATGGGAAAATTGAAAGCCAAAAACAATCTTCTTTACATACAAGCATTCAGGTGGCTTGAGGAGAAGGATTCTTGGAAAGCCAAATATCATAAACAAAAGGTTAAAAGCTCAATATAAAAGGAATAACAATGCAAAGGTATGGATTCTCTTCTGCATGCAGCACAACAGGAAGTTTCAGGGTCAGGAACAGGATCAGCATCAGAGCTTAGGAGGTCTGAAAGGAAAAAGCAAGCACAAGGACATGCTTGAACATCAGCTTGGGGGATATGTCGGCCCTCATTTTTTATCTCTTTTTGTTTATGAAATACATATTATTTTTCATACTATCCATCTATAAACCATCATATCCACCTTATTTTGACCAATAAATTTATATACAGGTATTTAAATTAAGTTTTTCAATTCTTAGAAGTTTTTGTAAAAATTGAATTTTAAGTGCATTTTTGGACAGCATCAGAAATTCCTGTAATGGCCTCATGGTTTGCATATTTCCAGGACACTTGGGCTCGAGCTGGATATATTTATATAAGGCTTGGGAACTAAGATTAAGTGTACCCCTGTTGGTACAGTCAAACCGAGCTTTAATAGGCCCGGTCAAAGGTGGTCAAACATGACCTGTTTTTATGGAGGAGCATGTTTGAGACCATACAATTATCTCTTGATTTTGCATACATGAAAATATCAATCATATGTCTCAAATCCTTCTGGATACTCTATGTAAATTTCCTCCTCAACGACACCATTGATAAAGGCAGTCTTCACAACCATATGGTGGATTTTCCACCTCATCTACACAAACAATGCAAGAATGGATCTGATTGAGTAATATCTTGCAACTGGTTCAAAATTTTCCTCATAATCCACTCCCTCTATTTTAGAAAATAATTTGGATACAAATCTAGCCATGTACATCTCGATGCTCCCATCAAGTGCATGATTCACTTTGTAGATCCATATCGAACCAACCAATGATTTCCCTTTTGGTCTTGGCACCACTGCCCATACACTATTATTCATGATGGATTTGTATTCTTCCACCATGGAACCAAACTAAACAGTCTGAGCAACTGATTCCTCAAATGAAGAAGGATATGTTTCAATGAGTTATATCATGAGATCCATGTAACCAATATACCTATCAAGTGATCTCCTCTACTTGCGCTGTGATGTGGGGGATCCTACATTCTACCTTGCATCCTACAAAAATCTATCAACTTCTATGGTTCTCTTTCTCCCCTCTATGGAATATTTTGATTAAGTGGGTGCCTCCACTCTACTTCATGTCTTCTCCTATGCATGTGGCTGCTCCACAACCTCCTAAACTCATCTTGAATCTCCTCCTTTGGAGCTAGAAGCTCCTACTTCAGTGGGATACTAAAATATTGTTCCAGAGAGCTTCTCATAGCCTTCTCCTAATATAACTTGAAATCTCTCCTCACAACTGTAATCCTCAGTGAAGGTAAATACACTTAGTAATTGTGTGGAGTTTTAGTGTATCCTAAAAGAAGTCCCAACTCTATTGTAGCCTCAAGCTTCTTCCTAGAATCCTTGGAGACATGACGATAAACTAAAGCTCCAAAAATTCTTAAATGAGACACATTAGGATTTCTCCTAGAGAAATTTTCCTCCAGTGTGATCACGCTAAGTATTTTATGAGGATTTCAGTTCTGAAAGTACACTGCTGTGTTGCATGCTTCTAACCGTAGATGCAATGGAATCCCCTAATCATGCAACATGACCCTTGATGCACCCACTATGCTCTTGTTCTTCCTCTCAGCTACCCCATTGTACTATGGGTTATAGGGTGCTATCAAATCTATTCGAATAACTTCTTTGGCACCTAATCCTTGAAGGCATGCATAAAAAATTCACCTCCATTGTCTCTCCTGAGTGCCTTCTCCTTCTTCCGAGTATCCTTCTCAACTAATGCCCTGAACTCAACATTTTTTTAAAAAAATTCATCCTTCTTCTGCATGAAGAAGATCCAAAATTCCTAGATAAATCATTAATAAAAATAACATAGTTCTTATGTTTTGTGGAGGCTATGGAAAAGGGTCCAAAAACATCAAAATGGACTCGCTCCAATATTTCATCTGCTATGTTGTCTCAACCATGGAATGTGGATTTTACATATTTACCCAATGTGCAACCCTTGCAGACATCCTACTAGTTAAGGGAGAATTTAGGGAGACCAATGGTAATTTTTTGCATGATTTTTAAGGCACCATGGTGTAGATGACCCAATATCTAGTGCCAAAGTTCTCCAACATCACGACTCTGCACTTTTTTAGCCTTACTTCTTAATGCAGTGAAATCTCCTACCACAATTTTGTATAGGTTCTTCACTTGAACCCCAATCTGCTTCACTTGCCTGTAGCTATGTGTATCAGAAATTCTTTCCATTTACTTAAAATAACATCACAGCCATGATCCTCCATTACTGCTATAAAGATAAAATTCTTCTTTAGCCCGGGTACAAACATAACATCTTTGAGGTGAAGAGGATAGGAATTCTCCCTCTCAAAGTTGGCCGTACCAGTTATTGTAGCACTGTACCTCCCATCATCCCCCATTTTTATATGCTTCTAGATATCCTTCTCCTCTAGGCTACTAAAAAACTCCTTGCACCTTGTCATATGGAACAAGGCACCATAATCAAGGTACCATACACTCCCCATAATAGTGGTGGTCGTGCATGCTATTAGGGTGAATTCTAATTTGAATTGTGAAGCCAATGCTTCACCTGATGCTCCTCTTAAAGGCTTCTTGGTAGAATTCTTGTGCAAATATTTTTTTTCATAGTGCCCGAATTTGTGGCATTGGAAGCATTTTATCTTTCTCAAGTATTTCTTCTTTCCATTTTTTTGGCTGGATTTAGGTTTTCTCTTGGTCTTCTTCCCTTTTCCCTTCTTCCCATTTCCAACCAAGGAAAAATTATTTTCATCCTCGACTTTGGAAGATGTTCCATCTCTGTTATTTCTCCTGAACTCTTCTTGTACCAAGTCGGACAACAACCTTTCCCAATTCGGTAATTTTTCCCTTCTATTCACAGAGTCCTAGTAATTGTTCTAGGATTTTGGAAGACCTAGAATACCTAGGCTCACCAGGTCATCTTCTGCAACATTCACCCCAACCCCTCCAATCTCATCATGAACTTATGTAAATATGGAGAGATATTGCAAAATAGTATCATTCTTCTTAATTATAATGTTTCAAAGTTTGTCTTTCAGGGCCAAATTTCTATGTTCACTGCTATTTTCAAATAACTCATTCAATGTCTTCCAGATAGAAAATGGTGTCTCTTTTCCATAGATATTTGAGACCACATGGTCTCTCACACCTTCCATAAGAATTCCCCCGACCTTTGCAACATCCTTATTCCATTGGGATAATTTTTGTGCATCTGACTGCTGGGGTTTTGCAATACCATTTTTGACATATTCTAACACACCATTATCATCAAGCATTGTTTCCATTCAATCCTTCCAAGATATGAAGTTTTATCTACCCTCCAGGTCATACTCCACTCTTAGTATGTTGAAAGACATTCTCCTGATCCTGAAGAAAAAATGTTGTACTAAAGCTGCAAATTCGAAATTCCTAAGAGACGAGTTTGAAATATTGGTTCTAATGTGATTTTAGGGATCTGATACCATGGAAAAATTTGATAAAAATTTCAACTAATCAAGATTTCACACTGAAAAGCAAGTGATACAATTCTACTCTATTGATCCGCGAAATGAAATTCGCAATTTAGAACAACATGCATATACATGCAATAAAAAAAAAAAAATACACAATAATTTCTAGGAGAACTCAAATGGGAAAAAACCCTCAAGACTCTTTGCATTAATAATTTTAATAAATAAATTATTACAATTTATAGCTCCAACTCTTAGCTCAACCTGCAAACGAATAATTGTTCTCTCCACTCAATGAAAAAACTATGGCCAACACTTAGCCAATTATTTGTTCATCAAGCCTCCTATTTCCTTGCGCAAATCCTGAGGAAATTAGCCCCTATTATTTTTGAATTTCATCCAAATTAATTATGTAATTCCCAAGGATTGACCACTGATTGCATGTAATACTTGTACACTAAAAACTAGTCTACAACTGATGTTACATTACCTTGTCATCTCCACT
The DNA here is from genome assembly GCA_034641835.2 of Pinus albicaulis. Taxonomy (NCBI): domain Eukaryota; kingdom Viridiplantae; phylum Streptophyta; class Pinopsida; order Pinales; family Pinaceae; genus Pinus; species Pinus albicaulis. The sequence continues at coordinate 303,702,610 of CM076569.1, forward strand.
TCAGTTGAGTTTGAATTCCTTGTATGCACTAGATATTTTGGGTTGATTGATCAATTAAACGATAGATCTCTGAGTTAGACTATTGTAACACTACAGAACTGACCTTCAACTGACTCTATCAATAGTTAGATTTTAGTTAACTGAATACAATTGAAAAAATTGAACTAGATTACTAAAATTTAGCAATCACACATGCATAACTGAACTCCAATCCCTCTAACTCAAATTTACTGAGCTGATTAAGTGACAAGATCCATGTCACACTAGTTAACTACCTCCAAGTTGTCTTGCTGGTGTGGAAATTTTATTTAATCAATTTGATTAAGGCAAAAGCGAAATTGAGCCTTTCTTGCTACATTTTTTCAACATGTAGCTCAGTTCAATTACAACCTGTAGAAGAGTTCTTCTATGAGATATATTCCATTCGAGTTGGTTAATGTAAATATGCCTATTACCCAACATGTGGTTATTCAAGGCTACTATGGCACGATTCCTATGGATCTAAGGTTCATAACTCATTGGCAAGAGATGTTGGAGATGGCTCAAGTGCACTTGGCATATACAACAGGGAGGATGAAGAAATGGGCCAACAAAAACAAGGGACATGTAGAGTTCAATGTGGGAGATATGGTCTTTGTCAAGATCATCAAGGATAAATTTCCCATGGCTCATCAACATGTCTAAATCACTGGAGAGGAGGTTTGAATGGCCATTCCTAGTTGTGGAGTGGATTAGTGATGTCGCTTATAAGCTAGAGATTCCTTTCCACTTGAGAACCTGTCATCCAAAATTTTATATCAGTCAATTAAAGAAGATGGCAGGGTGGATACAAAGGATTCAAGAAGAGCAGAGCCACCATGTGCCCAAACCTTGATTGTTGATCATCTGAAGTTAGAGCTTGAGGATATAATATGCTATTGGACTTTGGGCATTGGAAACAATAGGAAGAGAGATTAATTCCTTCGATGGAAGGATGATCCAAAAGAAGAGAATGGATGGGATACCTAAGATCCCTTATGGATATGGGAGAAGGAACTAAGGTCTTTTGTGAGAAAACATTAGTTGTAGTCCTAAGGTTTTAGGGGACAAAACTTACTCAGGGTGGGGGAGGTTGTTAGGACCTCAAGTGTCAATTCATGCCCCCCTCTCATCAATGTGTGGATCACATACCCCATAAACCTTGGTGAGGTGAAAAATTAAGAGTGACACCCCCATCGTAAGAGTAGAGCCTCATGATTGCTTCATTTTGACACTCTCTCTTACCTATTTTTCCTCTTTTTGACCATAATCATCAACTTTCAAATAAGCATCAAACTACAGGTTTTTGACATGGTAAGGTATTTAATTGTCTTGTATTTCATATTTAACAATGTTCCTTATTATTAAGTTAATATTTGTATCAACTACAGAATTTACATGAATCTGCGGCTAATTTACATTTTTGTAGCCACGTCCATGATTTAATAGAATCTGAGGTGCCAGTTAAGTGAAGAAGCATATGGACAAGTGGGGACTGATCTCCTCAATGATTTCCTCCTATTCATCTGAGACAGATCACAAAGTAAATCGTTCAATTGTGTGGTCAAAGGTATAGGTCAACACGTTGCTGAACAGGTGAGCGAGAGTATGAGATGTTCAGACATTCACAATTTTCTTTCAAAAATAGAAAATCATGAATAGGAGATATTCTGTTATTTTTAGAAGTCAAAATTAGAGTTTTTTTAACTTATGTAGACATGAAAGCCTTGAACATTTATGAATCCTGACTTTTATAAATATTGTGCAAGCAAACCTGAACAATGTGTGTAATTTCTGATGCGACAGTGTTGTGTTAAAATATATGTTTTCATCATTTTTAATGAAGAAGTACTTTGAAGACTTGATGTGTAGCTGATTGTTGATTTAAAGCTCTGAGACTGTCTGCTTGTGGAGGGCCCCTGATAATAGTGAAGGTTCTTCATTTTTATGTTTTCCTTTTATCATTTTATGTAGTTGTTTCCATAATTTCATTTTATTATTTTATGTAGTTGTTTTCATAATTTCTTTTTATCATTTGATGTAGTTGTTTAAATATTGTGTGATCATTCTTAAATATATAGTTATGGCAATATTTCATTAGTATTTCCTTTTGAATTGTCAATTGTAGAGTAATCATTCTTCATGGATTTCTACATAGTTTTATTTCAGAGCATTGAGCGATTTATTTTCAGAATTGAGTGAATTATTTTCAGAATTGAGTGATTTCTTTCCAGAGAATTGAGTGATTTATTTTTAGAGCATGAGTGATTTCTTTACAAGTTTTCATTTCCAGAATATTTCATTTTAAAGCATGAATGAAAAGATGTGCGGTTTTTATTTCTAGAATTCAATTTTGTCTTTATGCAAAGGACTGTTATAACAATAGTTAAGTAATTATGTTCTTAGATACTAACCATAGATTGGTTAAGTTTATTAATGAAATACTGAGAGTCTGCTTTAGTTCTATTTTACAAGAGTAAAGAGTCTGTTGATTTCATTAGGAGTAAGAAAATTTTAGGAACTAGATTGTGATTTAAATACATCAATTTCATTAGGAACATAAGAATAAAAATCATCCTTGGAAGTAATTTTCAAAAACTCAAACATCACATCAATAAACTGAATTAATAAAAAGAGGCTTCTAACATATATAGTGTAATTTCACTTCACAAATTTACCAACTTCGGTTGATAATTTATGTAAGCAATTTAAGACCATTAAATTGACAAACATTATGGTGCCATTGCCGGGGAAGTGTAAATAGGAGCCTTTTTCTTTCTAAAAAAATAAAATAAAAACACAATTAAACATAAAAATGATATGCATAGGGAAAGAGATTCTAGAGGAATATTTGTAGCTAGAGGTAGAAGCTTAATTCCAACAACACCAGTCACCCCATCATGATCTCGTAGTGTCATACCATCCACCGAAACTCACATACCATCCATTGCATGCAGACATAGAATTCCTGAGGTACTGAGATTTGAAATCCAACCTAGAAATTCACCAACTTCATCAACCAAAGCAGTTGTAGAAGAGGAAGATCCTACATCTCCAACATAAGGAGTAATTTTCCTAACTTCAACTGGAGAACAACTTCTAGCCCAAGAACTATAAGTCCCTAGTGAAGAAGAGGAAGAATAAACGTATTTTCATATACCATTGATAGAGGAACCAAAAGAACTAGATGAAGACCAAGCAAATCCAATTTTGGAACCTTACATTAGTCGTGAAGAATATACAATGGATGGGGAAGGAGAAGGAGAAGTACATGATGTAAATGATGAACATTTTAGAATCGGAGGAGGTGGACCTAGGATTGGAGGTGGAGGAAGGGGGAGAGGAAGAGGATTAGGAGAAGACATAGGAGAACTAGATCCTGTTGGGTTTCTTATCTTTGATGAAGAAACTACAACAAAAATGAAAAATATCTCACCCTCTATCCTTCCTAACTTCCATGGATTAAGAAGTGAGGATCTTAAAACATTTATTTTTGAGTTCGATGTTTTATGTAGATCTTATGACTATTTGTTCGATTCTCAAAAGTTGAAATTATTTCCAACAACTCTTAAGGATGAAACATTAAAATGGTTCATGAGTTTAATAACAAATTGTATTAGAACATGAGAAGATATGAAAACTACATTATTAGAAAAATATAAGGATTACTGTATGCCCCATAATCATAAGGATGAAGTTTTTAAAATGATGCAAAGAGAAGCTGAAAATCTTGAGGATTTAATTGAAAGGTTTAGTTATAATCTTAAAAGAGCTAAAATGGAGAATTTAGATGAAGATACTCTGAAATCTCTCCTATTAAAATCCATTAGAGATGAATGGATAGATATCCTCAACATGATGGGAAAATGAGATATTTCTCAGTTACCTTTAACAGAAATTTCTGAATTATGCATACATCTTTCAAGAGGTAAGTCAAAAGTTGGAAAGAGTTCAAGATATCGTGTTATCTCTAGAATTAATAAATATTTTGTTGGAACAGTAAGTAGGGCTGAAATATGCAATTTGATTAATGAATTTAAAACAAACATTCTAGGGAGTCTTAGTGAAAAAATAGACACCTTGAAATTACAAAACAAGCAAAAATATGAAAGTGATTCCTTATCTATTTTTTGTCCTAAATTCAAAATAAAATAAAAAACCTTCAGATAATGTCCTCTTGATTTGAAGAGTGTAGAAACTTGTGTTATATGTGCAGAAAATCATGATACAAAAAATGTCCTTCAATACCATGTCTTAAAGTTGTTTACCAAGAGGAAGTAGTTCCAAATCAGAAAGACCCTCTTTGTTTTATTTGCAAAAGACCATGACAAAGTCAAGGATTTAACAATCAAACATATGCCCAACCACCACAAAACAATTGGACTACACCTATGCCTTGGAAAACATGGCCTCAACCTAAACCTTGGGCACAAGGATGGAAAAATACTAATGGAATATGTTCTCAATATCATCGATACCTTCAAAATTATCTTAATTTTTCACCACAATATTTTCCTTAATCTAGTCAGTCGCCACCCCAAGCTCAAATTCAAAATCCAAATCCACAACTCTCATTACCATTTCTACAATGACAAAATTTATTGCCTGCTCAACCACTTCTGAAACCAAATAATAAAAATTCACATCATGCTTAAAATATGGAGGGACACACTTTCAAGACCTATATGATAACTCCTTAGATATTAACAATGTTCAACTTAGATCTGGTAGAGCATTGGAAAATAATTCACCATCTGTTGTTATTCAGGAAAATGAAAATCCTCAAAAGAAGGATGATCACTCTAAGGAAGAGACATCTCTTCATCGGGATGAAAATATTAAAAAACAAGCTGTTACACTAAAAATTGTCATCTTGACATTCTACTATTTGTATGAGCTCATTATCACTCATACTTCCTCCTTTGCAAGTCTAACACATCAGTTCCTCATGTCAAGCCTTGAAAATAAGAGAAAAGTTCTTAAAAATCTCTTTAACTATGGTATCGCACTTTCTCTTTGTCTTTCCTGCGGTCCCGCACCTAATGTTCATGACTCCTGCATACCTGAATGCTCTTTCTCTGTGTTATGGGTGCGGACCCCTGTAAAAGATTAAAAAGGCACAAGTAAACTCAAAAAGCTCACTTTCAGTAATTTCTAAAAGCCTCTGGAAAGAATCTTGCGGTGGCAGAACCGCTTTTTTGAGTTTCATGTATCCCTTACCTTAAGGAGCTAACCCCTTGATGTGAGGATCTTATCCCTTTGAAGGAGTATTCTATCCCTTCATAGTTGGAACTGAAACCTCCTCTTTTTCACTATAAAAAGAGGCATTCGGTAGCCTCAATGGGAGTTCAAGCTTTAGAATTATTTGAGGTTAAGTGCTGTTGGGATTCAGACTCATTTAACTGAGATTTTGTGAGGAAAGATCACATACCTCTATCTGTCTTGGTTGGAAGAGTGCAAGGCTTGTCAGAGTAGAGGAGATTCCTACTTTCATGCCTCAGGAAGGCCTGTTCAACATCAAGGCTAAGGTTGTAAGGTTTTCCTTCTTTCAAAGTTAATACAAATGAATTCATTTTTCTCAATAAGCTGCTAATTAACTGTTTATTTCATAGATTCCTTGATCACCATGATAGGAATGATTTATAATATTTACTATACAGGTGCTATTTAATATTTGCTTGTTTGTGACTGCAGGTTTATAAAGATAACTCCTTCAAGTGACCGAGGGACAACTACTTCGAACACGCATTGGATCTACGGTAAGACCTTGACACCTTATAGTATTCTTTTGTAAATCGCATATGTCTAGAGAAATATAGGTTTATTTGGCTGTTTGTTGCTAGATTACCTTTTGGCACTAGGGAGATCGATCTTGTCCACAAGATTGATTTATCTAGTCAACAAATTGGCGACTCCGCTAGGGAAGGATTCTTGTTGTTTGGTTTTCCTTTGTTTTGACTTGAGAAAATGATTTTTCTGGATTTTTATTGATGGATACTTGCCTAGGTAGCTTAGGTTTACTTTGATTTTAAAAGTTTTGAAATATTTTGTGTTTTTCTTCAACTTTTCTGGGGACCGCACTTTGTTTTTTTGCACAATGCGGGCAGTTTTTCACTTTCCTAAGTAACCAGTGCGGGACTGCACCTGTTACTTCTGGGGCCTGGGGACCCTCTTAAATTTTTTGAAAAACTACAGATTTCTCCTTCTAGTTTATTTTTAATTTGATTTAGGGTTTTTAGTATCTGCCCAGATCTATATTGTTCCTGTCAAAAGCCTCTTGTGAGTGAGTTCCAACAGTATTTGTGTTTTGGGTGATTTTCTATAATTTTTGCATACTTGGATTGGTTTTCACTTGGTCTTTGTAGTGACTCAAAGATTGGAAGCTCGAAATATCTCAGATCACACTGGGCTTTTTGTCTTCTTGGTGAGTCTGACTTGGTTATGAAATCCATCCTTTCTTGAGAAATAGATCTAGTTGTCTCTTTGCAAATCTTTGAACAAACTTTGTTATAAGTTCTGAATTTCATTTTTACAAAAGAAAACATATCTGGATGTTTTTTGGTTTGTTTGTTATTCTAGACAAATGAATCCTCAGTTTACTTAAACACTAAGTAAAACATTCTCAAAAAAATTAAAGCTTTTATTCAATTAGATATTCAAAGTTTGTAGATCTCAAAATTAGCTTTTCATAGTTTTGAGTGCGTTTTAGAATTTGTAGATTTCTTTTGAAGGAAAGTTGTTTTTTGTAGTTTCGAGTCTTGAAAGAAAAAGGGATTTATTGTGAGCATTGATTATTTGTCTCGTTTTGAGTTCTTATTGAAAAAACAAAAAGATTTTCTTTCATTTATTCTTCATGTTTAAAGAAATAATTGTCTCTTAAAAGAATTGCATTCTCGAACTCTTTCTTTAGCTAGAATTTCATTGAAAGAAAAACGAATTGATTATCATTTTTAGGTGCATTTTTTAGTGTTTTTGGAAGTCGAGTCTTCACACCATCAAAGTTTCATTTCCATACCTATTGACTTAAAGAAAATCCCATAAAAACAACGCTTAATTAAAATTGATCCAGTAATCTTTTTATTTCTAGGGCTCTTATCACCAATATAGCTTAGGCTAGTATCTTGGAGTAGGGAGTAATTAACTCTCCAAGATAGTAGATAAATCTTGCGGTAGGAAATAAATCTAATTGTAATTGCTACAATCTGGGAAGCTTCTCTTAAAGGAGTTAATCACGATATCATGTCTGAACCTTTGAGACAATCAATTCTGTTTCATTGGGAAAGATAGAAGATCTGTGCGCATTACAAACAGTAAACCTCGGATTAACCATTGTTGAGGAGCCTGGGGTCGCTTGTTGGTAAACCTCGGATTGACCATGTCGAGGAGCCTTTAAGGGGATTGAGCTTTGTTACTCTGCCCTTGCGTGTGGAATTGGATTGTAGATTTTTCCCCCAGTTGTATTTGTTATTGCTAGTAACCTTAGTGTCCATAAGCTTAAGATTATTTCCTAAGGTGACGATGAAGGAAAGATCTCACTGTACCTGGAGCAGATGTCAACTAGACTCACTTGGACTCCCTGGGAGGTTCTCTTCACTCGAGATGGTTTTGTGAAGAAACTTGTGCCAGTCTATTTCATTAAGCAGGTTGTCGGGGTAACTGTTCCAACCGCCCTTTCTGTATTAAACTTCTACTAATTTGGATTTCATCACCAACAGGGGTTTTTAGTATGGGAAGTTACTGTTTGTGCATGGTTTGAACTCGTATATTTTTTAGGCATGTGATTCAGTTGTTTGTTTCTTTAGAGACTTTAGGTGTTTTTATTGGAATTTTCTTTGTTTGTGTGTGATTGATTAATATTTAATCGTGGCAGAATTACCGAGACAATCCCGGAGACTTCAGGGGAAGCCCCTTAAGTATACACCAGGTCATCTTGAATGGCTGCATGCTCTAGTATCATCTAGTAGTGGTAGAATTAGAACAACAGAAATTGGAAGTTCATATATATTTGTTCATCCTGATCATCAAATACCCACGACAAAACACATTCAAGAACCGATTTCAGTTTCTGAAGTTACTGGTAGTATTTCTCCTTCCAGTGAACTAGCTGAAGAACCTAAAATTTCCAAACCTAGCACTGAATATTATGTTTTGGAAACATCCTTAGGATTTATTACTCCAACTTCTAGCGATCCTGGTTCACCTAGGGTAAGAAATATTGTTATTGAAGATCTTCCATCTAGCCTCATTTCCATTGAAGAACTTGCTAGTCCAGACGAAGAGGTATCTCTTCCCAAATCCCCTCAGTCTTTGAATATTAGGGAGCGTGAATCCATTTTCTACAACCCTATTAGGAGTGACGCTTGGTATCTATCTTTGATAAAAAATTTAGAAAACTCGGGTCTTGCTTTTTCTCCACCTTGAATTCCGTTTCATCCTACGCCCAGAGGTTATTATCCTTCATCTATCATGGCAGGAGAGTCATCTATGTTTTCCCAATCACCGAAAGCATTTTCAAACGGTGGTCCTTCTGTTCCTACGGGGTGCCAGGCTCTTTCTGGTACTTTCTCAGGAGCAGCTCCTCTACCGATTGAACAAGTATTATCACCTGGTCTTAATGGAATTAAAACTGAAACGTCGAACACAGAGCAAATCTTTATGATGTCTGGTAATATTCCAAATCCTCAACCTCAAGGTGGTCAGTTACTGCCTGGGGGGCAAACTCAAGGTGGTCAGTTACTGCCTGGGGGGCAACCTCAAGGTGGTCAGTTACCGCCTGGAGGGCAACCTCAAAATGGTCAGTTACCACCTGGGGGGAAACCTCAAGGTAGTCAGTTACCGCCTGGGGGGCAACCTCAAGGAAGTCAATTACCGCCTGGGGGGCAATTACAGGGTAATTGTTTCCTAGGAAAAACTGTAGGACAATATTATTTTGGAGAACAACCTCAATAACAGTACATACCTCAAGGTTATCAACCTTCAGGACAGTACATAGCCCAAGGTCAACCCCAAACTCAGTATGTTCCTCAAAGTCCTTATCAACCCCAGATTCAGTATGCACCTCAAGGCTATCAACCTCAAGGTCAGTACCCAACTCAAGGTTTTCAACTACCTTCTGGTCAATCATTTGTACAAGGAGTTGGAAATTTACCACTTAATTATTAACCCTATGTTCAACCAGGCTATGGTCCTTCATATGTATAACCTTCTATGGGACAATACCCCGGAATAAACATGGTGTGGGATCCATCCCAAATTCAATAGACTATGCAACCTAATGTGCAGTTGTCTACTCAACCTGGAGAGCCTTTGGTTTCTGGTCCAACCTAGCAACCTGTCCAGCCTACTGTTCAAATCCCTGCAACTGGTTCTATTCAACAATCTGGGCCTAGTACACCTCAGACTCTGCCTCAAACTGCTGCAACTACTGCAAAATCTGTTCAACCTATAACACATGTTTCTAAAGTATCTGTTAGGTCTCTGTAATAAGCAAGATTGGCAAAAGTCCGATCACAGAGTTAACATCATTTCAACCAACTTTGGGATTCTAGGATCTAGCCCTCCTGAATCCGGAGAGGGATCTCTCCAATATGTACAAAGATGGATTTGTCTTTGAAGTTTTAGGGTAATGATATTAGGCTAGTTATGAAGTCCAAGGATTTGTTTGGTTTTTTGGATGGTTGAACATAGTTGTTGTCCGAGGCTGAAAGATCTATATGCAAATAGGTTCAAAAGTGAGAAGTTGCAAGAAAAAAGAGTAAGCTTCGGTCCAAAAGAGAGATGATGGCAGGTTTTCAGTCCATTGGGCTATGGAGTCATAAGAGGATTTAATTGAAGCAATCAGGTCCAAGAGTTGTCTATGGGGCAAGTCATCTATGCCTAAGGATCTCTTTAAAGTTTGATTTATGGAATGGAGTGATACAATAAGAAAGGGAAATGACAGATGCATAACAAAGAGCAACCCAGGATCTGGTAAGTACTTTGAAACTAGCCAGCCTTTGACCAGGCACTTAAGAAAAACATAGAAGCAAACTAGGATCTAGTAAGTACTTTGAAACTATCCAGCCTTTGATACACTTCTGATTGAAAACATAAAAAAAAAAAGGGAAACTCAAAGATAACACAGAATGGTCTAAGATCTGATAAGTACTTTCAAACTAGTCAGCTTTTAACACATCCTAAGGGAAACAATCAAATAGTTGAGCAAATAAGAAAGGGACTCAGGGCTAACCTTAATTTCCTCAGTTCATCTTCACACAACATATATCGAAAGTAAATTTTTAAAAATAACATTCAGCTAAGACAACAAGATGAGGGAACGCCAACATCCCTGTACTTAAACTGAATTAAGTCATTTTCAAATAACATAGTTGAGAGAAAACATTTAAATAAAGGTTTTTCAGCCAGAGAAGGTTACTGATATACAGTAGGCCCTAACCCTATTTAAACTGTTCTTTATAGTGAAAAATGAAACAAATTGAAAACAGAAACAAAATATGAGTTACAGTGAGAATAACATCACCATCAGCATAGACCAGGATCCCATAAATCAGCTTGTATTGATGATTCAAACCAGTTACAATCTTCAAATCCAGTGTTTTAGTCTATCTCTCTTCATAACCTAACCTATCTGTTACAAGCAGAGCTCCAAGAGCCAGTGAAATCCTATCTACAATCAAGAGTCTTCAGCTCAGTTACAATACAATGCTTCAGCAATTTACATTCACAACCAACCCTTCACTCATCTTCTACTGAAGTATTTATAGAAAGATGAGGAGGTGAGATCTGATGAAAAGATCTCAAAAACCAATTAATACAGATATTAATGTCTTCTTGGCCATCGAGGGGCTCAACGAAGAACTATACAGGTGTTCCTTTGTATTAAATGATTTACACTCATGAATTTAGCTCGGTGGGAGCTTTATTAGACTTTTGAGGCTCTGTGTATCAATAGGGTTGCTCTGCTGACATTCTGTCATTAATTTCCTGGCAGAAATAACTCTTTTGGCTATGTCGAGGCAAAATGTCTGACTTTGATCAATAAATTTGGTTCTTGATTGAATCCTTTGAGGCACAGCTGGTGCTTTAGTTGGTGGGAAGAATCAATTTGCTTCCAGCTGTGGCGGTGAAGGATTTCCTGATAAAACACTTTAGATTTTCCTTCAAATCGTGTTTTTAGATCGGGGATAAGGCGTTTGATAACTGTCTTAGCCTTAATCCCCACAAATCTGTCCACTAATCTGCTGTTCTCGTTCATTCTTAGTCTTCAATCTCTGATACTCTTTTTCTGCATTGATCTTCACGGTTTTCCTGTCATGCAGGGCTGCGCAGGTCATATAAGGCATCAATGCCTAACAAAACATCAATGAAACGTGATATTAAACCCTGTGGATGATTTCCTTATGTATTCGAAAGCCAGAGGATCGTCATCCTCAGCCTGCGAAAATTTCTTTATTTTAAGCGAAAAAAACCTTAAACCTGCACAATACAAACAAAATGAGGAAATCCTGCGTTTATATGGGTAAATCTTCATCGAAGGGCATGTGGGAGAATGAGACGATCGGAGTCGTTGATCGCGCTATGATCGAAGGTCGGGAGCGACTTGGAAAGTCAACGGCGGAGGAGTTTTGACGGGGCCATAGAATCAAAAGGACGAATAATAGCCGTCGATCTGCAGAGATCGACGGCGGAGATTGAATCTTGGACGCGCTGGGGCCCGGCTAAAACGCGCACAGCTTCATTAAAGAGCAGGCGTTTCAAACGGATGAGAGCCGTCGGATGCGTGAGGTCAAATCGGACGGTGATCATTGATTCCGTTGGGCGGCCTTCGTCCGACGGATAACGCGTGGGGGACCAACTTTGTGCAGCAGTTTTTAAAAATGTACGGGGACGCGTGGCAACCAGCGTATGGAATCGTTGGGCAATCGAGAAAAATCGTCCTTCACACGAAGGCGTTGCGGAAAAAACCAAGCGGTTTCGAGAAGTGATGTAATGCTGGGGGGTCCACACGATAGGTCTCGTGCCGCGCCGTCCGATCTACGGAGCAGATCGACGGTCGAAATTGTTTTTAAAGTCATATGGGTGGAAAACCTTTAAAATCTGATTAAACCCAATTTTCACAATTTATAAAGGTTTTTTGGGTATTGGGTGGAGGAAATGAATAAGCGCCCGATAGGTTTAGCAACGGGTCCTGGCGCTCGGGCATATGAAGGAAAAAGGGGTCAGTGGCTTAGCCTGAGGGGCTTAAGTCCAGCACATAGAAAATATGTATTTCCTATGGTTTTTAAAGGGAAACGAAGGCTGTGATAAGGTCAAAAAGTGGGTTTTCAACCTTATGGAAGGGATTTTAATAAAATGGAAAGGAAGGAACATGAATTTGTGGGGTTTTCATGGGGAATGGAGAATAGCAAATGAGGTTAGTGGTGGAAAGAAGAAAAAAAAGGGGAAAGGGTCCTTTGCAGAAGTATTGAACTGTGGATTTTATAGGATTTCAGAGGTTTTGAAGAGGGAAACAGCTGTGAAGATTAACCAGCAGTATGAGTTTCACCAAAAGACTTCAAGCACCAAAACATTTAGGACTGAATTTGTTTCTTGAAGGCTGCAAAGAATATTTAGCCACCAGCTGATATGATAGGAAAAATATGGGTGGCTAATAGCAGCTCCACTTGGGGATGTTGCCTTCCTGAAGGCATCAAGAATTCAGACTTGATTTCTCTGGGATGCTGACTGGTGCCTGATCCATTATTTGCTCTAGCTTTGTTCTGAAAAGTAATATCAGTCATGAAAGAAATATGAACTTCATCAATACAACCTCTACCTACCCAATCCTACTGATCTATCATTTTTTCTTCATCAGAGTGCACTTGGATTGGCAAACACTTTTCACAACATTTTATTCTTTTGAAAGCATAAAAAACTAATCTACTTCTATTCCTTATTTCTCCTTGAACTCAGATTAAACAGTTGAGCTCAAATATTTCTCTACCTATTCTACTGTCTGTTGGGATTAAACTGTCCAACAGGCTTTCATTCTCTAAATTCTAAAGCAGAAATTTAAAAACAACTTAGTCAAGATTAAGCTGTTTGACTAACTGTGATCTATGGCATAAAAACAAGTTGCACATAGATTATTATTTGCAGAAAAAATAGAAACAAAATGGAAGGCTTAAGATCTGAAAGTCTCTTATCATGGCCCTCTCTTTTCTTCACAGCTCTGTTTTTGCTTTTTCTTTGCTTTTGTTCTAGTTCATATTTTGGGAAAATTAGAACCAGTTTTTTCTTTTATGACTTAGAAAATAAAACAGTTTTGAGTCATCTCTCTTTGGAAACTTTGGTTCAGATTTTGAGTTCGTTTGAACCTTCAATTTCTATCCTAATTTATCCACTAATAAGCCAAGATTGAACAGTTTGGAAAATCATATTTTCTACCCTATTAGCAATAAATTGAAAACTAGTTAGTCAAGTTTAGGCTGTTTGACTAGCTAGAAGTGTGTTTTAGGAGTGGAATTTGAGCTTGCACACTTTCAGATTTGTTTCTCTTTTGGGCATGGGGCTTTGCCTTTCTTGTTTCCATTTCTGCCCTCTTTTCTTTATTTTCTTTGTTTTTGTATTTTTGATCTTTCATAACTTTGAATACAATGGGGGATGGACTATTCATAAAGGAAAAAAGATAAAAATGCTTCAAAACATAAAATGGATCAAGAGAAGTAATGCTTAAGCATCTTGCCATTGACAAGACCCCCAAACAATTCTGTTCCATCCAGTTCCTGTAAGAAAAATGCATTATTACCAGCGACTGAATGAATAGAGTAAGGGCCAAACCATATATTATCAAATTTTCCATGCTTTCCCTAGTCTTCCCTCCTTGAATCCCACTTCAAAACTTTGTCCCCAATCTTGAAATTGCTAGCCTTTGTTCTTCTATAAAACATCTTCTTGATACTGTCTTGTTTCTGTAACGCTTTGTTATACACTTCCTCTCTGGTTTGCTGAAGATGAATGGTTTGATTTATTCTTCTGATTATGTCATTTTCTTCAGTCTGCAACTCTTGAATTAACTTCATAACTAGTACACCAAGGTTGTTAGGAAAAATTGCATCTGTACCATACACAAGCTGGAAGGGTGACATACCAATAGATTTCTTCAAAGTTAATCTGTCAGCCCAAAGTGCATGGATCAGCTTTGTGTGCCAAGACTTTTTATTGTCCTCCAACAGTTTCTTGATTATGTTCACTAAGCTTTTGTTGGAAGATTCTGCAAGTCCATTCCCTTGAGGGTAATAGGCCGTGGAATGCCCCAATGTTATCTGGTATTTATGACAGAAGTCCACCATTTTCTTTGATCCAAATGTTGCTGCATTATCTGTGATGATCTTGGTAGGACAGCCAAATCTGGAGAGAATGTTAGTCTCCATGAATTTTAAGATAACTGAGTCATTGGCTTGCCTACAAGGAATGGCTTCTATCCACTTAGTGAAATAGTCTGTGGTAGTAAGAATCCACCTATGCTGGGCAGAAGATGGTGGATGGATTTCTCCTATGAAATCAAGTACCCACTGTTGAAAAGGGGCTTCAACAGTGATTGGATGTAGAGGCAGGGGTAGTAATTTTCTCTTGCCTTCAAATAGTTGGCATTTATGGCAAGTAGTGGTCATCTTGTGTACATCGGGAAAAAGAGTAGGCCAATAGAAACCAGCCCTCAGAATTTTCTTGGTTGTTGCCTTCCAGTATAAATGACCTCCACACTCTCCTTCATGGAATTCCTGCTTAACCTTCTCTGCATCAAACTCAGGCAAACATTTAAGCAATACACCACTTGCATTTTTCCAATAAATACATTTATCAAATATGCAATAGTTTACATCCTTTAACTTTAGGAATCTTGCCTTTGTTTTTGATAAACCAGGAGGTGTATTCAGATTAAGCAAAACATAAACAATATCAGTATACCAAGGAGAATTCACAAAATGGTCTTCAATAATGGGAGCTGAGAATTCTTCTTGGTCATCCAAAGCATTAATCATATTAATATCAAGAACTTCACAATTTGACTCGGCCATTAATTTAGCTAGGCCTTGGCCTTTGATGAGCTTGGTGGGTTTTATCTCTAAATCATACTCAAGAATAACAGCAATCCACTTACCTCTCTTACCATCTGGGTCCTGTGTTAGAATGTCTTTAACAACTAAATTTGGGACAAAGGCAATAATGTGTGAGTGAAGGATGTATACCCTGAAGTCTTTTAAAGCCTTTACCAAAGCAAAAGCCTGCTTCTCCATAATGTTATACTTCAAAGGGGAATCCCTTAATGCCTTGCTAAAGAATGCAATGGGTTGCTCTCGTCCTTGTGGATTTTTCTGTAAAAGGACAGCTGCAATGGTATGTTCTGATGCAAATGAGAAGATATAAGAATCTTTTTAAAAATCAGGACTGATGAGAACCGTTGTTTTGGTTATCGCTTGTTTAACCAGCTCAAAGGATGTCTTTGCTTCCAAGGTCCACTTTACCCCTTGCTCCTTCTTTAACATATTTGTGATATTCCTAAGGAGCTCAGCCAAGTTGGGGATGAACCTTCTCAAAAAGTTGATCTTTCCAATGAAAGACTGCAGCTCTTTGATGTTTCGAGGGTGAGAGATTTGCAATATGGCCTCTATCCTCTTTGGATCTATCTTTATACCCTCTTCTGAAATGATGTGCCCAAGAAGTTTACCTTCTTGGAGACCAAATAGTGTTTTCTTAGGGTTTAAAGATATTCCAAACTTTCTACAATTCTCGAAAAATTTTCTCAAATGTTCTATGTGTTTTTCATCTGTTTTTTAAAACACAGTGACATCATCAAGATAGATAATGATGAAGAAACCCAACTCTTCCAATAATGCTATGTCCATGGCTCTTTGAAAGGTTGCTCCAACATTCATTAGACCGAAAGGCATTTTCAGATACATGAAAGTGCCCCATGGTGTAGTAAAGGATGTCTTTAATTGATCATCAGGGTGGACTAAGACTTGATTATACCCTGAATAGCCATCTAGCAAAGAAATTCTTTTAGACCCCACCACCCTTTGTAAAATATGATCCCTCTTGGGCAAAGGGTAGTTGTCTTTTAATGAAGTTTTGTTTAAATTTTTAAAGTCTATACAAAGCCTGATTTCTCCAGTTTTCTTCCTAACAGACACCAGATTAGACACCCATTTAGAATACCTAATAGGGACAATAATACCAGCATTGTGCATCTTCATGATTTCCTTCTTAACCAATGGTAGCTGGACAGGGTTTATTCTGTGCAGTTTCTGTTTGAATGGTTTTTGGTTTTCTTTAAGAGGGATTTTGTGCTGTATCATTTCAGTGTCATAAGACTTAAGATCTTCATAACTCCATGCAAAAACATCAGAAAATTCTTTGAACAGCTCTATATATTTGATTTTAACATGAGCTGGCAAAGTTTTGGACAGTTTGATCATTTTCGGTTTCTCCTCACTGCCTATATTACATTCCTCCACTTTAGTTTCTACAGGTTCCAGTTTAGGTTTATTGGCCACATCATTAAAATCAAACAATTCTTCTAGAGGGGCCAAACCCTTGGGCAAACTATCATCCTTAGAATGCAGAGTTTCCAACTCCTCTGTTTCAGATTCTGCACTCAACTTTGTTTGGTTTCTAAGTTTGCTAGTCTAAAGGTTAATATTTACAAGCTCAGAAGACGGTTCTTCTTCACCAAGAAAATTTTCTTCACTGCAGTCTGTATCATAGTCTGAATCTGAGCTATGGAGTTCAAACTCATTTCTGAATTGCATGAAGTCTTCTATTTTTTTATCTCCATCAAACACCTTCCAATATTTCTTGTTATCCGGGATAGCTGGTCTGAATTTAATCTGAGATGTGTCATCATATAGCATTGGGCAGGTTCTAGCAGCAAAGGCTAAATTGTGGGCTGCAATGTTTCTTTCCCTTGGGACAAAACCCAGGTTGGCCTCGTCAAATTTTTTCAAAAGATCCATGACATCATTCCTGTAGGCCCTAAGTCTGGGGTGATTTGCATTATATTCCCCATTGACTTGCCTAATGATCAATTCAGAATCCCCAAATACATTGATTCTCTTGGCACCTAGCTTTTTCAAGAGATGCAAGCCTAAGAGAAGGGATTCATATTCTTCTATGTTGTTGGAACACTGAAAGTTTAATTTACATGAAATACATTCTGTATGATTTTTTTCAGTGTTAGTAATCCAGACACCTGCACCAGCATTTTTTCTAGTGCATGACCCATCAAAATACATAGTCTAGAGAGGATTATTTTCAGTTTTATCAGTTTGGTGCATGTCCTCTGTATGATTTGACCCCTCAAGTTTTCATTGGGTTGAGGATTGCTCCCTTGATTGTCAAGGTTTAACAGCAATGGATTCATGACTTGTAATTCAAGACGGGTGTTTTGTTTGCCAATGTTTTCAAATGTAGCAAACTGTTTTGACACTTCAGTGCTGTGTTCCTCTTCCTCCGTTTCAGCCATTGATCCTTTTAGAGTGATTTGTTCAGGGAGGGTTTCATCATTAAACATGATAAAAGAATCAAGGCTCATACTTACAGCGTATAGAGGAGAGTTTTGAGGCCTGTCTTGACTTGTCACTATGTATTGCATGTGGGACTCCCTGTAAAGTCTTCTAGTCTGATTGAAAACAGGGATAGTCACATAGGTCATCTCCATTTGCATGGTCCCCTGTAACTTAGCCCCCCAAGATCTTGATAAAAGCATTCCATACTTTGGGGGTACATCAGCGACAACAACATCCATGACCAAACACTTGGCTGGAATTTGGGCTAAATTAACACAGAGGTCCTTGATCAATCCTAGACATTTAACTCTGCTTGAGTCAAAGGAGTACAGGTCTTTGTAAGGTCTGGTAATTTCAAGACCCAGGCTTTCCATCACAGCTTTTGGCATTAAATTATGGGAAGCGCCTGAGTCATGCATAGCATTGTGCAAAATTTTGTCATGAACGTTCAAACTTACATAGAAGGGAGGGACAGGTCCCTCTTGAAACTTACCTTCAATCTTTGGACCAAAAATAAGCTCTGGCTGGTCGTCATTAAGATTTAGTGTATCCTCATTTTCTTCTAGGTTCAAAGCCTTCAAAATTTTGGACCTATATACATGTTGGGCAGCTAACTCAGTCAAAGGAACAGAAATTTTAATCTTTGAGATTTCCTGTTCCAGACTGAAAGGAATCTGATTCTTTAAGGTGTTGGTTTCAGCCTTATTTACTGCCACCTTATCAGCAACAACAACTTGCTGATTTGTTTTATCTACAGTTGACACAGCGGTTATAATAGGAGTACTAGCTGAAGTGTTAGTACTACTGATGTTTGCACTCTGTTTTTCCAGATTTTGAGTGTCTTTCTCTTTACCTTTACCAGAATTATCAGCCACTGTTTTGTCTTTTTGTTTGACTGTTCTAGGCTTGGTTGCAGTGCTGCTTTGAGAGGATTTGTCAGAGTTTTTGTGGTTGGGGGTTTGTTGATTAGATTTACTTCTGAGTTCATATTCCTTTGAAGGCTCTATGACAGCATTTTCCATGTTTTGATAATAATTTTCATTATCATCTCTTTTGTCATCATAAGGTGTATAAAGACCTTGTTTCCTATCATAATCAACCTCGAATTCATCATCAACTACCCCAAATAAGTTTATATCATCCTCCTCTGTTATTTGATCTGTTTCCTCAACCTCACTTAAATAGTTTTGATGAAAGGGAGGAGTGATCTGCTGATCATCTTCCCTTGGTCGGTTTGGAGGTTGATTCCTTCTTAAATTCTGATTCTGGTTTTGGTTTCTATTTTGAGGAGCATTTTGATTTAGACTTTCTTGCGCTCTCTCTAGAATGCTCATTTTCTTCATCATTTCTTCCATCATTCTTTCCATTTTTTAGCTTGAGGTGGAAGGTGTGGATTCCTCTCTAAAAGATACTCTCTTTTCATCTTTCATTCTTGCTCTCTTCTCCATAAGGTTAACTTCCACAGAAAGAGCACCTCTTTGCATATCTTCAAGGGTTGCAAAATCTCTTTCTCTGAGTGAATAGGTCATGTCAGCATCAAACCCTTTAGGAAACTTGTTTAAAGCTGAGCCCTGTGGAGGTTTTAGTTCAGGAGAAAGTGCATTATACACACAAATATGGTACAATAGGCCTGTACACTTTCCCCTGGGTTTCTATGTAGATAGTTATAGTCAGCAAGGACTTGGAGAGGATTCTTCCTCACTTCCCATTTGTTTAAGTATGTTTGATGGAAGCCTTGGAGATCATTAATACTATGGGGGGCTAAACCTTTAAACCATTTTCTTGCTTCTCCCCCCAGACTTTGAGCAAATAGTCTAAGTTTGACAGAATCATCATCGATTTCATTTCTGTCAAAGTAGTCATTCATCTTGTCCACATGTTGTAATGTTGTTGTAGTATTGCTAGCATCATACAATGGGATTTTGGACTGATAGTCATGTGGAATATTGACTAATGGTACAGGAAGGACTAAGGGAGTATACCATGCTGCCATGATAGGCAGTGGAGGTGGGTTGACAAGAGGAGGCGTGGGCTGAAATGAAGTGGTTTGAGCAGTGGATTAAAGATGAACAGCAGTGGATGGAGCAGCAGTATATTGCTGAGCTGATCTTGGATAAGAGACACCTAGATTATGTAGAAAATGTAAATCAGGAGGTGATGAATCTCTATTCCCAAGGGGTTCACTTGTTTCCGGAGATGAATGTGAAGACTCAGAATCTAACTGATCTAAATCACCAAATGACCTAGTCCTAAATGGGTTGACTAAAATAGCTTGTGATTTTTGTAGAGCTGAAAGATTTTCAGGGACTGAATTAGCTCTTAGGGATGATCTGAAAACAATTGAAGATTGTATCTTAGGGGACTTCCTAAGGATACTTCTAGGTTATCAATTATCTCAGGTGGATCAGGGTCAGGATGGGCTCTAGTGCGAATCTTTCTAGGAGCCACTATGCTATGTTTTTAGACCCAAATAAACCAGAAAATTTCAACCAGATATGAAAATATTTAAGAGGTTAACTAATCTGTTTGAAAATCAATCCTACAGTCTTACAACTGGGTTTGAAGGATATTACAATGACAGGGGTTCTTCCCAGTGGAGTCTTAAGGTCTGTTTAGAATTGTGGAGTCACCAGGTGGAAAGTTTAGAGTGTGTCCAAAGAAGTACACTGTCCACCACAGTGCTTGTGAGACATCCCTTTTCAAGGGTATCCCAAAACACAAGAAACTCTAACCAGAGATTGACTGGGAGGGCATTCACCAGATATGTCACCTCTAAAAGAGGAAGGGATTCAGAGGCTACCTGGCCCTTTCCAGACTCTGTCTACGAGTACGAAGTAAAACACATCCAATTGTAAGCGAAATGTATGAGCAAGTGTTTTACTACCAATCTGAAATTCTTTTTGGTATTTTCTGAATTGTTTTTATTTATGGTTTCTAAGAATAAGCTACCTTTGCTTCAAAACTTAGCTATTGTTGTGAGACAAAGACAGTATACTCTTATGGCTAAGCTAGCTGATTTTTTAAGGTTAAAAAAAAAAAAACTTTAGAGAATCCTAGGGTTGACCTAGTTTGTCACTGATTCAAACAAGTTTCATCATGATTACCATTTCTTGGTAGTGCTTGAAAAGGCTGCTTTTACTCTCAAGGTTTTCTTGAATAAAAGGTTTCTGAGGTCTCTAAGGTTTTATACAAACACTCAGTCCCCAGCGGAGTCGCCAGAAATGTTAGGTGACTCCAGCTGGTTAATAAAGCAAATGCTCTATGAACCAAATCTCTGATGTCGTATGATTATCTTTAAATGAAAATGATTCGGGGTTGTCCCCAGCGGAGTCGCCATAAATGTTAGGTCTCTGTAATAAGCAAGATTGGCAAAAGTCCGATCACAGAGTTAACATCTAGGATCTAGCCCTCCTGAATCCGGAGAAGGATCTCTCCAATATGTACAAAGATGGATTTGTCTTTGAAGTTTTAGGGTAATGATATTAGGCTAGTTATGAATTCCAATGGTTTGTTTGGTTTTTTGGATGGTTGAACATAGTTGTTGTCTGAGGCTGAAATATCTATATGCAAATAGGTTCAAAAGTGAGAAGTTGCAAGCAAAAAGAGTAAGCTTCGGTCCAAAAGAGAGATGATGGCAGGTTTTCAGTCCATTGGGCTATGGAGTCATAAGAGGATTTAATTGAAGCAATCAAGTACAAGAGTGGTCTATGGGGCAAGTCATCTATGCCTAAGGATCTCTTTAAAGTTTGATTTATGGAATGGAGTGATACAATAAGAAAGGGAAATGACAGATGCAGAACAAAGAGCAGCCCAGGATCTGGTAAATACTTTGAAACTAGCCAGCCTTTGACCAGGCACTTAAGAAAAACATAGAAGCAAACTAAGATCTGGTAAGTACTTTGAAACTATCCAGCCTTTGATAACTTCTGATAGAAAACATATAAAAAACAAAAGGGAAACTCAAAGATAACACAGAATGGTCTAAGATCTGATAAGTACTTTGAAACTAGTCAGCTTTTAACACATCCTAAGGGAAACAATCAAATAGTTGAGCAAATAAGAAAGGGACTCAGGGCTAACCTTAATTTCCTCAGTTCATCTTCACACAACATATATCGAAAGTAACTTTTTAAAAATAACATTCAGCTAAGACAACAAGATGAGGGAACGCCAACATCCCTGTACTTAAACTGAATTAAGTCATTTTCAAATAACACAGTTGAGAGAAAACATTTAAATAAATGTTTTTCAGCCAGAGAAGGTTACTGATATACAGTAGGCCCTAACCCTGTTTAAATTGTTCTTTATAGTGGAAAATGAAACAAATTTAAAACAGAAACAAAATACAAGTTACAGTGAGAATAACATCACCATCAACATAGACCAGGATCCCATAAATCAGCTTGTATTGATGATTCAAACCAGTTACAATCTTCAAATCTAGTGTTTTAGTCCATCTCTCTTCATAACCTAACCTATCTGTTACAAGCAGAGCTCCAATAGCCAGTGAAATCCTATCTACAATCAAGAGTCTTCAGCTCAGTTACAATACAATGCTTCAGCAATTTACATTAACAACCAACCCCTCACTCATCTTCTACTGAAGTATTTATAGAAAGATGAGGAGGTGAGATCTGATGAAAAGATCTCAAAAACCAATTAATACAGATATTAATGTCTTCTTGGCCATCGAGGGGCTCAACGAAGAACTATACAGGTGTTCCTTTGTATTAAATGATTTACACTCGTGAATTTAGCTCAGTGGGAGCTTTATTAGACTTTTGAGGCTCTGTGTATCAATAGGGTTGCTCTGCCGACATTATGTTATTAATTTCCTGGCAGAAATAACTCCTTTGGCTATGTCGAGGCAAAATTTTTGACTTTGATCAATAAATTCGGTTCTTGATGGAATCCTTTGAGGCACAGGTGGCGCTTTAGTTGGTGGGAAGAATCAATTTGCTTCCAGCTGTGGCGGTGAAGGATTTCCTGATAAAACACTTTAGATTTTCCTTCAAATCGTGTTTTTAGATCGGGGATTAGGAATTTGATAACTGTCTTGGCCTTAATCCCCACAAATTTGTCCACTAATCTACTGTTCTCATTCATTCTTAGTCTTCAATCTCTGATACTCTTTTTCTGCATTGATCTTCACGGTTTTTCTATCGTGCAGGGCTGCGCAGGTCATATAAGGCATCAATGCCTAACAAAACATCAATGAAACATGATATTAAACCCTGTGGATTATTTCCTTATGTATTCGAAAGTCGGAGGATCGTCATCCTTGGCCTGCGAAAATTTCTTCATTTTAAGCGAAAAAAACCTTAAACCTGCACAATACAAACAAAATGAGGAAATCCTGCGTTTATATGGGTAAATCTACATCGGATGGCGTGTGGGAGAATGAGACGATCGGAGCCGTTGATCGCGCTATGATCGACGGTCGAGAGCGACTTGGAAATTCAGCGGCGGAGGAGGTTTGACGGGGCCATAGAATCAGAAGGACGAATAATAGTCGTCGATCTGCAGAGATCGATGGCGGAGATTGAATCTTGGACGCACTGGGGCCCGGCTAAAACGCGCACAGCTTCGTTAAAGAGCGGGTGTTTCAAATGGATGAGAGTCGTCGAATGCGTGAGGTTAGATCGGACGGTGATCATTGATTCCGCTAGGCAGCCTTCGTCTGACGGATAATGCGCGGGGGACCAACTTTATGCAGCGGTTTTGAAAAATGTACGGGGACGCGTGGCAGCCAGCGTATGGAATCGCTGGGCAACCTGGAAAAACCGTCCTTTGCACGAAGGTGGTGCGGAAAAAACCAAGTGGTTTCGAGAAGTGACGTAATGATGGGGGGTCCACACGATAGGTCTCGTGCCGCGCCATCCGATCTACGGAGCATATCGATGGTCGAAATTGTTTTTAAAGTCATATGGGTGGAAAACCTTTGAAATCTGATTAAACCCAATTTTCACAATTTATAAAGGTTTTTTGGGTATTGGGTGGAGGAAATGAATAAGCACCCAATAGGTTTAGCAACGGGTCCTGGCGCTCGGGCATATGAAGGAAAAAGGGGTAAGTGGCTTAGCCTGAGGGGCTTAAGTCCAGCACATAGAAAATATGTATTTGCTATGGTTTTTAAAGGGAAACAAAGGCTACGATAAGGTCAAAAAGTGGGTTTTCAACCTTATGGAAGGGATTTTAATAAAATGGAAAGGAAGGAACATGAATTTGTGGGGTTTTCATGGGGAATGGAGAATAGAAAATGAGGTTAGTGGTGGAAAGAAGAAAAAAAAGGGGAAAGGGTCCTTTGCAGAAGTATTGAACTGTGGATTTTATAGGATTTCAGAGGTTTTGAAGAGGGAAACAGCTGTGAAGATTAACCAGCAGTATGATTTTCACCAAAAGACTTCAAGCACCAACAAATTTAGGACTGAATTTGTTTCTTGAAGGCTGCAAAGAATATTTAGCCACCAGCTGATATGATAGGAAAAATATGGGTGGCTAACAGTATCTATAGTTCTAGTTTCTTCTATCCCTACATCTGTGCAAATCCCTCAAGTCTCTGTACCCCAATCAGGACCTACAGTTCAGACTTCGGTCTAGATACCTACAGGACAAGCTAGTACAAGTATGATTGTCACAATTCAACTGCAATTCATGTATCAACTGTACCAGGGACAATATCAATTCAGTCCCATTTCACAAAACCCAGTTTATCAGTATCAACCATACCCTGGCTATACTTATCAACAGCCTCAACAACCATAGTTTGGTCCGGTTAATCCTGGTTTCCCGGGGGGTTATACCATTCCTAATGCAAATCCGATTCCCAGCTATCCTGGGTATCCTCCTCCTGGAACTGCTCTTGTTACTCAAGGTTTTCGCACCCTAACCGTCAGTTACCATTTATTGCAACTTTGGATTTACCTGATTTGTCACGCCTTACGAATGATCCAAGTTTCTATTATCCGTACTGGCCGCCAATGCCGCATAAGTTTCCCAGTGATATACCGAAATTTGAGGGTAAGTCAGGAGAGGATCCGTCAAATCACGTTATGACTTATCACCTCTTATGTGTGTCTAATTTGATAATTGATTATTCAATTCGCTTACGTCTTTTTCAACAAACTCTAATTGGTCTTGTTGCCAAATGGTACATTGAGTTACCACGAGGCTCTTTTATTTTTCTTAACTCATTTTCAGTTTCCTGTCAGATACAACAATGGCACAGAACTATTGAATTCACTAAAACAATCCACGTCCACATATATTTCTTATCATATTCACGAATGGCGATGTAGAAGTCGTTTAGTGAAAGTTTTCATTCCGAATCAAATTTTGGTGGAATGGTTTGTTAAATCATTATTACCCAAAATCATTGAAGATGTAGCTAAGGTAGGAGTTGTTACTAAGGAGAAAGTCATTGCTCAAGCTCAGTATCTTGACCTCGTCTATACACAGTCAGGTACTTTACATGAAAAAATCCCCGATCTTCCAAAACAAGGTCAAATAACTGCAGCTCCTTCAGGGTCTCATGCCACTGACGGTATGATTGGTATATTCAATAATTAAATTAAGAAGAAATCTTAAAATAATTCTTCTCCTATAATAACTTTACCTGATTCCCCGAAAGGAGAATCTTCCACTGAAATTTATGCCGACATTCATGTCGTAGAGACATCTACAGCCAAATTTAAATCTGGCAGTAAAAATAAGGGGAAGAATAAAAACAAACAGAATTCGAAAGAAAAAATAGATAAAACTGAATCTAATGACGAAAAACGCAAGCCTCACTATCCTTGTTTCATTTGTGACGAGGATCATTTTACTAAAGAATTCCCACATCGAGCAGAGGTTTCAAAATTCGTTAAAGGTTCACAACAGCCTACTGTCTTGAAGGATTCTTTTCCCACTCAAGATAGTAAGATGATTGGCTCCACCTTGAATGCCTCAGAAGAACCCATTATGATGATGTCTCATGTTAGGATTGCGACGTGATCGCAAGATTATTGTAGTAAAAGTCCTGTTGGTGGTAAAGAAGCATAATCTTCTAATTCAAACACCTCAACTACACCTCCTCCTATTTCTGATCCCATACAGATCGAGAAACCCAATCCAGACTTAGTAATCAAACCTCTTGCTAAATGTGTACTTCATAAATTAGCTTTCAATCCACATGCGAGAGCTGCTCAGAATTACAACATAGTTGAGGACTTAGTTATTTCCCCTTCAGCAATGTCAAAGTGTTGCAATCGTGCCCAGCACAACGTAAATTACTTTTGTCTTCTATAGGAGCTATCGATATTTAGGATTCGAACCTTATAATCTTCGATTTAGAGAATAGTACACCCCACCTACCTCATCAAATGGCTTTCCAGATTCCAGTATTAGTAAAAAACAAACCGATCTTTCGAACTGTGATTGATGAAGGGGCTTCTGCGTGTATTATTTCGATCCAGTGTTGGAAATCGCTTGGTTCTCCTACACTTAATCAGTCTCCGACAATTCTAAAGGCTTTTGATGGCTGAGGGTTCCATCCTTTCATTATTTTGCAGGATTTACCTATAGGGGTCGAAGGTAAAACCGTAAATCTAGATGTGGAAGTGGTTGACGCCCCTCTAGATTACAACCTTCTCCTGGGTCGTAGTTGTTCTTATGCTATGACTACTATTGCTTCATCGGTCTTTCGGCTTATCAAGTTTCCACATCAGGGAAAGATCATTACAATAGACCAGTTAACTTATTTCTCATCCGATCTAGCCTGTACAGAAACTATCTAGCACATCAGTAAAACGGCTATCCCTTACAAGGATGTTGGGGTAGGTTTGATTAAAGATTCTGGTTTACTAGGAACTTTTTCCTTTCCTCCTCCTAACGTATCGCCTCCTATTGCAAATATTCATACGATTTCATCGAATACCATTACGTTTGATGATCCTTGGATCGTACCTTCCAATTCCAAGTTGGATTCATTTGATGGTGCGATGCCTTTGAGTCCCTTTGAAATTGCATATCAGGTTGTACAGTCGCTTTTTGTTCCTTCTTCAACCGAAACTGATCCAATGAATGGGATCCATGAGGAATCACTTTCTATATCTAGCTTAGCCACAACGAAATTTCCTGATCTTGTTCATACTGATGAGAAAATTTGTGAACTTTTGCCTGTTGACGATTTACCATGGGAAGATCTACATCATCGATCTTCGTTTTTATCTGAGCTGGATCATTTTGAAAATGATTTCGCTTCTATTTTTACTGCTGAATATGTCAAAGAGCCGCAGAATCCATTGCAAAATCCTGATTCTGAGTTAAAATTGGAAAATATCTCTCGAACGATTCCTATTGACATTTCAGTTAAGCCAGGAATAATTGAAAACATTCATATAGGTGCTTGCTATATGGATGATGAACTCCAATCTTATAAAGCCCTATTTCAAGAATTTTGTGACGTATTTGCTTGGTCATATGAAGAAATGCCAGGAATCGATCTGTCAATTGTTGTACATGAAATCAAGACTTACCCGAATGCCAAACTTGTCCGTCAACATCTATGTCAGATACATCCGAGAAAAGCTACTGCTATCAAAGCCGAAGTTGAAAAATTACTTTGTGCAGGTTTCATTTATCCAATTCCTTTAACCGATTGGGTATCGAATATTGTTCCTGTTAAAAAAAAACAAGGAACGATGAGAGTATGTATCGACTATAGGGATATTAATTGAGCTTGTCCTAAAGACAATTATCCAACTCCCTATATTGATCAAATAATTGATGATTGTGCCGGCAGTGAAATGTTCTCCTTTATGGATGGTTTTTCTGGTTACAATCAAATAAACATACTCCCTACTGATCAGCCTAAAACAGCTTTCATTTGTCCATGGGGGACATTTGCTTATTTCAAACTACCCTTTGGATTGAAGAACGCTGGGGAAAATTTTCAAAGGGCTATGTCTTACGCATTTCACGAAATTAAGCACATTGTGCAGCCTTATCTCGATGATTTACCTGCTCATTAATTGCATAGGGCCAACCAACTCACTCATTTATGAGCTATCTTTATGAGATGTAGGCATTATCAAATTCGGTTGAATCCGAACAAATGTGTTTTCTGTGTAGAATCGGGTCGCTTACTGGGATTTGTTATTTCGAAAGTAGGCAATCGCGTTGATCCATCGAAGGTCGAAACTATTATCAATCTACCTCCTCCTTCGACTCTGCGACAACTCCAAATTTTGCAGGGGAAAGCAAAAATTTTACGTCGGTTCATTCCTAACTACGCCAAGCTAACAAAGGGTTTTACCACGTTGTTAAAACAGAACGTTCCATTCTTTTGGGATGAGATCACTAATCGATCTTTTGATGCACTCAAACACGCGTTGACCCATGCACCGTTATTGCATCCTCCCAATTACAACCGGGACTATTTCTTGTACCTTGTTGCTTCTCATTCCACCATTGGGATGGTTTTAGTTCAGGAAGATGGATTCAACAATGAACATGTGATTTACTATCTTAGTCGAAATCTGCATCCGACTAAGATCAAATACACGCATGTGGAGAAATTGGCCTTGGCAGCTGTTCAAGCTGTCCAAATATTTTGACACTACATCTTATTACGCAAAACCACAGTAATTTCTGACTGTAACCCTATGATGTAAATCTTGACCAAACAATTTCTAGGGGGCAAGTATTCCAAGTGGATAGTTATCCTGTAGGAATTTGACTTGGAATTTGAAAAATCCAAGGCAAAGAAAATCTTTGGTTTTTGCCGAACTGATGTGTGATTTCCCCTCTACTGATACTGAAACTATGGCGGAGCAACCCATTGCAGACGAATCCTTGTTTCTAATTAGTACTCTTGATCCATGTTATGGGGATATTATTTTTTATCTCCAAACCCAATATTTTCGGTCTGAAATTTCACGATCTCAGTGACGGAAAATACGTTTCCAATCCCAACAATACAATATTATTGGTGATACACTCTATCGTCATGGAGCGGATTCTGTTTTTCGACGTTGTCTTACTCATGAAGAAGCTGAGAAGGTTCTAAATGACTGCCATTCTAGAGCATGTGGCGGTCATATGTCTAGGTATGCCACAACTCAAAATATATTGCGCGCTAGTTATTTCTGGCCGTCGTTATTCAAAGA
Source organism: Pinus albicaulis (assembly GCA_034641835.2). Classification (NCBI taxonomy): domain Eukaryota; kingdom Viridiplantae; phylum Streptophyta; class Pinopsida; order Pinales; family Pinaceae; genus Pinus; species Pinus albicaulis. The sequence continues at coordinate 303,731,324 of CM076569.1, forward strand.
TTGTATCTATGCAGTCTAGGAATGCCACAATTGTCAGGTCTTTGATCGTAAAATGCGTGCACCACCCGCTCCTCTTCACCCTATAATTTATGTCGGTCCTTTCGCAAAGTGGGGTATTGAATTTATTACATGTAACCCTCACTCGGCGGGGGGGCATGCATATATTATCCTAGCGGTAGATTATTTTACTAAGTGGGCCGAGGTGATGCCTACATTTTCGGTAGACGGCAAGACTGCTGCAACTTTTGTGTTCAATCATATAATTACTAGATTTGGTGTTCCTCAAGCCATTATTACAGATCATGGAAGTCATTTTCGAAATATCATGATGTCTGAACTGACAGATCAACTTGGCCTGCACCACGATAGTTCTACTCCATATTACCCGCAGGCTAATGATCTGGTTGAAGCAATCAATAAAGTTTTAGTCACTATGATCAAACGAATTATTGGTATTCATAAGTTGAATTGGAATTCCATGTTATTTTCAGCACTTTTGGCATATCGGACCTCAGTAAAAACATCAACTGGTTTCACTCCCTTTCAACTGGTTTACGGTTTGGAAGCTGTGTTGCCTATTGAATGCAAAATTCTATCATTGAAATTATCCATAGAATTACTCCTAGCTACGTTTGAAGAGGAGAAGCATTTTTTTTACTTGGCTCAGCTAGATGAGAATCGACGAAATGCTGCATTAGCAAACGAGACACATGTCAAACGAATAAAGGCTCGGTACGATAGAAATGTTACACCTCGTAATTTTTCAGAAGGAGACCTAGTTTTAGTGTACGATCAAGCCAACGATAAGCTAGGGGCTGGAAAGTTTGTGCCTATGTGGCATGGTCCTTTCATCGTTAAGCGAAAGCTGGCAAAAGGGGCCTATGAGCTGATAGATTTCGATGGTGTCCCTTTAGATAAACCTAGAAATGGGTTTTATTTGAAGAGATATTACGCTTAAATTTGGTGTGGATATTTTTAATTAGATTAGATTCTTTACTGCTGGTGTGTCTTAGATTACAAAAGCGTGCCTAGTTTAGAGTGTGTTCTTATCACTATTCCTGCTTATCTGAGTTTTACCCTTGATATTGAAGATGCCGACGTCTCTTCAAACCTACATTGGTTTTGCTGATGGTTCTTGTCGTAGTACATAGAACATTTCTTCCGCAGCTTGGGTTATCTATTCACCTTCTGATGAGTTAGTATCCATGCATGGGGTAAGCCTTGGTCAAATAATGAATAACATTGCAGAGTATAGTGCAATGATTGAGTTATTATCTGAATCCATATCGTTTGGAATTCGAAGTTTGATTGTTAGGTTAGATTCTGAACTTGTTGTATTACAGCTTAACAGGGTTTATGCCATTAGAAATCTAGTGTTATTACAGTTATTTTTAAGAGTTCGTCTCTTGGAACGTGAATTTGATTACATTGAATATCAGCATATTCCAAGACATTTAAATACATTAGCAGATGCAGTTTCTTCTAGTATGATAAATAGACATTTGCAATAATAAAAACAGTAAATTAAACAACATTCAATAACATGTACACAGATAGCTGGTAATAGTGATATATAATAGCATAGAAGTTTGTTTTCAAAATATACATCGTCTTCGATCATAGGTTGAAATACACCTTATGATTGGCAAAAATGATAATACAAAAGGTCAAAAATATGAGTCTACAAAATGATCATCCTATCCCTGATGATGATCACAATAAGAGACCACTGCCCGGGCCACCCTACACGGGAACCTCCTAAAAGGTCTTGGGACACCAATCACATATCTCTGTAATCTGAGCGGAATATCATCTATGTCGGTCTCTGGAATCTCTAGAGTCAGGCGCTCTAGGTGATGCTCTAAATCAAACAGGATCTCTACTGATTGGCCTTCTGGGGCTGGTGCGGCTGCAACTGGATGCCTCCTTTCATAAGGCTAGAGATGGGTTGGTCATCGTGGGCCCACATCTACATTTAAAATTTTGATTATTAGTTTTGGGACAATTAAAATACAAAAAAATTAAAACTTAGAAATTGTTGAAAATGATTTTTACCTGAGTCATCCCATTGTCCCCCTGCTGGGAGAGCCATCAGTCGGTCGCTGTGGAAATCTATCTTGGCGTAAGGAAAGTCCTCTATAACAAAAATTTGGTGTTCCAGCCAACGAAAATATGAAGAAGAAAATCGAACAAGCTCGATTCCCTCAACACGACGGGCCATCAATGCAACCCAACGAACCATCCTAGGTTCTCGAGGTCGACCAGCATCAACAGGAATGTTCTGTGGAGCCAACATGGGGATCCTCTCTAGAGAAAAGGTGACTACAATGGATCCATATCCGAAGTTTTTTAGCTTTCCATTATTTGCTCTGGTTAGTTGGCCTTTTACATTGGCCAACACAGCTTCGCACTAGTTGAAAATGGTGCCTCGAAAATAGTCTACAGCAATGCGCATCTGGGAACCGGTAGCCACATGCAACGTTGCGCTCCCACACAGTCTGGTGATATTAAATGCAATAAATTTAAGCTCGGGACGAATGATAGTTTTTATGTCAATTCGTTTGTCCCGAGGGTCTGCCTGATCATCACAGAACTCTAGTCGAAGACTAGCGACAGACTAGCCACCTGGCCTAGTCCCAAACAGAGAAATTTGTTCGCCCCTCTTGAACAAACCAGTCAAAAAATAGATGTCCTCCACCTCAATTTTGAGCCGGTGGCCGCCAATAACAAAAAAATGGTCCTGTACATTCCACCTGTTCACCAACCACGTCAAGAGGTCTACCTGTGCCCTCATGCCCTGAATGGCCCAGAATTTATACAAACCGCATGCTCTCAATGCCTGCATTGTAGGAAAATGATTCATTTCGGCATCATCTACGTCTTCATTCTCACGTTCTCTCCAAACAAGCATCTTGTATGTCCTACAATGCATAAAAAGACATATAAGAACAAGATTTTTTGGAAATTTTTGGGCGAAAATTGAGAAAATTTAGTTTGAAATTTCATTACGCAGGGTCTGCACCCTAAGTTCATACATGATGTGTAGGTGCGCACGGGTGCTGTGGAACAGGTGCGGACCCAAGACTTTTTTCTATGTAGAAAAAATTCGGGGTCCGCAGGGCCCGCGTGTTGCACCTACGGACCCCCGCGGACGATTTTTTCAACATATTTTTGCTTAAAAAATGAAATATAAATCCTAAAAACAAAATATAAATGGATGAAATGCAAGATAAGGAGCTCGTGGATTACTTGGAGCTAACGGTTCTCGATTTCGTCGGACGGATTTTCCAGAATCTTCGTAGGAACTTTTTTACCCAAAAGCTCTCACTTTTCACTCTGAACACAAATGGTAAAAATGAAGTTAGAAAAGTCCTTTTTATAAGTTTTTTCGAATAAATGAATTTTTTATTTGTTTATTTTTAACTTTAAAAAGGTTATTTTTGAAAGCATTTTTATTTATCTTAAACAGGTATGTGTAATGTTTCGAGTTTTTGTGTATAAAATTGGATTTTTCGGGAAAATTGATCATTTTCAACAAAGAGCATACTTTTATCACTTTTTCGGACTCTTTCAAAAATTTACGAAAAAGCGAAAACTTGGAGTCCTCTTTTAAGCTCTTTTCAGACTCTCGAAAATTGAAAAGATTGCCGAGCACTTGATTATTCGAACTCGTTAAAATAAATGAATGATCATCCTTTCAGTATAAGTTTACCCCTTTTACGGACTGAAATGGACTATTTACGAAAAAGGTATACGTTGAATAATTACGGTCAATAGAGTTCTCTCCTGCATTATTTTATCCTTTTTTGGGCCCGAGGGACTAAATTTACAAAAAAGTACCCCCATGGAGTCTTCTTAAGTTTTTTCTTCTGACTCCCTAAAATTGAAAAAACACCGAGTTTCTCCTATACTGGATTCGTTAAAATTTAACAATAAAGGACCTGTTCAATTTCAAAACAAGAATGAACCACTCCTTATTAGGGTTTGAATCTTAAACTAAGTTGGACTCATCCAAAGGATGAGCTTATAAACAAGCAAATGTTATCCTCCTCAAGCTTGTCAAAAATAAAGAGGTACTTGCCAGAAATGGTGGGGGAAAAGAGAGAAAAATGAACCTGTTTGTTGTATTTTGATTATTCAAAAAGCCAGTTAACCACTCTTGAACACGACACTTTTGTTCACCTGGGTTGGGAAATCCTTTTCCTAACAGTTAATCAAACCATATTGAAAGTCTTCAGCCGGTTTCTGGGTATTATATTTGGGTCAATTTCCACCAAACCATCTGCAGTGTCGTTATGTGTTCAAGAGGATAGTTCAAATAAACCATTCATCTGCAAAATATCTGTCATCCATTTTGACCATCCCTGAGTCAGTCCTTGCCAATATATTTCTTCAAAACTTGATCTATGATTTCGTGTCGTGGGCTTGCCTACAACGGATCACTTCCTATCGAAGACAGCTCATTATATAGGGATTTGATCTAGAAATCATCAGTACCTTGAAATCTGCATGCCTCAATGGCAGGTTTCTCGCTATCGATGACAGGTTGCATCATTGACCTTCGATCAAATGATTCTGTTACATGTTCGACTTCAGCTCATTCATTCACATTTCATGGATTGTACTGAGTACTTTGAGAGCCATTGACATTACTGGTGGTTACTCTCACACCTGTTAACAGTTTACATTATTGACTGGTAATCAAGTGGTTTCTACCATGTTCGACTTCGACACATTCATTCACATGGATAGAATTGTACTAGTTCGAGAAGAGGAAATCAAGACCCTGGATCTAGTTTCTACCATCCAGGTTGCGAGGAATTTTGTTATTCATTTATACAGTGGACTATTCATAAACAGACGACTGCGTCCATACTGTGTCTACACATGTCTATACTATTGATGTATTGAAAATCATTCCTGTATCAGAATAGTTTAAATCATTTTCTAGTTAGTTTTGATCTGAGTATGGGAATGCCTACCTCAGCGATGATATGTTTACATATATATATTTTGCATTGAATGTTTTTACAGGTTCTGACTGGGGTGTCCACAGGATGATCCTTGAAATGATAAAGTACAGCACTCTTCATATATGACAGACTTCAGCTTCATCTATTCCAGACTTTGCACTTTAGGGGGCAATCTGTTACACTGAAAATTGTCATCTTGACATTCTGCTATTTTTATGAGCTCATTATCACTCATACTTCCTCCTTTTCAAGTCTAACACATCAATTCCTCATGTAAAGCCTTGAAAATAAGAGAAAAGTTCTTAAAAATCTCTTTAACTCTAGTATCGCACTTTCTCTTTGTCTTTCCTGCAATCTCGCACCTAATGTTCATGACTCCTGCGTACCTAAACGCACTTTCTCTGTGTTATGGATGCAGACCCCTATAAAATATTAAAAAGGTGCAAGTAAACTCAAAAATCTCACTTTCAGTAATTTCTAGAAGCCTCTGGAAAGAATCTTGCGGTGGCAGAACCGCTCTTTTGAGGTTCATGTATCCCTTACCTTAAGGAGCTAACCCCTTGATGTGAGGAGCTTATCCCTTTGAAGGAGGATTATATCCCTTCATAGTTAGAACTTAAACCTCCTCTTTTTCACTATAAAAAGAGGCATTAGGTAGCCTCAATGGGAGTTCAAGCTTTAGAATTATTTGAGGTTAAGTGTTGTTGGGATTCAGACTCATTTAACTAAGATTTTGTGAGGAAAGATCACATACCTCTATCTGTCTCGATTGGAAGAGTGCAAGGCTTGTCAGAGTAGAGGATATTCCTGCTTTCGGACCTCGGGAAGGCCTGTTCAACATCAAGGCTAAGGTTGTAAGGTTTTCCTTCTTTCAAAGTTAATACAAATGAATTCATTTTTCTCAATAAGCTGTTAATTAATTGTTTATTTCATGGATTCCTTGATCAACATGATAGGCATGATTTATAATATTTACTATACAAGTGCTATTTAATGTTTGCTTGTTTGTGACTGCAGGTTTATAAAGATAACTCCTTCAAGTGAGCGAGGGACAACTACTTCGAACAAGCATTGGATCTATGGTAAGACCTTGTTATAGTATTCTTTTGTAAATCACATATGTCTAGAGAAATATAGGTTTATTTGGCTATTTGTTGCTAGATTACCTTTTGGTACTAGGGAGATCGATCTTGTCCGCAAGATTGATTTACCCGGTCAACACAAGCCACTCCTACACATGATACTCCAATAAACTCAACTCCCATTATGGAACAACCTTCAATATCTGTTTCAAAACCACCTTTTCCTGAAAGATTAAAAATTGATTAAGGGGTAGAAAAACATATTCTATCACCTAACTATGATATGTTGGATGAACTGAAGAATGTTTGCATAAAAATTTGTTTGTTACAGGCCATCATGGAAATTCCAATTTTTGGAAAGATAACTAGGGAGCTAAGCATTAAAATACCGGGAAGGAAAAGGAAAGAAGTCAAAATAATTCAGGTAGTCAGAAAAATTGCAGATATCATGACGGGAAAAACAAAAATTCCAAAATATTTGGATCCACGAAGTCCCATTTTGAAAACACACATCAATGGTATTGAAATACTAAACACACTAATTGATCTAGGAGCAACTATAAACATCACGAGTAAATAAACTATGGATCAACTAAAACTTCCTAATCTCCAATATACACCAATATTGTTACAATTAGAAGATATATCTATAATTAAACCTGATGGTGTGTTAGAGGACATTTATGTATGCTTAGATTCTTTGGAATATTCTGTTGATTTCATGATCCTAACACCCATGAATAACTTAGGAGGACATCCATTAATCTTAGGAATACCTTGGTTAGTTACAACCAATGATTTTATCAATTATAGATTTGGTGATATGTTTATCTATGATGGAAGCTAAAAAAAAAATTCACATTGTATCCACCTACAAAAACAATGATAGAGGTAGAAAGTGATGAATGGATGAGTGATGATAATTATATACAACCTATTTTTACTATCTCACAAGTAAATGAAGAAGATAAAATTTTAAATTCAATAGAAAATAATGAATCCTCTTCATATTCTAAGGTTAGTAAAAATTTTCAGGAACAATGTAATATTGAATATTTATCTCTTGCTAGATGTATTTAAATTCTATGGAAGAATTTTGAAATTCTTTAAAAGAAGTTTTTCTAGCAAATACTTTTAATATAAATCATAACTTGGAATAATTTCAAAAGAAAGAATTAATGAAAGTATTACAAGAACATTCCTCTACATATGCATGGGAATACACTAACATGAAAGGAATTTATCCTAAAACTTGCAAGCATCACATATATATTGAAGAAAATTCCAAACCAATCCGACAACCTCAAAAAAGAATGAATCCAAATTTAAGGGAAATTTTTAAAGACGAACTACAAAAGGCGTTGAATGTAAATTTTATTTATCCAATATCAGACAATCAATGGGTTTCACCTTTAGTAATTGTTCCTAAAAGGAATGGAAAATGGAGAGTATGCATTGATTATAGGGAGATGAATAAGGCCACTTTAAAGGATCATTTTCCACTTTCTTTCATAGATCAAGTTTTAGACACATTAGAAGTGAAGAAATATTTCTCATTCTTGGATGGTTTTAGTGGGTATAACCAAATTCGGGAAGCACCAGAAGATCAAGATAAAACCACATTTACCTGTCCATGTGGAACTTATGCTTACCGAGTGCTTCCTTTTGGACTATGTAATGCACCAAAAACATTCCAAAGAGAAGTATTAGGTATTTTCTCTGATCTAATTCATGATTGTGTGGAAGTGTATATGGATGATTTTACAGTTTATGGAAATTATTTTGAAGAAGCTCTTGAAAATTTGGAAAAAGTTCTCATAATATGTAAGGAAGAAAATATCTTACTAAGTTATGAAAAATGGTTTATGATGTTTACCAAGGGGATTGTTTTAGGACACCACATTTCAGGAAATGGAATTAAGGTGGAATCATCTAAAGTAGAAGTTATTTATAAATTCTTAGCTCCAATTTGTCAAAGAGATGTTCAGGGTTTTCTTGGTATTATTGGATACTATAGAATATTTATAGAGAACTTTACAAAATTTCATCTCCGCTCTTCAAATTTCTCACAAAAGATTCTGAATTCAGTTGGAATCCTGATTTCCAAAAAGCCTTTGAAACTTTGAAAGAGAAGATTTCTAAAGCACCCATCATGAGAGGACCAAATTGGAAATTACCTTTTCACATTTCAACTGATGCTTTAGACACAACTTTAGGAGTTGTATTAGGACAAAAATATATAACTACTTATGCCATTTAATAGACAAGTAAAAATTTGACTCCTGCAGAGTTAAATTATACTGTAACAAAAAAGGAGTTTTTAGTTGTTGTCCATGCCATTAACAATTTTAGACATTACATCACTGGCTATGAAAATTTCATTCATATATACCATTATGCAATTAGATATATAATGAATAAATCAACTACTAATGGAAAAGTCACAAGATGGTTATTGTTGTTACAGGAATTTAATATCACTATTTTGGATCGACCTGGAAAACAAAACACAGTTGTTGACTTTTTATCTAGAATTCAAAATGATAACAATGATATACCTATAGAGGATAATTATCACGACAAATATATTTTTGAAATATCTATTAAATATCCATGGTTTGCAAAAATTGCTAACTATTTGGCTACAAGGAAATTACCATCATATTTGTTTCCTAGAGAAAAAAGAAAGATAATTCAAATGAGTTCATCTTATTCATGGATAAATGAAGAATTGTACAAGACATCACCAAATATCATCATTCAAATATGTGTAAGAGAATACAAAATACCTTAAATACTAAAATCATGTCATGATGAACCATGTTGAGGACACTTCGCTAACAAAAGAACCACTTACAAAGTTCTTCTCTTAGGATATTATTGGCCTTCCCTTTTTAAGGATGCCATGGAATATGTTAAGAGATGTGATAGTTTCCAAAGAATGGGGATACCTATTCCTTTAAATAAAATGCATATACAACCTTAGGTACTCACTGAACCTTTTGAAAAACGGGCTCTAGATTTTGTCTAGCCAATCAATCCACCATCAAGACAAAATAGGTATATTCTTGTGTGCACTGATTATGTTACTAGGGTAGAAGCTAAAGCACTTTCTTTTGATACTGAAAATGTTGTAGTTTCATTTCTTTTTAAGGATATATTTATTTGTTTTGGTGTCCCAAGGGAAATTGTGACAGATCAAGGTACCCAATTCACATCCAGAGTGTTACAGAAGATAGTGGAGGAATATAAAATCAAGCATTGAAAATCTACTCCATATCATCCACAAGAAAATGGACAAGTAAAATATACTAAAAAGGTGCTTTAAGCAATCCTTACCAATATTGTACATTTGCATAGAAGGGACTGGGCCGAAAAGGTTCCAGAAGCTTTATGGGCATACCGTACTACATGGAAAAGCACTATAGGACATACTCCCTATGAACTTGTGAATGGGAAGCAAGTCCTATTTCCTATTGAGTTTCAAATAAAAAATTTCAAGACAACAATTAAATTGGGACTTGACCTATCCGAGGCACAAAAGCATAGAATGGGACAACTCAATGACTAGAACATATGGTCAATTTTTCGATAATTTAGTTTCGACAGTTTTGATGTATTGCCAGAAATTTCCCAAATTTTTCTCAACTTTTTTAATCCCGCCAAAAAGCATCAAAAAAATTATGAAACGCCCCCAACGTCGGAATAATGGTGAAACTTCCACACATTAGACTTGCGACCAAAATTTACAAACGTCAAAAGAGTGACAAAAGCGCTCCACACATTGGAATAATGATGAAAGGGCCACAACATCAGAATTGCGATGACAGGTACACAACGTCGAAATTGCAATGAAAAAATCACAACATCGAAATACCGAAGAAACATCGGGTTGGGTCATGCCATGTGAAGGTTAGGTCAGGTCGTGTCAAGTCAGGTCAGGTCGTGCCATGTGAGGATTAGGTCAGGTCCTATCAGGTCGGGTCAGGTAGGGTCGTGTCAAGTCGGGTCATGTGAGGGCGCCCAAGGAAACGCGTTCGAGCGCGTCGAGTCAGGTCAAGTAGTCATGGGATGGTGCCCAAGGAAACATGTTTGGGCGGGTCGAGTCGGGTCAGGTTGTGTCGTGTGAGGGTGCCCAAGGAAATGTGTTCGCGTGGGTCGAGTCAGGTCAGGTCATGTGAGGGCACCCAAGGAAACAAGTTCGAGCGGGCTGGGTCAGTTCGGGTCAGGTCGTGTGAGGGCGCCCAAGGAAAAACGTTCGTGCGAGTCGGGTCGGGTCGGGCCATGTGAGGGTGCCCAAGGAAACATGTTTGGGCGGGTAGGGTCGGGTCAGGTCGTGTGAGGGCACCCAAGGAAACACGTTTGGGTGGTTTGGGTCGGTTTGGGTCAAGTCGTGTGAGGGTCCCCAAGGAAACACATTCGTGCGGGTCGGTTTGGGTCCTGTGAGGGGACCTAAGGAAATTTGTTCGAGCGGGTTAGGTCAGGTCATGCCATGTGAGGGCACCCAAGGAAACACATTCGGGCGGGTCAGGGCAGATCAGGTCGGGTCAAGTCGTGTGAGGATGGCCATATCAAAAATGCTAAGTTGTGACCGCTTGTGTGATTTTTGCATGTTCGTGTGACCCATTTTCCATTTTCTCCCTCGTGCCTTCTATATTCGGGCGGGTTGGGTTGGATCGGGTCGTGCCATACTATGAGGGTGCCCAAAGAAACACGTTCAGGAAGGTCGGGTCGGGTCATGTGAGGGCACCAAAGGAACGCTTCCGGGTTGGGTCGTGTCGGGTCATGTGAGGGCACCCAAGGAAACGCTTTCGAGTGGGTCAGGTCGACTCTGGTCAAATCGTTCCATGTGAGGCTACCCAAGGAAATGCATTTGGGTGGGCTGGGTCGGTTTGGGTCATGTCGTGTGAGGGCACCCGAGGAAACACATTCGGGCAGGTCGAGTTGGGTCAGGTCGTATGAGGGTGCCCAGGGAAACACATTCGGGTGGGTTGGTCAGTTCAAGTTAGGTCATGTGAGGGTGCCTAAGGAAACGCATTCGTGCGGGTCAAGTTAGGTTGTGCCGTGTGAAGGCGCCCGAGGAAACACATTCGGACAGGTTGAGTCAGGTCAAGTCGTGTGAGGGCACCCAAGGAAAGGCGTTCGGGTGGGCCGAGTTGGTTTGGGTCGGGTCATGTGAGGGCACCTAAAGAAATGCGTTCGGGTGGGTCGGGTTGGTTTGGGTCGGGTCGTGTGAGGGCGTCCAACGAAACGCATTCATGCAGGCTGGGTCGGGTCGTGTGAGGGCACCTAAGGAAACACGTTCGGGGGAGCCAGGTTGGGTCATGCCATGTGAGGGTGCCCAAGGAAACGCGTTCAGGCGGGTTGGGGCTGGTTGGGTCGTGTGAGGGCGCCCAAGGAAACATGTTCGACTGGGTCGGGTCGAGTTGGGTCATGTGAGGGTGCCTATGGAAATACATTCAAGTGGGTCGGGTCAGGTCGTGTGAGGGTGGTCGTATAAAAAATGCTAAGTTGTGACTGCCTGTGTGCCTTGTGTGACCCGTTTTCCATTTTCTCCCTTGTGCATTTGACGTTCGAGCAGGTTGGGTCGGGTCAAACCGGGTCTTTCCGTACTGTGAGGGTGCCCAATGAAACTCATTCGAGAGGGTTGAGTTGGGTCGGGTTGTGTGAGGGCACCCAAGGAATGTGTCTGGGTTTGGTCGTGTTGGGTCGTGTGAGGGCGCCCAAGGAAACGTGTTCGGGTGGGTCGGGTTGGGTCTGGTCAGGTCTTGCCGTGTGAGGCCGCACAAGGAAACAAGTTTGGGCGGGTCGGGTTGGATCATGTCATGTGAGCACAACCAAGGAAGCATATTAGGGTGGGTTTGGTCGGGTCATGTCATATGAGGGTGCTATGGAAAACACTTTTGGGTAGGTCGGGTCAAGTGGGGTCGGGTTGTGCTGTGTCATGAGGGCGCCCGAGGAAATGTGTTTGAGCAGGTTAAGTCAGGTTAGGTCATGTGAGGGCACCCAAGGAAACGCGTTTGAGTGGGTCGAGTTGGTTCGGGTCGGGTCGTGTGAGGGTGCCCAAGGAAACATGTTTGTGCGGGTTGGGTGGGTCATGTGAGTGCACCTAAGGAAACGCATTCGGGTGGGTCAGGTTAGGTCGTGCCGTATGAGGGCTCCCAAGAAAATGTGTTCAGGCCAGTCGGGGTAGGTTGGGTCGAGTCGTGTGAGGGTGCCCCGGGATGTGCTGCATTGTCGTGTGAGGGTGGATCAGGTCATGTGAGCATCACCTAACATCTCCAAGAGGGATGTGTTGGATTGTAAGCACAATTAGAGGATCTAAATGTGAACAAATATGCAACTAAATAATTGCAAAACAAGAAAGAAAATAGAATAAAATTGTTGAGAAATTAAGTAATAAACCAAGGAGACTCTCTATGATGCCAACTAATTCAAATTGGTTTGGGATTCCATGTGCATGCACTTGGTATATCTGAAAATCACTTTCCATAGTTTGCAAATAAGTCAAATTAGATTGGGAGACCCAAAATTAGAAAAATATTCTCAAATAGAGTGAACTAGAAGTAAGTGGAGTTATAAATCAATTAGAACTAATTAATGACTCTTGCATGCAAAATAATAACCTGTTAAACTTAGTTGAACTCCAAAATAGGAATAAAAGTCAACTTAACAAGGAGAGGAGAGAGAAAAATGATGACTAACTACTGCAAAGTAGGGATGAAGTGCATACTCACTCTAGGAAGGTCTTTGAATTAGGTAGTAGGAATCAATGGAGTGGAATTATCCATTTAATCCTCCAACTAGAGTCTAGTTAGTGCCACATGTCATCCTAGGTGGCACCCCCTATTAAAATAGAAAACCCTAAAAATAGAGAATTTGAAAAATGATATGGAATGCCCAATAGTGAATGAAAAGTAGTCATATGTGCCCCTAATAATGTATGGAAGCGAGTCTAATGATGGCCAGAGTGTGTGCCTTAATGAACTAATCAGTGTAATGTACCCCAACACCACCTCACAACCCAACTAGGGAGTATGCTATTGAACGAGTCCTAGCAATTCTCAATCGTGTTAAGTACTCATGTACAACAACAAAAAAATCAGTGAGTCCCAATAATTTGCGGCCATGTCAAGTACTCATGAAATAAATTGTACAATACACAATATCATAAGAGTGAGGTAAAGAGGGACAACCTAGTGGTAAGAAAACCACCCCTCAAAATACAATGCATACTATGTCAACTATGTAGTTGCTATGAAGAAGGATGGTGATGCGACCCATTTTCCGTTTTCTCCCTCGTGCCTTCGGCGTTAGGGCGGGTCAGGTCAGGTCGGGTCGTTTGATGGCACCCAAGGAAATACATTTAGGTTGGGTCAAGTCGGGTCATGCTGTGTGAGGGTGCCCAAGGAAACGCGTTCAGGCATGTCAGGTCAGGTCAGGTCATGTGAGGGCACCCAAGGAACACGTCCGAGTCGAGTTGTGTGAGGGCACCCAAGGAAACACATTCGGGTGGTTCAGGTTGGGTCGTGTCGTGTGAGGGCACCCAAGGAAATGCGTTCAGGTGGGTCGGGTCAAGTCGGGTCATGTTGTATCTAAGGGTCTTCTTTGCTTGGGGTTATCCTTAGTTGCTCCATAGGATCTGCATTGGGTCATCATCATTTCTTGATGGGGATCTTGATGCCCTAGGCTATTTTTCTCTTTTTGGAGTTGGATCTAGTACAAGGTTGTGGGTTATCCAATGGTGAATTTCTAGTACATGAGTGTGTGATTTCAAATTAATCAAGCATGCACAGGTAGAAATTTTGTCTAGTGGACAAAATTAGAGTTTGGTTGGAGTTTTCTTGATTACAAACAATGGTAAACAACCCGCATCAATTTGTCTTTCCTTTATGAAACAACCAACATCAATTCCTTCCAAAAAAAACTCAAAACAAAAGCAAACAAGTCTCCATTCTTGTCAAGCCATGTTGGGGCACTAGGTACCTGAATATAATCTATAAAATAAAACACCTCCAACATTTCAGAATGAAGTGTGAACAATATGGACCATTACATAGACTGCATTGTAAGCCAAGAAACCAAATTTATCAATGCAAGGAACTATATTTGAGCCTCCCTATTATTCTAAGGCTTCATTTCATATTCATACTTCTTTTTCCCTCTATCCCCAAATATTCCTTTTGAGAGTTTTCCACAATTAGTCTTAATTTTTAATCAATAGATTTTTTCCTTCCACTTTGTGTTCAGTTCCCTCCACCTTTCAAGATGAACTACTTGCTACAAATACAAATTTGGAATCCTATATCCAATGGGGTTTTTCTATTAGGAAAGGTATTTTATAAAATTCTTCCAAACCATTAAGGTTTTTTATGACTTTAGATTTTTCCCTGGAGCTTGAATCCTTAGCCACAATTCCCAACCCCTAACCCATTTAACCCCCTAAACCTCTAAAACCCTAACCCATTTAACCCCTAAACCCTAAACCTCTAAACCCTTAACCCTAACCCCGAAACCCTTAACCCCTAACCCATTTAACCCCCTAAACCCCTAAACCATTAACCCATTTAACCCCTAAACCTTAAACCTCTGAACCCTTAACTCATAACCCCTAAACCTTTAACCCCTAACCCATTTAACCCCCTAAACCCTAAACCTCTAAACCCTTAACCCTTAACACCTTAAACCATAATTCTCGACCCCTAACCCATTTAAACCCCTAAACCCCTAAAACCCTAACCGATTTAACCCCCTAAACCCTAACCCCATTAACCCCTAACCCCTATAAGTGTCCTCCATCATCAATGTCTACAAAGTGCATGATCCCAGTTCAACGTGTTCATTAATTTATTCCTCTATCACTGACACATCTGCAACATCCTCTTCTTCACATGTCTCAACTTCTTCTTCTTCATCGCAACCTGCAGCTCCATCCTACTCCATTGCTCAACCAAGTCGAAGAAGCTCTACTTCAACATTCTCCTCCAAGACTTCAAGTTCAACAAGAATTTGTGGGCTCTCTTCTTTCATACGCCTCAACCTGTACAAGGTCTGAAAAATCCTCCTTTGACATTCTTCCCAACTTTCCATGTCTTTTTATGCAGCTTCAACCCTGACCAATGTCTTTCCCCTACCAATGTTTCACTGAGACCAACAAATAGATTGTCCAAGCTTCGATACCAATTGTAGCCCTGTTGTTGTATTCGGGTCGAGTCGTGTGAGGGCACCCAAGGAAACACGTTCGGGCAGGTCGGGTCGGGTTGTGCCGTGTGAGGGCACCCAAGGAAATCCGTTAGGGTGGGTTGGGTTGGGTTGGGTCATGTCATGTGAGGGGGCCCAAGAAAACGCGTTTGGGCGGGTTGGATTAGGTTGGGTCGTGTGAGGGCGCCCAAGGAAACGTGTTCAGGTGGGTCAGGTCAGGTCGGGTTGTGTGAGGGTGCCCAACGAAACGCGTTTGGGCGGGTCTTGGGGTCAGGTCATGTGAGGGAAACCATATAAAAAATGCTATGTTATGGCCGCCTGTGTTCCTTGTGCACATTCGTGCGACCCATTTTCCATTTTCTCCCTTGTGCCTTCGTTCTGGCGTGTCGGGTCGTGTCGTGTGAGGGCGCCCAAGGAAACACGTTCTAGTTGGGTCGGGTCAGGTCGTGTGAGGGAGGGTGTATCAAAAATGCTAAGTTGTGACTGCCCGTGTGCCTTGTAGCGCACATTTGTGTGGTCTGTTTTCCTTTTACTCCTTTGTGCATTTTTTCTGGCAAGTCAGGACATAGGGTCACGTGAGGCACGCAAGGAAACGCGTTCAGGTCGAGTCGAGTCATGTGAGGGCACCCAAGGAAACGTGCTTAGTGCAGGTCGGGTCAGGTTGGGTCGTGTGAGGGCACCCAAGGAAACGCATTTGGGTCAAGTCGTGCCATGTGAGGGTGCCCAAGGAAACACGTTCGAGTTGAGTCATGTGAGGGAGGCCATATAAAAAATGCTGAGTTGTGACTTCCTATGTGTGTTGTGCACATTCATGTGACCCATTTGTCGTTTTCTCCCTTGTGCCTTCGATCGGGTAGGTCAGGTCGGGTTGGGTCATGTGAGGGCACCCAAGGAAACACGTTTGGCTCGGGTCATGCCATGTGAGGGCACACAAGGAAACGCATTCAGGTCAAGTCGGGTCAGGTCGTGTGAGGGTGGCCGTATCAAATATGCTAATTTGTGACCACCCATATGCCTTGTGCACGTTCGTGCGACTTGTTTTCTGTTAACTCCCTTGTGCCTTCGTTTAGGTGGGTTGTTGTGTGATGGTGCCCAAGGAAATGCATTCGGGTCAGGTCGGTTCAGGTTAGGTCATGTGAGGGTGGTCGTATCAAAAATGCTAAGTTGTGACTACCTTTGTGCCTTGTGTGCATTCATGTGACCCGTTTTCCATTTGGCGCTTCTTGGTGCCTACATTTGGGTGGGTTGGGTCGTGTCGTGTGAGGGCACCCAAGGAAACAAGTTTGGTTCAGGTTGGGTCGAGTCATGTGAGGGACATTTTATCCCTCATGGCAGTGATTCCCATTGAGAGACATTTTATCCAATTTTATTTGTAGCGATAGTCAATCAGGACTAATGGGGGGGATCTATAGGACCTCGTAGTCTCTTATCCTTTTAGTTAATTTTGCACAGGCCCAAATTTTTTTTTTTTTGGAATTTATGGTTAAATTGGGCATCTTATATGATGAATTATTAGCATAATTTATGGCTCTGAGGTTTCACTCTTTGTTGTCATAAATTTTCTAGCATGCATAAGCTCATATTGTAGATGGCCAATAGTTAAACTTCACAACAAAAATACTTCACATTTGGCATAGTCGCAAGCACTAGCATTCCCTTCATAAACATTGGTTCATATTTCACTAAATATATGGGAATTTTGCATTGGTTCTGATAACATGTCTATACTCTCATTTTTCTTGCACATTTTTATCATGGCAGAGTCAAATTATATCAAAAGGGAAACTCTATACACACACTAAGCAACATAGAAGAGGGTATGCCTGTAGTGTGCTTTTCCAGTCCCAATACTATGCTATTGAATCCAATTCTTGAAACTCCTTTCAAGCCAATGGATTTTATTACATGTCCATGGAGAAATTCCTCATTTGAGGTCATGTAGGCTCTGTCACCAAATTCACAAGAAAATAATCGCTTAATGATATTGAAGCCATTCTCCATTACTGCACCTTCCTCTGACCGTCAACATGCTACAAATGAAAAGTGCATATCACCAATGTAAGTTGATTATTGTTGCAAAAATATTTTGAATATATTCAACATGATTATTTGTAATATCTTGTACATGCACAAAACCCATGGTATATAATAGGTAGTGCAAATCCATTTTTTAGCACAAGAGGCATCAAGTTCTTGAGCATGCTAATCTAAATGTTTTAGTACCCAGTTGGTTTGGTTAAATATTTCACTACAAGTAATTATATAATAGAGATATCCATCTCTATTGTAGGTGCTATGGATAATTGCAACTGTCTTCATTCATAGTGTGCAATAAACCCCCTAAACATCCTTCAATGTAAAAGGTAAGGTGTTCTCTTAGAAACATCTGGACCATACTTCAACTTGTTGTGTGTTAGATACTGGAAGAAACTTTGTTTTTGATACTGTCCATTCTTTTGATTCCTTATATAGGTTTTTAATTATGTATTAACAACTTTGTAACTCTATCCTTGCTAGCAAAAATACGTTTGAAATATCTGGACCATACTTCACATTGATGTGTGTTAGATGCTGGAAGAAAATTTGTTTCTGATACTGTCCACTTTATCGATTGCTTAGATAGTTTTATAGTTATCTATTAACAACTTTATAACACTATCCTTGCTAGCAACAATAGGTTTGAACAAATTTCAAAGGGATGCAAATTCCTGCTACTTTGATGTTTTGAAGGTAGGCTAAGAACACTATATATAGTAGTGACCTCCTTATAGACATAGTGCCCTTTGATAGCTACTATGAAGATGAAATATATATATATAGAATCTCCCATGGAATGTGATGTAGAGTATGTTCCCCTTCCTCTTAGCATTAAATAGGGTAGTGGGGATCAATAGAAAAAACGACTGGAGATAAATAAATTTGATCTATACCCTATGTAGATTTTGAACTTAAGGTTTTCTGTTTGGGTGTCTATGCATGCGAAACTTGTTGAGATTCAACAAGAAGATCCTAGTGAAAATTAAGCACCTACACTAGGATGGAGCCTCAGGCTATTTTTAGGTGTATGTATATTTATATATGTATGTATATTTATAGATGTATGTGAAAATTCTATTTATAGAATGCATGTTTATTTATAGATGTATGTCTGCTATTACTATCCCTTAATATTAGTTGGACAATAAACTATATTATATTCTTAATGAGCACTTGGAAATAGTTAATTAAAGTGGCAAATCAGTTAGCTAAAGGAATTTCGAGTTAAGTGGTTGGTTGGTGGGACATGCAGGTTGACTTAGTTGTAACAGAGTTCGAAGTGTATTTTTGCTAGTTTTAAAGTTGTTTAACTCAGTTAAGTGAGTTAAAATCAGTTGCGCTAGTTGTAACTGAAGATACACTAGTGAGAGATCAAGTGAATTAATTATTAATTAATTCATAATCAGTGGTATCACATGCAACTGAAGATTTACTATTATTAACTGCATGCATGTCAGATCCAGTGGAGACCTAGTTGAGTTCTAGGTGAAAGGGAAGTAAACTATTAGTTGTAACATTATTCGGTTGCACACATGCAACCACACACACATTGGATGTGCCCATGAGGGTTGTGCAGTCAAGACAGGCAAGATTGAATTCATTCAGGGATTGCTGTCAGCCGGGATTGCGCAGTGGAGGCAAGTTGTCTGGAGATAGTAAATTGGCTAAGGAACTTGCCAATTTTTTTTATGACAGTGTGAGATAATTAGCTCATGTACTAAGAGCTCTTGGATTAGAGATTTGTATTTTGTTGTTTCATGATCCATGATATAATATACAATAGAAGATAGTGGGGTTTTTAGCTATAAGCTTTCCCTGGTAAAATTATCTTTGTTGTGTGTGATTGATATTTCTTCAGGATATTGTAATTGGCGATTTTGTTTTAAATTCCGCAAAAATTTGTAGAAGAGATTTTGTATTTAACAGTAGCATATTGTTAGATTAGTAGAATCCAAGACATACATGTATTTTGTATAATTTCTACATGGTATCAGAGCACAGGAAATTGCAGTAGTGAAGCAGGAGCTAAGTTTGTTGGTGGAAAGAATTCGAATTTGCAGACATACTTTCTTGGTGCTACAACTGATTTAAGATCTAAATGGCTTTCAATGGCTTGAGGTTAGATTATGCACTCGAGGGAAGCTCGAACTACATTTCTTGGAAGTACATGATGTAGGCAGTACTCAAAGACAATGGCTTGAAGGAATTCATTGACAATGATGTTCCTAAGCCTGCTTCGTCAGATGCTGCCAATCTTGATGCATGGCAAAAGAAAGTGGAAAAGGTGAGGAGGATATTGTTGGAGCGAGTACGAGACCACATTGTCTCACGACTCCATGGGAAATCCATACCATATGCTATGTGGAAGGCTTTGACAGATCTATTCCAAAGAAGCAACAACCATAGTAAATTGGCGCTCAAAGATAAATTTAGAAAGATCAAGATGGAAAAAGGCGACACCATTCCAAAGTATCTCACGAAGTTTTTCCAATGTCGGGATGAACTGGGGAGTGTGGGAATAACTATTGCTGATGATGATTTGGTGAGCTTGACTCTCTTGGGACTTCCTAATATTTGGCACAGTTATGAAGACTCTGTCAACGGACAAGAAAAATTGCAGGATTGGGAATGACTGTGTTCGGATCTGGTGCAGGAGGAGTTCAGTTGGAATACCGTAGATGGCTCATCATCAAAGCATCATGATGAAGAGGATTTTGCTTTGGCTGCTAAGGCGAAGAAGGGGAAGGAGAATAAATTCCATTCTAAATCCGAGTCTAAAGGCAAGAAGTTGGATATGTCCTAGGTGAAGTGTTTTCACTGTCACGAACATGGGCATCTTCCTACTAAATGTCCACAAAAGAAGAAGAATAAGAAGGTTGTTGGAGCTGCAAATGGTGGGTCCCTTTTCTCACAATTTGAGCTTGACTTCTCCTTGATTGCATGCATGGTTTCAAGTGCATTGAGATTGGTGTGGTATTCGGATAGTGGCGCTTCCTTTCACATGACGAGCGATAAGGAATTTTTCAGTGACTTGGAGAAGAAAGATCTCCAGATGCATATAGATATGGGCGACAACGGACGGTGCAGTGCTACTGGGATTGGTACCATTACCTTTCAGAGGGATTTAGGTAAACCATTTCAATTGAAAGACGTTATGCATGTTCCAAGTTTGAAGAAAAATTTGGTCTCAGTCGCAATGTTGGAGGACAGAGGCTATGACGTTGTTTTTAGTGATGGAAAAGCTTTCCTGCGACATAAAACAACGGGTCAAGCCAAGAGGATAGGGAATCAATTTAAGAATCTATACAAGCTAGAGTTAGATGGCTACGTTGCCATGATGGACGAGGCAGAAAAATTGGTGAGGTGGGATGAGGGCGAATAATGGCACAGCCGATTGGGCCATCTTCATCATGGAGCCTTGAAAGCCATGCAACAAATATCTACTGGACTTCCAATGGGAACACTTGCTCAGTTAGATCAGTGCAAGGGTTGCACCATGGGGAAGTACGTAAAGTACACCTTTCATGAGAAGGAGAACCATGCTTTGAGATAGTTCACACAGATGTGTCTAGATCATTCTTGGTTGCTTCAACAACAAAACATAAGTACTATGTAATATTTGTTGATGACTTTTCTTGTAAATGCTGGATCTTCTTCATGCAGAAGAAGGAACAAACATTCCCAAAGTTTTGTGAGTTTAAGGCATGGTGGAGAAAGAGTTGGGGAAGCAAGTGAAGGCTCTTAAGAGTGATAATGGTGGATAATACATCTATAACGAATTCAAGAACTTCTGTAGCAAAGAAGGAATTCGAAGAGAACTCATAGAGCCTCATAAACCACAGCAAAGTGGGGTCACGGAGAGGAAGAACAGAACAATCGTGGGTGTAGCATGAGCGATGTTGCATGAGAAAGGCCTTCCAATGCATTTGTGGGCAGAAGCATGCAACACTACGGTTTATGTGCAAAACCATTGTCCTCATAGAGTACTTGGAATGAGTACACCTGAAGAAGCTTTCACTGGTAAGAAACTGAATGTTTCACACTTTAAGATTTTTGTCTCATTCGTTTATGTGCATGTGACCAAGGACGTCAGGAAGAAGCTGGAGCCGACTGCTAAAGTTGGGATTTTTGTGGGGTACACAGAAACACCCCATAATTATCGTGTGTATTTTCCAAATAACAGAATGACTGTTGTGCAACGGGATATAAAATTCGATGAGGGGAAAGCCATGCAGTTGTCACCTGAGAGGGAGTTGGACTTGAATGAGGAGGAGAAACTGTTGGTTCCCAATGATGAGTCTCAAGATGTGGATTAGAGATATGAAGAGGTTCATGGAGTGGAGGAGTACACTCACACAGAGCCATCCATCAGAAATGGAAGAATGCATACCACGGAAGCTGATAGGCTGAGACTTGATGTTGCACAGAATGTAGGAGCCCCTACTTCATAGTGCAAAAAAATACAATCTCCTAACCAATTTACTACATACATGGCTATCATGAGCAAATGTATTGTGACTAAACCATCTTCCTTTTAGGAAGCAGTGCAGGAACCCACATGGGTAGATGCAATAGTTGAGGAGTATGACTCCATTGTCAAAAATAGTGTTTGGGAAATTGTTCCAAGGCCGATTGATAAATCAGTGGTAGGTTCAAGATGGATCTACAAGGTAAATCAAGCTGCTAATGAGAGTGTTGAGAAATACAAGGCCAAATTTGTGGCTTAGGGCTTCTCACAGATCGAGGGCATAGAATATATCTTTTCACCTGTCACAAGGTATTATTCCATAAGGACAATCCTTTCTCTCTCAGCGTAGATGGGCTGGCCCATTCATCAAATGGATGTGAAAACTGCGTTTCTCAATGGGATCATTGAGGAAGAGGTGTACATAGAGAATCCTGAAGGTTTTGAGATCTTCAAAAATGAGTCGTATGTGTGCCAACTCAAAAGAGTGTTGTATGGGTTGAAGCAAGCACCCCGTGCTTGGTACACTCGGATAGACAACTATTTCACCGGACTGGGCTTGACCAAAAGTGAAGCAGATGCAAACCTATACCAAATTGTGGTGGAGAGTAAAATTTTAATCATTGTTGTTTATGTTTATGATTTAATATTGACTGGTGATGAGCAACTAATACACTCATGCAAGTAGGATATTGCAAGGGAGTTCGAAATGAAGGATATGGGCCTCCTTAATTATTTTCTTGGATTGGAAATATGGCAGCGAGATGGTGAAATTTTTGTGTCTCAAGGCAAGTATGCAAGGGAGATATTGGGTAAGTTTCACATGGAGGTTGCAAACCCATGGATACTTCTCTTCTAGGAAACTAGAAAAAAGAGGATGTTACTTCTAGAGAGGTAGTCGATGCTACTGTCTATCAATAGTTAGTGGGTTTTCTAATGTATCTAGTGAACACGAGACCAAACATTTTCTATGTGGTTAACGAGCTAAGTCAAGCTATGGTTAAGCCTACCAAGATATTTTGAAGGCGAGTAAGCATGTCCTGAGATACCTGAGGGGCACATCAAAGTATGGTTTATGGTATAGACAGATGGATGGAGTGAAGTTGCAAGGCTTCACAGATGTATATTGGGCGGGCAGTCCATCAAATAGAAAGAGAACATCAGGGGGGATCTTTAGCATTGGATCTACAATTGTTTCTTGGTACAACGGGAAGCAGATATCCGTGGCACTCAGTTCAGCGGAAGCGGAATACATGGCCACAAGTCAAGCTGCATGTGAGGCTATCTGGATGAGAAAGATCTTGGTTGGTTTGTTTGGTTCTTATATGGATCCTATAGTGATTCATTGTGATAATCAGAGTTGCATTAAACTCTCGATTAATCATGTGTTTCATGATATATCTAAGCATATAGATATATAGTACCATCATTATTAGAGATTGTGTGCAGGGGAGAATCATGTTGCTTCAGTACATTCCCAGGAAGACCAGGATGCAGGTATTCTGACGAAGGTGCTCACCAGGAGCAAATTCTGTAATATTCCTAAATGGGAAAAGCAGGAATATAGTGCAAAAACATGGAAATAGCAGGGTAAATAAACACATCAACAATGGAGACCAATATGGAGCCATTACATTATGTATAAGAACAACACATCTGTACAAAATAGTGAGGCATAAATCTTATGAACTGAGGAAACAAGCCTCCCATAAACAATCACTCCCAAATATGAGATGCTGCTACAATAAAAAATGTCAGAGAGTTGATACATCACAGTCATACTAAGAACAAATACAGCTGGAGATCATACAATGATACAAAAATACTAATATATGCCTCAAAAGATATATACAAGAAGATCAAGGCATTATATCAACTTTCCAAGACAACCCAAGAGGGTTTCTGGAAAATGTACAAACTATACAAATGTAAGCTACAACCCTCGGGCTGAAGGTTTGCTACAACAACATATGAGAATATATGGCTAAAGCTAATGTAGAATCCTACAACTCTTCTCCAATAGATCCTTCGGATGAAAGGATGTCCCCTCCACTAAAGAAATCACCTCCCAAAACACATACTACAACCACCCTTGCAACTCCTCCTTAAAATAATGCAGATCCAGTTTGAAACTGTGCTGTAGGGGATAATACCACCTTGGCTTGGTGCCAAAT
Organism: Pinus albicaulis; assembly: GCA_034641835.2. NCBI lineage: Eukaryota > Viridiplantae > Streptophyta > Pinopsida > Pinales > Pinaceae > Pinus > Pinus albicaulis. The sequence continues at coordinate 303,755,256 of CM076569.1, forward strand.
ATGTCAATAAATCCCAAGGGGATTCTTTACTGACCTCCCAATGGAAGGAAACATTCCTCCATTGCGAAACTTGCTCAGAAAACACCCAATACAATCCTCCACTGCTACACCCTGCAACACAACACAACTTTATGCAGACACTGCATTGTTGAAGAAATTTGTAGCTTGGAAAAATGCTAGAATGTGGAAATGTAGTTCAAATACTTCTCCTGAGTAGGCACTCGAAGTCCCCCGAGGATGAAGGTGGGATTCCCACTCAGGAACACCCTTGTGCTAAACAACACTGCAATATTAGCTAAACAGCTAAAGAGAGCCTCAAGTCTTAACAAACCATAAACCAAATAATAATCCAATCATCCTCACTGTTATCACGCAAAAAAAATTCAAAAAATCATTGTGTCAAGTTTGTTTTTGTTCATGGTTCAAAATTGGGTTTAGAAGCAAATTTAGGATTTGATCAAGGGTAGGTTAGATTTTTATAAGTTCAAAGCCCATCCTTAAATTCAAATAAAGTCTTTTTTAAGGTCCATTCGTTGTCAAATATCCATAATTTCCATTTGTGGGTCATTTCCTAAATTTTCAGGTCAAAACTATGCAATTAGCCAAGAAACGTCATTTTTGTAGCGCCACTAGTTCAAAAAAGTTGATTTGCGCTACGAAAGCGCTAATAGTTTCGTAGCGCAAATAGGGAAAAATACACTGCTGGTGCTATGAAAGCGTAGTTTCTAAACTGTCTTGTCATTTGAGCTGAAATATGTCACAATCCATTGGGAAATGGTAGGTTAGTGGTATGATGAGTCAGCTAATGATGAGATTCAGTGTACTTACCCATGTTGCAGTCATCATAGACGTGATAGGGTATGAATGAGGCATAATTCAGTTATGAGATAAAATTTCAAATTCAAAATCTTGCCTAATTAGTCATTCTCGTTTCCTTTGCCTCCATTCGAGTGTTTAAGCTCTAAAGTGTCAAGACAAACCTGTGGTTGTTCCATAAAAAGGTTTTCTACATCTTAATCAAGCGAGGCTGATATAAACTAATCAAGCGAGGAAATTGTTTTACATATTCAAGCGAGGCTGATTCGATTTATCAAGCGAGGCTGACAGGTTTTCTATGAAGCATGGCAGAGGAAAAGAAAGTTCACAGAGGGGGACATTGCTTAAGGCATGAGCCTGAAGATATGAAGGCCATAATTGAATACCCAGCAGTGATGGAGGCATTCAGAAGAGTAGGTTGTCCTCAGTTTTGTGAAAAGTTGCAGGGTTGCCACACACAGGTTTCCAAAGAATTTTCCTTGAACTTCAATGGAACAACTACCAAGGTTGGGATACTAAGTGTGTCAATTTCACCAGATATTATTGCTGCTATGACGGAGATACCAAGAGGTCAAGAAACTTGGTTTAAAGGTTTCAAATTTGATATGGAGCCATGCAAAGAATTCATGAAACCTTAGTATGCCGATATGGACCTCAATAATGCTATCCCTAGAAGCTGCATCAAAGACACTTATGCAAAGCTGTTGTTCAAAATTCAAAGGCATTTTACATGTGAAGGCAGATATCATAAGGTTTACACATATCATTTCAAGTTGCTTCTGCATTTCACTAGTAAGATTTCACTTGGTTTTCCCTTTTATCTGCATAGGAGTCTTGCAAAAATGGCTGATAAAGTACAAGCCAAATTTGAAGGTTGTGAAACATCCTTGTTTCATCATGGTTTGATGAAGTTATTGATTTTGAATGAGCTTCAGAAGATAGGCAGGGATTGGTCATACTTTTTTTTATAAATGGTTTTGAGTTGGAAACCCTAACTCCTGCTAGAAACCCTAAAACTAAAGGAACTCCATCACCACCAGTAGCAGAGTCTAGTCAACTTGTGGTTGAAAAACCAAAGGAATTTGCAAAACTGAAGCCAAGGAAACAAGTTGAGAAAAGGACAGAGCAGACACAAGTGCTTGATAAACCAACTCCATCACCTGCAAAATAGAGGTCAAATATTGTTAAAGAGGCAAAACAGAAACAAGATGTCAGCAAGCAGAAATCAAAAGAGTAAAAAGAAGCCAAGCAGTGGCATTAAAAGGAAAAACAGTTGCTATAGCTACAGAGGACAGCCCAGTGATAAAGGGAAACTTAGATGACATCCTGCATGCTATTTACATAGAGGAGACACCCATTGTTCAAGCTGATTTCATTGGAGAAGATGAGCATAAACAGAAAAAGGCTAAGTCTGTAAAAAAGCTTGAGTTTGAAGGGGAGGATGCAGAATTTATCTTTCAAGCAAGAAATCCTATAACTAGGCATGCTAAGAAACTCAAGGAAGGAAGCAAGGGAGTTCAAGAACCTATTGAGATAGCTAAAGCCCCTGAAGAAGTTGTTGATTTATCAACACCTACAGTGAAGCATACATCCAGCAGAACAAAGAAGGGGAAAGAAGAAATAACCGAGTTTCAACATCTTGAGGAGAAGTTGAGGTTGGAAAACCAAGAAATTATTGTGATGAGAAAGAGGGCTAGAAAGCACAGTATTGAGAAAGCAGAGTTCAAAATAATTAAGGCACTGTGGGAAGGTAAAACTGGTTTTATTTCTAAAACTCCAAGCAGTGCAGAGCAGTTTTTCATATGGATAGTCCCATCAATAAAGGAAGCCAAATTTGTCAAAGTAATAAATACTCACTTGAGAGCTAATAATAGGATACTTAAAGATCAAGTGGAGGACTTGGAGCAGCAGCTGAAATTGACTCAGTATGAGTTAAATAACAAATGTGTTAAAATGACAATCATTAAAGAGTCAAAAGATAAATTAAGTGAAAATGAAGAAAGGACATAATGAAGGCTGAAATGACTGTGTTTTCAGTTCATATGGATTTTTGATATGATGGAATCAGTTTTATTTTGATTTTTGGTACATTTACAATTTTCATTTTGGAAAATTTTGGACAAAACTGCTATCTCGACAGTTTCGTAGCGCAGACAGTGTAAAAAGGGAGAAAAGCGCTACGAAACTGTTGTAGCAGCTTTTATTTCCCTTTTTCATCAAATTTTGAGGGGTAAAAACATGAATCAAGAAATGAAAATGCTAAGAAGGATGTATTTAAATATAATTAATTTAATTTTGGAGGAAAGAGGTCAAGATTAAAGAGCAGTGCTACAAAAGGCGCTACGAAACTGTGTTGTTTTCATAGTGCAAGGTATTACAGCCCATTTGAACAGTTTGGAGATGGTTTTGGATAGCTAGAGCTTAAGGAGGAGGCTTGGCATGTGTTAATTCAATTTCTAATAGCTAAGGAGCTCAAAATATAGAGTTCATGGTGGTCAGAATGTTCCAAAAGTGCAAAGGACCCTATGCCTAGAAAACAAGGGATTGTTTCCTACTTTGATGGAGGTCAGCATTATGGTCATAAAGATTTGAAGTCTATCATCTAGATTCGGCCATGTGTTAATAAATTTGGAAAATGATGTAATTTAATTAAGATAAGGTTGTTATAGATAAGTGATTAAGGAGTTTTAATCCTATTTGTAATAGGATTGTTTAGTAGATTAGCTGTCTTTTTGTAATAAATACCATGTCATATGGTTATGCAAGGTGTCAAGAGTCTGGAATTCAATGTATCTAGCACAAGATAAGTTTATCTCATGTTGTAAATGGTCTATAAAGGACCAAGAAGTCGAAGGTATCAAGGTTGGACATTTTTAGCAAAAGACTGTGCTTATTGTAATTGACTGGTTTTCAGCTAATACAGAGATTTCTACTTAGCCAACTTGAGATTCAAAAGGGGTTCTAGTGTGTTCTTGTTCTAATTGCATCTTTTATTATCCTATTGTAGTGGTGTTTGTATATGTTACTCAGAATTCATCTTTGATGCTCTAACTTCCTATATAAATAAACTGATTGTGTTTTTTACAGTTTCACGTGTGTATCTCTTGAATAAAACTCTGATATGCCTCAACTTCCATGTTAAGTAGATTTATTGGTTTACTAAAACTATTTTGACTCCATAAGCCCAATGTGTTCTTGTTGATATGATTTTCAACCTACATTTATCATCTATCTGATTATTACCCCACATAGATTTAGCCATCTATATTTTTATCAAAAATCATTAACCCTTTGAGACAACCCTCTCAGGTTGAGGAGGCTAAGCCTCAATCAAAAGATTGGTTTGAAATAGTTACATGAGATTGATTTGATTAGCAGCCTATTAGGTCCAATTTTTTTATAACACTCACCATTGATGCCATACCCTTCCTTATATTCTTGGTGAGCTTCCTCACGTTGGGCCCCACTCATTAAAGCCACTACTTCCATACATGGAATCTCCCTCCAAAACTGTGTTGTCCCTCAATGAATGCCACTCCTTCAATACCAGCGATGTTTGATTTGGTCAAAGTTGACCTAGTCTTCATGCTCCAACACCTTTTCACACATAAGGGTCTTCAATAAAAATTTTATATGACCTCCTTTCACATTAGGAGTGTCTTTATTCCTACTAAGAATATTTATGGGTCTCCATACCCTCTTATTCCTCTAACTAAGAGCAAAATCAAAAATTAATATTCCAATTAGTTGAGTGCTAATTTAGGAATATTACAATCCTCCCCTCCCAAATGTTGCTTGTCCTCAAGAAACCGCAAGGATAGAATTTAAGAGCCTCCTCTCCTCCTCCTGTAGCATCCTCATGTGATAAGTTACTCCAATGAAAAATATTCTCTCTCATCAATATGTCCCCAAGGTTCTCCTCCCAAATGTATAAGCTAGCCTTTGGTGACAAATCCAAATGGATCTCATCATGAAGAAGTGGGATATCCATTGAGGAAACTAGATGTGTTCTATAGGCCTTCTTGAGGCATGGGATCATAAAATCATTGGGAAACTTCATTCCCATGTGAAGCTCCAAACCCCAAGCTATCATCCACACAAAGTGAGTCACCCTCGAAAATGGAAACTCATGAAAAAATGCTTCCACCTTTGGTTCCTGCAATGTAGGTGGGATGCATATATGAACATGATAGACCAAATTTCCTACCCGACGTTGTATCTCTCTCCACTTATGGAAAGTGTAGAGCTGCTGCTGAATTTGGGTTGCAATAATGTTGCCCTCAAGAGACAAAAGGACAAGTGGATCTTCAAAGACCCCTTCTCTAATAGCATGAACCTTACTAGCCCGAGCCATCCCATACAAAGTGAATAGAACATCATCACCATATGGCATCCAAATAAAAAATATTTTGATTGTTATGTGTAATGATGGATGGTACCAATGGTTTCTCCAGTGGATGCAACGCAGTTTTACCAACTGTTGTTTCAAAACATCATGTGGCAAGTTGTATCCCAACAAATTTCTAGTTGTGCATGTTTGCTCATCTACTAGGAAGTAGTAAATGGAATTATATATCAGCTGAGCATAATAATAAAAACACAACACTTGCCCAATGCCATTAAAAAATGGCTTCCCCCATCATTGATATTGGTCTTGGAAAGACCATGAAGCCAAAATAGAAACTTGCCCTCTTGTGGAGCAATGCATTGTACATATATGGAAAGAGAATGCAAATACTTTTTCAGATGAACAATAAGTACAAAAATACAACTCTTACCATACACTGTGATTAGGCTAAAAATGAGGTCCATTGATGAGCCCTCCCATGATAATCTCCTCATAGTGGTCTAAAAAATGGATGCATACTCCCCTTGGAACACTCCATCAATAGATACATACTCCCAAGTGACAACGTTGTTGGCCTTTGTGATAAGGCTCCTGCCATCTCATAACTTCCCTCTTTAACATCCCCAATGCCAAATTCACATACCATGATGAAGCTACATATGGGAGACTCCTTCATTTGTGGAAGTACCTCCTGATCCTCTAATGCTGAAGAGTAGCCTTTTTGCACCCTGATTGTTCCATCCTCTACTTCTGAAATATCATGCAAAGTATGGGTAAAAATCATCCCATACTCTCCCAAGAGTAGCCAAAGCAACAATAGCTCTTGTTTCCTCCTCACATCTCCATCATACAGGCCATGGAGTGAAAATATGATGATTGACATAAAAAAATGTCACACCACCCCAATGAAACCAAAATCCTTTCTGCCTCGTGATGCAAGTGTCATGCCAAGTCCCAACCAACAACATACCCTTCAAAGTAGGATATGCCACATGCTGACCAAACTCTTTCAAGAGTAGCCAGCGCAATCTTTCCTCCTTCTGCCCCATGTCATAGATTTACAAGTGGCTCACCATCCTCTTGCTCATCAACATCACCCATCCAACCAATGGTGAGTGTCTAATGTCATGCTCCCAATGGGTATTCCTCCAATGGAGAATACCATCCTCCCAAATCAAATCAATATCTCTACACTTCATGGGATGTTGAACTGCAGCCTCTTGGAGATCTCCATATGAAGACCAATCATCAATGATCGTGTTGATCCCATAAGGATCCAAATATACTGAAGGAAAAATCTTCTCATTGAGCTGTGAAGTGCTCATCAAGAAGGATCCATCATAATAATGGTAGATAATATTTCTCAAATAAACCATCTGCCTATCCCTTACTACATATGTAGAATGGTCATTGGGATGCTCCAATAATGGTTGGGCCCCCAAATCATCACAGCTGCTCAATGACAACATTGTTGATCTCCATGATGGTGCATATGATGTCTCATGATCATGCTCAATGTTGAACATATAGTTCTGCATTGTATTGTTTAGGACAATTCTCATCCTATCCTCCAAAAATCTACACTCCAACCCCAAGAGTTGTGTGCAGCTGAACAATGACATGCTAGGATAAATATACATCTCCTCCTTGATCTTGTCAAGGTTCCTCTACCCAGTGATAGTCTGTTGCTCCATATCAGCAGTGTAACTTGACCCTAGGTCATGCAATGGCATGTCCCCACAACCTTCCATATGATGTACTGAAATAACAGAAAGTGGAAACATTTGCATACCTTGGTTTTACTTGGGAACATCCTGTACTGCTACAAGGGTTCCTCCCATCGATGTGATGACTTCCCCAACTACTGATGATGATGGCTTCTCTTCTATGGTTGCACCAGCGCTGGTATAATTCTCCTCCTCCTCATGCATCTCCATAATAGTGCAAGGACTCTAAATGTCAAGAGATCAAGACCACTTTGCAAAGGTTCAAGTGTTCTTTCTCCTGACGCAAGTGCTCCTGCAACAAGTGGTGGTGGGAGTTTCTTCTCCTCTAATTTATTCTTTTCAAACCTCTTGATCAACCTTTGAGTAAAATCTACATATGCAGTCACTCTTGCATGACTCAAACGGCTGAACCACCAAATGTTTGCTTCACCCTCAAGGTGCAGCGCTGAAATCTCAACAACTTCTCTTTCTACTACTAGATGTAGTAGGAATAATGCATCCAACTCCATTTCCCAAGTCCTTGCTATGTATGTGGATTACCCATCAAATGTAGACAATAGAAATCTATTGTAATTTCTTCTTCTATAGTTGCAAGGTCTCTTTTCTTCTTTAATTTGAACAAATTGTGGGAGAGTTAGATTCTCCTTGAAAGCTCTTGATTGAGATTTGTATTCTGCAATATACTCACTTAGAATCTCATTATCTAAATTTCCTCCATCTCCATGTCTTTCACCTTCCTATTCAAATAAATTAGACATAGTGTATTGCTTTGGAGCTCTATGCAATACCGGTTTCTTTAGCTGGTGATACGAAGTGCATGGACCTTCCTCATCTTGAAACCCTAATATGGTTTCATTGCTTCTCTCATGTCTTATTAGCTTGACCTCATGGTGAGGTCCCTCGTAGATCTAAAAAAAGATGATATAAAACTCATTCCTTCCATCCTTATGATCTCTTTCTTCTTCTACTTATTCTCCTGATAGCATAATGGCTGAGATCCACAGGTTGAGCCAAGATTATGCGTTGATACCACTGTAGTATTCCCAAATGGGAAAAGTAGGAATATAGTGCAGAAACATGGAAATAGCTAGGTAAATCAACACATCAACAATGTAGACCAATATGGAGCCATTAAATTATGTATAAGAACAAAAAATCCATACAAAAAAGTGAGGCATAAATATTATGAACTGATGAAACAAGCCTCCCATAAATAATCACACCCAAATATGAGATGTTGCTACAATACAAAATGCCGGAGAGCTGTTACAATGCAGTCATACTAAGAATAAATACAACTGGAGATCATACAATGATACAAAAATACTGATATATGCCTCAAAAGATACTATACAGGAAGATCAAGGCATTATATCAACTTTCCAAGACAACCTAAGAGGGTTTCCAGAAAATATACAAACAATACAAATGTAAGCTGCAACCCTAGGGCTAAAGGTTTTCTACAACAATATAAATGAGAAGATATGGCTGAAGCTGATGTAGAATCCTACAACTCTTCTCCAATATATCCTCTGGATGAAAGGATGTCCCATCCACTAAATAAATCACATCCCAAAACACATACCGCAACCACCCTTGCAATGCCTCCATAAAATAACACAAATCCAGTCTGGAACTACACCGTAGGGGATAATACAACCTTGGCTTGGTGCCAAATATGTCAATATGTTGTGAAACCAGCTCCAAAAAGAGAAGAAAAGAGATATCAACGCCTTAGAAATAAGCCAATTCGAGGGGGCAACCTCCAATACATTACATGAATGCAAAATTCTTGGATGATTCAAATTACAAAACCTCCTTTCTATATATAGGAGTCCATGGGGCCACAAAGTAATCCTAGTGGGGCCACAATGTAATCCTAGCCGACCTAACAATAATAATTTAAGGGCACAATAATAACAATATGGGGGTTACAGGGGTACAATAATAACAATAAGGGGGTTACATTAACAACAATAAGGGACTATACTAGTAATATAGGGACCTAACATGCCCCTCTCCTTCAAAAAGTGTTGTCCTCAACGCTTGAGTAGCTCTGGGTGCTTCTGTATAAAATTCTCATCCTCCCATGTAGAATCTTCAGTGGGTAAGTTCTTCCACTTGATGAGATACTCTGAAATTGATCGATTCCGTAGCTGTCGAGTTCTTGTTTCCATGACCACTTCAGGTTCCAATATTATTTTTCCTTCCTCATCAAGTTATGGCAATATTGTTTGAACTGGAAGATTTTCACCTATAACCTTCTTTAAGCATGAAACATGGAAAACTAGATGTACTCGCGAAGAAGCAGGAAGCTCCAATTTGTATGCTATAGTACCAATATTTTGCAACACCTTGTAAGGACCATAGTACTTTGGCGATAATTTATTATCCTTCTTTGCTTGCTTGAGGGACATTTGTTTGTATGGTTGTAGCCGTAAAAATACCCAATCTCCTACATCAAAACTTCTCTCGCTACGATGTTGATCTGACTGTTGTTTCATTCGATTTTGTGCCAAATTCAGGTTATCCTTTAAGAGTTGGAGAACTTCTTGCTGATGCTCGATGTGATCTTCCACTGCTTGAACCTTCGAATTTTCCCTTAAAGATGATGTGATGGATGGTGGATGATATCCATAAAGTGCAATAAATGGGGTCATTTTTGTTGCAGTATGGAAGGAAGTGTTATACCACCATTCAGCAAGAGGTAACCACTTGACCCATTGTGTTTGTTTATCAGATACAAAACAACGAAGATATCCTTCCAAACATTTATTTACTATCTCAGTTTGACCATCAGATTGGGGATGATAAGATGAGCTATGAGCTAATTGAGTACCCAAACAAGAAAATAACTTCGTCCAAAAATTTCCAGTAAAAATGGGATCTTTGTCACTCACAATAACCCTTGGGTTTCCATGTAGCTTTTGAATTGTGTCCATAAATGTAGTAGAAATTGTACATGCTTTAAATGGATGAGATAATGCACAAAAGTGTGCATACTTGGTAAGTCTATCAACTACCACCATGATGACACTCTTTCCTTCATACTTAGGTAAACCAGTAATAAAATCCATTGAAATCTCCTCCCAACGTTGAATTGGAATGGATAAATGTTGTAGAAGACCCGGGGTCTTAATTGTCTCAACTTTATTCTGCTGGCAAACCAAACATTCCGCCACAAACTTTTGAATATCAGATTTAAGGCCATCCCAAAAAAAATTCTTTCTTCACCCTGTGGTAAGTTTTTAAAAATCCTGAATGTCCTCCTAAAGGAGAAGGGTGCAATTCCAAAAGAATATTTGTTTTAGTTGGGAATTCTTACAAATATATAAGCAATATTTGTACCATAAGGAATCATTTTTCCAACTAAATGTATCAGATGTACTAGGATCTTGCTGCAACTTTTGAATGAGTGTCTACACTTCTTCGTCCTTCTTCCATTCATCTCTTGCTTCAGTTATCCAATCTGGTTGGATAATAGAAATGGCACAAAGCAATGCTTCCACCTCTTCATTCTTTCTTGAGAGTGCATCTGCAACAACATTTAGCTTCCCTTTTTTTGTATATTATTTCAAAGTCATAACCCAACATCTTTGTGACCCATTTTTGCTGCTCTTCTGAAGATAGTCTTTGTTCCAAAAAGTGTTTAAGACTATCATGATCAATTTTTACCTTGAAGTGTCTTCCCATTAGGTAAGTTCTCCATTTCTTTAGTGCATGCAGTATTACTAACATTTCCTTCTCATAAATAGGTTTATTTAAATACATTCCTTTCATTGGATGACTTTCAAAAGCAATGGGTCTTCCTTCTTGCATTAAAACAACACCAATTCCATTTCCTGAGGCATCACATTCCATAATAAAGGTTTTTGTGAAGTCTGGCGTAGCTAAGACTAGTGCTAGGCACATTGCCTCTTTAATATGTTCAAAGGCCTTAGTTGCTTCAGGATTCCATGAAAATGCATCTTTCTTCAATAATGTTGTTAGAGGTGTTGATATTCTCTCATAATTCTTAACAAACTTTCGATAATACCCTGTTAACCCGAGACATCCTCGCAACTACTTTATGGTTGTGGGGACTTTCCATTCCTTAATGGCTTTAATTTTTTTAGGGTCTACCTTAACACCCTCATGAGATACAATATGACCCAGATATTCCACCTCTTGTACTCCAAAGAAACGTTTGGATGTTTTTGCATATAATTGTTTCTCCTGCAATAGTTTGAGCACCCTATCAACATGTTGAACATGATCCTTCCAAGACCTGTTGTAGATTAGTATATCATCCAAAAATACTAGCACAAATTTTCTAAGGAAGGGTTTGAAAATGGAATTCATCAACACTTGAAATGTAGAAGGTGCATTGGTAAGGCCAAAAGGCATGACCAAAAATTCATAATGACCCTCATGAGTTTGAAATGTTGTTTTTGGAATATCTTCAGTCTTCATTCTAATTTGATGATACCCTGAACGAAGATCTAATTTGGTAAAATAAATTGCTCCATGTAATTCATCCAATAATTCATCAATCACAGGAATGGGAAATTTATCTTTAATGGGGATATTATTGAGCTCCCTATAATCCGGACACATGCGCCATGATCCATCCTTCTTGTGTACCAATACTACAGGAGCAGAGAAAGAACTTTGACTAGGTTGAATTATACCCGCCTCTAACATTTCTGCAATCATACGTTAAATTTCGCTCTTTTGGACATAAGGATATCTATAAGGCCTAATGTTTGGAGGAACACTTCCTGGAATCAAATGAATAGCATGATCATGATCACGAATAGGTGGGAGTCCTTTTGGAGTTTCAAAAACCTTGTAATGATTGTCCAAGACTTTTTGGAGATCTGCAGAAATAGATGATTTTGATGTTGGAACTTCTAGTGAGCATAATTGTGCAATTATGCCTCATTTTTCTTACTTTGGAAGCTTTTTCATGACATTAGAGCTTATTATCTTTCCCGGCTTCCCTGCAATACCCCGTAATTCGACTTCCTTTCCTTCTGAAAAAAAAATTCAAGAAAAGTTCTTGAAAATTAAAAGCTACTGTCCCCAAAGATTGTAACCATTGTACTCCTAGTACAACATCAGCACCTCCCATAGGAATGGAAAGCATTGGAATATTCAATACATAATCCCCCACGGTTAGCTTGATATTATGGCATTTTCTAGAGCAATTTATAGTTCCTCCATTTGCAACCATCACTTGACATTCTGGTGCTGGGTATAGGAAACAATTCAATTCCTTGGCTGTTGTGTAACCAACTCAAAAAGAGAAGAAAAGAGATATAAACGCCTTAGAAATGAGCCACTTCGAGGGGGCAACCTCCAATATATTACATAAATGAACAATTCTTGGATGATACAATTTACAAAACCTCCTTTCTATATATAGGAGTCCATGGGGCCATAATGTAATCCTAGTAGGCCACAATGTAATCCTAGCCGACCTAACAATAATAATTTAAGGGCACAATAATAACAAAATGGGGGTTACAAGGGTACAATAATAACAATAAGGGGGGGATACACTAACATAATAAGGGACTACACTATTAATATAGGGACTTAACATGCCCCTCTCCTTCAAACAAGTGTTGTCCTCAACGCTTGATTATTTCTTGATGCTTCCGTATAAAATTCTCATCCTCCCATGTGGAATCTTCTACAGGAAAGTTCTTCCACTTGCTGAGATACTCTGAAATTGATCGTACTTTTCGAGTTCTTGTTTTTGTGACTGCTTCAGAACTTCTTTCGATGTGATGTTGATATTCCTGTTGTTTCATTAGATTCTGCACCAAAGTTAGGTTATCCTTTGAGAGTTGGAGAACTTGTTGTTGATGCTCGATGTGATCTTCCATTAATTTATCATCCATATTTTCTATTATTTGATCCTTCAAACCATCCAACTTAGCCTCCATTTCTTCTTTTAAACCATCTATTTCATCTTCAATTGCTCTTCGTAAGATTGAAACTTGTTGCACTTGGTACCGTAATTTTGATATCTCATACTGCAAATCTTCATCTTCATGAGTCATGGTAGAGCCTTCTGAAGGCTTGATGGGTGTTGAATTCTTTTTAGGGGCCATTTTAGAATCCAATATTGATATCTATTCTACAAGATGCCCTTGGAATAAATTCAACTTGATTCTTCAAACAAGACTTATGCAATTCGGAAAAAAATACACACCTTTTACTAGCTTTTAGGAGCTCGATATTGAAATTGAATTATCTCTGTAGTTGAAAATCTTCTATATCTAAAATTCAGCCCTGTAGTAGATCTCTGAAGCTTCTTTCAAATGCCACAGGTCTGACCTAATTTGGATTCCCCAAGACAAAGTTGTGTCCAATCTCCCACAATGACCTAATTCTGGACTGGTTTAGTAGAGCGAACTTGTACGACTTGCCACGTGTCACTGTTTTGTCCTTTGTCTCTGAAATTGATAGCCCAGAAACTTCAATCTGTGTACTTGCGACCACTTTTTACTGCACTTCAATCCAATGCCCAGAGAGAGAGTTATTGAATTTTTCCCACGATCACCTCTTTGAGATGCAATTCAGGAGCCTGAAAAAGCACTACCTTCCACGTATCATATCTCCAAAACTATTGCGAACCAAGCTCTGAAAATTTGTTTTCGAATTTCCTCGTGCTTTCAGCTTCGCACCATATGAATTTCAGACTAACCTTCGTAAAAAAAAATTTATAGCGAAAATTCCATGATGACCTGTTTATGAGCCTAAAAAAATACCTAACTTCCACAGATGATATCTCCTCAAATATTGCGAACCAAGATCTGAAATTTTTAGACAACCTTCCTCAAGAGTTCAGCTTCGCACCCTAAAAATTTCAGCTTCTGAAGCTTCGTAGAAAAAAGTTATAGCGAAAATGCCACGATGACCTGTTTGGAGCAGCGAAACCCTAGAATCCCAAAGCTCTGATACCAAATGTTGTGTAACCAACTCAAAAAGAGAAGAAAAGAGATATCAACGCCTTAGAAATAAGCTACTTCGAGGGGGCAACCTCCAATACATTACATAAATGAACAATTCTTGGATGATACAAATGAACAAAACCTCCTTCTATATATAGGAGTCCATGGGGCCACAATATAATCCTAGTGGGGCCACAATGTAATCCTAGCCGACCTAACAATAATAATGTAAGGGCGCAATAATAACAATATGGGGGTTACAGGGGTACAATAATAACAATAAGGGGGGCTACACTAACATAATAAGGGGCTACACTATTAATATAGGGACTTAACATTGGCTACCTTACAATGAATAAAATTATGGGTATACCTGAATCAATCAACACTATTACCTTTTACTTCTTGATATGTCCTTCTATCTTGAGAGTTTTAGGAGTTGTAATTCCTGCCAATGCATTACACGATATGGTCTAACTCATTTCTTCCTCTTCTTGGGTTGGTTCCTAGTGTATATCCTCTTCTTGTTCATTTTCTTCTTCCTCTTCACAATCTATGTAAAATAATTTCTTCTCAGCACACTTATGAACTTTAGTGTATTTTCTATCACAACTGTAGCAAAGCCCTTTTGCTCTTTTTTCTTCCAATTTTTGTGGTGTCAACCTTGTAGGTTGTGGAGATCTAGGAGTAGCAACAATTCCCTCTTTGTAGAAGTGAGTGGTAGGCTTCATTGTCGCCATAAGTTTACATTCAATTTTTCTTGCCAACCTGAATGCCTTCTCTGATGAATCAGGTTCCAAAACACGAACTTCATGTTGGATGTTATCCTTTAAAGTACCTATGAATCCTATGTTCCTCTGGAATATCAGTTACCCTTATATTAAATTTTTGGAAGTCCTCAATGTGCTCCCCCATTAAACCCTTTTGTTTGAGATTTATCAATTAGCTAAAGAAGGTGTTGCTCTTTGTATCCTCATAATGTGCTATCATTTCCTACGTAAAAATAGACCAAGTACAATTTTTTTACGAGAGCAAAGCCATCGATACCATACAAATGTATTTTGTTCTAAATGTAAAGTTGCAATGTGTACCTTTTGTGTGTTTTTCACATTATGGAGATCAAAATATTTCTCCATCTGTACTATCCATGTTACAGGATCCTTTCCATCAAACTTCCTCATATCCATTTTTGGAATATGGTGGTTCTTCCCGCCAACATTAGATTTTATGAAATCATGATTAACATTTATTTTGTTCTCATCATGAGTTTCCTCTGCTATCTTTTCACCATTAGGAAACATTTCTTGTATCAACTTTGTCAAACCTTCCATGTCTGCTTTTAGATCATTCTTCATGTTTTCCATTTTAGATTCCATGCCAGCTTCCATGTCATCTATCTTATATTCCATGCCATCTATAGATTCCATTCCATTCTTCAAACCATCCATCTTAGATTCCATGCCTTTATTCAAACCATCCATCTTAGTTTCCATGCCTTTCTTCAAAACTTCCATGTCATTTTTTGTTTCTCTTTGCGAGAGCGAAATTTGTTGCACTTGCTTTTGTAATTTTGATATGTCATGTTGCCATTCTTCGTCTTCATGAGTCATAGTAGAGCTTTCTAAAGGCTTAATGGGTGTTGAATTATTTTTAGGGGCCATTTTAGAATCCAATATTGATATCTATTCTACAATATGCCCTTGGAATCAATTCAACTTGATTCTTCAAACAAGACTTATGCAATTCGGAAAAAAATAAATAAATAAATAAATACACACCTTTTACTTGCTTTTGAGGAGCTCAATATTGAAATTGAATTATCTCTATAGTTGCATATCCTCAATATTTGAAATTCAGCCTTGTAGTAGCCCTCTGAAGCTTCTTTCAAATGCCATAGGTCTGATCTGATTTGGATTCTTCAAGGAAAAGTTATGTCCAATCTCCCACAATGACCCAATTTTGGACTGGTTCAGTAGAGCGAACTTGTACGACTTGCCACGTGTCACTGTTTCCTCCTTTGGCTCTGAAATTGATAGACCAAAAACTAAATTCTGTGCACTTGTGGCCAATTTTTATAGCATTCCAATCCGATGCTCAGAGAGAGAACTATGAATATTTTCCCACGATCACCTCTTTGAGATGAAATTCAGAAGCCTCAAAAAGCCCTAACTTCCACAGATCATATCTCTAAAAATGTTGCAAACCAATATTTAAAAAATTTTGACGATGTTCCTCAGGATTGTGGCTTCACACTCTAAAAATTTCGTCTTTTTAACTTTCGTAGAAAAAAAGGTATTATGAAAATACCACGATGAACTGTTTAGGTTAAATTCAGGAGCCTCCAAAATGACCTAACTTGCACAGATCATATCTCCGAAAATATTGCAAACCAAGCTCTGAAATTTTTTGACGTTGTTCCTCAGGATTTTGGCTTTGCACTTTAAAATTTTCAGATTCTAAACCTTCGTAGAAAAAACGTTATAGCGAAAATTCCACGCTAACCTGTTTGGAGCAGCGAAACCCTAGAATCTCTAAGCTCTGATACCAAATGTTGTGAAACCAGCTCCAAAAAGAGAAAAAAAGAGATATAAACACCTTAGAAATAAGCCACTTCGAGGGGGAAACCTCCAATACATTACATGAATGAAAAATTCTTGGATGATTCAAATTACAAAACCTCCTTTCTATATATAGGAGTCCATGGGGCCACAATGTAATCCTAGTGGGGCCACAATGTAATCCTATCCGACCTAACAATAATAATTTAAAGGCACAATAATAACAATATGGGGGTTATAAGGGTACAATAATAACAATAAGAGGGTTACACTAACAACAATAAGGGACTATACTAGTAATATAGGGACCTAACACAATAAATCCAAAGGGGCTTCTTTACTGGCCTCCCAATGGAAGGAAACCTTCCCCTACTGCAAAAATAGCCCAGGAAACACCCAATACAATCTTCCATTGTTGCACCCTGCAACACAACACATCTCTAAGCAGACACTACATTGTTGAAGAAAGATGTAGCTTGGCCGAATGCCGGAATGTGAAAATGTAGTGCAAATACTTCTCCTAAGTAGGCACTCGAAGTCCCCCGAGGATGAAGGTTGCATTCCTGCTCGGGAACACCCTTGTGCTAAACAACACCGCAAT
This sequence comes from Pinus albicaulis, assembly GCA_034641835.2. NCBI lineage: Eukaryota > Viridiplantae > Streptophyta > Pinopsida > Pinales > Pinaceae > Pinus > Pinus albicaulis. Next base: position 303,772,250 of record CM076569.1, read on the forward strand.
CTTAGCTAAATAGATGAAGAGAGCCTCAAGTCTTAACAAACCATAAACCAAATAATAATCCAATCATGCTTACAATTTTTTCCATCCCCTTCCTTATATTATTGGTGAGCTTCCTCACCTTAGGCCCCACTCATTAAATCCACTACTTCCATACATGGAGCCTACCTCCAAAACTGCGCTATCCCTTAATGAATGCCACTCCTTCAAAAAACGCATTGTCCTCAACGCTTGAGTAGCTATGGGTGCTTCTATATAAAATTCTCATCCTCCCATGTAGAATCTTCAGTGGGTAAGTTCTTCCACTTGATGAGATACCCTGCAATTGATGGATTTCGTAGCTATCGAGTTCTTGTTTCTGTGACCGCTTCAGGTTCTAATATGAATTTTTCTTCCTCATCAAGTTCTGGCAATATTCTTTGAACTGAAAGATTTTCACCTATAACCTTCTTTAAGCATGAAACATGGAAAACTAGATGCACTCGCGAAGAAGCAGGAAGCTCCACTTTGTATGCCATAGTACCAATATTTTGCAACACCTTGTAAGGACCATAGTACTTTGGAAATAATTTGTTATCCTTCTTAGCTTGCGTGAGGGAAATTTATTTGTATGGTTGTAGCCATAAAACTACACAGTATCCTACATCAAAACTTCTCTCACTGCGATGTTGATCTGCCTGTTGTTTCATTCGATTTTGTGCTAAATTTAGGTTATCCTTTAAGATTTGGAGAACTTCTTGTTGATGCTTTATGTGATCTTCCACTACTTGAACCTTAGAATTTTCTCTTAAAGATGATGTGATGGATGGTGGACGATATCCATAAAGTTCCATAAATGGGGTCATTTTTGCTGTAGTATGGAAAGAAGTGTTATACCACCATTCAGTAAGAGGTAACCACTTAACTCATTGCATTTTTTTATCAGATACAAAACAACGAAGATATCCTTCCAAACATTTATTCACTATCTCAGTTTGACCATAGGATTGAGGATGATAAGATGAGCTATGAGCTAATTGAGTACCCAAACAAGAATATAACTCCGTCCAAAAATTTCCAATAAAAATGGGATCTCTGTCACTCACAATAACCTTTGGGTTTCCATGCAGCTTTTGAATTGTGTCCATAAATGTAGTAACAACTGTACTTGCTTTAAATGGATGAGATAATGCACAAAAGTGTGCATATTTGGTAAGTATATCAACTACCACCATGATGACACTCTTTCCTTCGGACTTAGGTAAACTAGTGATAAAATCCATTGAAATCTCCTCCCAACATTGACTTGGAATGGATAAAGGTTGTAGAAGACCCGAGGTCTTAATTGTCTCAACTTTATTTTGCTAGCAAACCAAACATTCTGCCACAAAATTTTGAATATCAGATTTAAGGCCATCCCAAAAAAATTCTTTCTTCACCCTATGGTAAGTTTTTAAAAATCCTGAGTGTCCTCCTAAAGGAGAAGTGTACAATTCCAGAAGAATCTTTTGTTTTAGTTGGGAATTCTTACAAAGATATAAGCGATCTTTGTACCATAAGGAATCATTTTTCCAACTAAATGTATCAGATGTACTAGGATCTTGCTGCAACTTTTGAATGAGTGTCCATACATCTTTGTCCTTCTTCCATTCCTCTCTTGCTTCGGTTATCCAATCTAGTTGGATAATAGAAATGGCACAAAGCAATGCTTCCACCTCTTCATTCTTTCTTGAGAGTGCATCTGCAACAACATTAAGCTTTCCCTTTTTGTAGATTATTTCAAAATCATAACCCAACATCTTTGTGACCCATTTTTGCTGCTCTTCTAAAGATAGTCTTTGTTCCAAAAAGTGTTTAAGACTATCATGATCAGTTTCTACCTTGAAGTGTCTTCCCATTAGGTAAGTTCGCCATTTCTTTAGTGCATGCAGTATTGCTAACATTTCCTTCTCATAAATAGGTTTCTGTAAATACTTTCCTTTGATTGGACGACTTTCAAAAGCAATGGGTCTTCCTTCTTGCATTAAAACAACACCAATTCCATTTCCTGAAGCATCACATTCCACAATAAAGGTTTTTGTGAAGTCTGGCGTAGCTAAGACCAGTGCTAGGCACATTACCTCTTTAAGATGTTCAAAGGCCTTAGTTGCTTCAGGAGTCCATGAAAATGCATCTTTCTTCAATAATGTTGTTAGAGGTGCTGCTATTCTCTCATAATTCTTAACAAACTTGCGATAATACCCTATTAACCTGATAAATCCTCACAATTTCTTTATGGTTGTGGGGACTTTCCATTCCTTAATGGCTTTAATTTTGTTAGTGTCGACCTTAACACCCTCGTGAGATACAATATGACCTATATATTCCACCTCTTGTACTCCAAAGAAACATTTGGATGTTTTTCGATAAAATTGTTTCTTCTGCAATAGTTTGAGCACCCTGTCAACATGTTGAACATGTTCCTTCCAAGACCTGATGTAGATTAGTATATCATCAAAAAATACTAGCACAAATTTTCTAAGGAAGGGTTTGAAAATGGAATTCATCAACCCTTGAAATGTAGAAGGTGCATTGGTGAGGCCAAAAGGCATGACCAAAAGTTCATAATGACCCTCATGAGTTTGAAATGTTGTTTTTGGAATATCTTCAGTCTCCATTCTAATTTGATGACATCCTGAGCGAAGATCCAACTTGGTAAAATAAATTTATCCATGTAATTCATCCAATAATTCATCAATCACAAGAATGGGAAATTTATCTCTAACGGTGAGATTATTGAGCTCCCTATAATCCGGACACATGCGCCATGATCCATCCTTCTTGTGCACCAATAATACTAGAGTAGAGAAAGAACTTTGACTAGGTTGAATTATACCAGCCTCTAACATTTCTGATATCATACATTGAATTTCACTCTTTTGGACATAAGGATATCTATAAGGCCTGATTTTTTGAGGAACACTTCCTGGAATCAAATGAATAGCATGATCATGGTCAAGAATAGGTGGGGGTCCTTTGGGAGTTTCAAACACTTTGGAATGATTGTCCAAGACTTTTTGGAGATCTGCAGAAATAGATGATTTTGATGTTGGAACTTCTAGTGAGCATAATTGTGCAATTACGCCTCGTTGTTCTTTCTTTAGAAGCTTTGTCATGACATTAGAGCTTATTATCATTCCTGGCTTCCCTGCAATACCCCGTAATTCGACTTCCTTTCCTTCTGAAAAAAATTTCAAGAAAAGTTCTTGAAAATTAAAAGCTACCATCCCCAAAGATTGTAACTATTGTACTCCTAGTACAACATCAGCACCTCCCATAGGAATGGAAAGCATTGGACTAGTCAATACATATTCCCCCATGGTTAGCTTGATATTATGGCATTTTCCAGAGCAATTTATAGTTCCTCCATTTGCAACCATCACTTGACATTCTGGTGCTGGGTATAGGAAACAATTCAATTCCTTGGCTACCTTACAATGAATAAAATTATGGGTACTACCCGAATCAATCAACACTATTACCTTTTTCTTCTTGATATGTCCTTCTATCTTGAGAGTTTTCGGAGTGGTAATTCGTGCCAATGCATTACATGATATGGTCGGACTCATTTCTTCCTCTTCTAGGGTTGGTTCCTAGTGTATATCCTCTTCTTTTTAAGATTCTTGTTCATTTTCTTCTTCCTCTTCATAATCTATGTAAAATAATTTCTTCTCAACACACTTATGACCTTTAGTGTATTTGGTATCACAACTGTAGCAAAGCCCTTTTGCTCCTTTTTCTTCCAATTTTTGTGGTGTCAACCTTGTAGGTTGTGGAAGTCTAAGAGTAGTAACACTTCCATCTTTATATATGTGAGTGGTAGGCTTCCTTGTTGCCATAATTTTACATTCAATTTTTCTTGCCAACCTGAATGCCTTTTCCAATGAATCAAGTTCCCAAACTCGAACTTCATGTTGGATGTTGTCCTTTAAATTCCCTATGAAGACATCAATCCCGTGTTCCTCTGGAATATCAGTTACCTTTATATTCAATTTTTAGAAGTCCTCAATGTGCTCCACCACTAAACCCTATTGTTTGAGATTTATCAATTGGCTAAAGAAGGTATTGTTTTTTTTATCCTCATAATTTGCTATCATTTCCTCTGTAAAAATTGACCAAGTGACAATTTTTTTATGGGAGCAAAGCCATCGATACCATACAATGTATTTTGTTCTAAATGTAAAGTTGCAATGCGTACCTTTTGTGTGTTTTGCACATTATTGAGATCAAAATATTGCTCCATCTGTAGTATCCATGTTATAGGATCCTTGCCATCAAACTTCCTCATATCAGTCTTTGGAATATGGTGGTTCTTCCATCCAACATTAGAGTTTATAAATCACGATTAAATTTATTTTTTTCTCATCATGAGTTTCCTCTACTATCTTTTCACCATTAGGAAATATTTCTTGTATCAACTTTTCCAAACCTTTGATGTCTACTTTTATATCATTCTTCATGTTTTCCATTTTTTCATCAATCTTAGCTTCCATGTCATCTATCTTAGCTTCCATGCCTACTTCCATGCCCTCCATCTTAGCTTCCATGCCTTTCTTCAAACCATCCATCTTATTTTCCATTCCTTTCTTCAAAACTTCCATTTCATTTTTTTTTCTCTTTGCGATAGATGCACTTGCTCTTGTAATTTTGACATCTCATGTTGCATTTCTTCATCTTCATGAGTCATAGTAGAGCCTTTTGAAGGCTTAATGGGTGTTGAATTCTTTTTAGGGGGGATTTTAGAACCCAATACTAATATATATTCTTCAATATGCCCTTGGAATAAATTCAAACTATTTTTTTTCAAACGAGACTTATGTAATTCAAAAAATACATACACACCTTTTTCTTACTTTTGAGGAGCTCGATATTGAAACTGAATTATCTCTGTGATTTAGAATCTTCAATATTTGAAATTCAGCTCTAAGGTAGCCCTCTGAATCCTCTTCGAATGCCACAGGTCTGACCTGACTTGGACTCTTCAAGGCAAAGTTATGTTCAATATCCCGCAATGACCTAATTATGGACTCGTTCAATAGAGTGAACTTGTACGACTTTCCACATGTCACTATTTCCTCCTTTGGCTCTGAAATTTATAGACAAGAAACTACATTCTGTGTAACTATGGCCACTTCTTACAGAATCTCAATCAGACACTCAGAGAGAGAGTTATGATGTTTTTCCCACGGTCACCTCTTTGAGATGAAATTCGGGACCCTGAAAAAATCCTAACGTCCACAGATCATATCTCCAAAAATGTTGTGAACCAAGATCTGAAATGTTAACAGGAGGTTCTTCAGGATTTTGGATTCCCTCTGTGAAAATTGCAGCTTTTTAAACCTCGTAGAAAAATATTTATAGCGAAAATTCTGTGATGACCTGTTTAGGTTAAATTCAGGAGTTTGCAAAAATCCATAACTTCCACAGATCATATCTCTAAAAATATTGTGAACCAAGCTCTGAAAGTTTGCGACGATGTTCCTCGGGATTTCAGATTCGCACTCTAAAAATTTCAGCTTTTGAACCTTCGTAGAAAAACATTTATAGAGAAAATTCCATGATGACCTGTTTGGAGCAGCCAAACCCTAGAGTCCGAAGCTATGATACCAAATTTTATGAAACCATCTCCAAAAATAGAAGAAAAGAGAGATCAACGCCTTAGAAATCAGCCACTTAGAGGGGGAAACCTCCGATACATTACATAAATAAAAAATTATTGGATGATACAAATGACCAAAACCTCCTTCTATATATCGAAGTCCATGGGCCCATAATATAATCCTAGCCGACCTAACAATAACAATATAAGGGCACAATAATAACAATATTGGGGTTACAGGGGTACAACAGTAGCAATAAGGGGGCTACGCTAATAACAATAAGGGACTAAAATAGTAATATAGGGACCTAATACCTTTCTTGTTGAGAGGGAGTGTTGAGATTCAACAAGAATATCCTAGTGAAAATTAAGCACATACACTAGGATGGAGCCTCACGCTATTTTTAGGTGTATGTCTATTTATAGATGTATGTGCAAATTCTATTTATAAAATGCATGTCTATTTATAGATGCATGTACGCTATTATTATCCCTTAATATTAGTTCGACAATAAACTATATTCTATTCTCAGTGAGCTCTTGGAAATAGTTAACTGAAGTGGAAAATTAGTTAGCTAAAGGAATTTCGAGTTAAGTGGTTGGTCGGTGGGACATGCAAGTTGACTTAGTTGTAACTAAGTTATTCGAAGTTGTAACAGAGTTGGAAGTGCAGTTGTACGAGTTGTAAAGTAGTTTAACTCAGTTAAGTGAGTTAAACTCAGTTGTGCTAGTTGTAACTAAAGATACACTAGTGAGAGATCAAGTGAATTAATTATTAATTAATTCACAATCAGTGGTCTCACATGCGACTAAAGATTTACTATTATTAACTACATGCATGTCAAATCCAGTGGAGACCCAGTTGAGTTCTAGGTGAAAGGGAAGTAAACTATTAGTTGTGACATTATCCGATTACACACATGCAACCACACACACATTGGATGGCCCATGAGGATTGCGCAATCAAGGTAGGAAAGATTACATTCATTCATGGATTGCTATCAGCAGGGATTGCGCAGTGGAGGAAGGATGTCTAGAGAGTAAATTGGATAAGTAACTTTCCAATTTTTATATGATAGTGTGAGAAAATTAGCTCATGTACTGAGAGCTCTTGGATTAGAGCTTTGTCTGTAGTTGTTTCATGATCCATGATATAATATACAATAGAAGATAGTGGGGTTTTTAGCTATAAGCTTTCCCCGGTAAAATTATCTGTGTTGTGTGTGATTGATCTTTCTTCATGATATTGTAATTGGCGATTGTGTTTTAAATTACGCAAAGATTTGTAGAAGCGATTTTGTATTTAACAGTAGCATATTGTTAGATCAAGAGAATCTAGGACGTATATGTATTTTGTATAATTTCTACAAAACTTGCTCATGCTTCTACATGTTTTGAACTATATGCATGTGAATTTATTCTTTAATTGATGAAGATCTGATTATATTATGTTATTATTTATTTCTAGTCTTATCCTCACAGCTACATGCATGTGACTTCATCTGCTTTATTTGGACATGCTGCAACACTCAGTCGTCTATCTTTGATATTATTATATGGTTTGAGAAAATATGATGTGTTGTACCATTTTAGTATCAGATCATACTAGTCACTGGTGTGGTACGATACTGTCCACTTTCAGATCCATATGGTTCAAAATTTTGTATAGGAAAATTTCTAGTCTACAAGTCTTTTGTACATTTCGACTGTCAGATACTTATTGCTCCTGCCAGTTGTTTGCTGAGAAATTACTTGGAAATTTTATGTAATATCCCTCAATTAACCATTGATTCAAAGAGATTTTTAATTCTAGGTTTTGGACACAACTTATGATTATGGATCTTAGTTGTAGAGTCTTGGTGAGGCAAATTGATAATGCTTCTAATAGAGCGTAGTTTAAATGATGGCATCCCCAAAAAAATAAAGATGATTACATTCAAACTAAGATATTCTCAATAATGTAGATCCTTTTAAAACAGAGTGTTTCTCAATTCTACATATGGATACATAATAAAAAGGACAAATAAGTATGGAAATAATTCATATTAGAACAGTAGGATAAAATTTATTAATGCACTTTCTATTAACTAGAATTAAAGAAGGTAAGGTTCAAAATTGTGTTTTCTTACAGGAAATTGCAAGTACTTTATTTTTGAAGGCCTGAGCATAAATCATTTTTTGAGGGCTTTCTTACGCAAGTCCAAGATAAAGTTGCAGCCCTTGAGCTAGTGTGAAAACCACATAGAGAGAAGTAGTTTTGTGAATCTTGAAACATTACAAAAATTCCCTTAAAATTGAAAATTTAACTCGAATATAATTGGTTTTCTGAAGCTGGATGCAAGCATTTTTTGTTAAATATCAGTCCTGGGCTAATTGTTGGTGAATGCAGATATAACGTGATCATTGGAGAGGTTTCATCACCTATTTGAGGCCCAAGCATTGTCATTTGGACTTTTTATTTGACATACTACCCTTTGGATTAAGTCCGCAAGGTATTTGTAGCCTTCTTCCTCTGTCATCATAAGCTACAACATATTGTAAATTATACACCAGATTTGAAGCATTTCACTGCTGACCTTAATCACAGAGATAATACACGATATAAATCCTTAAAACACTAAGGAATCAAAACATAATAGTCACAAGTGTTTGGCTTTCTTTCCTTGCTACATGGGTTACAAATATGGGTTGTTGGAGGACTGATCCTATTACTACTGTTGACCGCTCTTAAACTTGCAGAGGTATGATCCAATATAGAAGTGGCATCTCAGTAGCATGACTATCTTTTCATAGTTTACATGCTGGATTTCAAGTTGTTCTTTTATTTTTTATTTTCTTTAGAACTTGAAATTTCAAAAATGTCTCATGCATATTTTCAATGTTAGCTTTCTATTCTCATGAGATTATTTACTGTTGTTCTGGTTACCCACTAAAGGTCATTTGATAAGTTTTGAAGCACAGGTAACATAAGAACTATCATTGAATTAGCTCAAGGGAGCCAGTCTGTTAAAATTTTGGTGTTGACTATTTTAGAACATAAGAGGTTTGTTGCTACCCCAAAAGTTTGATCACTACTCATTGGAAAGAATTGTAATTTAAAGGAATTACATATATTGTTTACAATTGAGTTGCTTTGAAAATTGGTGAAATATCTTAAGAAAAGTGATAACTTTGTTGTGCCTTGTGGCTTCTTTAGAATCTAATTGTTTTGCATTAACGAACTCATTCCCTAAAGCATTAGTAACTTCTTGACAAGCTAAGTTTTCATTGAAGTTATTATAAAGAGTTAAATTCTTAAGTATTCTCTTGCCTTCCTCAAAATTGGCATAAGAACTTTGAAAAATATCATTGTCAATTCGTGAATGGTAATATGGTATTGACCCTAAGTGTTCTTCATTTAAGAATATTTTTCCTTAATTTAATAATTGGAATTAAAACCATTTTTTCTTTTTATCTCAGGAGATCTCTCATAGTTTCAAGCAGGTACCATTGACATTCATTTTCCTTACTTTAGGGTTTCATTTGGGTTTGGTGAATGATTTGAGTACTGATCTCTCTGACTGACACATACTTGGCCAAAGGCCGTTGGGGTATATTTTCATTAACAATGATCTGATTCATTGATTGTGACATAGGCTCTTCTTTGGGTCTTTTTTTATTACTGAGCATATCTGATTTGAATTTTAAAGTTTGACACATATTTCACAAAGATAATCATTAGCATTTGGAAAGAAAAATTGATAGAGGATTGGTGTTTGTTTATTGGTTTAAATTTTGTCAAGAATAACCCTTGCATCATCTCTCCCTCATCTCATTTGAAGCATTGGCATCTTGCAATTGTTATTGTTTGTATTTATCACTTGGATATATCTTTGTCATCACTATAATCTCTTTAAGTGGCAATACTTTTCTAATATCTTTGAAAACTCTTCTAGTTGTAAGCCATAGTCACAGTGTCTTCTCGGTTGCTACCTGTAATATATATATATATATATATATATATATATATATATATATATATATATATATATTTTGTTCTAGAATCAAAACTTAAATATCATCCAACCTTACCTCTCTGACTCCATTGGCTCTGCATTCAACCATTTTCCTCAACTCTATTTATCTTCTCTTTCTAAAACTATCTTCTATAGTTCTACACAACTTCACTTGCTAGAACTGCCCTTGTCTACATATCCTCTATTGCAAATCATGTTTATCTTCCTCTGCTTAACTTGTGAGTATCTCAAGCTCTATTTTTTTCTTCCCAAAGAGAATTACTTTTCTCTATATCTTTTTCCAAAGAGTATACTTGCTCTATTATCAAATGATGCAACCTTTAGAAATAGCCTATGGATTATCCAAAATCTCACTCTACATGATACAAGTTGGTTTCATTAGCGCAAATGACACATTCATTAGAAACCTGGTCGATTTCTCCACTAGGCCAACACTGTCAAATTTCCACTGATCTCCTTAAATTGGGTAGAATTTCTAGTGACTTCATATTGTGAATTTCTAGTTCTTGATCTTATTTCTCTCCATTATTAGGCCTCTATGTCCAATCAATTCAACCTTCAAGTCATTTCATGTCCAAAACAATGTTTCCTAGGTAATGCATTTTGCACATATATTAGGTCATGTGCTCGATTCACAAGTTTTCCTTTGATAAACACCCTTAATATTTCAATGTAAATTTAGCATCTAGATCACTTTTGACTTCTAATTTAGTTCATAAATGAATGCATAGAAAAATAATGGATTCCAAGGATACTACAAATAGAGATCCTCTACCCATTACTCTCCATAGTAAGTCATTACATATGTGATGCAAACTGATCTAGGGTTTGTAGACATTGGATGCTTATTTGGTCAATGCTCTACAATAGTTTGATTGATGCTGGGCTTGATCAATTCTTGGTGTACATAGATGGACTCTCAACTCTTATCTCGCAATTTGTAAATTCCCCCCTTCACTAACTCTTCCTATCTAAATGGATTACCTGAATGATTTCTTAGTTATTCGATTGCAATCTAAAATCAAATAAGATGAACATTTTCTCCAAAAGGAATTGCATAGATGTGAAGTTTTGAAGGTTTATCAATTAAACTGATAGTGAACGGGTCCTCCTTCATGTGATCCCATGATCCAAAAATAAACCACCATATCATTTTATGGCATATTCCTTCATACGATTACCTTTTTTGTTGTTTAATATTCATTTGAAATCCATGCATCCTCATTTGACCATGTGACTTCTCCTATGTTCAATGAAAGCACAACTGTTTACACACACAACTGCTCAGTTTCACACAAAATCCCTATGTATAATAGTGTTCTCACATAACACTGACATTGTTTCTAATCCTTAATATATTATCAATATCACTCATATGACATATTTGTACCTAAACCTATCATTAGTTCAAGAATTCACACAAATTCATTAATGGATGAGAATGACAGAGTTAAAGAGCTTCCAAATTGGATGGAAACAAATGGATGCAATAAGATAATTGAGATTTCTCAATGGGATGCAAATGGACATTGGGCTGGTTAGAAATGTCACAATATAAACCTGAATCTTCAATCTCATTAGATTCGATTGATAAATTCTCTAAAGGACCTCACTCTAATTTCAACCACAAATTTGGTTCAGAGAACATGGACGAGTAGTAATAAATTACTCTATTCATTTAGGGTGGGATATGAAATGTTAGTTCAGAAACTACCTCATCCCTTTTCAGATAGATTGTGGGAAAGAATTTGGCATAAGGATAGTCTACCTAAAATTGACATGTTTTGATGGGAAATGAATAGTTCATGGGAATATTATGATGGAAAAGAATCTCAGAAAAAGGAACACTCACAATCCATCTTGATGTGTTCTATGTGAGAAGAATGAAGAATACATTCCTCATGTCTTTCAACAGTGTGTCTTCACAAGTTTGGAAATTTTCCTTGGGAAATGTCAGTAATATAGTTAGCATCCTCGAAAATTGGTGACATATATTCGAAGGTTGGGAATCCAATTGGCCCTGGAAAAGGAAATCCACTTCAGTATCTATGAGGTGTTGGATGGCTCTTCCTAATTTCATGTGTTAGGTGATCTGGATTGTTCGCAACAAAGCAGTATTCAAGGGTGTTTGACCAAACACATCATCATCATCCACCAAAGAAATGTAGTTTATTTTTGAATTTATCACGCTCATGGTTATGATCTAGATAAATTGGATGATCTGACACCAAGTGATTTCCCAACAACCCTGAACAAAGACCCAATTCACACATATACAACCCGATTTTTTTTTCCAACTACCATTTTGGCCGTCGGAATTCCGATGGTGGTTTCTGTCAAAACTATGACAAGCGTTTCACAATGTCGAACTTGCAACGACGACATCACACCGTCAGAATAGCAATGAAAGGTTCACATGTTGGACTTGCGACGACCCGTTCAAACTTTCAGAATAGCGACGAAAGGTTCAACACGTCACACTTGCGGCGAACTGTTCAAAACGTCGGATTTGCGACGAACGCTCCAAACTGTCGGAATAACGACAAAAGGTTAAAACTTGGAATTGCAACAAAATTTTCAAAACATTGAAATAACGACGAAATATTTGAAATTTCGGAATTGCGACACTACCAAAAAACGTCAGAATTAGTGTCGCTCTACCAACAGTTCTTAGAAGTGTCAGAATTATTGCAACAGGACAGGAAATGATGTTTTGCCCCACCTCAAAGTGTCACTCTTGGGATGCCTATGTGTCACAAGAGCGACATTTTGGCTGTTGGAAATTGGGCCAAGTGTGTGAGTGAATGAGCTTGATGAAATAAGGCAAGATGATATTCAGAAGACCAATTTAGTTCAACAACAGAGATCCAAGTGGCATGACAAATATATCAAATAAAGAAAATTTCAAATAGGAGATTAGGCATTACTCTTTGATTCAAAGTTTAAGGATTTTCAAGGAAAATTTCAAACTCACTAGCTTGCGCCTTATGAGATTGAAAAAGTTTTGATAATGGAGCAGTCAGGATCAAGACCATTGATGAAATAAAATATCGTTTCCTTGTGAATGGACATCGACTAAGAATTTATCACAAGTCATTAACAAAGGAGGAATTTGTTGAGATTTTTCAAAACAATTCTGATTTGAAGTTGGTTGAGAATAACTCTTCTTCTTCTCCAGCCTAAAGCCTTCTTTTATTCTTTAAAAAATAAAAAGAGAAAAATAAAAATAAAAAGAATAATTGTATAAACATGAAAAACAACAATTTTTGGCATGTTTATACAGAAAATCTAAGGTGAAAACCAAGAATTCTTAGCACCTTAAATTTTCTTCATACCTATTCTAAATCCCATTATCTTTGTGTCCCTTTCTTTACTTTCTAGAATAAAAATAGCTACAAAATTGCTGAGAATCTATAACTCTGACAAATTTTTGCAGCTAATGTTTAACGAGAACCTTTAATTGAAGCAATTGAAGAAATGATTGAATCCACTGCTAAAAGCACCTGAAGACAATGCAAAAAGGATCAACCAAGTGTTAGCAACATCAATTCAAAAGGTATGAAAATATTTAATTTGATAATAAGGGTCAAAAAATTAGTATATCAATTATATATATTTTATACCACCGGTTCAAAAACTATTATTGTTAATATTTGAGATGAAAATTTCTTCTCAAATCAAATAAAATTCGAAATCCTCTCATTCATTCCTCGTCATTACATAAACACTCCATCCCAAATTATGACTTCATTTTTAATATCACCAAACTCACATTCATTCATACACTAACGATTACTTGTTTCCCTCTCACTCTCATTTATACTCTCACCAAAACCATTATTCTAAAACCCTCACTCATACCTTGTCAAGAAGTGATTCTGAGAAGAAAATTCTCAACCGTGGGGGTCATAGTAAGAACAAAATAGGGGGGGGGGGAATTATGGAGGGACACCCAGGGCCTTTGAAAAAGAGGTTGAAATTTGAGACATTAAGTTTGTAGCGACATAATCCTTTATTGTTGAAGCTACCAGATTTCCGAGAATTGGAGAAAAATTGTTCAAGAGTAGAAGAATTGAAGGAGAAGAATGTAAGACCTTCTTGAAGAATCCAGTTATGGACACCACCATTTTTAAGAAAGGTATTCCAAGTACAACACTTAAGGGAAAATGGAGAAATTTTCTGTTAGTAATTCAGAAGTTTGTCACTTGTGAAGGGATATTTGGGTGTATGTTCTTCTATCACATTCGTCTATTGAAGCATTTTCTTAAAGAAAATGAAATAAATATTCCATATTTTCTATTAAATAGTTTAAGAAAGATGTCAGGGAATGTTAAGAGAAAGGTCCAATTCATAGAAAACACCATGTATCACCATGGGCTTATCAAAATACTCAATGAATTTTATCTTGAAATTTTGGGAGATAATTGGGATAGCTTCCTAGTTATGAATCATTTAAAGGAAGGAGATGAAGAGCAACCCAACAAAAGCAAAACAAAGAGAGGGAGGAAGAGAAAAAATGAAAATCACATTGAAAATGTACAACAACAACAACCACAAGAGCGGTTAGAGGATGATATTCCTATTGCAAAAAAAATTAGGAAACATTAAAAAGAAAGGTGTTAGAAGAAAGAAAGACAACAAAAAAGAAGAAAGTACATCCAAGAAAATAGAAGAGTCTAAAACAGAGAAGAAAAGAACTAAAAATCAAAACCCTCCTCCATCAAATGTAAGAAGTGCCAGGCTTAGCCAAACAATGAAGGAACGATCCCCAAAAAGTACAAAATACATTAATTTGGAGGAAAAAGAGGAACCAAATATTCCATCACCTATTGCCATCTCACCTATTCATAGCCCACGCTGAAAAACACCAAAAATTAATCAGGTGCAGCAAGAAATCTATGATTACATTGAATCTCTGGAGAGGAGAGACACAGGAAAAGCATCATTTTTAAATCAAGAGAAGGAAGCTCAGTGTAGTGGTCCACAAGAACCTCCAGTTATAAACATTTTGAAAAAATAAATCTTTGAGCTGGAGACACTAAATAGACATATACAACAGGAGCACGAGGCCTTAAGGATATAGAATAAAATTGAGATAGCTAAGAATAGTAATATGCTTTTGCATTTGGTCTTGTGGTATGAGAAAAACAAGAAGTTGAAGCAAAATAATAGAGCTCTTAAAAGAAAGGTCATAAATCTGAAGCATAAAATCTTGATGAAAAAGCCAAGAATGGCAATAGCTAAAAAGAAGGCAAAGAATATAAACTTGGATATACTAGAACAAGTCTCACGAGAAATGCAGTAATTGATAGGGATCATCACTTTTGCATTTTTGCACAAGGACATGCAATGACCTCCGTGTGGGGAAATGTAGAGCCTCATGATTGCTTCATTTTGACACTCTCTCTTACCTATTTTTCCTCTTTTAGACCATCATCATCAACTCAAATAAGCATCAAAATACAAGTTTTTGACATGGTAAGGTATTTAATTGTCTTGTCTTTCATATTTAATAATGTTCCTTATTATTAAGTTACTATTTGTATCAGTTACGAAATTGACATGAATCTGCAGCTAATTTGCGTTTCTGTAGCCAACTCCACGGTTTACCAAACTCTGAGGTGCCATCTAAGTGAATAAGTATATGGACGGGTGGGGACTGATTTCCTTAAGGATTTCCTCCTATTCATCCGAGCCATATCACAAAGGAAATCGTTCGATTGTGTGGTCAAAGGTATGGGTCAACACGTTCATGAACAGGCGAGCGAGATTCCGAGATGTTCACGCATTCAGGATTTGCTTTTCCAAATATTAAATCATGAATAGACAATATTATATTACTTTTAGAAGTCAAAATTAGATTTTGTTTAGCTTATGTAGGCATGAAAGCCTCAAACAGTTATGAACATGGGCTTTTATAAATTCTGTGCAAGCAAAACTGAACAATGTGTGTAATTTCTGATGTGATAGTGATGTGTTAAAAACTTTGTTTTCATCCTTTTTAATGAAGAAGTGATTTGAATAATTGATGTGTAGCTGACTGTTCGTTTAAAGCTCTGAGACCACCTGTTTGTGGAGGGCCCCTATAAACAATGAAGGTTCTACATATTTATGTTTTCCTTTTATCATTTGATGTAGTTGTTTTTGTAATTTCCTTTTGTCATTTGATGTAATTATTTTCGTAATTTCCTTTTATCATTTGATGTAGTTGTTTTCATAATTTCATTTTATCATTTGATGTAGTTGTTTAATTATTGTATGACCATTCTCAAATAGATAGTTATGGAAAGATTTCATTAGTCTTTCCTTTTGATTTGTCAATTGCAGAGTAATCATTCTTCATATATTTCTACATAGTTTTATTTCAGATCATTGAGTGATTTCTTTTCAGAATTGAGTGATTTCTTTCTAGAGAATTGAGTGATTTCTTTTTAGAGCATGAGTGATTTCTTTACAAGTTTTCATTTCCAGAATATTTCATTTTAAAGCATGAATGAGAAGATGTGTGGTATTCATTTCTAGAATTTGATTTTGTCTTTATGCAAAGGATTGTTAGAAAAATAGTTTAAGTAATTATATTCTTAGAGACTAACAATAGATTGGTTAAATTTCTTAATGAAATAGTTAGAGTCTGCTTTAGTTCTATTTTGCAAGAGTAAAGAGCCTGTTGATTTCATTAGGAGTAAGAAATTTCTAGGAACTTAATTGTGATTTAAATACATCAATTTCATTAGGAACATAAGAATAAAAAGCATCCTTAGAAGTAATTTCTAAAAACTCAATCATCACATCAATCAACTGAATTAATAAAAAGAGGCTTCTAGCATATATAGTGCACTTGCACTTCATTAGTTTACCAACTTCAGTCGATAATATATGTAAGCAATTTATGACCATTAAATTGACAAAAAATAAGATTTGTGATGAATATATTGCAAAGAATGCGACAAAAGAGGAGGTTGGATGAGCCCTTTCCAACATGGGTGTCATAAAACTAAAGTTATGGCTTCTTCACATGTGGGCTTAGTGGCACTGGCACCACAAGGGTGTGGCATGACTAGGACATGCATTACCAAGTTGAGCTAACCAAATTTTCGACCAAGTGAGCGCATATTTCAGCCCAAGGTGTCGTGGGTGTGCATAATGGTTGAGCAGGTGTAGTGGCGAAGCGGTGGGAGAGCGAGGGTAGGATGATGAGAGGTAATATAGACCCGAAGTGCATCAAATAGGGATGTGAGGAGAAGTCACATAATATAGTCGAGTGCCAAATAAGTAAAACCAAAGTACACGAGGAGGAAGGAAAGAAAGTCAAGATAGATCACAAGAAGATAGAGCAAAGTGTGAAGAGGGATGAAGCCAAAGATGAGCGAGTAGCTCAGGTGGGGTTGTGGTAGTGTAGATCCTGAGTGAAAGGAGGACCGAACAAAAGTCAAACCTAGCCGAGTGAAGGGTGACCCACATAGGGTGGAAATGGGTGAAAAGGTTTCTCTTTGTATTTGTTATGGTTTCTAACATTTTACTTTGTGGATATTGAGCCATTGTCTTAGTATTTATGTAACTTGTAGTTATTTATAAAAGAAGAATATTAGAGGACCATTCCCTTATAAATATTGTGTACATGTGTATAATTACATGTGGATGTATTCTTACTACAAATAAGTCATGCAATGTGGTAGATGTTACAATATGGTTATTGCTCTATATTGATGATTCCATAACTTAAATAATATAGAAGCTAACGAGTGTAATATATTGTGAGGTGTAGTCTCGGTGAATTAACACTATGTTACACTAGGCAGTCGTGAAACATGCTAGTGCCGCACGCTTGAGGGGTCATGATGTGCCAAGTGTGCCTTGTAACCGTGCAAAGCCCTTGGGGTTGTGACAAACCATGAGAGGATGGGGTGGCTTTTTTTCCCGTTTCTCAAAGGCATGACCAAGCCTATCTTTTAGCAGTGGGCCCACTCCTTTGACTAATAGAGGGTTTAAGGGATTTCTTACCCTTTTTCCATATATATATATATATAGAGAGAGAGAGAGAGATATAGATATATATATGTTTATTTTTTAATATATATATATATATATATATATATATATATATATATATATATATATATATATATATATATATATATATATTAATTTGTGTTTTAATTCCATTTTTATTATATTATTATTATTAGATTTAAAATGTGTATTTATTTTTAATTTTTACTTTAAAAATGTTTTTTTTTAAATTATTATTTGGGATTTTCCCCCATTTTAGTATTTACTCTTTTTACCATTTTATTTTTCTCTTTTACAACTTTTTTGCAATAGTATTTGTTTTCAAGCCATGGTTTTAAAATGTTGTATTTTAAAGTTTAAAAGAAATGTTATTAATCATAGAATCTCTTTTTGATTTAGTGATGAGGGTGATTGCTAACTCTTTCTTCTTTGGGATCGAGTTTATATTTATATTTATATTTTTTTAAATGTTTATTTAAAAAATTTTAACTGTTTTTTAAATGATTATAAAAAGAAGTATATATCTTTTTTTTAATAAAAATTTTACTATATTTTTATAATTTTGTTATTTTTTTCCAATAAAAAATTATTTTATTTATTTAATTTAAAATATTTATTTATTTATAATTTTTATTTAAAAATAATAATTTTATTCTTTTATTTGAGAATTTTTCCTCTTTTTCTTTTATTTATTTATTTATTTTACAATAATATTGAGATTTTAGGCCATGGTTTCTAAAGTGTTGTCTTTCTAAACTTGAAAAACATGATTATTTGATATCACATCTTTTTAATGTAGGGGGTTGGTCTTATAATTTGTGTTATGAGCACATTAGTTGCCAAGGTCACGATTTCAAAAAATTAATATTTTTATCCGTAAAAAAAGGATGTGTATGTTGCCACTAGGAGCACTACTTTTCGATTTAATGTTTGATTTTAAAGTTTCAGTAGCAACGATATTAACTGTTAAATCCAAAGGTTTTGGAGAGTTGTAATTTTTACCTTGAAAATGTGGTGGTGTTAGTGCCACCTTTTTATTAAAGATTCAATTTTAAGGTTTTTGTTGATGATATTATGATGTTGTTAAGGCCATTGTTGCAAAATATTGTATTTTAAACTTAAAAAGGGTGTGGTAATAGTAGCACCACTTTATGAAATTGGAGTTTATTTTGGTGTTTTTGACACAATATATGTGTTTTAGAGGCCAAGGTTCTCGTTTTGAGATCATAGTTCTTGTTATGTTGGCAATTGTGATTTGGAATCCTCCTCCAATTGCTGAAATTTTCTGTAAAGCAACTCATCATGAAAGGTTTGCTACTCCATACAACAGTTTGCATCAAAAGTAATATGGTCAATTAAAAGTGCATGCAAAAGAGAAAAGGAACTTGAATAAATATGTGATTGGAAATTTATACAATTAAAAACTTGTTGTACCATATAATTTCTAGCCATTAAATCACAATTTTCTAGCTAACAATTCATGTATGATTTTACCAAGGCACAAGAAAAATATGGATGGAAAATTTTTGTATTTTCTACATCACAAATGTTCTCCGTATAATGGGAAAAATATGAAAATACCAATGTGTAAAAAATAATTCTCATACCTCATACCAATACCAAGGATAGAGTTTCCATGATGAGCTTTTTCAAAAGGCCTCAAAGAGTGATGAATGCACCTCTACAACCAAAAATATCTTCAATTTTTTTAAGGAAAAAGGCCTTTACCCATTCGTAGCTCGACCATGTGAAGAATTGATCTTCAATGCAACACTCCCACAAAAATGTCATAAAGCGTAGTCTTCAAATTTTCTGGGAAAAGTACTTCATCCCCAACGAGGCCAACATGTTAACTCCCAATTTGTACTTAATGATAAAACTCTAATCCACAAGGTACAAAACAAGAGATAATTATTAGAGATGGTCATTACTATCACTTAAGTAACCTACCCTCTTTAGTTTAGGATAGCTCTCCTTTAGTTTAAAGGGAATATTTATAATAGGATTATTAAATTTAACGAGGCACAAGGTGATCATATATGAAAATCTTTGGAAAACCAACCTTTTTGTATTTATGAAATAAAAATGTGATGGAAGGAAGTGGAGATTAACATCAATCCAAGAGTGTAAATGGATTGAAGGGGTATCTATAGGGGCTTATTTTGTATATGCTAGCAATGGAAGTAGGACCAAGAGACTCAATACCTCTATAATAAACTTGTTGGAATTTAATGCTGAAATTCTACAAGGAAAATACCCAAGAGGATCTACCTTCAAGTACATAGCTCAAATTTATTCTAATAAATGAAATTAATTACCTACTAGGGTTCCTAGAGGTTAGACAAAGTAAGGAATAACCAAAAAATTATTAAACTAACAAAGGATAAATAAGGTGGAGCCACACCACATGCAAAACCCATTCCAAGTGGTAGAGTGTACCCTTCAAATGGAACAAGTTGCAGTCTATGTAGAAGAAACAAAACCAAATCCAAAATTTTAAGTACCAAAATACTATGCACTCAATTGAGAAAGAGCTCTTATACATCATATATGCTCTAAGAAAATATAGTGCCTTATTCTATTGGATACACATTAATAATTTTACCTTCACTATATATAAAAGTGTTGTATGGTGAAACTTTTAAAATTAGGTGAATCTTGTGGTCAAGAATGGATCTCAAAATGAAAAATGTACTTACAAAATCAACTTTAAAAGAACCAATAGGTTTCAAGATGATTCCATCCCCAGGGGTAAATATATGGAGGGAAAAGAAGAAAACTTGAGCTTGCTCATATTTTCAACTAATCTCCTTATAACTTTACTCAAATTTCAAGTGTGGGAACTCACGAAATGTGAAATTAGATTTCACATCCAATGGGTATCCACTTTGCATACTTTTGAGTAGACCCACACTGAGAAAAAATTAAAATACATGACAAAAAATGTTTCTTGACAAATTTAAATTACATGAAAAACGTGTTCCTTTCAAGAAACACTTTTCTTTCTTTTCCTTTAAAAAATTATAATTGTTATTTTATTATTTTTATATTATTTTATTTTCCCAATGAGACCTATTTTAGACCTCAAAATTCCCCTAATTACCCACAAGAACTAGATCCACCACCCAAGTTGAGTGTAAGGAAATACAACTTGAGCTGACACTTCTACTCCTCCTTGAGAAAGGGGCTTCAAAAGTGGCATTAAGGTCTTTTATTTTTTCAAAGTGGTCTATAATCCTTCAATGGGATAATATGGGTGATGATGGAAGTGTCATAGGTAGTTTTTCATAACTCCTTAGTAGTTCCTCATAATTCCATGCTTATAATCTTTGGGTAAGGATATTGAGTTTACGATTGTATAACACAATGTGGTATCCATATAATATAAGAAGTGGTTGATAAGCAGCATCTAGACTATAAAAATACTCTCTAACGCCACATATCATACTATACAATTATTTTTTATTGTTCTAGATGTGTGGACCTTCATATTGAGTGAGTTAAATAGTAAGATCGTAGAAATACCTATGCGTGCACACAACCTTGAGTGATATATAAGCTTTAACAATGACAATGGGGTGTATGTGAAATGATAGCCTATCTCTTGATCACCGATATAAGATCTAACCTTCGATCCTATCTCAGGACCATATATGCTATCCATATTTTGTGGGCTAACATTGTTTGAGAAATCGACAATGGGAATAACAACCCATTGATTACTCATCATACCAATTTTTTCCTATACTCTTATCCATCGGTTGATTATCACTTACGATTTAACCCATTTGTGATTGACAAGGGATTTTTGGTAGACAATCACATTTTAATGGTAATGTAGGTTACTAATGGAATAATTAGACTGAGACCACACACAACTATAGAAGACAATATTTTTTATTTAAAATGAATATTGTCATATGCTCTATCCGTGGTAGAGATAAGGGAAACCGAACTATCATCCTAAATATTACATAGTTTGGCTCTTTTTTTAGACAATACACATTCAATGGTATCAGATGATCAACTAGGATACCTATGGTGGTGTTCATTTAGTTACACCCTTTCTTGTAATCTTCATAGGAAGACAATAGGGTGAAGCACCACTCCACGTCCATGCATATTAGTGGGAAATGCCTCTAGTTATACATCAAATCATAAGGTAGTGAAGGTGTTCAAAGTGGTTTCTACACATCCAATATGTTGGTCATGGCTATATAATCTTTTTCTTCTATTACGTCCACAATTTAGCTTAACTCCTTTTTGTTACTATAAGAAGTGTTTTCCCTTTGTTATTTGTTGAATTTACTGGTATGTTTCTAGATACGTATCTATGTGCATATAAATAAGGGAATTTCTAATACCAACAAGAATGTATTACTCTAAGTCTATTATAAGTATAAATACCAATTTCAATATTAAAGTGAATTATTATGAATTTCATCTGATTATAGAGGTACTTCCTCTATGATCATAAGATTATATAACTTTGACGATATCTTGGAGGCCCTATCATATATCCATTAAGCTCTAAGGAGTGGAAATTTCAACCATGAGTAGAAATGAGGAAGGGATACTATTTATAGAGTCTAAATCAACTTCCTTTACAACCAAATAATAATGTCTCATGTTAACCTTAGATCTAGCCTAGGGAGGAGTAAAGAAATGTTTCCTCCAACTAATTAATCAACAATACTTAAAATAATGAAGTGATCAAGGCCACATTTATAAGTATCCAACAAAAATAAACCCAAGGGAGTGGGATATCTCTATGTATAAGGGAAAAAAATGTGCCAAAGATGAAAAATGAGACTCCAAAGGCTTCCAAGTTGATATATCCACAACCCAATCCTAAAAGTAAGTAAGAAAACCATAGATATGGGGTTTCAAACCTCCTATATTTCCTCCAAAGTGGAGGTGTGGCCCTCCAGGGTGAAATGTCCTAGTACAACCCCTTAAATATATGCATAAAAGTATAGGCCACATGGATAATATTCTTAGGCATATTTTTGAGGTTTGTAATTGGATTTTTCATTAATGCATAATTATAATTGGAAGGTATGATTATTTTTCATTGTATATTTTGTCTCATATTCATATACATATTACTTGAATTGTAGCCATGGTGATTTGAGTACTCTTTTAGACCCCCCTAAGCCTTTGTTGCTTAAAAGAGGTGATGATGATATTGTAAAGGGTGATACAGAATTGTCTCATGAAGTTTATTGCAGTAATGATGTGTATACTAATCTCATCTAATCTTGGTTAGATTGGTATTGGAATGGTGCATGCCATTTTTCAACATGAGTTTGATCATGAACTTATTCATTTTAATCTAATACGCAAGGGTAGGAGAAATAATAAGCTCCCTTGACCATTATTGTAACATGAATAAGCTAAACTTGTGAGCATTAGATTTTGTTTCATGTTGTCAATGGTATTGTTGGCTTATTCCTTGTTTTATAAACCCAACCTTGAACTATATATGTAATAAACTATATGGAATTGTGGCGTGGTGTTTATTTATTTTGATGTGGATGCAACCCACCACATATTTTGATTGATGATAGTGGTCATTGATAATAAGTACATATTGAGTTTCTTAGGTTTTCATATGCTCTTGATAAGAGCACATGTCCTCGAGTTGGATCCAGTTGTTACTCCTCATCTATACTAGTGAAAATTTTTCATTACCCTTGTGATTTTCATCAAAAAGAGCTCGGGATAGCTAAGGTGTTCACAAGGTTGTTTGGATTGTTGATGACTTGGATATGATTGAAAATTACTGGAATGTCACATCTTGAGGCCTTATGCTATGAATTCACTTTGGAGGTTACTCTACATATATTCTCATGCTTATTGATGGGATTCCCATCTTTGGAGATGATATAAGTTTATTAAGGGGGTTATTCATGGTTTCATGCCCTATTTTGAGGATATTTCCATCTTAACTAAATATTATTTCAATCATAGTTGAATATGTCTCACATTGGAGAAGATCTAGGAGGTTCCAAAACATATATCTAAGGCTGCATAACATATTTTGAGGGTGACCTAATTTCAAAAGTAGTTGTATTTTGGTAGAGTGCCAAAATTTCCTCAAAATGAATCCCATTAGCTGTAGTGTAGCCATGATATTTCCAAAATGTGGTTATAATAAAAATTCTTTTAAAATTGAAGTAGTTATGGTGCTTTCATGAGAAAATTCTTGTCACATTTTGACCATTTGTTTGAGGAATGCCTCACATTTTTTTCTTGAGAATTTTAGCTATTAAGGGATATAATTAATGATATACTCCCATGGTGAAAATTTCCCTAGATATTTAGGCCACATGGCCCATTATTTTATGCATCTATTTGAGCATTTATACATGGAAATTTCACTTTTGAGAGATACACATCTACTTTGGAGGAGATCTAGGAGGTTTCAAACTCTAGATGTATAGTTATCTTGGACAATTTTAATAGTTGGTTATGGATATATCCACTTGGAATCCTTTAAAGGCTATATGTTTCACTTTGGACACATTTGGTTCCCTATTACATGAATATGCCTCACTCTCTTAGGTTTATTTTGGTTGGAAATTTGTACGTGTGGCCTTGACCACTTCATTATTTTATGTATTGTTGATTAATAAGTTGGATACATATTTGTACTCTTACCTAGGCTATATATAAGGTTTTCACATGAGATATTATTATTTTATGTAGACAAAGTTGAGCTAGAATTTATATAAAGAGTAGCCCTTCCTTATTTGTACTCGTGTTGGAATTTTGGAGCTTCCTATCCTTGGAGCTTGATGAATATAAATTTATTGAAGAACATGTGATGTAAAAGGACATTTATTTGCTGAGAGAAAAATATTTTGGTTCTTAAAAGCTTGGATTTGGTGTTGTTTCTTCCACATAGACTAGCAACTTGACCCATTATAAGGGTAAACTCAATCCCTTAGAAGGGGTTTTCATGTGATGTAACTCTTCCCCATTTATTCATTGTTAGTTTGGTAGTTATTTATTGGATTTTTTTTTTATTCTCTAGAAACCCTAGCAACATAATGAATTTCAATTAATAGCATAAGTTTAGTTTTCTAGTTGAAGGTAGATCCTTTCAAGTCCCTTGTATTGTTGTTGCATTAAATTATAGAAAGCTAATGTGGAGGCATTGAGTGTATTGGACCTACTTCCATTGATATAATATAAGGAAATGATATAAATTGGATCATTATATTATATTTCATCTATCTCAATGATTTCAGAGTGGGAAAATTAGAGGGATCAACTTGCAAGTTCATTTTTACCAATTGGTCTCATTTTGGAGAATTCATGTCTGAAACCTTCTGGGGCCATTTTGAGGCACTTTTTTTGGGGGTCATAACTTTCCTACTTTAGTATGTACCCCAAAATTTTGTTCTACACCTAGAGAAATTTCCAATGGTGCAATAATTGTGTCAATTAAAGTTCATATACAAAAGTGCAAAAGAGAAAAAGAAAATCAATCAAGCACAAGTTCTTGTGTTACCAAACTTGCAACAACCCTTTAAAGTGGAGATATGCAAGTGGGTATGCCATGGGAGAGTTATTGATATAAGGAAGAAGGAATGTATGCTACCATTATGAAGTATTTCATTGGGTATTTCTCAACTACCTTACCTATGGTCAAGATTTCTATTCTTCAATACAAGGTGTCAAAAAGTGGAAACAATATTTGGTGGGAAAGGAGGCCATCATACACATAGATCAAAAACCACTATAATATCTACAAGCCCAGAGTACTACACAATGGATGAGACAATACAAGTGGATGAGGTTCTTACAACAATTTCATTCAATCATCAAGTACAAGAAGGGAAATGCAAACAATTTGGCTAGCATACTTTCAAGGCCACCGACATAAAAAATTATAGTTTTAGGAACTTTGATGCACATGGAGCCTTTCACCCATGATGCATATAGAGGGAAATATACAAAAGATAATTAATTCAAGGAGTTTTAGTAGCTATAGGGATATAGGACTTATGTAGATGATGGTGACAACATATTTGACTATCATCTCCATAATGGATTATTCTATAGGCTCGGAAAGCTTTATGTTCCTAAAGGTGGGTGACTACAAATTATCTTAGAGGCTCACACCTCCAATGTTTCAAGGATTTTGGTTGTTTTTAAGATAGTTTCCAACTTACAGAGGTATGTGTACTGGCCCAAAGCAATAATATGTAGCAATATTCATTACAGGATGTGTACTTTGTTTTACCAGCAAGCCTAGTAATAGAAAGTAGTGTCTATGCCATCCTTTACCTATACCCACTCATCCTTGGGAAATAATTTCCATGGATTTTGTGGGAGGTTTACTAAAACCCAGGGAGGGAAAAAACTACATGTGTTTAGTAGATGATAAGTTTAGCAATATGTGCATTCTCATGCCTTGTAAAAAGACCACGAAAGGGAAATAAAAAACAAAATTGTTCTTTGAACAAGTTTGAGAACACTTTGGAATAATAAGGAGCATCATTTCATATAGGGACACCAAATTTATTAGTTTATTTTGGACTATATTTTCATAGAATATTGACACAAATTTAGAGGTATACAACATTCCATCCACATATAGATGGTAAAGCATAAGTAGTCAACGAGAATTAGGTACATCTTTTGAGGGGTTACAATCAGAAGCATTTGAAGTCTTGGAATGAAAATATGGTTTGTATACAGAAAATTTATAATAGAGCAGGAGATAATTTATATAGACTAATTCTACCCCCATACATTTGCATTTACTCAATATTGAATGTGGATAATCTCAAACTCTATGAACCTTTCATGTTGGATCAATAGGAGGGGAAGGGAATACCTTCCATAGAGGACTTAGCACAAGATGCTCAGACAAAGTTGGAAGAGGAAATAGTATTGCAGAAGAGATGCACACAAGTGGAATACATATAGGGATTCAAATAAATGAAGTTCAAATAAGTCTACATCCCTAACAAAGAAAAAACTACAAGGATACTCGATAGTGTAATGTCACCTTTATTTTACACTAACAAAAATAGAATGGCGAGGGTAATGTGACTTTGAATAAAGAGCTCGAAAAACAATGCTAGAAAAACACAATAGAACAAATATGACATTCAACGCAATCTCATTCCATGCTTTCCACATTAAAAAATTAGTTTACCATGCAAGAAAAATGAATGCAAGTAAGGGTGCCATACAAACAACAATTCCCTCGCCACAAACTAAGAATGCCATTGCCAGTAACAATATTAGAGAGCAACAAGATGAACATAAACAACAATGCACATGGTTTCATCTAAGTTAAAGGGATCCAATGTTATTTTTACACAAGAACAGTTGCACCGCTAGCAACCAAGAACAACTCGTTACTAACAATCATTTTAGAAACCACAAGGACCTGCATGACACCAAGTAGAAGGACAACATTGACAAGCGAGAAAAAGAAGAATTTAAGAAAGTACAAGAACAAATATAGTGAAGACAATGACAAGAAAAGAAATTATAACCAAACAAAATCATCCACCAATGATTCCAAATATCAAAAAGCCAAATGCAAGCAAAATGCCATTTTTTCTTCCATCCCAAGAAGAAACCCATAATGTTGTTCCATTCTTTCTACAACAAAATATCATCACATGATGAAAATGAAATCCAACATCCTCTCCATGCAAGAACCACGACACGTTTCACAATCATCCTTGATACCACAAAAAAAAAAAATCCAAACAAGAGCCCAAACAACACCCAACAAAGTGACAACACTTATTCAAAAGAGAAATAAAAGTAACAGGGGAAATTTGAACACTTTTGTAATCACTTGCAAAAAATGCCTGATAGAATGACAATGATGACAAGAACACCAACAATTACTACAAGAACAACCATATCGAACAAAAAAAACCACACAACAATTCACCTCCCATTTTAAAGCATCCACCCAATAAATAGTCACCAACAACACCACCACCCTCTTATTGGCAAGAGCCCACACAACACCCACTAGAAGGACAACACCAAAATGTAGAGAAGGCAACCCAAAATGAACAACAAGTACACAAACGCATGCACCAAACATTCCAAAGATCACAACACCAAATTCCTTTAACTAGTAGACCAACAAAACCACCCTCACCATCCCACATAATGTTAATCAATGCAACAACAACAACAAACAAGATTACAATGAAAGCAACAATACAAGTACCTACCCACTGTGCCAAAGAACACGAGGCCAAATGCCCACAACCTAGTGAACCATTGACTTCAACAATATTCTCATCCTAACACACAATGCAGTGGAAAGGGACAACATCATTGAGCA
This sequence comes from Pinus albicaulis, assembly GCA_034641835.2. Classification (NCBI taxonomy): domain Eukaryota; kingdom Viridiplantae; phylum Streptophyta; class Pinopsida; order Pinales; family Pinaceae; genus Pinus; species Pinus albicaulis. Next base: position 303,800,226 of record CM076569.1, read on the forward strand.
TGGACATTGATAACCATTCTAAAGGGCCCACACAAGGTGCACATTTTACAAGGTTGATCATAACACCCGATGAACAAGCACAATGCAGAGCACAATCACTATTCTAGAGAGTCCACAACACCAATAAGCAGGGGCAATGCTTAACCCAACAATTGTTCCAAATAACCCATAACATCGTCAACCAAGGCCAATGCCATGTGACATCAACAATGACAACTACAAAGATCATGGGAGCACTATCCAACACAATAACATTCCAAAAAACCTATAACACTAATGAGTAGGACAACACCCAACACAATAGCAATACCAAAGATCCCACAATATAGAGCACAATCTTGAGCAACATCAACGATCCATATAAAACCAAGCAAGAGCCATCCAATGATAGACCACAATGGCTAGAGGTTTTGAGAGAAGAGGACGTGTCTCCATTGAACGAGCCACTTTAAATGGAAATGCCTTGATCATAGTGGAGCATTCAAATCCCACCACACTCTCCCACATTTCACTTATAATGATATTTTACTTTATTTTTTAAAATATTTTTAAACACAAAAAATGACTTGGGTTTAATACATAACATCATGGTCCTTGCAATGATGTTAAACTTATATCCTATTTTCAATTATTTAAAAATGATTTCATTTTCACCTATCAAAATAATTTTAATAGCAAAATTTGAGACTTGAAATTCAAACTCGTAAAGGAGAAAAAGATTATTGCAAAGATGTGCAATCAACATTCATTAAAAAAATTGATTACATTATTCCTTACTTTAATAGAGATTGATAACCTCAATATAGAGTATCGAAGACTAATAATCTTATATCTTAACACACAAAAATAAATATATAAAAATAAATACAAGAATAGTATAAACTAACCCAAAAAATAAAAATAAATATCAGAACAGTAGACACTAACCCTCTCTATGAAAACATTTTAACTGAAAAAAAAAACGTCTAGTACCTTTGCATATTTAAAAAAATCTAGTATTTTTGCATATTCCCTTATTATGTGTGTTATTGTTTGAAACTCCAATTCCAGCAAATTTGGGAAGTAAATTTATTGACAACGTATCGGTGTAGTAAATTTATCTTTATAAAGAGGCCAAAAACAATATATAATGGAGTAGGAATAATTTATAATAATAATAATAAAAGTCAATTCTTTTTCCAAATTGGGAAATTTTGTCAAATATAGTAATTATTTTTTATTTTTAAAATCAATATAATAAAATAATAATAATAAAAAATCGTGTATAGAGAATTTACTCTTAATATATAGAGAGAGTAAAGATGGGATAAACGATGAACCTATGCTATTGTTATTTCATTGCTCCCTTGTCTTTCTTTGTCTTACTTCCCATTGAGTTGGACAAAGTTTCATTCAGATATTAATACATGCGATTTCTAGGTCCTCCAGGAAAGATCACAGAAATGAATCCTATACTCAATTCAATATCAAATGATGTGACTATTCTGCTCCCTCGGAAGCGAACATCATAAACCATCAACCACGGACTGCCTATTGCTCCCCTGGGAGGGTTGTGTCACCAGGTAAATCACAATAGCCAACTCCCTGCAATAACGATTTCAAGGTCAGGAGTTTCTCAGGCTACTGTCTGTTTCTCTTCGCATTACTCTCTACAAGAATTGATAAGAAACAATTTGCTTATTGAAATTTTACAGACAACAGGAAGAATAATATGGACATTAGTTGTATTAGAGCTTACCTCGCCAATCAGGTGAGCAACACATCTCTTCTCAGCCATGAGCTCATCTTCACTCTGTATCAATGAGAAAATACTTTCAGTAACATTGGCCAATACTTTCAACAGTATTGGTCGATATAAATATGCTGTAAAATTATTGTGACTCTTCGTTCCTTGATGTAACACTATTTATGCGTTTCTCACAAAACAAAGACATTCTGCGTAACCTTAATCTTCAAGAGAGAATCCATCTCTACTTTTACTCATTCAAACAGGGGATACCAAGCTATGTACCTTCTTTATTCTTGAACGAAGAGATTCATCAAATAGGATTTCAGGGACTAATTCATAATCTCCATCTCCCTGTAAATATAGAACTAACTCAATCTCCATCTCCCTCAAACTCAATGCAAGTCCAGAAATAACTATTGTGGCTTGAGTTTGTTTTACCAATCAAAAGAAGACTATGATTTAATACGAATGTCAAGAAAGAAATCATTTTAAGTTAATACTTTTCAGAGCTTCTATCCACAAGCAGAACCCTGACCTTTGATCTGCATGGCATGCTAAATACAATGTCATCTGCAATTCCGTAAGTATTTCCAGTCGTGTACACCTAAATGTTCAACATGAAGGTGGGGTGGTTAGATTCTTCAACTGTCATGAGAAAAGTTCACAGCATAACATTTATAACCATGAAAACAAACTAGGCATCAGAGAGAGCTTTGGCAAATTAAAAAGAAAAAAATAGTTCAGCACATATAATAAAGACTTGACTCATTCATGAAATTTATTCGCAATTATCAAACAAACTAAGAAATTTTAATTTTAAAAGCCATTCTTAAAGTTTAAGTGTTACTAAGACATTAGCAAGGGATAGATGCTCCGAAATGGAGCTCATAAACAATCCTTTACTCAGTTAGTCCTTTATGGAGAAAGTGCATCACATAGAAACAATGACTTCCACCATTCTTCTCATTTTATAGGTTGAGAAAGGAATAACAAACAAACAATAGCCCACCTTAAATCCAATTTTGGGTTGTATGTGTATTATGCAAGCGTGTAAGAAACACAAAGAAGACTGAGAAAATTATTGCTATTGTAGAGTTGAGTGGCTGTATCCAAGATAGATGTCATTATGAAGCTATATGTTTAAATAGAGTGTTGAACATCAAACTTCAGCTTTCTTTCAATGACAGAAGCAACAAGGTAGTAGAACGCGAAGTAGTAGTTTCTCCAACATCTAAGCCTTTAAACAAGAAAATTTAAGCCATAACTAATTAGTGTATAGGAAACTAGATACAGAAAAGAAATAAATTGTAATAACTACAAACTTTAAAACAGTCCATCTGATTGGTTAAAAGACAAAAAAGGAAACAATTAGAAGTGCTGAAAGCATCTCATATCTAAGTTTATTTAAAGGAGCAATACAAAAGCAGAAATCTTCCAAGCTGTAGGTAATGAGATAAAAACTAGTAGAGAGTTCGGACATGTAGAGTCCATGCCTCCAAGATGACTATTTTCTGTTATGAGGTTTACTGTGAGTAACCTGGGAGACAACCTAAACTTTTTCACTGGTGCTCAAGACCAAGAAGTAATTTTTGTTAGCAACAAGCTACCAATGTCTCTAGAGTGAACTCTGTTCTATGGTCTGCAGTGAATAACCTGGGAAACTACCTAACCTGATTAACTGGTGCTTAAGACCAAGAAGTCATTTTTCGAGAAAGAAGCCAGTATTGAAGATTTTGCTACAACAAATTACGTGTTAATCTATCTTTTCTCTACCATGATAACTCTCTCGTCAGGGATGCCTTCCACAATGCATCTCATTGAATAATCATGCATCAATAACCAGGTGAATTGTACAGATATTTTTACACAATGAGAGAAGCTAAGTCTCAAATGATGTGTCTTCTATGGCATGATATGGTTTACTAGGGCCTAGTAACATGGATCCTTTATCTCTAAAGGAAGAACCCCTAAGAAAAAGAGACACGGTTGACCTTCAAATAATACAGATGCCATTAGGAGCTTTTTAACTCTTGAGATGTGTTGCACTGTTACACCCAAGATATTGCATGAAAGAGGGGAAAACACAGTGATGAACTGAAAGTTGCTAATACGGTATTTAAAAATAAATAAATAATGTTTTGGTAAAGGAGAAAGAGGTCCAATTGAATTATGAAAATCGGTGTATTCAAAGCCAGCTGGCTGAGACTGGTTTTGGCTATTTTCAGTTGAAACCAGTTGGTCAACCGTCAAACCCCTTTTGTTTTGCACTAATCAAAACTGGACAATTTAATGAGTGCAGACCCACCTCTCAAAATAAAGAAAACAAAAAAACAGAAAAAGAAAACCTTATAAGTTATGAATACCCTAGAACCTATATTTCATCTATTTAAGGATGCCCCCTTGTATCTTGGATGGACTTGCGGTGACTTCCATTGTCATGGGATATAAACACTAGTATTGGACATCTCGGCAACATCACATGAGGATCTACTCAATAGTATGTAGAGTGGGTACTTCTTGTGAAATTTAATTCCACATCCAACGGGCGTTTACTCTTGAAATTTTAGTGAACCTACAGGGATATAAGTAGAAAATACAATAAAAACAAAAGTAGTTTTCTTTTTTTTCTTTAAAAATTAATGTGTATTATTTTATATTTTAACTATTATTTTATTATTTTCCTTAGAAGGCTCATTTTAGACCTCAAAATTTCCCTAACGCTTGGCTTGATGATGCTTGGGTTGAAGAGCATACTTCATGGAGTTTGTTGATGGATTGAGATACGTATGCTGAGCATTGGAGTTTAGTGACCACATTGGCACACATGAGAGCAACATTTGGCATGTGAGAGGATATGTGACACATGGTTAGAGGAGAATTCCCTTGCATGAATACACTTGATAGTAGAGCATTGTGGAAGAGGGAGTGTTGGACAATCAACCTGTTAAAGAGCGCACCATCTTGGAGGAAGGGTGTTGAGTCAAAGGAAAATCATTGCTTAGAGGGTGTTTCATTTAGGGGATTGGATAAACCCTAGTTTGACACATGTACATGCTTGTATTGTCCAACACCCCATGTGGTGTTACCTTATTGATTACTTGTATGGATTTATGTCCTTATTTTATGTTAGCCTCCCTCACCTATTCTATATATAAAGGGAGGATAGATCCCTTGTATTCATTATCATCGTTGCTTTCTATCTTAGTACTTTCCTTGAAGACATCCTATAGGGAGAAAGACATTAGGATTCATGAGGAAGCCCTACAAGAGAGGGAAGTCTTGTGGGGAGAAAAACTATAGGGTTTGTTATAACTTATCCCCCAAGGGATATACATGAAGAATGTGAGTGATTTTGACATACAGAGGCCTCCCATTCAACATTTATCTTCATTCATTCATACCGGCCTTCATTTTTTCTTTCAGCCACTCCGCTAGCTCAACCATGAAGCATCAAAAGCCTCCATTGAACTCAAATGGTAGAAGCAATGTGGTTCTCATGATCAATTGATTGGATGGTGGTTTGATCTTTAGTGATTGGTGACAATGGTGTTTACCAATTTAGGACTTATCACACATCATAATGCCTTTTAGTTTGTTGGTCTATCTTGTCATGCTATCTAGGACATGGTTTGTTTAGTGAAGAGTGTCATCTCCCATGGTCATTTTCTGCTATTAGTTGGTGTGCTAAGGTACTATCCCATATCTCTAAATACATAACACTTTCCACTTATTTCCTCACTTCCATTCCACTTATGAAGGAGGTTTGTTCTCCTTCATGACTTGCCTTCCCAAGAATCACCATTAAATGGTCCATAGAAAGCATGAAATCATTAGAAATCCTAGTTGTATAAAAATGTTCGTGGTTGTCTATAGAAAATCTAAATGGGAAAAGAGGTGAAGAACATGAATTAAATAAGAAAAGCTTGAGTCTACCTCATTATAAAGCTCTCCCTAGTCCTTGACATGTTTGAAGAAAGTCAAAATAAAAGGGATGTGTTCAATGAATTGAACACCTATTAATTAGGGGGCATATTAAATGATGTCGAAGTAGGAAAACTCAAATGATCCTTCTTAGGAAAGGCTATTAAAATAATCCTAGCCTCAAAGTTAGACATAAAAATGATAAATGACCTATGCCTTAGTTGGCCTTGAAGGTCATGTAATGAAGGATTCACTCCCTTTCCCTACCATAAGTGTTACACAGTGATTTGTCACCATGCTCATTTTCCGGTCCCTAATCCTGAAATGCCCCGTCACGAATCCTGTGCAATGTTTCCATCATCAAGAAATATGCTAACATATCCCCTTGAAGATCCAAAGAAGACTTCCTTGAAAGATTCTGAAGAAACTTGGTCGATTTCCTAGTTTCCTGGGTCAGCGCCCTTCTTGGTGCCAAGACTACGTTGATGTCTTTATCTCAGTTCTGGCCCAGTGCTGTCAGCGCCCTAATTTATTGGAAAACCGCGTTGATCCCCTTTCTGACAGTACTTCCTCAAATGGAGGAGAAGCTTCGACCTCTAGAAGCTCAAGGGCAGCAAGTTGGTTGTTGAACAGAGATGATAAGGTCGAGCTTTCTCATTTTGGAGCTTTGATCTCATCCATGGGGGATCATCCCTTAGAAAGTGGGCCTTCCTCCTCCTTTCATGGGCTCCCAACATCCTTCTCCTTGCTATAAATTCACATCCCTCATTACCCCAAGTTTAGAGCTTAGTTGATCATTGTCAGACTCGTTTGAACTCTCATCCCTTCACATGCTTGCATCGTGATTAAGCCTAAGTGTACGGGAGAAGGAATGCTTTTGAGCTGGGTAAAGTACTCAGATTTTTACCTAAGGATGCCTCCAACATCAAGCCCTGGTTGTAAGCTCTCCTTTTGTAATTTATCAATAATAACATCTGATGTTTGCTTTCTATATTTGTCTACATGATTATGCAAATATTTTGGTACTCCTTGATCTGCTAGATAGCTAGTGTTTACGTTTATTATATATTGTATCACGTTTGCTGTTGTCTCCCGATCATGCATAGGTATTTGCGTGCCATTAGTAGCAGGAAGTGGGCCTACAAGTATCATGGATCGAGGTCACCATCAACAGATCCAAGGATAATGATTGGAAAAAGGTATTTATGTCACTTTCCTCTTCACATTATAAGCATTAGTTAAGAAAGCTTATGTTAGAAAGAATCTTGTGTTGCTAGACCCACTCTAGGGCTAGAGAGATCGTCTCTGTCCGCAGAGGGGATTTACCTTGACAACTATAAGTTTGTCAACCTAGGATACCTTTTTTAGCCTACTGGGAAGCGAAACTTAGCCTAAAATTTGACACATGTATTGGTTATTTGTTGTCCTCCATGGTAGACTTAGCCAACCTAACATACTAACCACCACTATGTATTGTTTGAAAGGACCACTAGGTTTACACCACCTAACAAATCACAGAGATCTTGTCACCACATCCATGACATATATTCCATTACATGCCACGTCAACCACCTTGGACATCTTTGCTCAGCACAAACATCAAAGAAATGGTGAAGTTTGAAGATTGTCCCAGCTTCCAGTTGCATGTGTAATGATTAAATCTATACTCAATGGAAGAGAGGATTCATTGGTCCATGATTTGAATTGTAAAACCCTCCAAAGGGGAAAAATTGGTTATTATTTGTAACAACTCCCCTTGTTGACACATTTGAGGATGAATTATTGTTTTAATAGTAGCTCATGCTTTGAACAAATGGTTGAGTACTCATGATTTTGATCCCACCTTTTGTAAATTAATGTAAAAAATGAGGAGATCCATTCTATATAAGGAAGGAAACTCCTTTGTTCCAATTTGTTAGAGAATAATCAAAGGCTCCTTTGAGCCATTTTGAGCATAATTATGTTATCCTTCTTTGTAAATGCTAGTATTTTTCAAGGATTAGCATTGGTTGTTTTTTATACATTTTAAAGGACAAAGCTACAACTAAGGCTGAAAAAGGTCATCAAGCTCAACTATAAGAAAAATCCAAAACGAGGTCTCCATTTGGTTCTCCTTTGACTATTATAGGTAAGTTTAACATTAAATTCAGAGGTCTTTGCTTCTTCCCTTTTGTTCTTCTTCTCCTCTGAGATCACCTCACCACATTTGGATGTGATCTTGAATAAAACCACCCCTCAACCAAATCTAGGGAAACCTAATCATCCTTGGGTAGTGCTCAATAGGTAATCCCTTGGGAACCGTTGACACCACCTTTTTGCAAACCTCAACATCCCTCTGAAAGGAGACATTGTGGCCCCATAACCCTCAAGGCACTGATGTTTAACCTCCAACCAAAATTTTTAAAATTCAAAAAATTTAATCCTCTCCTTTCTTATTATTTTTAGTTTATTTAATGCATCATGATCTTAGTTGTTTGAAGCTGCATATCTGTGATTAGATCATCAATTTGGATCCTGGGTTAAATTGCACTATTCAAATTAGAGTCATACAATATCACTCACCAACTTACTTTCTTTTAATTTCTTCATGGTTTGAGTTCTCAAGGGTTAGTTTAATCATCATAGCTTTGTGGGTTGAGTTCTCAGGGGTTATTTTAATCATCATTGATCATTGTGCCGAGAGGTACTCTACAACCCAATATGGGAGAGATGTTGTCACGTAACGTTACATTAAAAGAAATAAATTAATAGTCATATTAAAAAAAGTTAAAAAACGTTAATAACAAAAAAATCAATATAGAATATAAATACTTCAATGTCAACCATAAATAAAATGTTTCAATTTCCACTGTAAATAACCTAATTTTACATCAACTTTATATAATGAGAGAAATAATGTAATCGATAGTTAAAAAATTATAATTTGCTTTCTATTTTTTAGTATGGGGGAGAAGTGTAATTCCTTCACTACTTAGGATAGAGTTTACTTGTGATATCCAAAATAATATTGATATTACAACCTACTAAGAAGAAGATGTGACACCCCTTCCATGCTCAACATAGAGTTGAATGTAGTATTTAAAAAGAAATATGAATAACAAAAAAATATTTCAGTGTTAGCCATAAATAAAATGTTTCAATTTCCAGCAACATAACTTTATATCAACTTTATATAGAGAAATAAAGAAATTGTAAGGAAGAAAAAACTTTTTATATTTTTACTCCATTACTAGCCATGTATATTTTAATGTTGACTATAAGTATGTATATTTCAATATCAAATATATACTTCAATGCTTAATATATAGTGGATATGTAGCTTTTTTGTCAATTAAATTTTTCTATTGTTGCTTCAAAAATTTTGCAAAAGATTTCCTTGGGCAATTCTTCTCTTCCACCTTCACTCCAACCAGATTTGTTGGCCAGGAGAGATGGGCTTGGACAACTAGCTGAATGCCAAAAACTGTAGATCTTCACAGGACGACAAACATTGTGGGCGATATGTAGCATTTAAAAAAATTATTAATAGCAATATATAGAGAGAGAGAGAGAAAGAGAGAGAGAGAGAGAGAGAGAGAGCATATTCCATGGACACATGCTTTCTATTTTCCAATAAAGGTATATGTATATTTAAAAATATTTTAATGTGGAGAATGTTTGCCATAATAAAATATTTCAATGCCCATGATGAGTGAAATATTTCAATGTAAACTATGAATGTATTACTTTTGAATGCAAATTTTCAGAGCCATTAGCATTGTAGATCGATTTCTCGTGTGTTACTCACGGAGATGTGGAATTGTTTTTATACTTGAAAAGGAGTTGACACATAGTTCCAACGTACACACACACACACACATATAACACAGATCCATCTTAAGTCATCTATCAAGCCATGAGAGGGATCATAGCTCTCGAGATGTAAACCATTTTCAGGGAAAATTTTCGGGGTTAATATTCGCAAGTGGGCTGATTTTTTATGTTTTGAAAGAAAATGGTCAATTATAATTTTTACTAAAAATTATTCGCCCAAATTTTTTAGTATAAAATTATTGTGCCTTAAAAATAGCCAATATTTTATACATACTATATAAAATCATTAAAAATTTGAATGTTTTTACTAAACATTTTCCAAACATTCTACAATTTTCATCTTAGGGACTAGTAAGATTCACCAAGGTTTCTAAACTTTGAGATAACTTTCCATCTTTGAAATTTTCCCCGGTCTCTTTCAAGTTTTGCACTGTGAAAGAAATCGCACCTTAGGACTACTTTAGCCAGTACATATAGTTATTTTTTCCCCAAGGAAAAATCACAATTTTATTCATAAGAACAAAATTACATTTTGCAGATGTTGAAAAGCATTCGATCATACCAATCATTGTCTGGTGCCCAACAAAACAAAAAGAAGAAAAAAAGAAAAGAAAAATACATTTGGGTGCTTAATATGAAAACAATAAGCTACCTTTTCCTACCTTTTTTTTTCCTCCACTTTTTGCCAACCACCATAGTTGGGAGTGGAAGTTACAATAGCCATTTGATTCTCTTCCACGTTTACATAGATTTCCTTGTTAGAGACTGAACTCTCGGATGCATGGGTTCTTTTTGTTCCACTCGCCTCTCTTTTAGGAGGAGACTTTGTATTCTATTGTTGGATAGTTCTAGGAGTTGATACTTTGGTTGAACTTGGAACCATAGTTCCTACCTGCTCAAGGCCCCCCCCCACCTTCTACTAAAACTTCTTTGGAATTATGTTTGTCATTGTTTATAGTAGTCTTTGTATTTTCTTCCTCCTCTGCTTTAGAAACATGTTGATCAGAGAACTGCCAACCCTTTGGCTTTTGGGTCTGTTTCTTTCTTCTTTTGGGCTCTTTCTTCCCTTGAGGGCACTTGTTTTGTAAGTGTCATGTTTGAAGACAAATATGACATCTAAATGCCATATTTTCAAAGTCTAAAGGTTGGGACCACTGAATGTTATTATGAAGCAAGATAATATGTTTGGGTAAACCTTTATTAAGGTCTGCCTCTACACATACCCTAGATAAGTAAAAATTCCTTTTGTGACTCTTTATGAATCCACTTTTAAAAACTTCCCCAGAGCATTCCCAATCCCTTCTAAAACTTTATGATGCCAAAAATGCAAAGGGATATTATGTAGCCTCACCCAAACTAGCATTTTGGATACCACCATGGAATTAGCATCAAAACCCAAGAACCATGGAATCATAAAAAGACCTGCCCCAAAACTATGGACCCTCATTTAAGGCATAATCCAAATCTTTTGATGTACCAAATTTTACAACAAAAAATCCCTTGGAACATAAATGAATATCACAGTTTTCAGTCCACGTGGGAAAAATCCACTAATGAAGGTTCTTCGACTTGGGCCAAAAACCATTAAATCGACATGTAACTGCTCAAGAATGGAAATCAGAGTAAAGATCATTAGCCTCTTTAAGGCTTACTTTCAAATCCAACACTTGATTCATCTGTTCCACGATATAGGGGCAAAGGATATTAGGAATTTGATCATATTTATTATGTTTCGACCCTTCCTTTTACCGCATCCTTGAAAAATACTAGACCTTTAGTCTTACTAAATCCAAGATATCCTCCATGTAACCTCAGGTTTAAGATGATAGGTGAATCAAATTTAATTCCATAATCCTACAGCTTAGAGTCATCTTGCATTGATTTCCCTGATTTCCCTGCGTAAAGCAAACTTTAAAGCTTTGCTAAAATACCCAACTTTTCTTGAATCTTCTGTGTTTAAGATCTTTCAACATATCCCTAGCCCAAACCCTTATGATTACAAATTTCCTAACAAGAGTTATAACAAAAAATTGAAAAGTTGCTTTCGCTGCCAGATCTGGGTTACGGTAGTTGATTTCTCTTCTTTCAACCTCAGATCCAGGCACCATTAGGTTGAAAGGATCCATTGGTCTACATAGGCAACTGATGGAATTTCACCTCTTTAGATTCCGCTCTGTGAGAAATCTAGGGCAAAGATCCTTCTCTGCCATTCGACTCCAAGAAAAGGGAGGATCCCAAACACCAATCGCCGAGCAATGACAGGGATGTTCCTGCCATAGATCCTTCTCTGCCCTTCGACTCCAAGAAAAAGGAGGATCCCAAACACCAATCGCCGAGCAATGACAGGGTTGTTCCTGCCATAGATCCTTCTCTGCCATCCGACTCCAAGAAAAAAGGAGCCCAAACATCCACCAACAGGAACCGCTTTGGATGCAACACCATAACTTGGCTCCGACATAAAAACCTTCCTGTAGTCTCCATAGAATGGTCAAAAACTGCAAAAGAACACAAAGATAATCGTAGATCTGCAATTGTAAAAGCATGACCTATCACAAAGGAGATATGCAGGTCGACTGAGACCCATCTCTCCTCACAAAAAAAGATTATGCCCACTACAACAAGAAATCCGGAGAAGGAAGACAGAGCTGGAGATTTGAGCAATAGATCCTGCACATGGAAGAAGCCTGCAAAAAAGGAATACACCAGCATCAAATCCAAACTACTTTTATCCCACCCCAACAGATCTATCTCCAGATATCCATAGCCTCCCACCATCTCCCATCAAGGACTGAGATTCAGAATACGCAAATCGTCGCTTGAAGCAGGAACGAGCAAAATCTACGAGGCAACGAGAACCACACCTTGAAAACCGTAGCGCATCTCAGAGCCATCGTTCTATCGATATCAAAAATTTATTATTAAATTAATATTATTAGTCCAATATTATATTGAGAGAATATCTTATGGATATATGTTTTTTATTTTTGAATATGAGAGGGCATGTATTAATATTTTTAATGTGGAAAATGATAATATAAATAAAATATTTCAATATTAACTATGTATAAATTAATTATTTTTAAAATAAGTAAAAAAAAATTATAATTAAAACATTTTGTTAAGTGTTTTTAAAAATAACTATTTCTATATCTACCACCTCAAAATCTTCAAGGCCAAATCTATCAAACTTTTAAAAAAAAATCTCGAGTCCCTCAAAATCTTCAAGTCCAAATCTATCAAACTTTAAAAAAAAAATCTCGAGTACAAACCTTTCTTCAAATTTTCCAAAAGAAAAAACTGATAAATAAAAAATCTGACACATTTATTGCTACCTTTCAAGCCAATAACCTTATCATCGAATCACCCGGAAAAGACCAACATTGTTAAGGCAAACATTCCATCTATCTCTGCGATAGTATACTATAGGAGATCTATCCTTTCTCAGTCTGATCTTTCGAGCTGGTCTATCGCGTAGATCGTGCTTCTGGCTCGACCATTCTCCAAACGCCTCTCACATCGCAAGTCGACCATGTCCTTGCTGCATACAGTTCGAGACGCACTGGTCTGTGTTATCATTATTAAAAAGCCCGGGAATGGTCTGTATTATCATTATTAAAAAGTCCGAGTTTGAGACGTCAACCCAAGTGGTCAAGTGTTCGAAGGTTTTTGTTTATCCTAAAGTCTCATTGCATCCTTCGATCGAGAGGTTGCTCGCTCGATCAATTATCATCACGGTGTCATCATTTTATTAAAGCTCCACCTCCTTAACTTATGGTATCAATCGCGGCAGAGATCAGAGCTTCGGGCACAAAGCCTTAACCCTATTTCCTACCCTAACCTTATTTTCTACGTCAGCCTGGGACGTCCGGACCGCAAGTCGTTTCCTGCCTCTAATGTAGCTTCTTCCCGGTACACCCAACGCTCCATAGTAGATCTGTGCATGGTGGTGTGCATGTCATAAACGGCTGGTAGTTATCAGTTATATATTTTACAATGTCGACTTCACCACCTTCTCAACAGATTGTCGATGTCAATACGGCAGAGGATGAATCGACTTATTATGTATATAGTGCAGCATTGAGATACCAAGAAATATTGTCTGCGTTCATCTCTCTCCTCCTCTCGGCTTGTCGACGCTAGGGTTGTCTATTCTGTCGCCGGTTGGTAGGATTACAGGTATTTCATCAATGTTCATCCACGGGTTTCGACTGCACCGTGAACTCCTGGCTTAACCTCTCCGCTGCAGCAAAGCGAGATGCCACTCATCCACGTTGAGGCGGTCATGCAGTGCAAATGTTCGGAGAATTGAGTACGAATGGTTTCCTCCATATGCATTTGAGTTACCGTGGTATTGCTTTCAAATTGATTTAATTCATTGTATTCAAGTTTACCGAAACTGAATATTGGAATGTGTTATGACTTATCATGGGTTGGCAATTTTGAATGTTTTTATTTTTTTTCTTAAAGACTATTTTTTTTATTGGATTTCGCTTGTGTGTTCTTAACCTTGTTTCTGGTTTAGGAAGAGTCAATGATACCAGTGACCTACAAATCCTACCCAGTGCGAGTAGTGCCCTGCCATCATCATCGTTAAGTAGGTTAGTTTTGTCTTTTGGTTTGATTGAAGTCTTTTCGTTTCAGTCCTATCCAAGCGTTTAGTCACCTTTGTGATCAAATTCATCCATTTAGGGATTCCCCCTCTATGTTAGGATTTTTTCCTTGACCTAGAAGAGAGAAGCAAGGCCACTGAGGTGACAGCGGGTGGCTTGCTTAGTAGTTGCCCATTATATCTCACCTGTAGGGCCGGCTTTTCCTCCACCGAGCGTTTGAGCAGCAACATGGTTCATGAGAAAAACCCTTGGAGAAGACAAAAGAGAAAGAGATACATATTGGATGTCCTTGGAGAGCTTGCTCTAGTGTCATGCTAGGGTTTGCTCTTATGATGCTAGGGTTTGTGGCATGTACTATGCATTAAGGCTTATAGAAGAACATGACATGACGTTGAAGAGGATGGTTATCATGGCTCTTGTTATAGCACTACGATTTCAACCTTAGTGGAAGTCATGGATAGCGGAACTGATGCCCTTGCATGATTTGGAGCTTTGGAGCTTTGGAGCTTTGTTCTTGTGGGATGTGAGACTAGGAAAACTGCACTACGATTTCAACCTTAGTGGAAGTCATGGATAGCAGAACTGATGCCCTTGCATGATTTGGAGCTTTGGAGCTTTGTTCTTGTGGGATGTGAGACTAGGAAAACTCATGGAGAGACTGGCTTGATGACTCTTGCACTTGGTGACATGTTTCTTGAAAGAAGAGCCAGTTATTGTATCCTTGATGTTCCATGAAGGTTTGGGTGCTTGTGTTGATTGAAGAGTTGGAGACCTAAGGATTGAGGACTTGTTATCATGCAAATCTGCACCAGCAAACTTGCTTAATAATTATAGGCCACCTAGCCCTATCACTACTAGATGCCTCTCCGTTTGGACTTGTACTTTTCCAGTCTCAAAGGGGTGCCTCTAGGGTTGTATTTTGTTATCAAACTAATATTTCTACATAAAACTCTGATTGATTAGCACACAATAAAATAGCTCCTGATTTTCCAATAAGAAATCAAAGGAAAGGATGAACTTAACAAAAAATAAGAGTGGTTGAGATCAGATCCTCAAGATAGTTGTAACAACAAATTGATAGGAACAAATGAAATGAATGTGCACATTAGGTAAAGAAAATGCAAAGTGCACCATTAACTACCATAACACTATAAAAAAATTTAAACAATCACATCCAATAGGTTCAAGGAGCTAGAGAAAAACATAATTTTACCAAATCACATATTACCCGAGAGATTGATTGCATCATAGTGAGTCATAGGTGGAAAGTTGCCATGGATCTCCTTGCTAGGAATGGAGGTAGTGGTCTAAGATCGAAAGGATGAAAGAAGAATGAGTCTTCTGCTGCTAGAAAACTGTCCAACCTCCAAACTGTCTCTCCAATCTATATATAAAGAACAATCATCTCCTCTAAGCCTTTACTGCTGGGAGAAAAAGGAAAGAAATATCATAAAATCCCAAAGGCTCTGTATGCAGGCTAAATCCCAAGGAATAAGTTGCCCAAAATATTCACTTTCACCATTGGTAGTCATGCCATTTCATTTCAAGGTAAATATGACTGTATAAAGGGAAAATTTTCTGACTTGTTCTCCACAAGTTGTTGTTTTACCACCTATAATGTTATAAAAAGCACTGAAATTCCTCCTTCCAACACTGATCTGATGTGGCTGCTGTAGTCACATCAGATCAGCGTTGGCAGGGCGAATTACAGTGCTTTACTTTCAGCTTTTGTGGATTTAGCTTTATTCTCATGCTAACATTGGAATAAGTTGAGGCTAATCTTTTCTTGGCAAATTAGCAAGCCAAACTTAGCATGATTACCAAATCAACGATGAGAGAGTGAATTAGGGTATAAAAAACTAAAAATTTAGGCTAAATAGGATTAACACATGCCAAATATACCCAATAGGTCAAACTAGGTTGTGGAGTGGTCAAATTTAGCATATGGAATCAAGGTTTGGAAAGTCAAACTTGGGAAAATTGAGACTAAACATAGCCACTGGAAGTAGAGTTTTGCAAACAAATTTTAGAGTTTTGACAAAAGGCAATTTTATAACCCCATGCAAATGGAAACCTTCCAACATGCTGCCATGTGTCACACTAGGAAAACCATATCTCTGCTTAATACAGCTCTTGAATCATCACTCTTTCATCCACTATAACATTGAACCATTCCATCACTACCTCCTCGGGCCCATGACATTCAATCGACAACTATCATACATAGAAATTGACAATTCTTGACACGCCAAAAGAAGCAATCTTCCTTCAAAAAAGTGAAAAACAAAAGCAGGAAACAATGATCATGAAGAGAGGTAGCATCAATCTATCTTATCAGAAAAAAACAATAAAGATAATCGAGCAAGATTGATCAGCTCACATGCAGCTAAAAGCAATCTCATTGAAGTTGGGTATTTTATAGAGAATCCGAATATGTGCTCAAAAATGACATGCAAGCCCTAAAAAGTACACTGCAAAAAATAGGTGTCATGACACTACTTGTATGTCACTTGAAAAAGGCTCATTAGCATCGTGAACTCATGAGGACAATTAATATGTGAAATCTCTGACATGCAAGCACCAAATCTCTAGCTATCGGAAAAAACTCAATGTTATAAGTAGCAATTTCTTGAAATTTGGTGAAACTAATTTTGAAATAGGCCCGAACTACTTTGAATGCTTGCATGATTATGTAATAGAACTAGCATGATGGAATCCCATTGGATATTGACCTTCCAAGTGCATAGGAAATTTAGCGGTTAAGAGGACTCAAACTATAGGATGGAAAAATAGAGTTGGAGGCTAGAGCTAAAATTTTGTTGCCATGTACTTGTGATGTAACATTAGGGGAATTTGAGGTCTAAAATGGGCCTCCTAAGGAAATTATTAAATAACAGTGGAAATAATAAAACAAGATTAGATTACATAATCAAATTTTATAGGGAAAAAAAGGAAAAACTACTTTTCCAACTCGTATTTTCAACTTATCTCCCTTTGGGTTTAATCAAATTTCGAGCAAGAACACTTGTTGGATGCAGAATTTGATTTCTTATCCAAGCAATACCCATGTTGCATACTTTCGATGGACCCTACGACACGAAAAATGAAAAAGACATAAAAAGCGTGATTGCAATCACATTTTTTCATGTATTTCTCATTTTTCGTGTAGCAGGGTCCATCGAAAGTATGCAACATGAGTACTCTTTGGATGAGGAATTAAATTTTACATCCAACGAGTGCTCCCGCTCGAAATTTGAGTAAAAACTTAGGGGATAAGTTGAAAAAGTAGTTTTATTATTTTTTAATCATTTTACTTTTTTTCCCAAAAATGGTGAATCATCCCCCATGGTTGACATCATCATCTTGAATCCCATTGGTTCTTATAAAGTTTATTTTGGTTGCACATTTTTCTTAAGAGGCTCATTTTAGACCTCAAAAGTTCTCTAATGCAAGGCTAAGGTTTGTAATCCTAGGGAAGAAAATAGTGTCAATGTGGAGAGCTTACATATGTAATTATGAATGTTGTAGTAGTATTTATTTCGAAATTTACTGATATAATTCTATAAATAACTTATCAGAGTAATAAGTAGGAGAAATAAATCTATCACTACAACTGTATATTTCTAGATTGAAATTTTCACATGGTATTAGAGCCAAAGATGAGTAACAGGAACAAAGAATCAGCAAGTGATCGTAGATCTGACATTGCTGCGGCAACTCGGAAGCGTTCAAGCAGTTCTCCAGAAAGGAAGAGAAACATGAAAGAACAGATGGATCACGATGTTTCTGTTCTGTCATCAAGACTGGAAGAAGAGTTTGCTTGTGTGTCAAGCACTGCTTCTCCTAAAATCTAGTACATTGATAGTGGGGCTTCTGCTCATATGACAGGAGTGCGAGAATGTTTCTCCAACTTCTGAGAAGAGCAGATGAACTTTAAAATTACCATGAGAAATAAAGCAAAATGTACCCCTATTAGAAGAGGTATTGTAGTATTTCAAACAAAAGCTAGAAATAAGCTTCCAGCCACTAATGTGTTGCATGTGCCTAGGTTGGGGATGAACTTACTCTCAGTGTCTCAAATTCAAAACAAAGGTTGTGACGTTTATTTCATTGGGAACAGGGTATATATTAAACACCCAAGTTGGAAGAAGAAAGCACAAATCGGAGTCAGGAGCCATAAACTTTATAAGTTACAGCTCGAATCTCCAATGGCACTAATAGGCAACAAAGATGAGAAGGACTTGGATGAACTGTAGCACAGAAGAATGAGATATTTGCATCATGGGGCATTAAAGATTCTTAAGAAAATTGTCACAGGAGTTCCAGAATTGAGCACCAAGCGAGACGATGTCTGTAGAAAGTGTGTGTTTGGAAAATATGCCAAGGTAGCATATCAGAGAAGCAACAATAGAGCTAAGAGTGTATTGGGCTTGATACACGGATATTTGCGGACCAATGTCCACTAGAGCTCTTAGTGGTGTCGAATATTTTGTCACCTTTATTGATAACCATTCAAGGAAGACTTGGATCTACTTTCTGAAGTCCAAGGACGAAGTCTTCAGTCTTTTCAAAGAGTTTAAAGCTCTGGTAGAAAATCTGACAAGAAAGCGAATAAAGGTGTTGCGTTCAGACAATGGTGGTGGGTACATTGATAAGGAATTCAAAGGGTTCTACGCAAGGGAAGGTATCAGAAGAGAGTGGACCGCTCCATATAATCCGAAGTAGAATGTTGTGGCAAAAATAAAAAATAGAACTATTGTCGAGGTTGCAAGGGTAATGCTGTATGATCAAGACATGCCCAAATTTTTGTGTGTTGAAGCTTGTAATACAACTGTCTACGCTTAGAACAGGATTCCTCACAATGTGTTGGGAAAGATCACGCCAAAAAGTGTCTTCACTGGCATCAAGCCTGAAGTGAGCCACTTTAGGATCTTTGGCAATAAGACATATTGTCATGTGCCCAATGAAAAGAGGAAGAAGTTGGATATGACTGCGAAAAAGGTATATCTAGTAGGATACAACAAGAATGCAAAGGCTTACCGCATTTACATTCCAGAGAGCAGGAAAGTTGTAGTGCGAAGGGATGTGAAATTCATGGAGGAGAGGGCCTTCAGGAGATCTCGAGAGATGCCTTCTGCTACGCAGTCTGAGGAGGATCCGTTGGTCCAACCATAACGATCGGTGGAAGATGATACGATTGCTTCTCTAAGGCATGGGGATCCAAGGGACACTTCTCCCGAGGACTTGCAGGAAGGAGAGCAAGTCGATCCACCCACTACCAGTGGGAGAACGAACAGGGAACTACGAAAAATTCTAAGGGACGCAGAGGACTTTGTCGAAGCCCCCCAAGATGTGAAGAGACATCGCAGACAACCTGAGAGGTACCAAGCCTTGGTTGCATAGGTTGGGGAACCTTCTAGTTTTTGGGAAGCAGCTTAGCACCAGGTATGGGTAGATGCAATGGTGGAAGAATACAGTTCCATCATGACGAATGATGTCTGGGAGGTGATTCCCAGACCTCAGGACAAATCAGTTATAGGTTCATGGTGGATCTACAAGATCAAGTACGCTGCAGATGGCAACATCGAGAAATTTAAAGCCAGGTTTGTGGCTAAGGGGTATGCTTAGAAGGAAGGGATAGATTATGAAGAGACCTTCGCCCTAGTAGCCTGATATACTTCCATTTGATCCGTGATATCCCTTGTTGCACAGATGGGATGGGAGATTCACCAGATGGACGTCAAGATTGCGTTCCTAAATGGGGTGATAGAAGAGGAAGTGTACATTGAACAACCAGAGGGCTTCGAGACGCATGAACAAAAGACTCGTGTGCAGGCTTAAGAAAGCCTTGTATGGACTAAAGCAAGCCCCTAGAGCTTGGTATGGTCGAATTGACAACTATTTGTAGAAGATGGGATTTGTCAAGAGTGACACAGATCCCAATCTCTACTATCTAAAGGTAGGGAGTGAGCCCCTGATACTAGTTCTATATGAAGATGATCTATTTCTGACAGGGTCATCGAGACTCATCTGTTGAGAATTTGGAGGGTTGTAGGTTAATACAAATTCTCTTCTTGATAATTACTTGTGATCTTACTTGTAATACTTATGTCTTCTCTTCTTTTGGTTTAGTTAGTCTTTCATCAAGTCAATTATCAAATGACACAAGACACAAAAGTTAGGCTCCTAGAGCCAGGGCAAAACCTCTCCCTCTTGGAGAGGAAAACCCGCAAAGAGTTCTTCTTATAGATCTTCAAATGACAAGTACCATGACCCAGACTTCAACCCTTAATCTAGATGTGCTTCCAAGAACTCGAACTTCCTACTTGCATATGCTTGTAGATGAACTACTTGAACTTCTGTTAATTCTATATTGTTGTAACAACCTTTAACAATATATATATCAGCTACTTGTCCTTGCAATAATTTTCTTAAGTCTACCCTGCACTTGTTTGCAATCATATGTTGCTCTTATATACTATCTTTCCTGCCACTTGTTTGTATACATATCCACACTGATATACTTTCACTTTATTTGCAATAAAGTTTGGTATATGTCCACACTGTGATCTAATGTATGTCCACAATATCTCCTGTAGTGGGTACCCACAGTGTCTACTATAGTGAGGTATATCCACACTTAGATGCCTGAGTTGATACGCATGAAATCATTTGCAATCCCTTCTGTATAGGGTTCAGTCTTATCCGCAATATTTATGCACTTCTTACTCCTAAGATTGATCCGCAGTGTAACAGAGGAAACCGCATTTTGTTTTTGTGTTGTATATCTTCTTGTCTCCTCTCACAAACGGTCCGCAAACTCCCGTCTTGTATTCTCAATCTCGGCCTTGTCCGCAATGTCATCTCAGATGTCCGCAATCACTTCTAGTAGATCTTTACTGTAGGTTCATCAACACTTATATCTTCAGATTGATCCGCAAACCCTTTACAAAACAATCTGCATAACTGCATCTATGCTTGTCCGCAATTACTCAGAGGAATTTGTAATTTCAGATATCCGACTTTTTTGTCACCATGATGACTGCAGATCACACACACACACACACACACACACACACATATAGAGAGCACATTCCTTCAGTTAAGCCGACCATACATCTGTGAATTTAGGTCGACTAGATCATGGAGAATTCTGGCGTTGGAGAGGTACTTCTTTTGATGCGTTTAAGACTTGTCTTTCATTGTTGCATTGAGGGTTTTCGAGAGCTTCTTCCACGAGGTCTTGGAGCATAAATACCTAGACTAGATCCTTCATGTGTGAGACACTTAATTCAAGCTAATAGACATCAAGAAGAAGTCTATCTAAAATCTTGCTCATGAAACCCATGAAGCAAGTACACCAAAAATACATTTTATTATCTTTGACTTCTTCTTTACATAAAATACATAATTACATAGTCAACATGAAGACCGACCTAGTTACACTTTTCAACGCTCCCTCTTAACTAGGGAGGTATTCATACAAGTACATGGTCACTTTCAAACTAAAGAATCTCATAAGAAGAATCGAATTGGTAATCGCATCTGTATAGCATTATATCAGCCAGCATTGTCCTAGTGCAAGGCCTTGACTAACACCGCCATCTCTCAACGAGACAATGGGCTACAATGCTAGCGAGACACATGACTTATAGACACCATCGTCATTGTCTCTCCAAGGTACATACTCCACCCGGGTGTTCTCAAAGTATGACCTTCTTAGACTATTCTTCTCTTGGGTAGCTAGCCCTCAAAGAATATCAATCCCCGACTACTCTTATCTTGAATGCCCTAATACATTCTCAAAGAGTATCGAATGCCAGATGTTTACCCAATCCTCCATTCTGTCTTCCCAAGTGAAGACCAAAATGATGTGTCTATCTCTCCCTCTCAACCAGGGAGGACCTATTCCACAAGGGAATGTACTCATTCCTATACAAGGAATGTACCTAAGCTCATTCTTAGGAATTACCAAGTTTCTTCCGAGTAAGAAACTTACCATCATGCTCCCTCTTAACTAGGGACCTCTAGTAGCAATGGTGAGACACCCAGTTGCTCATGAAGAATTCCTGTCCTCGATGTCATGGATTTCGATATTGAGGAATCTTCAACTTTTTAGCTTCATAGGGCACAGATCATCCATCACTTTCATCCTGAGTCATGTCAGCTGTCAGAAAGTGATTCATCAAACTTCCTTATCTAGTCCACTGTTATGCCATGCTGCTTTCCTTCGAATCATTTCCCAGGATCATACATCCTTTCTCATGATTAGCAGCCCTGCACAAGTTCATTTAGATAAACATATACATATGAACTTTTAAGACAAAAGTTACCTCAACCATGACATCTTCCTGCAAACATCGGCATCCTTCATACAAATTGACACATCTCCTAATGATATGTCTTTCCAAGAGTCTTCTTCTTTACCAGACTTTCATCAGAGTCTACATATCTTTCCAGGAGAGCTCCTAGTCACATCTTCTTGGCCTCCGGATGATAACTGCCTCTCGACATGGTTGCATTTCATGATCTCTTCCTCTCTGCACATTCTTGATTCCCAGGAACATACAATTTTTCTAGTTTCTTGTTCATATACAACCAGCTCATATTCCATGAGGACATATTATGTTGATTTCATTTGTTCGTGCATTGAGAGATACTCTTCCATAGATCATACTTCTAAGTACAAAAGTCTATTACCTGCAACCATTACTTCACAACATCCAATGTCAGCATATAAATATATACATATCTCATACCTTTTTACCTTGAGTCATCTTGTAGTAATTTCTCAAGAATGAAGAGCGTAATTCCCTTGGCTTGCTTCATCAATATGTCATCACATAAGTTTTCCCTAAGCTAATTCACCAGGAGCTCCTACCATGCTTTGATTACGATGCTACATTGCCTCTCATCATACAATCAACAGAAATCACTTAAAGGAGAAGATGATCTCAATCGTAGTGCAGATCCCTTGCTTCTTCTTTCTTAGATTTCTTTGCATCAGGTTCTTTTTTAGAGACATGGGCTTCTTCCCTATTTCTCTTATCCTTTTCAAAATTAGGAAAATCTATTTTATAATGTCCAAGTTCATCATATCCAAGGCATCATGCTTCGTCCACATTTCTTCTTTTACTTGGAGGACCGAATCTTACCGAATCTTCCTTTCTTCCTGGACATGGCTGTAAAGGCTTGATTCCTTTACTTGATCCTGTAACAGCTTTGGCTTTCAATCTTGTTATATAGAGACCCTAAATCATGGAATGGTGTGACTTCTATCTTCCCGTATGATTGTGAAGTGAAACTTTCCCATTCTTCTCATAGAGCTTTTAGCACCACTGTTGTCTTCTCCTAGTTCCTGCAGTTGATCAGAGAGATCGCTTCTCTTGCAATACTCACAGAGAATAGCTTTACTAATTTCTTATATACTCCTTTTGATGATTTTAGATTTGGTACATAGGAGATGATGAAGTCTTTTGTGGATTCTATACGAATCCTTTGGGCTCTTATATCCCTTCATGAATTTGGCATGACTTGATTGCCCTTGTCTTCTATGGAAAGTTTGAAACCCAAAACAATTTGTTTCTTTCTTTTCAAAGGAGACATTTTAATAGATTTATATAAAGTCATAGATATACTTACTTGAGTAGATTCTTTTCTTCTTCTATCAGCTTGATTACCTTGAAGATGGTTGAAGCTTCCTTTGAATGGTGATTGATGAGGATATTCTGATGATTCTTTGAAAGATCAAGGATGATCAGTGACTTGCCTTGAAGCTTTTGATGACAATACTTTGAGATAGCAATGATCTGCTGGCACATTTAAGATGGTTCCATAATACTACCTTATTTCTTTCATTGTGGAAGGCTGACCTTTCTTCTAATCAAATCCTTGCTTTGATACCCTCCATGAAATTTGATCCTTGAGTGTCTCTATGCCCTTTCTAGCACCTTAGCTCTAATTCCATGTTGAGAATTTGGAGGGCTGTAGGTTAATACAAATTCTCTTCTTGATAATTACTTGTGATCTTACTTGTAATACTTATGTCTTCTCTTCTTTTAGTTTAGTTAGTCTTTCATCAAGTCAATTATCAAATGACACAAGACACAAAAGTTAGGCTCCTAGAGCCAGGGAAAAACCTCTCCTTCTTGGAGAGGAAAACCCGCAAAGAGTTCTTCTTATAGATCTTCAAATGACAAGTACCATGACCCAAACTTCAACCCTTAATCTAGATGTGCTTCCAAGACCTTGAACTTCAACTTGCATATGCTTGTAGATGAACTACTTGAACAGTAGGAAGGTAAATAGATTTACCTTCCTCACACTAACTGCCTCTTCTCCTCAACTTCTGCTAATTCTATATTGTTGTAACAACCTTTAACAATATATATATATATATATATATATATATATATCAGCTACTTGTCCTTGCAATAACTTTCTTAAGTCTGCCCTGCACTTGTTTGCAATCATATCCTGCTCTTATATACTATCTTTCCTGCACTTGTTTGTATACATATCCACACTGATATACTTTCATTTTATTTGCAATAAAGTCTAGTATATGTCCACACTGTGATCTAATATATGTTGGCAATATCTCCTGTAGTGGATACTCGCAGTGTCTACTGTAGTGAGGTATATCCGCACTTAGATGCTTGAGTTGATATGCATGAAACTATCCGCAATCCCTTCTGTATAGTGTTCAGTGTTATCCACAATATTTCCGCACTTCTTACTCCTGAGATTGATCCGTAGTGTAACAGAGGAAGCCACATTTTGTTTTTGTGTTGTATATCTTTTTGTCTCCTCTCACAAACGGTCTGCAAACTCCTGTCTTCTATCCTCAATCTCGGCCTTGTCCGCAATGTCATCTCAGATGTTCGCAATCACTTCTGGTAGATCTTTACTGTAGGTTCATTAGCACTTATATCTTCAAATTGATCCGCAAACCCTTTACAAAACAATCTGCATAACTGCATCTATGCTTGTTTGCAATTACTCAGAGCAATCTATATTATAATTTCAGATATCCGACTTTTTTGTCAACATGATGACCACAGATCACACACACACACACACATATATATATAGCACATTCCTTCAATTAAGCCGACCATACATCTGTGAATTTAGGCCTACTAGATCATGGAGAATTCTAGCGTTGGAGAGGTACTTCTTTTGTTGTGTTTAAGACTTGTCTTTCATCGTTGCATTGAGGGTTGTAGAGAGCTTCTTCCACGAGGTCTTGGAGCATAAATACCTAGACTAGATCCTTCATGTGTGAGACACTTAATTCAACCTAATAGACATCAAGAAGAAGTCTATCTAAAATCTTGCTCATGAAACCCATGAAGCAAGTACACCAAAAATACATTTTCTTATTTTTGACTTCTTTACATAAAATACATAATTACATAGTCAACATGAAGACTGACCTAGTTACACTTTTCAACGTCATCAAGGACTGTTAGGAGAATTTGGCTACAAAATTCGACATGAAAGATCTAGGGCTGATGCACCATTTTCTGGGGTTGAAATTTTGGCAGCAGAAGGGGGAGATCTTCCTTGGTCAAGGAAGATATACTACAGAAATTCTGAAAAGATTTTAGATGGAGGACTATAGACCCATGATGATCACCAACTGGAAGAAAATCGACACGTCCGAAGATGATGAAGTTGATCCTACATTATATAGGCATCTCATAGGATCGCTGATGTATCTGGGGAATACTAGGCCAGACATCTGTTATGTTGTCAATACCCTCAGTCAGTTCATGGTGGAACCTAAGAGGGATCATTAGGCAACAGCGAAACATGTTCTCAGGTATCTTCAGAGAACAATCGAGCTTGGACTGAAGTACATCCGTGGCAATGACATTAGGTTGAGTGGGTTCACCGACGCAGATTGGGAAGGGAGTCCAGTAGATCGAAAGAGTACTAGTGGGTACTATTTCAGTCTTGGATCAAAGATGACCTCCTGGTTCAGCAGGAAACATAAATCTGTGGCGCTGAGCTCAACAGAGGCAGAATATATGGCAACTAGCACAACTTCGTGTGAGGCCATATGGCTTCGGAAACTGCTGGTGAACTTACTAAAGGAAGATATGGAAGCGACCAGTATTTTATGTGATAATCAGAGTTGCATCAAGCTCTCTGAAAATATCGTGTTTCATGATCGGTCAAAGCACATTAACATCATGTGTCACTTCATCAGAGACTATGTCCAATGAGGAGCTGTACAGTTGCAGTACATTCCAACAGGAGAACAAGTGGCTGATATCCTCACGAAGACTTTGGGGAAGACCAAGTTTCTCTATTTCAAAGAAAAGATGGCGATGATCAAGAATCCATTTCAGTAGCAAGAATGCATAGGATCAGGATTCAGAGGTTGCTGCAGTACAAATGAAGCAGTGACAGTGAGAATGTCATGGGCAGCAGTACAGAAAGCAGTAGCGCAGCAGATGAGGGGCAACAGCCAGAGATTAGAAGCACAGAGGATGCTTCAAAGCAGAGCAGCATGCAACAGGCATATTGCTAGAACACTTTCCTTGCTAAGAGGGAGTGTTGATTTTTGTAGCTTTGGAAAGTGTTCCAAGTCTCAAAATTTGTGAGGAGGCTTGGACATCAGTGTTCCAAAGAACCCAGAAACAATTTGTGAAAATTCCACTTGGTTCATGTCTTATTAAAATAATTAATTATTTTAATGGAGACCCTAAGTCTAAACTTAGGGAAATTAAATAATTAATGGGTATTAATAAGGCAGAGTGTGAATCTTCTAAAGAATGAAGATCGAGTCAAGTTTTAATCTTAGCCATTGATTAGAATTCTAATCTGGGCTGTTGATTCGTCAATGAGAAGATTATAAAAGAAGGCTTGAGGGTCATTTGGAAAGCAAGTCGGGCATACACTCAGTATCCGAAGGAGATCGATTTTGGAGGAATAGAAATCGGTTTCAGAGGGAGAGTTGTAGGGCAGGGTTGCAGAGGCAAAAGGAGAAGGGGAAGTCAACAGTGACCGAGTAAGAGGACAGAGGTACGTAGAGGGCCACAAAAGGTGGCGCAGTGAACCCACGCAAAGTAACGCAGTCTAGCGCAGGGACTGCGTAGAGAAGCACGCAGAGAGACGCAGAGGAAGTCAGAGGGTCTTCCGCGTGTCAGAAAATCTTCGGGAGGGTCCGAGAATTTTGTCTTAGGTGTTTTCTAAATGTATCTGCCAGTGTATTCCTTATAAAGATTCATTTGTTTAAGAATAATATATAAACCCTCATCTGTTGCACCGGTTTTCCCACATTGGGTTTTTCCGAGAACAATTGTCAAAAAATAAGTGTGCACATGTGATTGTTTCTTATGCTTATGTTCCTTACTGTTCCTTTATCTGCATATGTAATTGTGAATGTTGCAGTAGTATTTATTTCGAAATTTACTGATAGAATTATGTAAATAACTTATCGGAGTAATAAGTAGGAGAAATAAATCTATCACTGCAACTGTATATTTCTAGATTGAAATTTTCACAGTCAAATGTTAAGGCAAGGAGAAAGGGTCTCCAACTATGTATATCACCAAGATCAAGGCACATGAAACCCTCAAACAAGCCCCTAAGTTGAAGCAAGACTATACTAGGGTTTTACCTTAGGGCTAACAACTAGGGCAAAGAAATTTATGGACAAGATTGAAGTGGATGCCCACGAAAAGAAGAGATATTGTGGAAAACACCCTCCTCTTGATGTTTAGGCTCTTCATTACCAAAAATTCTCCTTGCCCAGGGATTCACACCAAGCCCTACTTAGAAAGCTTGGCCTTAAAGGGGATGAATTAGATAGAGAGAAATTTATGGATGAGATATAGGATTGATCACCAACAAAATAGGTCAGTGCCTTGTTCCTTGGGAATATAGAGACTATGATGTGATAGATCAACCAAAGAGTTTCTAAGGAGGCTGAAACCTTGATGCCCTAGCACCAAAACTCAAGCAATTATCTATGCGATGGATAATGGAATTCTCATGGGAGAGCTAGTTAAATTTCACAACTAGGACATTCATTCACATGTTATGTATGAGTAATGCATGCAATAGATCATCTAGATAGCATTCAATAATTTTTCAATAAATTAGGGCACAATAACAAGACCTACATTCAACATTATTCCTTACATTAGACATGTAGAAAGATAAATATTCAACAATAGGTACACTTACAAGATAACATGCAAAAGATTCCATCCATTGATCCAAAGAATAGCTCCAAATGTCAAAATGCATTTATAGATCCAAATTCTCCACAAGAAAAGAAGATCAAATTCACTAGAGAGACCAAAATTCTCAAGTTGTGATGATGATTTGATACAAATGATCTCTCCTTTATTTATATGAGGAGTCATAAAGCCTATTTTAGCCTAATGCCCCTCAAAATCATAAAATAATGTGCTAATCACACGCTAGGTCACAAGCTGACTTAATAGCCAATGATAAAACATAACTCTTGCCCACATGGGTGAGCCGTAAGAGAGAGAAAGATAAAGTCTTGCATCTATGAGCCCTCTTATGGCTAGCATTTAGGCTTCTTGGTGCCAAGATGTGATAGAAGTCCTCTAAAATTATCTCCTAGGGGTTGGCCCCCATGTCTCTCTTAATCTTCCTTTGTGGACTCCAATTTCATTTTGGGGGACAAATGTGGTCTCATGGGTCTCCAGGTTGTCAAAATGCTTGTCTTTGCTCCAACGTTGAGGGCTCTCAAGGTGGTGCTAGCCCTCCCATGTCTTAAGGTGTGAGACCATCTTCCTCTGGGCCCGACTCAGGTATGAGGATGTATAGTGCCAAATCCTGGAGAACCAATGGTCAGTTGAACTTGAAGAAGGAAGGTGGAATATAGGACTTGTAAGGTGAGATGGAAACTTGAAAGTGGTAAGTATGGAATAGGGAGAGAGAGGACTATGCTATCTCAATTTGGGTTTTCGAAATAGTGCCCCTCCTATAGCCATTAGGCCATTAGGTGAGGTCCCACTGGACTAAGATGAAAGATTAACCGCCCCCATTTAAGGTGAGAAAATAAGACCACAGTCAAAACCCCTCTTCCTTCCAGGTTACCCCATAATCCATGTCAGATGCCCAAAATACAAACAAGCATAAACACCCAATTACAAAATGAATAAAGTACCTTTTGATTGGAAGCCTGCCTTCCAACATGTGCTCTTACCAAAATGGGCAAGAAAACATATGACTGATGTAGGTGGCAGAGATATGAATGGCACATCGTCATCTGCTACTATTGGTTGGTCGACTAACTGGAAGAGATGATGGGAGAAAAAACTCTCCTGTGGGGGTCACCCACTTTTGGTGGGTAACATGGCCCACAAAGCTCTAGCTAGGGACCCCTGTATTGATTGCTCAAACAAGTTTTTGTCGATTCTCTTTTGCAGAATCAAGGATACAAGGAAGGAGACATATGGTGATGCTAGAGAAGAATGACATCTAGAAGATTAATTTCGTTGGAGGGAGAGCTTGGTTGGAAGATGAACTGAGGCTCTGAGCATGTGGCCTAATATATACTAGTTTTATAGCTACAAACCCTAACATAGATGTAACCAAACCCTAATGCAAACGACAGAAAATTCTATGAGCTCTTCAATGTTTGCAGCTAGAGAACGAGTTAGTGTTACAACCAAAGATGGTGTTGGCATTATGGCTAATGTGTTGTCCTTGATGGCAACCTACTTAATAAAGATGAACTTGATGTCAACATTGATGACTATGGAATTAATGTAGATTGGTACAAATGTTGCAGAGGGTATGAACAAAGAATTAACAGTTCAAAGACGGATAGATGATTAAGGTGAATTTTGAGAAAGTATACGTGGATCCTATGAAGAAG
The DNA here is from genome assembly GCA_034641835.2 of Pinus albicaulis. Lineage (NCBI taxonomy): Eukaryota > Viridiplantae > Streptophyta > Pinopsida > Pinales > Pinaceae > Pinus > Pinus albicaulis. The sequence goes on from CM076569.1 coordinate 303,830,173, forward strand.
GGTTGCGTACATACGCAGGTATTGTAAATGAAGGTCACGTACAAAATTTGAACCATGGTAATCTGGATACCAGGGGTCATTACCATGGTATCGGCCCATAGTAATTAGAGCGACAATGGTTATTTGATATCGTCAAAGAATACTAACAACATTACGAAGGGATTTACCTAAGGTATTGGCTAAGGCTAAATCTATATAAGGAGATGGAGGTCAAGGTGTTATGTGTGCAAGTGATGGATTGTTAATGAATGATTTGATCTGAAACAAGTGTGCACCAAGGAGCAAGGAGAAGACTTAAATCTGAAATATCTGAAGATATGTTGACATATATGCTTGATTGATTTACTTGTTGCAAATGTCTAACTAGCTAACAATGATGAAACTATGATTATAGTAATACAATGATCTAAATGAATTATTCAGAAGTTTGTAGTTTTGACAGTGAAGGTTGCGTGGTGAGAAGTGATGTTTGCAGTGAAATGTATGAAATATGTACGTCGATTTACTTTTGAATGGTCGTGTACATATGTGGATCTTAATCTGTAGGGTCTCGTATATATTCTGCGATATGGTTTTCAGTATGTTGAGATTTGTATGCAGGTGTTATGCATGGTAGTCACGTACATACGTTGATATGTTTCATGGATGTCGCGTATATGTTCCAAGGTTTGCAATGCGATTTGATAATGACATTTGATGAGTTATGCTCTGCTTGTTGTTGTTTGTCAATGATGTCTCTATCTTGATGATCTGTGTCTGACAATGTTAAATGTGGAATGGTATATTGATTGGTAATGATGCTACAATGTGGTGATCTGTGATTGGTTCAGTAATCTGTATTTGGTTCAATGATCCGTGATTGGTGCAATGACCTATGTATGGTTCAGTGATTGATGATTCAGTGTTCAGTATTCTGAGATCTGTACACGATGTGTGATACATAGGAAGCGCATATATACACGGGTATGCTTCAGCACAATAGCGTATACATTTTGAAGTAAATCTAATCAGGGTTTGCAGTAACATCACTTTGTTTCTGTGATGGTTAACAATGTATGGCTTATTTATGAGTGGTTGGTATGATCTGGTTATGAAGGTTTTTACCTGTTATGGATTGGGTTGCAATAGTTGGTTGAGATTCAGTTCAGTGATTGGTTTGATAATGATACAGTGATTCAGTTGGTTCTGTGATTAATGTTCAGATTTAGTATTCAGTTTGGTATTGAGCATATTGTTGGGAGTGGGTCTAGTATGAAAATTTGATGAAAAGTGGCCTACAGGTTTTAATGTTTTGAGTCAGGTGGATCCAGTATTAAATATTATGAAACGTGGTCCACAAGAAGTGTTAAGGGTTGGAGCCTTCGGTAAGGGATTCAAAGCTTCCTTCCAGTGGTAGCTGATAAACTTGTTCAGGGGGTAGGTTCTCCCTTCCATTAGGAGCCGATAAACGAGATCAGGGGGTTGTAGCTCCCTTCTAGTGGGTGTTGGAGAACGAGTGGAGGTTGTAGCCTCTTGCAGATAGGTGTCTGCGTGCTGGTAAGAGTCTGTGCCAGTACAAGATGTAATGAAGCTTTCTTTATAATAAAAGAAGAAGACAGAGACAACGGCAACAGTGATTTTCTCTCACATTGGGTTTCCACCTAAAAATCTTGATGTTCTATGTGTGTTGCTTATGTGTTGTGATTTATCTATTATTTACTGCATACTGAATGGTTAATAAATGAATAATGCACTAGTTGAGTTAACTGACTAATGGAATTAATGACAGATTAAGTAAAGTGAACATATGTTGTTTGTATTCACTGAAAGCACCTACATACGTAGGTTGAATAAATAACAGTGGCGTAGAGAATTCAGAATATGAAATGAAAAGTTGAAGTGAATGAAAAACACTGATTCACCCCCTCCCCCCCTCGGTATTTTTCCCAACATATGGGAAAACCAAGATGCAGAGAATTGGCTTTTTTGGGCATGACATGGGAATAATGCAAAGAAAGGAGGCCACAAACTTATGGTTGTTCTAGGCTTTGATACTTGAAATCTAAGCATGCAGTGTATTTTTCATTAGTATGATATACATAAATACATTTGTTGATGACCCTTCGATTCATCTTCCAAGAGGTCTCTTGGACTCCCAATGGTTCAAGGATTAGTTTTCCAACAATCCCTAAGGAATGAACAAATAATATCATCACAAAATATTTCTTTCTTTCCTTGAATTTTGAAATATGTTTCAAAATTCCAAGACATGTGGGACAATAGGCAAAGAGGTACCCTCAAATTTTGGAAGCTTCTCATCAATTTTTAGGGGAGGCCTATTTGGGTATTCCAAGATATTTTCAATATCCAATTTGGAAAACAATACATGCAAATCCCAAGCAACCATTGTTCATCTGTACAAAATTTTCACCATGAACATTCTACTTTGATGATAAATGCAATTTTGTACCTTTTTGACAATGGAGTCACCAACATGAGTTGTCAAATGCATTCACAATGGTGCTTATCTCACCTCACAAGCATCAAGTCTTCAAAATATTCAAAGAACAAGGACTTTGTTCTTCCAATGGACTCACTAGTATAAGACCTCAAAATTGAAACCGCATCCATTGTCGTCTTTCAGGAAATGGACTTTTCCCCCAACAACAATGCCAAAAAGTTACACTTCTACAAGATAAAGTCCAAATGCTCAAGTGAAAGATTTTATGTACTCAAGAGAGGATCAACTGTCACATCACCAAACTTTCTTCTCACTTCTAGCCAACCCTCCTCTAGCTCAAGGGGGTTTCTCCCTAGTAAATCTTAGGGATCTAATGGCTCGGTCAAGCCAAATCAAGAGCCCCTAAGGATTCTACTTCAAATACCACCAATCAAAGGATTTAACCATTAGGGTTTAAGGTGGATACAATTGATAGGGTTCCCATCTTTGAATATTGACAAATGCCCAGGTCAAACCATTAGGGCACACAAGTCGGTCTGTTCTGGTCTTTGAACCTAAATCTATTCCATTTCTCTTCAGTCTGTTCTGGTCTTTGAACCTAAATCTATTCCATTTCTCTTCAAGTGTGTTGTGCCTTGACCCCGTATGCGCCCAAACTATATTAACAAGCTAAGGCATTCATCTTCTATCCTCCATCATCCGTTTTCCTTGTAAATCATTTAAATTATTTTGTTTGGGTTTTACTGCCCTGATGATCCCTTGGTTTCGTGTGTTTGGGAACCTTTCCTATTGAACTCAAACCTAGAAATATTCAAAAGAACCCTAGCAATCTTAGCCACCTTAAACCCTAAAGGTTCAATCCTTTGATTGGTAGTATTCAAAGTAAAATCCTTAGGAGGCTCTTGGCTTGATTGAGCCATTAGATCTCTAAGATCTACTAGGGAGAACCCCCCTTGAGCTGGAGTAGAGATGGCTAGAAGTGAGAACAGGGTTGGTGAGGTGACAATTGGCCCCCTCTTGAGACACAAGATCTTGCACTTGATATTTTGAACTTTATCTCAAAAAGTGTGTAATGTTGCTATTACAAGACTCGTATTATAAGATTGTTCGAGTGTGGAACCTTTAGGGATCCCTCTATTGGAAAATCAAAGTAGTTGTAGGCAGGGTTGCAGGGAAGCTTCACCCCCCCCCCCGGTTCCCGTTTCCGAAACGCGCTCCGTGCAGGAGCGTTTTGGAAATGTTCAGAAACGCACTCCCGAAAATGCTTCCTGAGGGGAGCGTTTTCGGAAGCACGCTTCCGAACCTGTTAAAACGCTCCCTGCCTTTTCGGGAGCATTTCCGAAAGCGCTCGGGAGCGAACGCTCCCTGAGCGCTTTCGGGAGTGTTTTTTAAATGCCGAAAGCGATCGGGGAGCGTTCGCTCCCGAACGCTCCCCGAAACAAAAAATGCTTCCCGCTGGGCAGAAATTTTTTTCAATGAAAAATTCGTTTTCTTTATGGGGGGGGGGGGGTCATTTTGTTTTTATTGTTTGTTGAGTGAGTGAGAGAGAATAAGAAGAGCTTGAGGAGAGAACTGGAGAGCTGAGCTGCAGAAGTGACAAGGAGAGCAAGGAGCAAGCTGCAAGGCAACAGGAGGATTGCAAGAAAGAGGTAGGCCTTCTAATCCAATTTTGTAGTTTCTAGGATGAATTTGTAGGTTGTTTAAAAATGAAAACTTGATTTTTTCTTGAATGTTGCATTTTATTGAGTTTAAAACTTAAAAATGATTGTTTTTTTCCTATGTTGCATTTCCTATTCCCATTTGGCATTTTTCCATTTGTTTTGCAGGCTAGAAACTTGAAACTTGAAACTTGTTTCCATCATGGCTATATGGCTAAAGATTTTCCTCATGTTGGTTCCTTTCTTTGTGATAATGGTGTTGGAGAGTAGTAGAAGAAAGAGGCAAATCAGAGAAGAGGAGGATGAAGAGAAGGGTTATGGTGGATTTGAAGAAAATCCTGAAGAGGAGGAGGATTATGTTGAGGAGGAAGTGGGGAGTGGAGAACATGAGGACACAGATTCCCCAACTAGACAAGACCAAACTCAGACACCTTTGTGGAAATATGTTCAGAAACAAGAAAGAGGGAAAGGTGGTGGAACCACTAAATTTATTTGCCCTCATTGCAATAAACAATACCATGGTTCATACAACCATGCAAGAAGGCACCTTTGTGGGAAAACGCTAGGGGATGGAGATAAAAATATTGGAATCAAAATTTGTACTAGTGTGCCAGCAACACAGAGAGAGAAATATAGGAAGGAAGAGGAGGCTGCCCTACAGAGATCATCTAAAAGATCTAGGGGTTTCATTGATTCTTATTCAGGCCCAACACGTCATGGACAAACAGGTTCAACTTCCACCCATGCCAGTGGTTTTGGAGGCAGTGGCACAGCTGGATTAAGGCGTAGAACCATATCCGATTTTCTGGACAAAGGGTGTAGGAATGATGTGGATTCAAAAGTTTACCGGTTTCTATATGCATGTGGGGTGCCATTCAATGTTCTTCGCTCACCTTATTGGCATGAAATGGTTTCTACCATTAATGATGCCCCCAAAGGATACAAAAGACCTGGGTATGACAAGGCCAGAACCGTGGGTCTTGATCATGAAAAAGCTAAAATTAACCATTCTTTGGCTAGAATGACAAGTTCGTGGAATGAGCATGGGTTGTCCATTGTCTCTGATGGATGGACCAATGTAAAAGGAAAGCCATTGATAAGTGTTTTGGCTGTGTCGGTTAGTGGTGCAATCTTCCTGACAGCATATGATTATTCAGACAAATTCAACCAGCATGACATTGCGAGAACCATTACTTGATATAATTGAAAAGTTTGGACCATACAATGTCATGCAGTCATGTGATATCTTTATGGCAGCCAGGCGGCCGGGAACAGTATTGAGTCATGCTAACATTTTTTGGTCTGGGTGTTTGGTTCACACAATGAACCTTTTGATGAATGATATCATCAAAAACAAACAACCTCAATTCAAATGGCTTGGTGATTTGTACAAGAGAGGTAAAAAAATGATAAAATATATTACAAATCATAGCAATATCCATGGGCTTTTCCGTACTCACTCCAAATTGGAGTTGTTGAAGATCGTAAAGACTAGATTTTCTAGCTATTACCTCACCTTCAGGCGCCTTTTGAAGGTAAGAGAGTCATTGGCTTCAATGGTATCAAGCCCACACTGGCAGCTATTAAAGGACAGGGCAGTGACAATAGTTGACAGGCAAGGTTTTGAACATGTGGAGGAGACCGCCCTTGACCCTCTGTTTTGGGCACGTGTGAGGGAAATTTTGAATTTTACCAAGCCCATTTATCACATGATTCGGTTTGCAGATGCTGATAAACCAGTGATTGGGGAGGTTTATGAGCAAATGGACAGCATGTTGGGGCAAATAAAAGATATTGTTAAGGATAATGATCCCAACTTGTATGCTATGATTCATGACTCTGTGTGTGCACAGTGGAATAAACTCAATGTTCCACTACATGCTTTGGCATATATCCTTACGCCAAAATATTACTCTCCATCTTGGTTGGGCCAACCTGCACCTGGAGGTGGGGTTAGGATGAAACCTCACACAGATCTAGAGGTACAAGAGGGGTACATGAAGGCATTAGACAAGTTGGTACCCAACAGGGAGGAGTGTGCTAGATTGCGCCTTGAATTAGGCAAATACTTCAGTTGCACTGCTAACTTTGGTTCTTTCCATGCAATGGAAGACGGGGACAGATTTGATGCTATCACATGGTGGAAAGCATATGGCGGCATGGGACTTTTGCCAAAGTTGGCTAAAAAAGTTCTCTCACAGGTTGTGAACACTTCTTCTGCAGAGAGGTGTTGGAGCACCTACAGCTTCATACACAATGTGAGAAGAAACAGGCTGAATGAAAACCGAGCTGAAAGCTTAGTTTATGTGCATTACAACTTGAGGTTGTTAAGCCATTACTATGATCGGGCAAATGAGGATCAATCATACAGAGTCTAAGACAACAACGCAAAGGATGATAATTTGGAGGACGGCACGTTACATCTAGAAGAATTGGAAGCAGAACTTTTTAGGGATGATGATGAAGCATCAGCAGCACTGCCACACACCGGGCCAGTCCCACCATCTACTGGTAGCAATGCAGGTGCGGGTGCCAGTGCCAGTGCCAATGCCAGTTCTCGATATCACACTATTGTTCCTTTGTAGATCCAGCCTCCACCTTCTAGTCATGGTCGTGGTACTCTCGAGAGTACTAGAAGACCACCATTGCCTCGTGGTTCTCACAAATTAGACATTTCTCATGGGTGTGGCAAGGGGCCAGCGAATAGATAAAATAGATTTGTTGTTTACTAGTCTTTTCTATTTTCTAGTAGTTTTTATCTTTTATAACTCTTAAACAGTTGAAACTTGACTCTTTCATATTTAATGACAATTTAAGTTTGAAGTTTGAGTTTGAAAGGTGAAACTTTGAAGTTGGCATTTATAAGTTTATAAGTCATTATGAATTATGAATATGATGCTTCATGAAAGTTATATGGTGATCAATGTAAACCAAATGATAAATGTTATATAATATCAATGATGATAAATGTTATATATCAATGATGGTAAATGTATATTGAATTTTGAAATCAATGAATCAATGATGATAAATGTTCTATTAATTTTGAAAGCTTGGAAACCTTCGGATTATTAGTTGCTTGAGACTCAAGAGTCAATATGTTGTATGCTTCCAACTTGTGGGCGTGGTTGATGAAGATTATAACTTCTAGATGATTGATGTTATATGATTCAATCTATGTTTTTATGTTTTTTATGTCTAATTCATTATTCTACATGTTTTTGTTGATATATATGCATCAAAATATTAAAATATATATATATATATATATAAACGCTCCCAGAAACGCTCCGGACCGGAAGCTTCTAAAAATGGCGCTCCCGCTCCCAAGTAACCTTGGTTGTAGGTCAAGGGTGATTTTCCTTAGCTTGATAATTACTTGTGAATTTTATGCCTTCTTATTAGTTATTTTGGTTTTCTTTCATGAAGTAATTACCAAAAAGACAAATACAAGAGACTAAATACACCAATGTAGGCTCCTCGCCAGGGCAAAACCCCACAACTTGGGGAAAACCCAAACAATCTCCTTATAGAAATAGATCAAAGATGAGACCTTTCACAACCTAATGACCAAGTCAAACCACCTTCTAGCTACAAGTCTTCTTCAAGTCAACAAAGATGCTACTTCCTTCAAGCTTTTGAAGTATCACTGCAATTCTTCTTCTAAAAAAAATTGGACTGCAACTTCATACCACACCACTTCAGATCACTATAATCTCCGGATCACCTTGATTGCAATGCTTAGAATCATTGTAACTTTGGATGATAGACCTAGACCTGTAACTTTAGAATACTCCACTATAGGTTTGGATAACAGACTTCCGGATGGCAATCCTGTAACTCCACTGTTGCTTCGAATGATATACTTTCGGATGGTAGTCCTGCAACTCTACTATAGTTTTGGATGATAGATTGTAGCTTTGGTTGATAGACCTATGGCTTCAGTTGATAAACTGTAATATAGTTTCAGATGACTGAACTGAACCTTCAGATAGGTAGATTACTTATAGTAGTTTCAGTTCTCTTTTCTTCAATCAAACTGATCTTTGAACTGTGGATTGTAGTGCTATGCTTCATGCTCCAAAATGATCTGAGCCAGAAGTATATATACCAACTGGACTTATGTTGAATGGACAGAGACCAGGTCAACATGATCAGGGTTTAGGCTGACATGAATGGTGATTTGGAGGCTGACTTGTAGAGCTTCTATAGGTTGACTTGAAGAGCATCTTCTTGTAGCTAGAGGTCTAGTTAACTTTAAGATGACAACACAACCAAGAGAGCCTTAAAAAGTTAAATTGACTCTTTATGATAATTCCTAAAGGCATGCAATGTATGCCTTGACTGTTATGACACAAGCATGAAACCCATGCTTTATAAATAAATAAAATTTTCTTATATTCTTTACATCATATACAATTTTGAAGACCGAACCTAGTTACTTTTCCAACACTCCTTAACTAGGGAGGTATTCATAATGACTCAATAGGTCTATCTCAAATTGAAATATTCTCAGAAGAAGGGATCCAAATTGATAAGCATCACTCATCATAGCCAGCATTGTCATATTACCCAAGGCCTTGACAGGTACCCTCTATCTCTCATGAGATCAAAGCACAATGTTGGGAGGCATAGGACAACACACTGCCTCATCATGGTACATACTCCACCTAAGACACTCGAAGTAATCCTACCATCATACCATTCTTTTTCAAGTCCATGTGACCTAGGATTTTCATCCTAATCCATCACATTTCATGACTCCAAGAATGTTTGTCCAAGATGCTTATTCAATCCAACATTCTCCTTATCCATGTTCAAGTTCTTGACCTAGGACATCAGTCCTATTTCATCACAGTACTTAACACAAGGAGAGCCAAACAAGTCATCATTCTCCCTATCTATGATGCATGCACTAGACTTACGGTTGTTAGTCCTGGTCTAGTACATGACACAGGGAGAACCATTGCCCAACCATACCCCCTTTCAATCAGGGAGGGCATCTCTATTCTCCTTTTAATCAAAAAATGGATCTTGCTCCTATTTAAAGGAGACTCCTTTTACTCCCTCTCAAGACTAAAGGAGATTCTCAATTTCACAGTCACAAGACTTCTTCCTTGTCTTTCATAAAAGCACCATCAGTTCTTGCATGGCTCCCTCTTTCCTTCCCATCTCACTGTACATGCATCCTGCTTTCTTTCAAGGATCATGGAGCCATCTTCTCATGACAATTTCCAGTTCATACATCTTACACATCACCTTTTGTCTTGACTTTATTAATGAGGTCCTTCTATTGAACCTTTTCAGACTTCAAATTGATCATACCTTTGAAAGTGATTTCCCTTTTAGACCTTTAGGTTACCTTCTCAATGCTACCTTTCAATCCCAAGATGAGCACATCTTGATCTTCATATATGTTAATTATTAGATATTGAGCTTTTTCTCAACATTTATCATGTATATCTTTAACATCTTTCCAGGGAGCAAAAGCAACAAGTTAACAAGATAACCAACAATAGATATTAACATATGACTTACCTCACCATGATAGCTTCATCAACATTCATGGTCCATTATATAAGTCTATCTTTATAAGAGTGCCCATGGATCCAACTTGATTACCAAGTTATCATTCCCTCCATTCATCATGCTCGTCATAGGATAAGATCAACATATATTTCTCATTTTGCTTCCTTATTATATACCTGCAACATTCATCGACAAGTACCACCAAGCAAAATATACAAGTACAAGAGCACAGTGACAGTTTAGACAACCTAGGGTTTCTATGGAATCTTAGAGAGGGAGAATCCCAGGGTTTTCAGATTCAAACCCTAAGTTCCTTGATATTTCCCTATGAAACATCAGCCCTAGTGTTTGAGTCTGAAAAGAAATTTCACCCTTACTAGGGATTGCCATACACCCTAGCCTATCTACAAACCCTAGATACCAAGGGGTAGGGTTTCTATGAGGGAATAAACCGATTAGGGTTAGGGTTTCTCTTTTGACTAGGATTTCCAAATACCAACAAAGGTTTACAATAACCTAGATGCCAACAACTTTTAATAAGATGAAAGCTACAAAATCTAAAACCAAACATGTCCCAAAACCCTAATAAATCTTTAAATGTTCAAAACAATTATACGTACCTCAAGGACCACATACCTTAGTCCTTCATGATTATTGGAAGCTTGTTGCAAGGTCTTCATCACAAGCCAAGGTACTTTCATTTCTATTCTTCAATGCCAAATTAAGAACAAATCTTCTAAGCATGTCTTCTTCATGCTAGACCATTTTTCTAAATCCTTATGTTGCAAACCAATCATCATTCTAATAAAAGAGATCCTTGACTTCTTCCTTTTGCTTCTTTAAGGGTTCTTCATCTATAGTTGCTAAAGCTTCAGACATTTCTTTTCTTTTATTGTTCTTAGGATTCTTACGACAATTTGATTTGATGTGTCCATATTCATGACATCCAAAGCACTGAACTTTGGACATCTCTCTATGTTTGTTTTTATCTTTCTTATCAAAAAATTTCTTTGATTTAGCTACATAGGCTTGAGCAACTTCATCGGTAGGTTGGGATTTGCCTCTTGCCTTTATTCTGGATTCTTCTATTGAACATTGATCCCATAATTCTTCAAATGATGGAGGTTCTTTTCTTGCACAAATACTGCTTGCAAAGCCATCCCATTCCTTAGGTAGAACATTATTGCTACTGTAATTAATTTTGAATAAGATATTTTCTCACCAGGTTGTTGAAGTTGGTCTTTGATTTTTGATAGCTTCATGAAGAAGGTAGATATGGTATCTATTTTAGACATTTTGATTGGTATAATTGCGCCCTTAAGGCAATCATGTGACCAGTTGTGTTGACTGAGTATAAGTTTACCAAAGTCTCATATACTTCTTTAGCTGTGGATAGTTTTGATACAAACGTAATGAGGTGGTCTTTAATAGACTCAAAGAGAATTCTTTGAGCTTTGACTTCTCCTTTTTCATATTTTTCAACTTCTTCATTCTCCTTATCTGGAACAGGGACCTTATCAAGAATGTACTTCATGACATCATTCTCTCTAAGGGCTAAGTCAATTCTCTTTTTCCATGCCTTGAAGTTGGATGCTCCTTCTAATTTATTGCTCTCCTTGCACATATAAGCCATTAGATTAGATACAAGGTCTTGGAGGTAAGTTGATGGTTGAGGGATATCTTCTGCAACAATAATTTCCTTAACATGCTACAATGATGGACCTCTTTCTGCTCTTTAGATGTGATGTCTCTCCTTCACCTTAACTCTGATCCCATGTTGGAAAATCAAAGTAGTTGTAGGTCAAGAGTGATTTTCCTTAGCTTGATAATTACTCGTGAATTTTATGTCTTCTTATTAATTATTTTGGTTTTCTTTCATCAAGCAATTACCAAAAAGACAAATACAAGAGACAAAAGACACCAATGTATAGGCTCCTCCCCAGGGAAAACCCCCACAACTCAGGGAAACCAAAACAATCTCCTTCTTATAGGAATAGATCAAAGATGATACTTTTCACGACCCAATGACCAAGTCAAACCACCTTCTAGCTACAATTCTTCTTCAAGTCAACAAAGGTCCTAGTTCCTTCAAGCCTTTGAAGTATCACTGCAATTCTTCCTCTACAAAAAAATTGGACTGCATCTTCGTACCACACCACTTCAGATCACTATAATCTTTGGATCACCTTGTTTGTAACGTTTAGAATCACTATAACTTTGGATGACAAACCTAGACATGTTACTTCAGAATACTCCACTTTTAGCTTTGGATAATAGACTTTTGGATGACAATCCTGTAACTCCACTGTTGCTTCGGATGGTAGTCCCGCAACGCTACTGTAGTTTTGGATGATAGACTAGCTTCGGTTGATAGACCTGTAGCTTCGATTGATAGATTGTAACATAGTTTCGGATGATTGAACTGAACCTTCTGATAGGTTAGATTACTTATAGTAGTTACGGTCCTCTTTTCTTCAATCAAACTTATCTCTGAATTGTGGATTGTAGTGCTATGCTTTGTGCTCCAAAATGATCCAAGCCACACTTATATATACGAACTGGACTTACGTTGAATGGACAGAGATCAGGCTGATATGATCAGGGTTTAGGCTGACATGAATGGTGATTTGGAGGCCAACTTGTAGAGCTTCTATAGGTTGACTTGAAGAGCATCTTCTTGTAGCTAGAGGTCTAGTTGACTTTAATATGACAACACAACCAAGAGAGTCTCACAAATTTAAATTGCTCTTTATGATAATTCCTAAAGGCATGCAAAGTATGCCTTGACCTAAACGACACAAGCATGAAACCCATGCTTTATAAAAAAAAAATGTTTCTTATATTCTTTACATCATGATCATATACAATTATGAAGACCGAACCTAGTTACTTTTCCAACACCCTCCAAGTATATTTCTTCTATTGGGAATCACAATTTTCATTAGCCCAACACCCGCAGGTGTTAGTCAACGATCACATCGCCAAAGATAAGGATCCACGAGAGGCGTTTATTCCATGTCGCAAAACACACGGGGAGCGTTGTTTTATCCAATGTCCAACCATCTACCCCCCAATACGAGTCGGGTGTGTATCGAACTCGTGACCTATGCTCTGATACCAATTGTTGGTAATCACGTTTGCTGTTAGACCAAAACCTACAGGTGTTAGTCAACGATCACATCGCCAGAGATAAGGATCCATGAAAGGCAATTATTCCATGTCGTGAAACACACGGGGAGCATTGGTTTATCTAATGTCCAACATCTTCATCATTTAACAATAAGTTAAGGCTTATTGTGCCAGAAATAACAACTTTATGCCTTAACCAGTCATGAATTTCCCTCTTGACTCCATTGGCGCAAATTGGATAGGCACTAGTCCCCTATCTTTCATCATTCTTTTATTCTCACTATACTACAAAAAGACAAAAATATTGTTTTGCTAGAGCTATCTTTTCATCATCACCTTGAGCTTCATTGGTTATAACTTTAGCATTCCTAATTGCTAGGGATGCCCCACTTGAGTTAGAGAAGATCCAACCAAATGTAAGAGGATAGGTTGCTTAGGTGACAGTGGTCACTGGTAACTGTCCTGGTAGTTCCCCCTTAGGTTGCAACTTGTGGATTAGGGATTGTATCATTAAGTTTGTTGGGATGTAACAGGAACCAATGCTAAATGCCAGATAGACCTCTTCAAATCCGGAGATCAGATGGATATATATATTGCATAGTGTGTATCTTTTAAGTTTTTGTCTATCCTACAAATTACAAGTTTTTGCTTGGCCGGTCATCTGCAAGGGACTACCAATAAAATCTCAGATGGAAATAAGTGGTTTCACAGATGCCAAATATCCGGTAAAATGGAATATCTAAAGCAGATTTAGTGGGTATGTCAGAAAGCCACAGATTGTTGGCCACAGATTCTAATGCATGTTTCTTCTATTCTTAAGCAATTGTCCATTAGAAGGCTGCCATGTTGGATGAATCCAAACAGAGTTCTTTTAGCCTTTACGGGATTGCAGAATTTCCTTAGAGTTGCTTCAAGTTTGCTCTCTATCTGGAAACTAAGGTGTAAGTGTATTTTTGCCAATGAGGATAGCTCTGTTTCTTCATTATGTATGATTTGGCAAGAAGAGGTAACTAGCAACATGCTAAGAGCAATAACCTAATAAGAGATGCCAAGAGTCTAGATGCTTTAGCCTATTCTGATTTTATCTCAACTTTAGTAGCGCTAAGGAGGAAATTTTATATTTTCTCTCTCCTCTGCCCCTTGTATACACTCCATGTCTCTGTTCTTTATAAATGTTATCTGTTTAATACAAGAAGTATTTTTCAACAAAAAGAAAAGCTTCAGTTCCTTTCATTGTGAAGCTTGAGCAGCAATGTACTGGACGTTCGTTATAATTCAACAAAATTGAAAATTCGTTTGTTGGATTATGGTCTAGTGGTTGGGATGGGGTTTCATGACTTGCCATGTTAATGACCTGGGTTCAAATCTTGGCATTAGGAACTTAGGCATTCCTTGCACTATGCTGGAATTATAGAATAGATGGCTGCTTTATCCAGCCTCGATCGACCGTAGGGAGATCAAGGAACTTTTAGTTGATTGACCATAGTCCTGGATTATAAGTTGGCACAGTTTGTTCAGTGATAGTTTTGGAACAAGTCAAAGTCTAAATTTGGATACTGTATGAGAAAGTTAAGTTATGCATTTACTTTCAAACTTTCAGTTACTTGATTGACCATAGCACTGGATTATTAGTTGACCAAGTTTGACGGGACTCATATGAAGCATTAAATCAATATATAAAAAAAACACAAAATTTGAAGCTAAATGTTTAACTTTCTAGCATGGTGTCCAAATTTAGACTTACTCCAAAGCTACTAGTGGGCATTAGACACTGCATGGACATCCTGACTAGAGTCTAATTTCTATGTATGCAACTGTTGGCATAGTAATCACTGCGGGAATTGAAATTTGTAACACGCTTCAAAAGTTTTGGCATTGCATAAAATGCAAGCACTGGTAGTTGGGAAAGTTGGATCAAATACAGAAGAACTCACCACTTCTGAAGCAAGCAAATCTGTTTGAGATATTCCCAAGAACACTTGGTGCTCTGGATCCAAGATTTAATGATAGATCAACCAGGTCTAACTTCTTAAAGTTGATTAATCTATATTTCTAATTCACAATTTATGAACATGTATATGGAGTTCTTTGAGCTCTGAAGTTTAATTTTTCCAGATCATAGGACTACATTTGGCTCAATATCAATATGAATTTCAATAGATAAACAAGCAGTGAAATTTCTAAAGAATTATTAAATTACATTTAGAAGCTTCTAGTCCTATTGGTAGCTTCTGCTGTCATTATGGTGACATTCTATAAACTAAGTTGAAGAGACATATACGTCATCAAACATGTAACTCACCCCTGAAGAAAACCAGTCCCCTTCAGGAGTGGGGATGGTGAGTGATTTTATCGCATCCACAATTGAGACAGCAGTAGATGCAGCTGAAGATCTTCCCCATTTCTTTATCAAGACACCTCCACGCTGTAGAAGTAAACAAAATATATAATAAAGTTAAACAGATTGAAGCGAACAATGTTAATGTCATCAATAATAATCGCTTGTTAATTCCACAAATTTATACTCGCATATAAGTAAGCTTGCAACTACATCAAGTCCCAGTTGTAGAAGCATATATAGACAGCTAAATCTCGACTAAAATCCTAAAACACACTTGCATCTGCAAGACTCAAATAGCAAGATTTGATTTGAGCTCCATACCGTTTGAACCATTTTAGTGAATTCATCTTCCAACCACTTGATATCTGTGATAATCTCTTTTACAGGTCTTCCACTAATTTTTGCATTGAGAAAATCTGGAACCTGAGATTTTAGACAATGTAAATTAGTTAGAGAACAGGCAATTCATGGTCAGGCAAAATGAACAAAATATCTGCCACCTTTCTTTGAGCAGGCAGAGTATATTTAATAAATAGCCAGCTCTCCAATGAAGGGGAAGATGATTCAAATCCTCAGCACAAAATGATTATCCATTATGCTACTCTAGTTTCTTTTGATATATTCCTGCACGCAAATTTATGACCTTATAATGCTAGCTAAGATCAAGTGAACAGCCAGAAATTTCTAACCTGAGTTGTTGAATGATTTCCCCAAATTGTCATGTTTGACACTTTATCATAGAACACTCCAGCTTTTAAAGCAAGCTGTAGTTCAAAAAATTCAGAATAAAACAAGCAACCAAACTTTAGAAACTGAATTCTTCCATTGACAAATCAAACTGAAAACTAAAAGAACGAATGGCAAAAGAGAAATGGCAGAAGCATTAGAACAAAATTTGCTCAATACAACAATATACAAAAGATTGTCTGAGAAGAGATGCATGTTTATTTGGACAGAACAAGTAGAAGTACCTGACACTTAGCTCTATTTTCATCCAGCCTTGTCAATGCATGAAAGTTTTTAGGGGGAATCTTGGGTGCATTCTTAAGGCAAATTAAGGCACTGTGGTTGAAAAACAAAAAATATCTATAATTAAACTCAACAAAATCAAAAGAGGCAGTTGTGGTTCTATGCCCAATGGTATTTATAGCTGTGTCTGAAAAGGTGCTTGTAAAAGAAATTTTCATCAAACAATTAATCAAGAAAAAATGTAAACTCACTTTGTATTGCATGGATTGCCCACTACTAGAACCTTTACATTTGGGCTTGCAACAGCATTAAGAGCCTTTCCCTGAAAATGTGGTGTCATTTCAAATCAATCGAGAATTATATATAAATAAGGAAGCTACGTCCACATTACTTCAATAAGCTAGAGGTCTACATCTATTTACCTGCTCTGCAAAAATCTGTCCATTTATGTCAAGTAAGTCAGCCCGTTCCATTCCAGGCCCACGTGGCTTTGCTCCAATAAGGAGAGCCCATTCAGCATCACGGAAAACCTCATATGGATCCACACCTATGCTAACCTCTCTCAGCAAAGGGTATAAAGAATCTTCAAGTTCCATTGCAACACCTGGGTTTTCCACAAGGTCACTTCCCAGCCTTAGACATAATTGATCTTGATTACAAGATACACAACAATATCATAGGATGACCAGACTTTGAAGAAGAGCAGAATTTTGACTGCAGGGGGTGGGAACTGAAAATTTCAATGCTGTATAAGAAGCTTCTATCTCTTCAAAGAGTGAAAACGAGAAATATTTTCATAATGAAAACTTTGACAATAGTTTGTGTGTCATTCCTCTGTCTAAGTTTAAGTCGTACCACTTATGATGATGATGACCTGGGTTCTTAACCCAGAGGGCATGCCCCTTTGTTAATGCAGTTAAACTGTAATCTGATTTTTTTCACATTAAATGTGTGGCTTTATCCCTATTGTGCACACTAACTCTCTTAATACCCATGTCATGTATTTCTAGAACCTATCTGGTTGCATTTTCAGTGGCGAGATTCTATCCAAACCACTTTGAGCTTTCGATTGAAAGAGTGACGGATTACAAATTACTTTATTTAGGTACAAACATGTTAGCTTTGAAGGTTACTCTGAAAGTGTCTACACCATACTTGGGGCTGCTTCAAGTGATGTGGGGTGCATGGTGTGTCGATTACCCTTGGTTGTCCTATGTTGGGCATATATATTGGAGTTAGCTTGCTCATGGATTTCTACTATCTAGACATTGACTTGATGTTTGTGTGGCATTCTACTTTGGAGAGTTGGAAACCTATGGACATGGTGGCTTTCGTCATGGGGCATGCACATTGAAGTAGATTGTTTGATTGGGAGAACGACTTACCTTGGAGGAGCGTCGGGCTTCTTGGAAGAGGGGGTTGAGCCCTAGATGTCATGGGGACACTTGGTTGCTTGCATGGAGGCTTGTACTTGACTTTAGGTTGAGTGATGATATAATCATTATGGACCCTGTTGTTGCACAAAATGTCTAGGCACCGTGACAACTGCTCAGATCAGGGGCTGTCACCCTGATCTCCAATCTCTCCGTTTAAGCTGTCTCCCTACAGAGTTAGGGGGGTAGACCCTATAGAAATGGAATGAAAGAGAACTAGTTGGAAACCAACCAGTTTGGGAGACACAGTCAAGCGACCAAGTTCTTGTTTTAGATCTAATGAGATTTAACAGATTTGATTAGATTAAATGTTTGATACCAGTGCCTTATGGAGTCAACTATCTCGTTATGAAATTAAGACCAAGTAATTGATAGACAACTGCTGCTAGAATGAACAACTATCCTATATGAAATGCAGATCCTAAGACTAATGTGGGATGCAAGGAAATCTGGTTAAATGCCTATCTAAGTTCAAACCCTTCAACCCTTACTATATTAAGCCTATCTCGTTATGAAATTAAGACCAAGTAATTGATAGACCACTGTTGTTAGAATGAACAACTATCCTATATGAAATGCAGATCCTAAAACTAATGTGGGATGCAAGGAATCTTGGTTAATTTTAGTTAAATTCCTATCTAAGTTCAAACCCTTCAACCCTTACTATATTAAGCCTGATCCCATAGGAAGTAGTAGAGAGATGTTAAGGTGAATCACATTAGGGTGTGATTAACGATACCTCTCCTAAAAATCTAACATACCTGGTGCCTCCGACGCTATAGAGAGTTGTGGCTCTGACGACTGTAAAGTCACCGTTTTAAGTGCTATTATAACCAGGCTTCTCAAGTAAGGACATATGAGTACCTATCTCTCTATCGACCAAGCTTATGCTTGCAAGTAAATTTTAATAATGTACATCTAACTTAAAATGCAAATGCACGAGATGTTTAGAGAATGGAGAGAGATGAAGCTAGATTCAAGGACAAAAACACTTATGCCACAATTATATATGAGATGTACACCAAAGTCTTCGAGTTGCTCAAATATATATTCACTTTACCAAACTGAAAGATAAGTTTTTCGACAATGTATTAAAAAATATCACAATATAATTTCAAATCAAATCACAAGCTTATTATTCCAAATGCAATTATAGCTCAAAGAGAACAAAAATATCTTCACAACTCTTCAATATCACCTTCAAGATAATGCATTAAAGACATTCAATTCAAGAAATGAGAAACATGTAACAATTACTTGAAAAAATTCTCAATGTTTATCATGCAATGTTAATTCAAATAAATTTAAACGACAACTGTAGTGAAAATAATTGACGAATGATCTCAATAGATATTAAGCATGAAATAACTCAAAACTCAATGCACAACTTAAGCAATTTAAATTCTGAAAAATGATACCATGAAAGAGCAAGGAATTAAAATGCTTAGAACTTCCAAAATCAAATGATATTCTAAAACATTCTAGTACTGAAATTTTTTTAAAATTCTCTATAGTCAAACTTTAGAGATGTTTAAAAATTAAATTTCCCTTTGAGTAAGAAAAAAATTCTGTGATGCTTAAGACCTTTATACCTCAATGACGATCCTCAAAAGCGATCTCGAAAAGAAATATTTCAGAGACAACCAAAAATTTGATTTTTTTTTTAAAAATTGAAGTTTCCACAAAGGCTAAAGAAAACAAAATGTTTTTTAAGTTTTGATTCTTGAAAAGCTAGAACCTAAAAAAAATTAAAACTCTTTTTTGTTTTAAGTTTCTTTTTGCAAAAAAATTAAAAGTTAACTTAAAATTAAAATTAAAAAAAATGAAAACCTAAACTTTATACAAATTAAATAAAAATAAAATGTTATTACAAATGCTAAAAGGTAAAATTAAAATGCTAAACCCTAAAACTTTACAAAAGTTAGATAAATTAAAACAAAATGCTAAACTAAACCTAAACTTTAGAAATTAAAAAAAAAAAAAAAGTGAAAATTTGAAATGTTAAACTTACCTAAACTTTACAAAAGCTAAATAATTAAAAATAAAAAGAACTAAATGTTAGTGCCTAACTTAAACTTTATACACATCAAATAAAATGAAATATTATTAAACGAAACCCAAACTTTATTTTAAAAAATTGAAATGTTAAAATTTAAACTAAACTTTGGAAAACTTTTTTTTAAAATGAAATGTGTTATGTTTGATTTTAGGTTTCGATTTAGGTTAGAGAACAAAGGAGGAAATGCCAATTGGAGCGTAGAGGAAGAGGCAACCGACAAGGTAAGTCGACAGCATGAAGGAGATAGTTGTCGAAGCGTTCATGCAGGGATTTGGGAGGCCAGGCAGTGTGGAAAGGCAACACATCAATGGAAGAATGGAGCGGAAACAATGGCAGTTGATGGGGAAGACTCGCTAGTGTAGCAAGGATAAGACAACAAGGATGCATGAGATGAGAAGAAATGGAGGCGCGGAGATGAAATTGCATGGAGGGACAATGGGCAGCAAGAAAAAAACAAAAAGAAAAACTGAAATGCGAAAGGGATGGAGACTTACACAAATGGGGATGAAGGAAATGGGTTGGGCAGCGAGGAGGAGAAATGCAACTAGGGCTGTGAGGGAGAATGGCAGCAAATTGAGGCAGTGAAAGGACGCAACTGCGTGAAGGAAAGAAGGGAAACGCAAGAGTAAGATGAGCAACCAGCAAGGAAAACGCAGCATGCAGAGGCAACAATAAGGACGCAGGCAGGAAAAAAAATTGAAATCCTTAGAAAAAATTTGAAAATTTGTTTTTCCCAAAATTAAAAAATTATTTCAATCCAAATCATTTCAGAATTCCATTTCAAATAAACCCAAAAATTTTATGACAAAAACCTGAACTGCAACTTTCCCAATGATGCCCTTGGCAAAAAACTCCTGCAAGATTTATGAAATCCGTGACAAGATCTTACCCTCCAGGGCCTAGATCTTGCTCAGATCTACAAGCAATCCAATCTTGAGACCAGATCTTACCCTCCAGGACCTAGATCTGGCTCAGAGTTAAAAAAAAAATTATGTGAAGACCTTCCAAAATCACCTGCACAAAACCAGAAACAAGGAAAACCCAAAAACCCAACACATGTACAGAAATATGAAACCCTAGACCCCAGTGAGTAAAAAAAAATAATGATACCTACAAATATGCAATACTATTCTACAGATCTAGCAGAACAAAGCCTTCTATTAGCCAGCTTTAAACCATTTTGCACAATTTAAAAGAAATAAACTGGAAATTTAAACAAGCACTAGCTTAAGAAAAACCCTGCAAATAAAATGTTTCGTAAGATGATCTTTAGAAATTAAAAAACAATGGGTTTTTTAAACTTTGAAATTTAAGAGTCGGTTGATCCAACTAAGGATTTCCCCAAACGCCCAAATCCTGAATAATAACCTCTGCACACTTAGATCTGATTTTTAGATTAATAAAGATTCAAAAATAACCATAAGATCATCAAGAAATATAGATACCTAATACTTTTATCAAACCAAAATGATATCTAAAAAACCCAGAAATTTGTGCAAGATATATGTGCACGGATCAATCTTCAAAGGCTGTTAACCAACAAATGCAAATAAAAGCAACATAGTTTTAAAAGCAATATTACCACATAAGTCTGGAAAAAGAATGCCACAATCTTAAACCCCCAAGTCTTTGCGTTTTATTAATCAACAAAAGTTACGAGAGCTTTTCAGAGCAAGTGCACGATTCAATCATTTGATGAAAAATTATGGATAAAGACCTCTAATTTATAGATTTATTCTCCAACAACTAACTGGCTTGATCCCCGTCAAAGTGATCTCGACCGTCGAAAAAGATTTAATCGTCTTTTAATCTTGACCGTTGAAATTACTTATTTTTTGAGGAATTTCGAATTTTTCATCTAATTCATTTTTAATTAACTCAAAAATAATATTTTTTAATCACCTCAAAAATTTGACTTTGACTCAACTACCAAGGCCAAAGGGTCCAAAATCTCTTGAAATTTTCAATATTCCCTTGGCCGGGGACCTCCAAAAGTTAAAACTTCTAGAACTGACGAATTTTTTTTTAATTTGGAGAATTAATTTTTCCTAGGACCTCAAATTAATTAAATTTTTTGGCTTATAATTTTAATTTAATCTTGCCAAAAAGTTTAATTAATTGACTCATGAGGGGGGAAAACCCATTCATAATAGACCCTCAAATATCTACCCAATTCCGTGACTCAAAATATGATCTAGCAAACCAAGTAATCTGTAATAAAATAATCTATCCAATTAGCTAGGATTATTCCCAAATTACTTTTACAAATACTCGATAGAAAACACTAGGACTTACTTAGTATCTTGACGACAAAATCCACCCTAGCTTTAGAGTGAGGTTGGAGGAGAAAACTCTGCCGATTATTAGTGTCGAGAAACACAAATGAATTAGTGAGACGAAAAACCTCCTAAAATAGAAATCGTTACCAAAATACTAGGCTTACCTGGGTCATTACATACATGATGGTCTTACTAATAGCATTTACAATATAAACATGCAAAATGGGTTTACATCATTTACAAAACTGTCGATTGATAATGAAATCTGAATGGTGTGAACACCTCAAACATGATAAATCCCATTTGCAAAAATGGGGGTGTATTGCTATGGGGTCATTGACACAGAGTGGTCAACAAACCCAAAAGAGCATGACTTAAAAGGGAACATTGGAGGCCTCTAGAGGAGCATTTGACCCTTTTTGAGGAGTGTTCATCCTCAATGTCTTGCTTGTTGGATGTGTGTGTCGTGGATTTTAAAATGTGTCAGCTAGAGTTATACCACTCCACACGTGAGCCTAACTTTTTGTAGAGATGCGTTGCTTGTAGTGGACTAGGTCCCCCTATTGTTGGCCTCCCTCACCTTTCATCTAAATAAATGGAGGAGAGTCTTTTCATAATTTGTACTTTAGCCATATAATCACATACTCATCTTAGAGATGTCAAAGCTAAGGAAAACTTGTTTGTTTGTACTCTTGTTCATTTTTATTTGTTCCTTTTGTTCTCTTTTTCATTTGTATTTTCTCTCATTGCCTTGAATGCTAGGGTTCTTATGGAAATTCAAGCGAAGACTACAAATAGGGTTCTATCCTCAAGACAAAGAAGACTAGGGTTTGGGATAAACCCTAGAGGAGTAAAAGAAACATTGATCTTGTATCTCTTGTGAGAGAAGAACACTGGATTTTTGTGGCATTTGGAACCCTAGTGCTACTTAGTGTGCTTATTATGGAGGAGAAAGGAGACATTCTTGTACGCTTATGGGATGAAGTGTAGGTGTCAAGGAAGACTTGCAAGTGTCGATGCTATCTTGTTGAGGATCTTTGGTGGAGTAACCAACTTGATCAAGAGTGATTCCTAGCTAGGAGTTGATGGCTAGGGTTTTCTTATGGTTTCCCCAGCTAGGGTTTGAAAACCTTGAACTGTAGCAACTTTTGATAAGTTGTTTGTCTGTACATGTACTTCATATGTATATCCAAATATTGTGTACTTAAAAATATGAATTTCAACTTACATTATCTTCACAAGTAGATAGTAGCACTTATGCACACTGATTTGAAATAATATTAAAGCTGAATTTGTTAAGTGATTTAACACATAACTAGAAGATAAAGTAGCAGATTAGTGTTGTTATAATTTCATGTAACAAGACATTTCATATCTGTTATATGCTTGAAATGTGTACCCTAAGGGTTGTATCTTTGTGGTGTTGAAGTACATTCGAATGGTATTTAATTTCTTGAGTTACCTTGTGAAATTGGGTTGAAAAGAAGTTAAATATTGTTGAAAAGTGTAACTAGGTCGGTTTTCATATTGACTATGTAATTATGGATTTATGTAAAATAGAAGACAAAAGATAATAAAATGAATTTTGTACTTGCTTCATGGGTTTCATGAGCAAGAGTATATTATAGGTTAGTAAGACTTCTTCTTGATGTCTATCTAGGTTTTGTCTTCTAGATATAAATGTAATAAGTATCATATGTATAAAGTATCTAGGCAAGAGAATGCTCCAAGATCTTTTCAAAGAAGCTATGAAGAATGGCTTGGAACAACACTTAAAATCAATGCTAGAAAATGCACCATCTCACTGTAATCAAGTCGGCCTAAATATTGAATGTAAAGTCTACCTCACAGCTAGTGGATGGTCGGCCTAAAAGCAAGAAGACTGCCAATATATATACGCTGCCTCTGCGGTCAATTAGAAACCAAGCAACAAAGAGGATCTCTCAGAAGTGACACATAAAAGTACAATGCGGTCAACTGAAATTATAATGCGGACTCTTTATTAATGGAATTGCAGTGATCTCTGAACCAACTATGTGGTGGTCTCTATAATATGAAGTGCGGATAATACAGAAATAGAACTGCGATGATATCCAACAAGGTTTCGGTGATTATAGAGATAATGTTTGCGGATTTTCCTAAATCTAAAAGTGCGGAGCATACATATGAAAAAGTAACGGACGTTAAGAGATACAATCAGTCTTGGAAACATTCCATCATCCATATGCGAGTTAAATGGGAAATTGCGGATGTTCTGTATATAAGCAAGTAAGAGAAGTCGAGTACGGATCTGTTTTGGAGAATTGTAATAACACAGAAAGATGCAGATAGCTCCAGTGTATCACAGCATGAGTATGCAGAGTCATAATCATAAAGGATTGCGATTATATATATACAGTGACAAATGTGGACTACTATGCAAATATAATTTTGAAGATAAAAAATGAATTCAATTATGGCTCATGAACAGAAAAATTATGCGGATTGATGAGAGGAAGGGTCACTGCTGGATAAGAAAAGAGAGAAAGGTAAATCTATGACTTACCTTCCCTCTCACAGTTAATAAAAGTAATTTTGTGTCGTGTTTATTTGATAATTGACTTGATGAAAGACTAAACAAGATAACGAAGAAAATCATAAGTAATCCAAGGAAGTTCACAAGTAATTATCAAAAAGAGAATTTTGTATTAACCTACAACCCTCCAAATTCTGAACATGGTATCAGAGCTTTGGTTAAAAGAAAGGGCTACAAGTGATACAAATCCACTTCAGGTTACAATCTCAGCATGGTTACAGTGCAGCGCTTATAGTACAAATATTATGAAACATGTCACCTACATCACAGGTTCGGTGATACTTCAGTTCGGGTGCATGGGTCAAACAAGTTCGGATCTTAGTCAAAAAGTACTATCCATACACTAATTCTTACATGAAAACAGTCTCGGCATACATACATCCCCACAGTTTGGACTCAATCTGAGATTCTCGATGGTATATAAGTTTGAAAAAGGAAGCAGAACTCAGATAGCACAGTTTCAGGTATATAAAGATATCAGTGAGCAAATTACAGTGATTACAAGTGACATTCTCAGCATGACTAAATAGACAAAACTCCGGTCATTAGTGCTACCATAGTGATAGAACTATGATACTATCATTATTCGGTATGGATGGTTCAATACTACCATAGCAAGAGTTTGCAGGTACAAATTAGTCAAATGCACTTACAATACTGATTCAATTCTATATATATGATTCAGTGTTTCCTCCAATAAAGATAATTCTTATATATTGTTGAACTCAATGGCATGACCTTAACTTACCAGTGTTAGTCACAGCGTTGGAAGAATACAGTCTGAAAGTTCAGCTACACGAATGGATGACATGTGATCTCAAGTCTGGAACAGCCTAAGAAGAAGATCATTCAAGGAAGAACAAGGTGAATATCTCCCCTTCACTTGCCAAGTAAGTATCTTTCATTTTCATTTTCATTTTGGTTAAATGACTTCGATTTGCAAGGAGATACATAAGGTGGTTGTATTACCGAAGATCCTTGCATGAAACAAGGAGGATAGTCATGGTCCTCATAGATAACTGAAGTCATAGATAAGGGTCTCCTTTGAATTCATGGAAAGGAACTCTCAAGGTTCTCTCACATGAACAATATTGGAGACACAAAAGAAGCTGGAAGAAGAATTATGAACAGTACAAGAAAGTTCATGTCACCGGAAAGGATGGAAGGAGTGTATGGAAAGAGGGAGTAAGAGATCATTAGGACTAGTCTCCCTCATAATGAGTCTCTTTATGGCTCCTAGATCTTGCTTAAGATTGGATGCGATGTGACATCATGGAAGTATTAGAAACAAGAACTCATATGATTATAAGGGTAACAAAATCATGGGATAAGTAAGTTACCTCAGTCATCAACCTAGGGTTTCTATGGAAGAAGACAAGTTGAAGGCAATAGTTTTGCAGAACTCAAACATTTGAAGAGAAGGAAGAACCTGATTCAAAGAAAATCTAAGAAAGAAGAAGCAAGGGATCTACACCACGATTGAGATCATCTTCTTCTTTAAGTGATTTCTGTTGGTTATATGATAGGAAGCAGTGCAACACCCTGATGAAAGCATGGTAAGAGCTCTTGGTCAATCAGCTCCGGGAAAACCTCTCTGATAACATTACTAATGGAAATCAGTCATCAAGAGCAAGGGTCATCATGGAAACAGATTTTTGGGATATGATGACATATTGATGGAGGACAAGGGAATGAAGCTCTTCATTCTTGAGAAAATGTCTACAGGATGGCTCGAGGGAAAAAGGGTATGAGGTATGTATATATTTATATGCTAACATTGGATGCCGTGAAGTCATGTCATATGGTTGCAGGTAATGAACTTTTGTATTTAGAAGTATGATCTATGGAGGAGTATCTCTCAATGCACGAACAGATAAAATCAACATAATATGTCCTCATAGAATATGAGGTGGTTGTATATGAATGAGAAACTAGAGAGGTTGTAAGTTCCTGGGAATGAAGAATGTGCAGAAAGGAAGAGATCATGAAATGCAACCATGTCAAGAAGCAGTTATCATCCAGAAGCCAAGAAGATGTGACTAGGAGATCTTCTGGGAGGATATGTAGACTCCAGTCTGGTAAAGAAGAAGACCCTTGGCAAGACATATCATTAGGAGATGTGTCAATCTGTATGAAGGATGTTGATGCCTACAGGAAGATGTCATGGTAAAAGATCATCACTAAGGTAACTTTTGTTCTATAAGTTAATATGAATATGTTTATCTGGATGAATTTGTGCAGGGCTGCTAATCATGAGAAAAGATGTATGATCCTTGGAAATGATTCGAAGGAAAGCAGCATGGCATAACAATGGACCAGATAAAGGAAGTCTGATGAATCACTTTTTGATAGCTGACAGGACTCAGGATGGAAGTGATGGATGATCTGTGCCCTGTGAAGCTAAAAATTGAAGATTCCTCGATATCGAAATCCACGACATCGAGGACAAGAATTCTTCATGAGCAGCTGGGTGTCTCACCATTGCTGCTGGAGGTCCCTGGTTAAGAGAGAGCCTAGTAATAAGTTTCTTACTTGGAAGAAACTTGGTAATTCCTAAGAATGAGCTTAGGTACATTCCTTGTATAGGGATGAGTACATTCCCTTGTGGAATAAGTCCTCCCTGGTTGAGAGGGAGAGATAGACACATCATTCTGGTCTTCATTTGGGAAGACAAAATGGAGGATTGGGTAATCATCTGGCATTCGATACTCTTTGAGAATGTATTAGGGCATTCAAGATAAGAGTAGTCAAGACCGATATTCTTTGAGGACTAGCTACCCAAGAGAAGAATAGTCCAAGAAGGTCATACTTTGGGAACACCCGAGTGGAGTATGTACCTTGGAGAGACAATGACGATGGTGTCTATAAGTCATGTGTCTCGCCAGCATTGTAGCCCATTGTCTCGTTGAGAGATGGGATTGTTAGTCAAGGCCTTGCACTAGGACAATGCTGGTTGATATGATGCTATACAGATGCGATTACCAATCCGATTCTTCTTATGAGATTCTTCAGTTTGAAAGCGACCATGTACCTGTATGAATACCTCCCTAGTTAAGAGGGAGTGTTGAAAAGTGTAACTAGGTCAGTTTTCATATTGACTATGTAATTATGGATTTATGTAAAATAGAAGACAAAAGATAATAAAATGAATTTTGTACTTGCTTCATGGGTTTCATGAGCAAGAGTTTATTATAGGTTAGTAAGACTTCTTCTTGATGTCTATCTAGGTTTTGTCTTCTAGATATAAATGTAATAAGTGTCATATGTATAAAGTATCTAGGCAAGAGAATGCTCCAAGATCTTGTCAAAGAAGCTATGGAAGAATGGCTTGGAACAACACTTAAAAACAACGCTGGAAAATGCACCATCTCATTGTAATCAAGTCGGCCTAAATATTGAATGTAAATTCGACCTCACAGCTAGTGGATGGTTGGCCTAAAAGCAAAAAGACTGCCTCTATATATACGCTGCCTCTGCGGTCAATTAGAAGCCAAGCAACAAAGCGGATCTCTCAGAAGTGACATAGAAAAGTATGATGCGGTCAACTGAAATTATAATGCGGACTCTTTATTAATGGAATTGTGGTGATCTCTGAACCAACTATGTGGTGGTCTCTATAATATGAAGTGTTGATAATACAGAAACAGAACTGCGGTGATATCCAACAAGGTTTCGGTGATTATAGAGATAATGTTTGCAGATTTTCCTAAATCTAAAAGTGTAGAGCATACATATGAAAAAGTAACGGACGTTAAGAGATACAATCAATCTTGGAAACATTCCATCTATCCATATGCAAGTTAAATGGGAAATTGCGGATGTTTTGTATATAAGCGAGTAAGAGAAGTCAAGTGCGGATCTGTTTTGGAGAATTGTAATAACACAAAAAGATGCAGATAGCTCCAGTGTATCACAACATGAGTATGCAGACTCATAATCAGAAAGGATTGCGATTATACATATACAGTGACAAATGTGGACTACTGTGCGAATACAATTTTGAAGATAAAAAATGAATTCAATTATGGGCTCATGAACAGAAAAATTATGCGGATTGATGAGAGGAAAGGTCACTGCTGGATAAGAAAAGAGAGAAAGGTAAATCTAGGATTTACCTTCTCTCTCACAGTTAATAAAAGTAAGTTTGTGTCATGTTTATTTGATAATTGACTTGATGAAAGACAAAACAAGAGAACGAAGAAAAATCATAAGTAATCCAAGGAAGTTCACAAGTAATTATCAAGAAGAGAATTTTGTATTATCCTATAGCCCTCCAAATTCTCAACAAATATTGCTACTGTAAATTCATATTTAAAATTAAGTGCTAAGGTTGAATGCTCATCGGAAATAAATCCAATAAACTCTAATGTTGAGGTGAATTTTTTGAATTTACATTATTTTTCAAATTATCAAAATTTCTACATGGTATCACAACATTTCAAAGATTCCAGGTGATATTAGAGCTGATTTGATTGTGATTGATCTCTTGGTGAAGAGAGAGTTGGATGTTTCAATTGTATTGTACCTAGAAGTGATGCTTGACCTAGTACGAGTTGATTGGGCGTGACACCCTAGGTCACTTGGGAGAAGAGATTGAGCCCTAGAAAAATTGTTACTAATATTTCTTTGAGGTGTTAGCTTTTGGGGTTGCTCCAAAAGTATTTTCACTAAGCACTAGTCCCTTTGTATTGAAGCATTAGCTTTGGGTGGATGCTTGACCCTAGTTAGAGTGTTAACATGGCACCCCTACCTGGGAGATTATTACCCTAATCACCATGATGAATAACCCATTGGGTGCACAAAGGGGGATTTGGTTGCCAATGGTTTCCCTACTCAACATGATGACTAACCCATTGGGCACAAAGGAGGATTTGGTTGCAAGAATAGCAAAGGTACACACATAGCAAGATGAGCGCTAGGAACTTGGATAAGGGAACTTAGCCCTACAAGCTTGGGAGCATGTGATATACACCTTGGAGGTTGGAAACTTGAATTGAGATGCTTGGGGTTGAGGAGCATACATCACAGAGGTTGGTTTTGGACTCCAACACATTTCGAGGAGAAACATTAGAGGACGATAATCACATTGGTGCACATGAAAGCAACATTGGGCACATGAGAGGACATGTGGCACATACTTAGAGGACCATGTTGCATGAGGACACTTGGATAGTAGACCATTATGGAAGAGAGACACGGTGGACTAATTGCCTACTAGAGAGTGCACCATCCTGGAGAACGAGAATTGAGCCCAAGGATGAGCGTCCTTGCAAGGCGTTTTACCTTGGGGTTTGGATATACCCTAGTTTGACACATGTACATCCTTGTATTATAGAGTGCTACATTTAAGGTTTTCTTGTTCATTACTTGTATGGACTTATGTCCTTATGTTATGTGACCCTCCTTCACTTATTGTGTGTGTGTGTGTGTGTGTGTGTATCTATATATAAAGGGGGGAGAGAGATTTGATCATTATTATCAATCATTGTTATATATATTTGCACTTGTATTAGAGAGATGTTAGTGTTCATAAGGAAACCCTATTGAAGACAAGAAGGAAAGAGGCTTCATCCTTGTATTGTAGAGTGCTCTAAGGTTGCATTTTTCATTAATTGTATGCACTTATGTATGTTATGTGACCTTCCCTCACTTATTGTGTGTGTGTGTGTAAAGGGAAGAGAGAGATTTGATCATTATAATCAATCATTGTTATCTATATTTGTACTTGTATTAGAGAGACATCTTGTAGGGAGCAAGATGTTAGTGTTCATGAGGAAACCCTATTGAAGACAAGAAAGAAAGAGGCTTCATGGTTGCCCTTGGAGGGATTGCTCTAGTGTGATAATAGGGTTTGTCATGTGAGATGCTAGGTTTTGTGCTATGCTAGCAAACCCTAGAGTATAACCACGATGTTGGAGGTGATGATGGACCGTCTTTGACTCTTGTTGTTGCACTAGGGCTTCTATCCTAGTAAAATACATGTAGAGTGGAGCTAATGCCTTTCATGATTTTGAAGCCTTGCTCTTGTGGGATGCATGGAGGTTAGGGCAAGATCATGAAGAGCCTAACTTAATGAGGCTTAAGTTGGAGAGAAGTAGTCGCTAGAAGAAGACTTTGTTATTGTATTGTAGATGTTCCATGGAGGTCTGAGGGCTTGTGTTGATGTAGAGTTCAAGACTTAAGATTCAAGTACTCAAAGGCGAGGATGGGCACATGGACTTGTAGATTATCACTAGAATTGTCTTGCCATGCACTTGTGTAATGCAACATGGCTAGGGTTTGTAAACACTAAGGAACACAAGTGCTAGTATGGATAGCTTATATGATACAAGCTTGTTGTATGTGCCAAACAAGTTTTGCCAGTGTTGATGCTAGCATGTTGCAAATATTTGGCAGAGTTAAAGCTTTGGTTGGAACTTGGAAGTGATTCTTAGCTAGGAGGAGTTGGCTAGGCTTTTTGTAGGGTTTTTCTAGCCAAGGTTTGGAGAGATAGACTTGAACCAACATTGTGATAAAGTTGAGGCATGTACTTGTACTTCATTTATATTCATGATTTGGTAGATTTTATCCTTGGTTATGCAAGTTGATTTGATATAACATTAAGTTGAATGTTTCATCCATAAAAGACAATTATTCCTTATTTGAACATTTCATCCATTAAGGACAATTATTCATTATTTGAACATTTCATCCATTAAAGACAATTATTCATTATTTGAACATTTCTTCCATTAAAGGCTATTCACTCCCCAACATGGAGCTACTTTTACAAAGGATTATAAGTTTAGAGATGTTGTCCTTATTGGATGTATTACAGGGTACAATTAGGTGTTGATGAACAAGGATGAAAGACATTAAGACATCATTTACCACACCTTGGGGTACTTACAAATATCAAAGAATGCCTTTCGGGTTGATTAATGAAGTGCCACATTTTAGAGGAGCAATAGATTATGTTTTTAGGGATCACATAGGAAATATCATTGAGATTTATGAGGATGACCTCACAATATATTCAAAGAAGAGAGCTTCTTACATTGCACATCTTAGACATATTTTTGAAAGGTGTTGATAATACAAAATTTCTCTCAATCCAAACAAGACAATCCTTGTTGCCATGGAAGGAAAGCTTCTAAGGAACATTGCTTCCAAAGGTGTAAAGGTGGATGCAAAAAAAAATAATGGAATTAAGGAAATCACTCCACCTAGATGCCAAAAGGCACTTCAATCCTTCTTCATCAAGATAAATTTCATAAAAAGATTCATCCCAAATTTTGTCGAGATCACAAAGCCTCTAAATTCATTACTAAAAAATGATGTTGATTATAAATGGGATCGAAGTAGCATGGCAGCAAACAAAGACATCAAGGAAGCCATTGTAAAGTCTTTGGTTTTGGTAAGCCCTGATTATTTTAAAGATTTTATAACGTTTTCTTTTGTTGCTAATGATATTATTGTAGGCATACTCCTCCAAAGGAATGAACAAAGCGAAGAGCAACTTATAGCCTTCATGAGAAAAATTCTTAGAGATGTAGAATTGAAATATGCCATCATGGGAAAACTGCCTTATGCATTGGATAAATCACTGAAGCTCTTTAGGACTTATATTGGTTATAATAGGGTGATTGTACATATCCCACATTCAACAGTTAAAGATATTTTATCTCAACAAGATTGCTTAGGAACTAGAGGCAAGTGGGTGTCAAAGATACAAGTATATGATTTAGAAATCAAGCCCACCAAGTTGATTAAAGGCAAAGGATTAGCTTAGTTGATGGCCGAAGGGAATGAAGTGGTTCTTGATTTGAATGAATGATCATGTGCTATGGTCTGTGTGATCAATGAGGAATTGGAAATGCATGATTGGTATAATGATATGATCTACTATTTGAAGAGCCTCACAACTCCTAGTGACCTTTTAGATCATGAGAAGAGGGCTTTGAGGCTAAAGGCATCCAGTTACTATTTTATTGATCAAGGGCTCGTGTGAAAAAACATGGATGAACTAATTCTTAGGTGTGTTATCTAGGAAGAAGCAAACAAGTTAACGATAGAATTTGATAAGTATTATTCGGTGGACATCATTTAGCCAAAACTAAAACTCATAAAATGTTAAGAGGAGGATATTATTGGCCCAACATCTTTGTAGAGGTCCACAAGTTTGTGAGAGACTACCAACCTTGCCAATTATTCACAAAAAGAAGTTAGTGGCACCCCCTCTCCAATCGGTTATAATAGAAGCGCCCTTCCAATAGTGGGGCCTATTTCCATCCAAACTAGTAGGTATGGTCAAGGTCTTCATGAGAGGCTATGGTGGTACCGCACAAGACAAGTGCCCATTGTCACCTTAGCACAGATCACCATTTTTAAACCCAACTCCTATTGAAAGGCTATGGGAGGATTTGTTGAAAAGTGTAACTAGGTTGGTCTTCATGTTGACTATGTAATTTTGTATTTATGTAAAGAAGAAGACAAAGATAATAAAATGTATTTTGGTGTACTTGCTTAATGGGTTTCATGACCAAGTTTTTATTATGTAGATAGACTTCTTCTTGATGTCTATGGTTTTTGTCTTCTAGGATTAAATAGAATTAAGTGTCTCAAACATGAAGGATCTAGTCTAGGAATATGTGCTCCAAGACCTTGTGGAAGAAGCTCACAACAACCCTCAAACAATGATGGAAGTCTAGCTTTAAATGCAGTGAAGAAAAACCTCATCAACGTTGGAAAATACTCTGTTCAAGTCGGCCTCAAAGTCAAAGAACAGGTCGGCTTATTTACAGACAGGAACAACTATTTATAGGAGCATGCAGATTTCAGTTTGACATAAAATTTTCGGACAAGTTCTAAGATCTAATGCGAGTTGCAGGACTGAAGTGAATTGCGGATCAATCTTAGGAAGAATTACAGATCAACCTCCGGGAGAAGTGCAGATCTATCTCAGGAAAAAGTGCAGATTAAAGGAAGAATGAAGTGCAGATGTAATATCCCCAAATGGGATATTTTACTAAATTTGCAGAAATCACACTAACCCAGCATTTTAACATAAAATTACTGAATTAATAAATGGAAGATTGCCATGTAAAATAAAACACATAATCACTGCAATCCATCAACATATTGAATAGGAAGAACCTCATCATTTTTATTATTGATAATAACTGGGGTTACAAATACATCTGACCCAAAAAGAGCTGAGATGGAGAACTGGCCATCGATATGAATTGCTACACTGCACTGGCCTCCAAAATTGAACTGTTGCACTCTACCTCCGGCAATAGCTACCACTGTATCCATTGAAGCACCCGTTGAAGATTTGAATGATCCTCACTCCAATATCACTGAAGCTCTACGAAACTTCTAAATGAAGTCTCCTCAATGAGAGTTAGGTTTCCGTCCAACAGCCATAACTCACCCAAGGGTTTCCGTCCTGGGGCTACGGCTGAAGTAGAGAACCACGTTCTCAAACCTCTCATACACAACAAAATGATCTACTCCAAAGATGTCCCTCAATGGCCTCCTCCCTTTCTTTTATAGATCTCTTGGAGCCTTCTAGAGCATTATTTTATTGTTATTTTATTCATGGTGCACCTTTCCCTCTTATTAAAATATTTTTTTTTAATGCAGAAAAGAGTAAATCAGCTACCATGTCTCCTCTGGTCACTGAAACTCATGCCCAACCATCCCATCATGTAAGTATCCTCGTCCCGGTTCCAATGAGCTATTACACTAAGGTGTTCCATCATGTATTCCTCCTGGAATGCCACCTTGAGCGTAATCAGCTGAGTTAAGCCCACGAATAACTCAAATTTTCGAAAGTTGTCGGAATGCACCAGAACGAAAGCCAAACTGCTCAGATGATGGAATATATCAAGCGAATTCCACCGGACACCATGGAAACTCCTCAAAACTCCTCCAAAAAGCCCCTGAGCCCGTTGATAGCACCAATCTTTACCTGTGACCTGTCTGCTCCTAACTCTGGAAGCCCAACCTAACCCTATGTAGGTGACACCAAAAAAGGGAATATTACAACGGATTGCACTGAATCTAATACGGACATCTCCAAGAAGACAATGTAGATAAAAAGACAGCATATAGTGCGGATAAAAGGGCAGTGCATAGTGCGGGTTTAAGAGGAAGAAATGTGTGGGATAACAAAGTAAATAAGTGCGGATATCTCTGAGTTTTAAGGAGTAGACTTAGGAAGACTATTGCAAGGATAAGTCACTGATATATGATTGTTAAGGGTAGTTGATTTGAAGATAGAACTTGTTGAAGTTGAGACAGTCATCACAAGGAGAAGAGGCAGCAATAGTGAGGGAGGTAAACCTTTGATTTACCTTCCTACAATTCAAGCAATTCAACTACAAGCATATGCAAGGTAAGGATCAAGGACAGATGCAGAACTAATCTAATTGGTGAAGAGAAGAATCAAGGTTGAAGAAGCTGTATCAAGGTCTTGGAAGCATATCTAAGTCAAAGTTCTAAGTTTGGGTTATGGTACTTGTCATTTGAAGATCTATAAGAAGAATTCACTATGGGTTTTCCTCTCCAAGAGGGAGAGGTTTTTCCCTGGCTCTAGGAGCCTAACTTTTGTGTCTTGTGCGTTTTGATAATTGACTTGATGAAAGATTAACTAAAGTGAAAGAGGAAAAAGACATAAGCAACACAAGTAAGTTCACAAGTAATTATCAAGAAGAGAATTTGTATTAATCACTAGCCCTCCAAATTCTCAACAGGATTCCCTATAAATGTGTTTCACCAAAGAAACCAGAAGACCAATACCTAATGACGGAGTCTAGGGTGAAGACTGGAGTTAATTATGTTTTATTACTGATATGAAATAGAATATGGCTATAGAAAAGTGCAGACCAGTTTGCAAAAATACGCTCAAACTACGAGAAATAACCTTTAAAATAGCACAAGTTTAAGTGCTAGAAGACCTTACCAATTGAGAGATGAATACCTTTGCTGTAGACCTTGGTAAATGGCTGTAAATGATGAAATAACTAACTGTTCTGCACCTAAATTTCTGAAAAACACAAAAAACAACAAGCTAGACCCCTTTTAGGGCCCCATCCAAAAGCATTAAAATACTAATAAAAGTCTAATTTAAGGGTGGGAACACTAGGAGAATGAATGAACAACAGTACAAACAATCTAGCACTAAAAATATAAACAACCCAACTGTTGTACACCTACATATCTGAAGATTGCAAACAACAAGAAGCTAGACCCCCTTTGAAGGCCACCTAGAAGCATAAAAATACTGATAAAAGTCTAATTTATGGGTGGGAACACTCAGATAATGGATAAACAAAAATATAAACAACCCAACGCTAAAAATATATGAGTATTAATGATAATGAAATCTGAAAATGATTTACTCAATGAAAGGGTCAAATCACCATGTGGTCAAACCCATATTTGTTTCTATGCAAATGTTTAGTTTCTAACAGACTGGAAATCATTTATCCCTTCTAAGAATTGAAAAAACATAACCCGGAAGTGAAAAATAGATAAGAGTTTATAAGTTAGATCAAACCCTTGAATTAGGGTTCCACTTACCAACCAAATGTTGACATTGTAGATTATATTGACAGATCTATAAAACCCTTGGACAACTCCATAAAATAGCTTTAGATTTGTTTCCCTACACAACACAATATTCGTACCTTCCTTGCGCCAAATGGATAAGGTTCACACCAAAACCAAGTGATAAAACTAGTTAAAATGATGAACTTCAAACATAAGCTAGCAATTTATTATTTTTAGTTTTTATAAAACAGAAAATTAAAAAGAGTTTTGAATTTTATATAAATTGGTTGTTGCAGTGAGGCTTTCATTGGCCCTTCAAGTTACCATTTCTGAGTGTTGGATTGCGATCATGGCCCCTTCTAGAGCAGCCTTTTGATTTGGACTAAGAAATGGGATTGGAGTCAAAAAGACTAATCACACCTACTCTTGTCTAAGATAATTACATTGGTCTCCAAATCCAACTAGGAGCGATTTCTCTTGAAATACCAATGTTAATTGGGTCGCTATCATATTGGCTGAGATCGTGTCCTTATAGACGGAGCCCCTGACAAATGTTGGTCCAACAAATGAGTTTGATAACCCCAATCACCATGAAGTAAAGGATGAGGGTTAGTGCCCTAATCTTCCCTTCCATGTGACTTGTAGCCCCTCAACGGTTCAACTCACGAAGTTGACTTGGTGTACATACAAATATCTTATGAAGCACAATCTCTACAAAGGCTAAGAAGAAAAGGAATATAAGATTCAATCCACAAAATTGTTTGCACCCAAAAATGATAGTTCTTATTATGACATAATGATCTCACAGTTCAACAACAACTAATGGGAGGTGGATCTATCCTTTTATAATATTTCTTGTAATGGCCAGATATGGCTAGTTTAAATCTTTCACAAAATAATATTTTTTGACTTTTCATCCACAACTTGGAGACTAAGTCACTTCATGAGAAAAGTAAAGTTTTACATCACATAATTGCCCCGAAAGGGGGTTGATTTGTTTGATGAGAGAAAATGACTAATTTGTGTTCACAAGTGGTCCAACATTCAACTTGATTGACCCCAACCACCTCAATACTCATTTCGAAGGATAAAACAACTATTTGAGAAGGGGTTGACTTGCTTTTGTTGACTTGATCTCTAATGTCCCCACAAATCTACTTGAAGGTCCAACTTTCCTTGACATTTTTACCATATTCAACATCATTTTGATATCCAATGGCTAGTTTTGACCATATTCAACGTCCTCTCGACCACCAATGGTTAGTTTTGACTCTTGAAAGGAAAGTGTCCACCCAAAAGTGTGGCCTGGATGGGCGAATTTCTAGATTTCCCATTCTTGATTTAAGGAATTTGACACATGGGTTTTGTCCAAAAGAAAATTTACATAACTTTTGGTATAAAATTTGTCTTTGCGTGTCAGTATGGACCTTGATTTGCCACCTTTTTTGCCCATGTGCTAGTTCGCATGCATTTTGAACAGTTCCAAAAACTACTTTATGAAGAATATGCTCTACCAGCTTTGTCCAACATTTTTCTTGAGGGAAGTAGGTCTCATCACAAGGATTCCAACAAGCTATCACTTCCCCAATTTGGACCTAGGATGTTACCTCTAGGCCCACTTGAATCTTGCCATGTGTGAGTTGGAAATGAGGTTGATATTTGCTTGCATGGGTAACACCTGGCTTGATTGATGGATTCTGGAATCTGGGTTTTGTTCGGAGCATGATTCACTTCAACTTCGATGTAAATTTTGTCCATGCATGTCAAGGAATGACCTTGTTTTGGTCATTTTTACTCCCAACATGGCTAGGAGAGAGAGTGCAACCACCTCTAAACTAGAATATTTGCTTGATGCCTTCACCTTTTGCCAAAATGTGTACATGGAATGTCAAATACACATTATTCTGAATATTTTGAGTTATTGGTGATGTTTTGGACCCGAGACCTTATGCATTGGGATACATGAGCTAGCTCGAGAAATGTGAAATGTGGTAAATTGTTCGAATACCATGTTGGGAATTGTAAAGTAAATACTACACTAAGGCCAAAGAAATGCAGATAGATTCTAGACACATCATGACTATATGGAAAAGACATAGGTGCACTCTAGACATGAACTAGATTGGCCCTATGTAGTGCGATTAGCCCTACAAAACCAATCGCTCCCCTAAACCATGTGTCCAAGTAAGTCCATCCTAAGGCCTAATCCTATCCAGGGCGAAAGTACTTAAGAGTAGAGACTAAAGGGACCGAGCATGGTCGACCATAATAGGACTAGGATACCATAATACATAACTATCACATGGCCTACAAGGATTTAGACTTGCATTCTTTAGTGTTACAATGGTGTTTCCAAAAGAAAATATTTTAGGTACCCTTGCTAAAATGGGGGTGTAACAGGTCCTTGATTTCATCAGAGAGTTCAGCGAAAATTCAAGCAATGGCCAATTCATTCTGCAGGAAATTTTTAATTCTTAAAAAATCGTATAAAAACCTAATGCAATTATGTAAGACTCAATATAATGACTACATTGGTAATATACATCGACCCTAGATTTAGATAACACCTTTAGGGCCTAGTTGTTAAGACACTCCAACTTTGGAGGATGAGTGAAAAAACTTTATTAATTATTAATTGCTAAAAAGCAAAACATAATAAGTGAAAAAACACTCTAGAGCAACTTCCTTAATAATGAAGTCCAAAGGGACTAAGTATTTTACATAAGTTTTGTTGGGCATTAGATAATCCATCATTTGTTGTGTGTTTTGAAACAAGTGCTTAATCGCCTCTCGAAGATCTGTTAACTCTGGCAATGCTTTTGTTTACAAACACCTGCGGGTTTTGGTGTAACAACAATTGTGATTCCAACAAGTGGTATCAGAGCCAAAGGTATTGAGTTTGAAATTGTTGAAAAGTGTAACTAGGATCGGTCTTCGTATTGACTATGTAATTATGAATTTATGTGAAGAAGAAGACAAAGATAATAAAATATAATTTTTTTTTGTACTTGCTTCATGGGTTTCATAAGCAAGATTTTATTATAGGTCAACAAACTTCTTCTTGCTGTCTATTAGGGATTGTCTTCTGTTTAGAAGTGTAATTAAGAGTCATGAATATGAAGTGTCTAGTCTGAAGAATGTACTCCAAGACCTTGTGGAAGAATGGCTCATAACAAGCCCTCAAGATTGCCCTCATTCAACGTTGAAGATACGCTTATTTTACAATGAGGAAGTCGGCCTATTTGCAGTGAGTAAGTCAGCCTACAAACTTGGTGTAGGGTCGGCCTAAAAGCATGACAAAGCACAATATATATAAATTGACCTGCGGCTCATTTGACACAGTGAAGAATGCAGATCTCTTTGTAATTTCCATGGTGAAAAGTGCGGATATATTTGAGTTAGAAGTGCGGTCTTCTGATTGGAAGAAGTACAGGTTCCTCTAAGATAGCTGCAGCGTAAAGGAAACCTGGAACATGTGCTGACAGTGCTGAAGAAAGGGTGCGGATCAATGGGTAGAAGCTGCAGACTTCAAGAACAAGTAAAATCTGATATATATACACTTGGATCAGGGTCTAAAAGTATAAAAAGGATTTGCGGTGAAGCTTAGTGAAGACTTCAGATCAGCACAACAGTAAGGATTGAGGATGAAAAGAAGTGCAGATATCATAGCTTGAAAATGAGAGAATATAAGAAAGGTAAATCAAAGATTTACCCCTACCTTCAATACACATAAGGAAAGCAATATGTCTCAAGTGACCATGAAACAAGAAGAAGTATAACCGAAGACTAAGTCAAGGAAGATATAATTAGAGACCGAGTTCTCTAGTGGTGGTGCAGGTCAGTGCAAGTTGGTGCAAAAGAGAAAGATCAGTGTTGTGAGCATACAAAGAAGTAGTGACAAGGTCTTGGAGACATTCCTAGGTCAAGGGTCTAAGTCTTGGTCATGGTACTTGTCATTTGAAGATCTATAAGAAGAATTCCTTATGGGTTTTCCTCTCCAAGAGCGAGAGGTTTTGCCTTGGCTCTAGGAGCCTAATTTGTGTGTCTCGTGTATTTTGATAATTGACTTGATGAAAAACTAAATAAACTAAAGAAGAGAAGACATAAGTAACTCAAGTAAGCTCACAAGTAATTATTAAGAAGAGAATTTGAATTAATCTTCAGCCCTACAAATTCTCAACAGAAACACTCCCTACTCGCACTAGGGGAGAGATTGTTGGACAATGGATGATCCAACGTTCCCTGTGTGTATCACGACATGTGCTTAACCGCCTCTTGAGGATCCGTTAAATTGACCATGTGTTCGTTTAGTAACACCTACGGGTTTCAGTGTAACGAAAATCGTGATTCCAACAAGTTCATCATGCTAGTAACATTTTTTACAATTCCCCCATGGGGTACGAAAATTGCATAGAGAAAGAAGAGAGAAGAAGAGGAGGCAAAATTGCCCTGCAGGACTTCTGGACTTAAAACTTTGATTGGTACCTTGTCCAAATTTGATGGTTCTCTTCCTTTCTTTGCTAGGTACATATGGCAGGTAAAAAGTTCAATAGATTTGTCAACATTTTGTTTTGATTATGCATTTTCCTATCCCCTTCTTCAAATCATTACTCACAAGGAAATGGTTTAGTTAAATCCAACAACAAGAATCTAATGAACATTATCAAGAAGACATTTGGAGACAATTAGAAGACTTGGAATAACAAAATCGAGTATGTTCTATGGGCTAACAGAATAAAAAATTTACAAGAAAAATCCCATTTGAGCTAGTCTATGGGATCGGACTAACATTGCTAGTTCAGTTGAACATCTCACTATGCAAATTCATGTAGTAGTTGTCTTTATATTTAGATGCCTTGCAAAACAAAATCAACCAACTAGCGGAACTTGATGAAAGTAGA
The DNA here is from genome assembly GCA_034641835.2 of Pinus albicaulis. NCBI lineage: Eukaryota > Viridiplantae > Streptophyta > Pinopsida > Pinales > Pinaceae > Pinus > Pinus albicaulis. Next base: position 303,871,024 of record CM076569.1, read on the forward strand.
AGGTTTGCCCATGATTTCTTGTGGTAGAGTTAGGAAAGAACAAAGAAAGAATTTGACAAGAAAGCTTGCCAATGGAACTTCCAATAAGGTGATCTTGTCCTAGTTTGGAACAAAAGAGGAAAAATATTAAGTAATCATGGTAAGTTTGAAAATCCATATGTAGGTCCTTATATGGTTAATGAAGTTGTAGGTAACAATTCTTTCTATCTTAGCCCATCCAGGTGGAGGAAAATTGACCTTTCCTATGGATTGGAAAGTTTTAAAATTACACTTCTGTCAGGCCATAAATTGGTAACTCCACGAATTGATTTCCAATAAGAAAAATATTTAATACATACAAGGAGAGAGACCCTTGGAATTTATATTCCAATGTCTCTTCGTCTTCTTCATTCTCACAATTTCAATATTTACAATATTTTCCTAATCCCTAAAGATCATGTGTCAACATTCCACCCCTTAAGGGATGTTGGTGAGTCCAAGCATCATTCTGAATCTTTCAAACTTTTCTCTTCTAAGCACTTTGGTGAAGGTGTCTAAAATTTGCTCATTTGTGGAACAATGGCATAGGTGAATAGTTTTGGCCTCAACATGATGTCGAATCAAATGATACTTTGTATTGATATGCTTGGTTCGATCATGGAACTTTGGATTCTTGGCCAGTTTTATGGCAAAAGTATTGCCAATCAAAAGAGGAGTAGAATACACTTGTTTCTCCTGCAAATCTTCAAGAATTTTCTTGAGCCACACAATTTCCTTGGTTGTTTTTGTAGCTGCCACATATTCTGCGTTTGTTGTGGAATCTGTCGGAACTAACTATTTGCATGACCTCCACGATACAACTCCTGATCTAAGACTCATAACATAGCCTGAAGTAGATACTCTGTTTTCTTTATCTCCATCAAAATCTGAGTCCGAATATCCAATCAAGCCAAAGTCATCCACCTGTGTATACTTGATTCCAAAGTCTTGAGTTCCCTTCAAGTTCCTTAGAACTCTTTTTGCACCAGACCAATGACCCTCACAAGGTTTTTGCATAAACTTGGAAAGGATTCCAACAACAAATGAAATGTTTGGTCTGGTATTAGTGAGGTAGTTAAGACTTCCTACGAGTTGTCAATACTTTGTTGCATCTCCAAATTCATTTCCTTCTTTGGATGTGAGCTTTAAATTTTGTTCCATTGGAGTGGTCAAAGGATTGCACTTAGCCATGCCAAATTTGTTCACCAAATCTCCAATGTACTTTTGAGAGAGGAATATAAACTTTTGATGTTGGGTTACTTCAATACCTAAATAGTGGGGAACATATCCCAAATCTGTCATCTCAAATCCTTTTCTCAATTCTTTCTTTATGGATGCAATGTAATTTTCATTGTTCCTCGTCATCAGTAGATCATCTACATATACCACAAGATGAACAACGTTTTTGCCAACTTTTTTGACAAATAAAGTCGCATAATCAAGATCATAGTGTTTGAAATTTAGTTTCAGAAGATGCTTAGTCAATTTCTCGTACCAAGCTCGTGGTGCTTGTTTGAGGCCATACAAGGATTTGATAAGCTTGCATACTTTGTGCTCTTTTCCCTTCACAACAAATCCTTTTGGTTGAGACATAAAAACATTTTATTTTAGATCTCCATTCAAGAAAGCAATTTTTACATCCATTTGATAGACTTTCCATCCATTTAGAGCTACCAAGGCAAAAAGTCTGGATGGTATCCCATTTTTTTGTGGAGGCAAAAGTCTCCTCATAATCAACCCCTTGTTTCTGTGCAAAACCTTTTGCCACGAGCCTTGCTTTATGCTTGTCAAGTGAGCCATTTGCTTTATACTTGTTCTTGAAGACCCACTTGCAGCCAATTGGTTTGGTTCCAAATGGAGGGTCCACCAGTTTACAAGTTTCATTCTTTATAAGAGCATCATACTCTTTCTGCATTGCTTCTTTCCATTCATCATGAGAAGCGTCCTCTTTAAAGGAATTTGATTCAAAATATGTAGACAAATTTAATTCACAGTCATAAGAAACATCCATATCAACAGTTGAATCAAAATCGTCTACATCACTTCCATTCTGTCTAGTAGAACTTCTTGTGCCTGTCTTTCTAACCTCATCGGGATGAACACTTTCAAGTGACTTGGAGAGCCATTTTGGAGGACCTTTCTAAGATGGCCCAAGCTATTCAATTGAATGAGATGGGGCCAAATCAAGATTTAGCCTTCCAATTCTCTTAATCACATCACTCAAAGTGTCTTCTTGATCAGTGGCTAGAGCTTCATGAGGGGGAGTGAGTAGCTTCAGAAGGGGATTGCACAGATTGATCCAGGATAGGGATTCCCCCTTCAAGAGGTGGAATCTGATTATCAAAATCATAAAAATATTTTGCTTCATGAGGGGGAGTGAGTAGCTTTAGAAGGGGATTCCACAGATTGATCCAGGATAAGAATTCCCCTTTCAAGATGTGGAATCTCATTATATTTCTAAAAAGATTTTGCATTCCTGAATTTGTCCAAGCGATTAGGTTGTCACTCAACAATATCGTCATTCTTGGAAGATTCAAGAAAGATCACATCTATAGACAATATAAACTTGTCATTTACTTCATTTGAGTTCTTGGCCATCTTTATTGCAGAAGTGTTGTCAATCAAAAGAGGAGTTGAATGCACTTGTTTCTCTTGCAAATCTTCCAGAATTTTCCTGAGCCACACAATTTCCTTTGTTGCTTCAACTACTGCCACATATTTTGCCTCTATTTCGGAATCCTCTAGAACTAATTTTTTGCGTGACCTCCAGAAGACAACTCCTGATCCAAGACTCATAACGTAACCTGAAGTAGATACTCTGGTTTCTTTATCTCCATCAAAATCTGAATCAGATTATCCAATCAAGCTGAAGTCATCCACCTGTGTATACTTGAGTCCAAAGTCTTGAGTTCCCTTCCAGTACTTTAAAACTCTTTTTGTAGACCCATAACTCTTACAAGGCTTTTGCATAAACCCATAGAGGATTCTAACAACAAATGAAATGTTTGGTCTGGTAGTAGTGAGGCAGTTGAGACTTCCTACGAGTTGTCTATACTTCGTTGCATCCTCAAATTCTTTTCCTTCAATGGATGTGAGCTTTAAATTATGTTCCATTGGAGTATTCAAAGGATTGCACTCAGTCATGCCAAACCTATTCAACAGATCTCCAATGTACTTCTTTTGAGAGAGGAATATAAACTTCAGATGTTGGGTTATTTCAATAAGATAGTAGTGAACATAACCCAAATCTGTCATTTCAAAACCTTTCCTCAATTCTTTCTTTATGGATGCAATGTAGTTCTCATTGTTCCCTGTCATCAGAAGATCATCTACATACACCACAAGATATACAATTGTTTTGCCAAATTTTTTCACAAACAAAATTGCATCATCAAGATCATAATGTTTGAAATTGAGTTTCAGAAGATGCTCAATTAATTTCTCGTACCAGGCTCGCGGTACTTACTTGAGGCCATACAAGGATTTTACAAGCTTGCATACTTTGTGTTCTTGACCTTGTTGAGAAATCAATGCAAGTAGATTTAGGTTTTGATTCCTCTTCTCTTGATAATTGCTTTTGAGTTATGTTGGCTTCTTTTACTTCTTTGTTATATTATCTTCCATCAAGCAATTACCAAATTATGTGTATGGAGATCACAAGATAAGAGACACAAGATGTAGGCACTCTGCCAGGACAAAACCCCTATCTAGGGGAAAACCCAGTGAAAATCTCTTTCTTTGATAGTTTTCCAAAGATAATCCTAGACTCTTCACCCTAGACACAGACTTCCTCCAACCACCAAATCAACCCTTCCTTCCAATTGCTTCGATGTAGACCTTAGATCTTGCAGAAACAAAACTTCGATCTCTGCAGCAACAACTACTCGACCTATGTAGCACTTTGATCAATGCAGCACTTTGACCTAAGCAACAACAACACTTTGACCCTCCTGCAGCTTCGACCTACTGCAACTTTGACCTACTATAGCAACAGAACTTTGACCCTGCAACTCCAGCAACTTCGATCCTGCAACTACCCAGTAACTTCGCAGAAAAGAGAGAGAGAGAGCCCAAAAACTTTGGTCCTACACCTTTCCATCTTCTTCCTGCACTTCGCACTTTTTACTACACTCCTTCTTGTGTGAATCGAACTTGTTGAGTTGATGAGCAAATAGATCGAACTACACTTGTATATATAGGTTTCCTGTGGGTCGAATTGCTCCCTTTCAGGCTGACTTCATCAGGCAAGGGCCGACTTGGTGTGGAGGTGACAAAATCATTTTTGACTCAAAGATAATTCTTTTTACATGATTCAAAAGCCCAAAAAGGGTCTCATAAAATATACAATGACTCTAATGATTCAATATAAATCCTAGGAGTCCACAATGGGGACTTTGACTAATAAAAAGATGACCCAAGCATGAAACCCATGCTTTAATAAGTCATTGTAATAATAATAATAAAATTCTTTTTCATTTTTTTGATAAGTACATTACATAATGACTCAAATATATTTATGAAGACCGAACCTAGTTACATTCTTCAACACTCCCTCTTAATTGGGGAGGTATTCATAATAACAAGTACAAGGAAGATCTCAAAACATATGAACTATGAAGAGTTTAGGCACCACAATGCCATGGACTAGATTCCTGACCAGGGAAATCCATCCAAGGTCCTCCAACAGTTTAGGCACTCATGGTGCCACGAATTACATTCGTGACCAGGGAAATCTATTTGGGTGGGACTAAGATGGACTAAAACTTTCAACCTCTCTAGGTACGATCAGGCTTGCTAACCATCAACCCAGGGATCCAGGTGTGTATCTGAGGTCAGAGCTCCATGATCAACACCACCCTTCCTATTTCAGGATCTAGACATCAACACATAGTGTCGGCCTGATGTCCTCCCAGGCAATGTGTCACTCATAAAGCCTCAACAAATCTCTTCCAAACTTTTATCATCAACAAAATCAACAATGTTGAGATTTTCTGGAATCCTATGTATTCATATCGAGGGGCCCGACGTTTCGGGTGAAGAGTTCACCCGAAACGTCGGGCCCCTCGATATGAATACACAGGATTCCAGAAAATCTCAACAACATGTTATTGACTGTAGAAACACACACACTCTAAAAATCAACAATATCTACTAAACCAAGCATGTTTCTAAGATATTCAAACTTCTTATTAGGAAGAGACTTTGTAAGTATATCAATTACCTGATCATCGGTCGAGACATATTCTAGCTTCACGATCCCATCCTGCACCAAGTTCCTAATGTAGTGGAACTTATTGTTGATATGCTTCGTCCTAGAATGAAACACGGGATCTTGAAACATCTTGATGCAGCTTTGATTGTCACAGTTTATCACAGTAGGACCCAGAGGCTTCTCAAACAAATCTGTGAAAAGCTTTCTCAACCAAACAACCTCCTTTCCTACTTCACATGCAGCCACATACTCTGCCTCTGCACTACTCAAAGCAACATGATCTTGCTTTCTACTAATCCATGAGATCATGGCAAATCCCAAACTAAAGCATCCACCTGTAGTGCTTCTTCCATCAGTCTCAATGCCACCCCAATCAGGATCTGTGAAGCCAATGAGCTTGACTTCCTTGGTATCGTACTTTAGGCAATGATGTATAGTGCCATGAAGATATCTCAATATATCTGAAACTGACTAAGAATGTTCACAGCAAAACATTTATTCGACCTAGTATTTACCAAATACATCAGGAACCCACCAAATTACGATAGGAGGTAGGATCTACGAGACTTGAGTCAGAGCTTCTCAACTTCTTGAGATTGGTGATCATAGGAGTATTCATGGGCTTGGAATCCATCATCCCAAATTTCTGCAACAACTTGATGATGTACGTCCCTTGCCCCAGATATATCTCCCCAGGTTTTTGCCATATTCCAAACCTAGGTAATAGTGCATCAGTCCCAGATCCTTCATCTCAAACTCAGTTGCCAGCATCTTCTTGCATCCTTGTATCCTTCGCTCCACACTTGTAATGAATAGATCATCCACATATAGTAGAATAATGACTGACTCATTATTCACAACCTTGATGTAGAGATTTGGATCAACAGTACTTTTCATGAACCCAATTCTTAGAAGGTATATATCCATTCTTGCATACCATGCCCTAGGAGCTTGCTTCAAATCATATAGGGCCTTCTTGAGTCTACAAACATGAGTGTCTTTGATATTTACTTCAAAGCCTTCGGGTTGTTCAATGTATACTTCCTCATCGATGGTCCCATTCAGAAATGTTGTCTTTACATCCATTTGATGGATACTCCATCCCATTGTAGCAACCAATGAAACCAAAGATCTAATGGCAGTATACCTTGCGGTGGGTGCAAAGGTTTCTTCATAATCTATGCCTTCCTTTTGAGAGAAACCCCTTGCAACAAATTTAGTTTTATATTTGTCTATACGTCCATCAACAACGTGCTTGATCTTGTAGATCCATTTGGAGGTGACAACCGATTTGTCACTAGGTCTAGGAACTACTTCCCAAACCCCATTCTTCATGATGGATTGATATTCTTCCTGCATTGCCTTCTTCCATACTTCTTGATGAGCAGCTTCTTCAAATGTAGTTGGTTCAGCTTCAATTAGTTTTGTCATATATGCAGCATATCCAAAATATCTTTTCAGCCTTTTTCTTTCTCTAAAGGTTCCTTTCGCAACGCCATGTCCTTCAGCATCTTCAAGAGTAGCTTTTAACCAATTTGGCCTCTTCCTAGTGTTTGGTATGATCACAGGTTGAATAGGTTCATTTGGTCCTTCTTCTTCTTGAATTGAAGAAGGATTGTCGTGGTGTACTTCTTCTTTGAATATTGGTATATCTTCATCATCGGAATCAATAGGGATATCTTTGGATCTTTTGTAGGCATGATTTTCATCAAATATAATGTCCCTACATACTTCAAAATGTCTTCCTTCCTTGATGTAGATTCTAAATGCTTTTGAGGAGAGACTATAGCCAATGAAGATCCCTTTGATGCTTGTAGAATCTAACTTCTTTCGTTTGTCTTTTGGAATGTGAATATAAGCAGGACTCCCAAAGATTTAGAGATGGTCCACACTTGGCTTATTCCTTGTGAATGCTTCCTCAGGTGTCATGTTCTCAAGAATTTATGAGGACTTCTATTTTGAATATATTTTGTTGTCAGTGTTGCTTCTCCCCATAGAAATTTTGGTAAGTCTTGATCAAGGAGCATTGTTCGTATACCTTCTTCAATTGTCCTATTCTTTCTTTCAGCCACTCCATTTTGTTTGAGATAGTAGGGAACAATGATCTCCCTCTTAATTCTTGCTTCTTTACAATATGCAATCAATTCTTTAGAAGTGTATTCCCGACCATTGTCGGATCTCAAAGTCTTTATTCTTCTTTCGGTTAGGGTTTCCACTTCGGATCTAAACCCCTTGAATTTCTCAAATACTTCATCCTTTTTCTTGAGAAGGTAAATCCATTCCTTTCTAGAGTGATCATCAATGAATGTTACATAGTAAAGATGACCTCCAAGTGATTTGTCAAACATAGGTCCACACATATCAAAATGAATGAGGTATAATATTTCTTTAGACCTTGTTTCACTATTTGTAAATGGTTTTCTTGTATGTTTACCCAAAGAACATCCCTTGCAAGCTCCTTCGTTATCTTCTTTGATATTGGGGATGCCATGAACTAGTTGATTAAGAGTGGGAATGACCTTGTAGTGTATATGACCATATCTTCTATGCCATATCTCAATGGGATTGATTTCCAAATGGACTAGAGCTTGAGGAGATGGTGTTATGACTCTATATAAGCTTCCTTGACGAACTCCAATAACCCTAGCTTTATCGATACTTGAATCTTTTCCCCAAACCAAAACCTTTCCATCAACAAAAACAACTCTATCCCCTTTACCTTCTAACCAAGAAATTGAAAGCAAATTCTTTTTCAAACCTGGAACATATAGTATATTGTTGAGATGTAGCTTAGCTCCATTCTCCAACTTCAAAGATGTTGATCCCAGGCTTCTGACATCATATCTTTTGTTGTCTCCCAATTCCACTACATGAGAAGATGGTTCCTTTGATACAGTGTGAAGTTGTTTACTTTCTCCTGTCATGTGCCCAAATGCTCCGCTATCAATAATCCATGGATTGCCATCACTAAGAGAACTTGTAAGAGCAGCCAAGAACCCTTGAATTTTGACCTTGTTGAATAAGTAGTAGAAGATCTTCTTGATCTAGCTTCCTGCAGTATTGAATCCCATTCTCATATAACTTATCATAGGAGTAACCATTTCCTTCGAGCCAACAGAGTGATCTTCAATCTTCCTTGACCTTAGCTCTGATACCATGTTGAGAAATCAATGCAAATAGATTTAGGTTTTGATTCCTCTTTTCTTGATAATTATTTGTAAGTTATGTTGGCTTCTTTTACTTCTTTGTTATATTATCTTTCAACAAGCAATTACCAAATTATGTGTGCATGAAGATCACACTATAAGAGACACAAGATGTAGACACTCTGCCAGGGAAAAACCCCTATCTAGGGGAAAACCTAGTCAAAATCTCTTCCTTCAATAGTTTTCCTGAGATAATCCTAGACTCTTCACCCTAGACACAGACTTCCTCCAACCACCAAGTCAGCTCTTCCTTCCAGTAACTTCAATGTAGACCTTCGATCTCGAAGCAACAAAACTTCGATCTCTGCAGCAACAACCACTTTGATCTATGCAACACTTTGACGTAAGCAACAATAACACTTTGACCCCAACAACTTCGACCCTCCTATAGCTTCGACCTACTGTAGCAACAGAATTTTGACCCTGCAATTCTAGCAACTTCCCAGTAACTTCACAAAAGAGAGTGAGAGAGAGAGCCTAAAAACTTTGATCCTGCACCTTTCCTTCTTCTTCCTATACTTCACACTTTTTACTGCACTGCTTCTTGTGTGAATCGAAACTTGTTGAGTGGATGAGCAAATAGATCGAACTACACTTGTATAGCTTCGACCTACTGCACCAATAGAACTTCGACCCTGCAACTCCAACAACTTCGATCCTACAACTGCCCAGTAACTTCGCAGAAAAGAGAGAGAGAGAGCCCAAAAACTTTGATCCTACACCTTTCCTTCTTCTTCCTGCACTTCACACTTTTTACTGCACTGCTTCTTGTGTGAATCGAACTTGTTGAGTGGATGAGCAAATAGATCGAACTACACTTGTATATATAGACTTTTTGTGGGTCGAATTGCTCCCTTTTAGGCCGACTTCATCAAACAAGGGCCGACTTGGTGTGGAGGTGACAAAATTCATTTTTGACTCAAAAATAATTCTTTTCACATGATTCAAAAGCTCAAGAAGGGTCTCATAAAATATCCAATGACTCTAATGACTCAATATAAATCCTAGGAGTCCACAATGGGGACTTTGACTAATAAAAGATGACCCAAGCATGAAACCCATGCTTTAATAAGTCATTGTAAAAATAATAAAATTTTTATTTTTCATTCTTTTGATAAATACATTACATAACGACTCAAATATATTTATGAAGATCGAACCTAGTTACATTCTTCAACAAACACTTCACAACAAATCCTTCTGGTTGGGACATAAATACATTCTCTTTCAAATCTCCATTCAAGAAAGTAGTTTTTACATCCATTTGATGGACTTTCCAACTTTTCTGAGATGCCAGGGCAAAGAGAGTCTGGATGGTAGCCCATTTTGTTGTGGGGGCAAAAGTCTTCTCATAATCGACCCCTTCCTTCTGTGAAAAACCTTTTTCCACAAGCCTGGCTTTATGCTTGTCAAGTGAGCCATTTGGTTTATACTTGTTCTTGAAGACCCACTTGCAGCCTATTCGTTTGGTTCCCAATGGAGGATCAACCAGCTTCCAAGTGCCATTTTTTTATCAAAGCATCATATTCTTTTTGCATCGCTTCTTTCCATTCATCATGAGAAGCAACTTCTTTGAAGGAAGTTGGTTCAAAATCTGTAGACAAATTTAGTTCACAATCATAAGAAGCATCCATATCAGCAGGTGAATCAGGATCATCTACATCACTTCCATTCTATCTAACAGAGCTTCTTGTTCTTGTCTTTCCAACCTCATCAGGACGAACACTTTCAAGTGTCTTTGTCAGCCATTTTGGAGGACCTTTCTGAGATGGCCCAGGCTACTCAATTGACTGAGATGGGGTTGAATCAAGATTTAGCCTCCCAATTCTATCAATCACATCACTCAAAGTGTCATCTTGATCAGTGGATGGAGCTTCATGAGGGAGAGAGAGTGCTTCAGTAGGAGATTCCATAGATTGATCCAATATAGGGATCCCCCCTTCAAGATGTGGAATCTCATTATCAAACTCTTGAAAAGACTTTGCATGTCTGAATCTATCCAAGTGATTAAGTTGTTGATCAACAACATTGTCAATGTTGGAAGATTCAAGAAAGATTACATCTCTAGATATTATAAACTTCTTATTTACTTCATCATACAGACGGTATGCTTTGGAGGTATCTGAGTACCCCGAGAAGATACATTTTCGACTCCTTGCACCAAGTTTGTATCTTTGTTCCTTAGGTATCAAGGCATAACAGGTGGAACCAAAAACCCTAAGATGCCTTCGCGAAGGAATGTGGCCATACGACATTTCATAGGGAGTCTTGTTTTTAATAGCATGAGATGGACACCTATTCTTTATATACATAGCACATAGAACTACATCAACCCAAAACATCAACTTAACATTCTTGAAAAACATCATCGAACGTACCATATTTAAGATTGTCTTGTTCATTCTTTCAACTACTCCGTTCTGTTGGGGATTATAAGGCACGGTTGTTTGATGTTTGATCCCATGTTGGCGAAGATAGTTTTCAAATTCATTTGAAGTATATTATTTTCCATTGTCAGTACGAATATATTCAATATAAGATTGTGCATCATTTTCAATCCATGCATGAAAGTTCTTGAATGTTTTAAAAGCTTCAAATTTGTTCTTCAATAAATAAACCCAACACATTCTGGTGTAGTTATCAATAAATATCATCATATATTTATTACCATTTGTAGAAGGAATATGCATTGGGCCACATAAATTAGAATGAATGAGTTCAAGTTTTCTATGTCCTCTAGAATGAGAATCATGAAATGATTGTTTGTTGTGATTTCCTAAGATATAACCATCACATTGCTTAAGTTTCCTAGGAATTGTAGGCAAACCAATAACACCATTTTTCTTCAACAAACGAAGGTTGTCATAGTTCAAGTGCCCAAATATAGCATGCCATAAAAGACTTGATGGAAGTGTACCTTCATCATAGTGAGAACTGTATGAAGAGTTATGTGCACGAGCAGAGGTTCCTTGCAGCTTCAAAAGTCCTTCTTCTTCTATCCCAATCATGACAAGTGATATGATGCTTTTCTAACCTCAAACTTGCCATCAAATATGTGAATGGAGTGTCCTTGCTGGCGGATGTGGACCAAAGACAACAAGTTTCTCCTTAGCTCCGGGAGGTATAGAACATCATGTAGAAGAAAGTTTGGAAGACCAAGCAATTTGAGCCTGATGGTGCCAAGCCCTGATGGCTTGAGTTTTGACTTGTCTGCAAAGTAGACTACTCCATCAACATTGTCAATGAATTATTCAAAGAAATCTCTTTTGAAAGTCATGTGGCAAGTTGCTCCTGAATCAAACAACCAAGCATCTTTCCATGAAGCAAGTGAAGCGCTAAATAAGTATTCAGTTACTCCAATGTTGCAATGTGCCACAACATAATGAGCGGACTCGAGTGCTTTTCCTTTCCCTTTACTAGGTGTTTTACCGTTTTCTTCATTTTTTTTCCTGCTCAATTTTGTCCCAAGGTATCTTACATGTGGAAGCATCGTGTCCATTTATGTTACATCGTATGCAATGAAGATCATACCTTTCTCCTTGGAAATGTCTGCCCCCCTACCTCTAAAATTTTTCCTTCCTCTTCCTCTTCCTCTAGAAGAATCTTGTCCCTGATTCTTCTCTTTTTGTGCAAGGCACACAACTTCTTCAGAAGCTTGAGGAGTTGTCTTTTTTCCAAAAGCCTCCTCTCTTTCAACAAACTTCTTCTCAAGGGAGTCAAAAGAAATCTCCTTAAGTTTGCCACTTGCTTGCAATGACTCAAGATAATGTGAATAAGTGGGATATAGTGTTTTGACATAGGCAGTGAGAGGAACATCTATTTCAACACCAGTGGCTTTTATGCCATGCATAATGGATCTTATTTCTAATGCTAAGGAAAGAGGGTCATCATTTTTCAACTCAAGATTGAACAACTTGATCATCAATTGAACAACTTCAAACTCAAAGTGTGAGTCATATAATTCCTTTAACATCTTTAAAGCTTCAAAAACATTTGAAAATGGGGAAATATGATGACTCACCTCTTCATCTACTGACACTGCAATCAAGGCATAGACCTTGTTGTTCTTATTTTCCCAAATAGCAAGCTCCTTGTCTAAAGTAGGATTTTCAGGTGCATTGTCTCCTTCTCCTTCACAAACTCCTTTCCACAACTCATTGAAAATAAGGGTGTGTTTTATCTTCCTGGACCACTCATGATAGTTCTCTTTGCCAAAGAGAACTACTCCCACAATGGAGATTAAGGAGTGCAGTATGTACCAAAAAGCAATTAAAATGATGGTTCAAATCTTACTACTACTCACACCATATATTAAACATCGCATACTTTTAAGCCATATCATTCGATCCATACTTCAACATATATTCATACCATACATAAGCACTTCATAATATATTCATACATATGCACTTTATAATAAGAGAAATCAACGTATGGCTCCAACATTATAAAGAATTATGTATAATATATGATCATCATAATTGACTCACTGTACTCGCTTTCCATATCATACCCATCATATTTTTATACCATATAACCCATCACAATATATGCACTTCCATATTATATACCATACATGCCATACCCACTTTCATGCCATATAACATATGGCCTTCAAACTTGATGCACATATGTCAATTCAACCAATTTTATATGCCATTCCAAAAAAATCAACGCACATATTAAATCTAACATACGCCTATCACAACGCACACGACTTTCAAAAAAAAAACTCAACCCACATATGGTCTTCAAAAAAGGGACCACAACATTTATCGAATTAAAACTTGTTTTCATCCATCAAAAAAACTTGTTCAAACGCAGAATCCAACACATACACACCACAACTTTGCATATGCAACATCAACATATTTCAATCTTTAAGAAAACACAATCAACGTATATTTGCATACCTTGTATACCAAGGCCTCAAAAATTATTCAAGAACATACGGACTATCAACGCAGATAGGTAGCATACCACGCAAACGGAGAACCAACGGTCATACGCACTAGCAGAGGCAGAATATGAGACTTCAATGTACAACGTTCAGCTCTCATACACAAAGATTCAAACTTTTCAATGCAACAATTTGCAATGCCCCAACGCAATAGAAATACGACTCCTTCAACAACAGGAATCTAGAGAGTAACTGTAGGTTAACGCAATGTTTAACGCACTTAGGGCAGAGAGAGGTCTTGACCAACATTCAACAACATGCCACGGGATTTTTCAGAGATTTGAAAAAGATGGCAGTCTGCAAAAATGCAGAACAAAGGCAGGAAGGATTTACTAGACAGAGGAAAACTAAAAATGGGGTTGGCTCCGATACCATGTCAAGCCAGGAGAGTAACTTCACGATTCAATTGTATTTTTGCATTAACAGAAAGCATGGATATATACAAGGAGAGGGAGACTATTGGGTTTCATCTCCCAATGTCTCTTCATCTTCCAATTCCTTTTATTTTGCTATTTACATTACGTACATGGATTTTCCTAATCCCAAAGATTGGTGTCAACACTTAATATTGATCATGACATTGTATATGGAGTGTTGATACTTGGATGCTTCATGTTGTTCATATCTTTTACAAATTTCTCTATTTATAAGATTTGAGTTTGTTTGTTTCCCAAACAATCATGTTGTTTTTGTGTGGATTTTGATTAATTTGTTAAGTTTATGGGTTGTGCCATAATATTATGAACCTTGTATGGTGAAATAAACTCTTTGTAATTTATGTTAAGGTTTCACATTTCATAATCATATACTATTTGAATCACAAGAGAGGGAAGGATCAAATATAACCACCATCACATTCTAAATCAACATGAACCATAAGCGCATCATAAAGAGAAGAAAAAATGAACACATAAACAAAAGAAACACAAGATATGGTGCTCGTAGGCTAAATATCTATCACTATGAATCAATATCATGAGATGATACAAATGAGAGCTTGAGTTGTGTATTTAAATTTTATACACAACTCAAGTAAGGCATACCTTCAAGAGGGGATTGTGGGCCCACATAACAAGTGCACACACCCTTGGAGGTTGACTAGGATGACGTAGTCAAATATATAAAAAACAATAAACAAGATGCATAGCCATAGATGACAACATGTTACATCATTCCAACACCCCCCTTAATCTTACCACAAGGACATAAAAATGTTGAATAAGGTGAGGAAGTTCACACCCACTATGATATCAAGTAGTGTTGATGACATTGTGTTAGTGAAAAAAGCAACAAGGGTCTAGAAAAGCAAGCAATCATAAAAATCGAGAATATATCAGTAAAAATCAGAAAACATCAGCAGAATTTAAAAAATCCCCCAAAAATATGTCATAAAGCATCTTTCCCCACAGCCTGATGATTTTTTTACACATCTCAAGATTTTATTGTGATTTTCTCAATTTTTTGGCCCTACAAAAAATCGTTGATTTTTGTTGGCGATAAAATCACCCAAGAGTAGATATCTTGATCGAGCATTTTTTTCATGATTTTATTGCAATTTTTATAACATTAATACCTTGTTGTAATCAAAAGAGAGAGAAGGATAAAATGGAACCACAAACAAACCCAAAATTAGTGTGAACCATAAACATATCATAAAGAGAAGAGAAGGTGAACCCATGAACAAGAGTAACAGATAACGGTACCTAGAGGCTAAAGAATCAATCATTATCAATATGATGAGCTGATACAAATGACAACTTGATTTGTGTATTTATACACATTTCAAGCAAGGTGCCCCGAAGGGAGGTATCCTTTCAAGGGGTTATAGGCCCACAAAGGAGACACACCCCAAGTGGGTGACTAGACTGACCTAGTCAAATATATATATAATTCAATAAAGAGGGTGCTTCACTGTAAATGACTACATGTGAACTTACCATCATTCCAAATATACCCCTTTGAGATCAACCTACATGTATGTGATACTAGTCATGAATTGTATCAACCAATATGTCCAAGGTTGCCTAAAGAGTGGACGATCTAACCTATAGAATCTTAAGCTAATATAATTACTAAATTACAAATCCAAAGCTTCCCTTGATCTAGAGACTAATCCGATTCTAATGTGATAGTCGACTTATGCAATCATATTTGGATATTGGTATCTATGCTTTGATGGTTAAGCAGGTTTAGATCTTAAGTTAAAATGTTAGTTTTGGAGGACCTTAAGTTAATAGGTTAGTTTTGGAGGTCCACACCTGCACAAACTTATTTTATTAATTTCATTAAAACAATAACAATGAATAAATATCCAAAATGCTAGTATATAAGCATATAATAGATGCTTTCTTTTTCTTTTTTTTGGGAGTAAAGATTAGTGTTTTATTATATAGTACATGGTGTGAAGAATTACCTTCTAGAGCTCCAAATGACCTCTCTGACCCAAGCAATTGCAATGCAATTGGTTGATCTTGCCCAAAAGCTTCCCCAGAGGCAATCTGTACAAGAGGACATGTAAAGCAAGATATCATCTTTAGAGTTATCATGTCAAATAACTATATTCTTCTAGTAATCATGAGAACCAACAAAAAAAGTCATTTAGAGAGATATAAAATTAAACACCTACTTTTAATTACTCACAAATGATATACTGAAGCCTTATTTTGTTCCAAAGTCTTATCTTAATATAGTGGAGAAATGCCATTTTTGAGATCCTCATTGAAAAGCCCAAGTTGAGGATGATATCAACATAGAAACCTTTAGTGATTGAATATCATATTTTTCTACCAACTAAATTGATATATTTGTTGATTAAGTTTGAAAATATCCTTGTCGAAGTCTATTAACTATGAGTGTTTATATATAATTTGCTTATGAACCTGCCTAGGTAGGTTACACATGAGGTATTATGGATTTTCACCATATCTTATTATCTTATATTTTCAAGTTATTACAAAAGTATTTATGCCATGTTTGAGGGTTCCTCATGAGATTTGGGGTACATGGTGTATGTTTAGCCCTTGGATGGTCCAATATGGATTGTAGCATGAGAGATGGTCCATGATGGAGATGCATTGTTGAGATAGCTTCCTCAATGGATGCTTGATCTTAGTTGATTCTAGGCTCAATGTTATTCCATTGAGCATTGGAGATCTTTTGGCAGTTTGGTGGATGCCTTCATTGAGGCCTCATGGTGTATTCACTTGTTTGCAGAGTGCCCCATAAGGGATGTGGAGCATTGTGCATCATGGAGGATAGCTTCAAGCCCTAGTCAGCATGTGGTACCTTGGTTTCATATTCATAGGATTGAAGATTGCTTGGAGATGCTTAGGGCTTCAACATTATTCTTGCAAGGAGTAGCTAATCCAATGGAGTGCATTGCTTTGTAGGAGAGATGGAGTTTGTGAAGGCTTGTGATGGATTTATGTGGACTTGGCTTGTGTGGCTACATTGCCTTGGAGTCATTATTGTGCATGAAATCACAATTGGAGCATGACAGTTGTACTCTAGAGTGGACATCTCACTTGTGTGGCCTACAATAGCTCATGTAGGTTGATTGTATTGTTGGCCTCCCTTACCTCTCATAGAAATAGAGGGAGTCTTTCCACAACATATTCATTCACTCACTTGTATTAACTCTTGTGATGAGGCTTAAATAAGAGAAGGGAGTGCAGACTTCCTCTCTGTGTCTCTTAAATCTTCATTTGTACTTGTATTTTCTCTCTCTTGACATGCTAATGAATCTTGGTCTTCTTGGAGTTTCTTGGAGTATTTTCGAGTTCTAGTGCTAAGGTTTATTCTAGAGGAAGGCATCGTGCCTTGGAGGTTGTGTTGGAGTGATTCTTGCACTTGGATCTTCTTTGTTAGGCAAGGGTTTAACGATTTACCCTAGCTAGGGATAGAGTTCTTTTACTAGTCTTGAGAGAAGGATGTGGTATGCACTTGTACTTCATCTTGAGCTTATATGAATTTTCCAGCTGTCCACATCTTGTGTCATTTTCAACACCTATATATGTTCTTTATTCTTTGCTATTTACAGCCCTTTATATCTTACTGATTGGATGTAAGGGCGAATTGTTAAGCGGTTTGACATCCAAGGAAGAATATAAGGGGATAATTTTATTGATGTTATAATGCTGTAATTACTACCATAAGAGTGCATTTTCAAATCTGATTATTGGCTGATAATTTGCTCTAGAAGGGGCTGAAACTCATATCTTTATTAGGTATCTTTTCTCCTTGAATTGTCAAAAGTTTGGAATTGTTCAAAGTGAATTATTGTGATATTTCCACTGCTGTTTTATACTCTAATTTACAGCAGTTCTAAAGGCTAAAAGTTCTAAGACTCCTTCTAGGACGAAGGTGAAATTTTAGTTTTGCATTAATTTCCCAAATGCATGAAATTTTCACAATACTTTGGTAAGATGATGTGCATTATCTTCATCATTGACTTATTTATCATAATACTGGGTTACTCTAGTGAAGCGCTCTAGTCATATACAAATTATTATGGTGACCTAGCCTCTCAAAGGCCATATTTGTGTATGGTTGATGATGTGTTTGCTTGGTGATGGAATGCCCTAAGTGGATATTGATAGTTTGAAAATGATGTAGCATGATTTGAGGGATTGATTGCTTGATGGAGTAAATGACCCCCATTATTTGGTATCTTTGACACATATTTGGAGGCATGGGAACTCTATTGGCACAATTTTCTAGATTACTCTACATGTATGCCTATGGTTTTGGAGAGACTTGGTACTTGGCACATGGATCTGATCATCTTATACTTGTTTTGGGAGAATGTGTTATTCGTGATCATTCTTCTAGGTTGCTTCCCCTTTGTGAGCACTTGATTTGAGGAATGCTACTCCTTTCTACATAGATATGGAACATCCACCTTGTTTCACAGAGATCGACATGGCTTAAGGTCTCCTTAATGAAAGGAGGAAGATACAACAGTTACTTGGACCACTATTGCACATATTTCTATGGTTTCAAGTGTGTTAGTTGCTTCTTGGAGAGAGCACTTGGTTTCATTTACACTATTATTGGGATCCCTTAGGGTATTTAAGGTTTTGACCCCTCATTCACATGGAGTACTCCCTCTATTTTATTATTATAACACGTGTTGAGGCATTGGTTGTTATGTGGGCACATCCTCATACCAAACCCTAGTCATTTTACTATTCCTAATGTGGTCTATCTCTATGATAGTGGAGCAATCCCTTTGTCAGCGTATTTTATTGTATTTTTGGAGGTTTCATGGACGATCTTCCTTTGGAGACTAATCTATGTGGTCCTATCATTGATATTGCATTGTCAAATGACCAAGAACAAGGCAGTCACTTTTGGTTGGACAATGACATATGGCATCTACACTTATTTGTCCATTGTGTCATCTTATTTGATTCATTTAGGGTTTTTAACTTGTCATAGTTAGTTGGAGGATACTATTGTCTATTCCTTCTTAGGAGAGATCGAACATCACTTCTGAATATTATTATTTAATTTGAGGAGGATTGGGCTTTAAATCTATATAAGATGATCCCGTCCTCTTGTAATGGTTGTTGATGGTTAGAAGCAAATCTAGTTCTCTTGATTTTTGGCTTGCAAAAGAAATCTATTGATTGGCTATGTGATAAGTGAAGCTTAATCTTTATGCGTGGTATTCTCATCTTCATATTTGGCTAGTTTATGCGCTGGAAATCTTGCTTCAAGTTGCTGCAATAAGAGTTTACAGTCTAAGAGTGGTTTGCTTACTTGTAAAAGGACTTATGATGAGATGCATTCGATCTGAGACTTAGCTGATTTTATTTAAAGTTTACATGATTTATAATATATCATTTCATTGGAACTCAGCCAACTGCCTTAAATCTGCCTCCATTAGTAATTGTATGCATCTTGAAACATCAAACATTACTCT
Organism: Pinus albicaulis; assembly: GCA_034641835.2. Classification (NCBI taxonomy): domain Eukaryota; kingdom Viridiplantae; phylum Streptophyta; class Pinopsida; order Pinales; family Pinaceae; genus Pinus; species Pinus albicaulis. Next base: position 303,890,346 of record CM076569.1, read on the forward strand.
AATCTATTATCCATTACTAGCCCTCTTTGTTGCTTCATGACTCCATATGTCCTTTGGAACTTTTGGCACTAGTTTTGCTCCCATCAATTGCCTTTAAAAGCAATCTAATAGATCAAATAAAAATCTGTTTTATGCAAGCATCTCTTTAATCACCTTTGAAGCTCTTTTCTGTAAGCTTTAGTAACCCAACCCTAGGGACACCTCCCTTGTATTGGAGAAGAGATGGTCTTAAGAAGGGGAGTTGTTGAGGTGACAGTGGCATCCCTCTTGATTTATTTTTATCCTGGCACCCAATCTTTGGACTTTGAATCTAAACTGTAAGATTTATTGGTAACATTTTGGCGTTATTGCCAAAGAGAAAGTCCATTTCCTGAAAATCCAAAGTTAAGCTTCATAAATTTTTATGAGCTTGAGTTTTAAGGTTCAATATAAAATTTCATCTAGTGACTCCACATGGTAAAATATTTAGCCCAAGAGATAATCTACAAGGAGCTCTTCCTGAGGCAAAGTTCATCTAATTCGTGAGCCGGAGAAATGTTATAGAATATGAGTGAATAAGCAAGCCCAAGAAGCACAAAGCACAAATAGGCTACATCATGAGCTTGTTGAAGACACATAATTCCTTTTTGCAAGTGATGTAGGATATTCAAACTTGCTCAATGGAGGTGCCTTGACCTTGGGTATGGGCATGGGCCATTGAATTGAGACTTATTTGGTGGTTATGGAGCATTATATTACACTTTTATGGAACTGTTTTAGAGTAGACACCCCCTTTGGGTGGTTTTTATGTCACCACTTTGGGGACATTTTTGACCTTGGAGGATTACTAGGAGTGAAGACATGCACTTTAGCTTAAGTTGCTTGCTGACCTACATATCTTAAGAGCCTTTGGAGGCTGTATGTGGCATCATTCACCCTTCTTGGAGGAGACAACCTCTATCCTATGGCTTGACCACTTTTATTTTATTATTGTTTTAGAATAGTTAGTTGTAAATTTGTCTTTCTTAAGCTAGATCCAAGGAATCACATGAGATATTATTAGTTTATTGTAAAGGAAGTTTTGCATCACTCTATATAAAGAGATGCACTTTTTCATTTTCACACATGGTTGGATTTTTGGGAGCACTCTATCATTAGAGCTTAATTGGCATATATTTCTTGGAGCATTTATGGTGTAAAGGATTCATTCTTTGTGGATGAATGTTCTCAATTCTCGAAGCTCCTCTTGCTTAGTTTATTTGGTACATAACGATTAATCATGGAATGTTCAAGTTTTCTACAATCCTTTCAAGATCAATCCATTGAAGAATAACTTTATCACTTGGAAGGAAGAAGCCTAGGGTTTGTCTTCCTTCATCTTTTGCTGATTTGGTGATCATTTAGTACCATGGTCTGTCTTTCTTCATGATTACTTGGCAGTATTAACTGATTTCATCAAGTCATAGTTGATTTTGGATGGTGAAGGTTTACCATTGAAGGCTCCCTCCTTGTAGACCTTGAATTCATTGTTGATCTTAATTGGGTCCAAGATTATTTTTCCTCTTGGTTGTAGTCTCAAACCCTAATCCTTGAAGAAAATAAGCCAACCTTTGGAGAGAATCCTCTTGACCTCATTGCCATTTGATTCACCTTAACTTCATTTCCATAGATTGATTTGGCACTAATCTCTATGTCCCTCCACCACTTATTCTAAAAACTCCAAAACCCTGTTTTACTAAGGCTACTCTCAACTTCACCTTGTGCCTTATTACTTGGTCTTAGTAATCCTAGTAGGGACATAGCCCTTGATCCAAAAGAGGGCTGGCCTGTAATGCATAGGATAGGTTGCTAAGGTGACAATAGTGAATGTCCTATAGGTTTCCCCATGGATTATAACTTGTGGATTAGGGCTTTTATCATTTCGTATAATTTAGGTAGTAACACGCAAAAAATAGAATTTCATACCCAGTCAAAATTCAATAAACTTAACAATTCTCAAGATTTTATAATTTGTAGGATTGCAACATTGTCATTTTATTCTATCATGTATGAGGGTACGGGATTGGCATATAATCAAAAGCACCAAACCCTATATGTACCTCGTTGTTGGTGGTGTTGATTGTTGAATTTCTTTGTCACGACCTCAACAAAAATGTATCCTTCACTCAAAACCAAAATCATTGATTAGGCATGTTAACCTTTTTCTACCATATTTTTAGGCTTGGATTAGGTAGTTTCATCAAAATTGGGTGGTTTTGACTAATACCCTTGGAGTATCGAGGTGGAGGCAAAGGCTAGACAAGGGGCAAATGGTGATACTTATTACTAAGGATGAAGATTCAGTTATAAGAAATGGTGGAACATTGCTTGTCATTTATGTTTGCCATTGAAATGTTCTTTCTCATATATTCATAATGCTTTCTTTTAAATTTTCAATATAATGTATTATTTATAAAACAACACATTATATATACTATATAGATTATGTTTCTGATTTACAAATTTTTTGGGGATCACATTTCCAAACCATTTTCATTCTAGAAACTCATACCCATCTCCCCATACCTTGCAACCTAGACTCAAAGAATGTGAATGAAACCTCAATCTATGCATTATGATAAAATGAAACTCCTCATCAAGTGTGCCAAGAGCATGTATCCATGTGCAAACGACCAACTCACCTCAAAGCAATGGTGAAAAGTGGGATGACCTAAGAAAATGTGTATCAAGGGTGAAACGTCCCACTAAAGCCATGTGAACAAACCCAAAACCATGTGCTGTAATATAAAACCACATTTCAATACCATCAACCATCTCCAAAACCATTGTGCACAAAAACCAATACAAATTCCAAATGTGGAGTAAACCAAGCACTATCTCAAGAGAAAACAATTTGGCAATAAAAACACAAGACTTAGGGAAACCCTTAGTTGATGGTTATCCCTCTCCAAATGTGCTAGGTGGAAATCAATTGTGTAAATGTATGCAAGGCCTTCTTCAAAGCTATCGCTCCTCCAAAGATGCAAGGATTGATGCTTAATGAACTACTATGTATCAATAGCAGCAACAAAATAGGCCTTCTAACAACATATTCCAACGGTAGCCTGCTTGGTCAAGGTAGTCAAACCAAATTAAAATCCTCATGCTATATGAGGGGTAGCACTTAGAAACAATGTTCCACCAAGACTCCGATGCGGGAAGAGGCACAAGGGGGACGTGTGGGAGTACACTCAAACTTTAGGGAAATTTTGGGGGTGTGGGGGGAGGTTGGGGTATATAATTTTTAATATATATATATATATATATATAATTCAAATTCATAATCAATAATGAAAGCATAAATGGAGTAATAGTAATACATTGAAATTTGATCCACACATAACATTTAAATTCATAATTGAATCAAATAATGACATACATTGATCAATCCTTATCATTCATTTTGATACATACATCATTCATAGGATATACTCATCATTCATCCATACCATGAGATTCAATAATAAAATTCGATAATGAAATATTTAAATACATTGATCCATATCATTCATCATTCATTATTCTACAATCTACATGTGAAAATTCCTACTCCCAGAATCCTATTGCAACAAAGTGATATTACTTCTCCTACTTGATAAATTATACAAGTTATTTACTGTGTTCTACAAGTGAATATTGAAGCAAATACACTGCAACCTTCACTAAATAAACTGCAGAAACAAGATCTGAGTGAGAAAATTAAACACATACGACACCGTTATTTTTGGACTAAGTCCCCGGAAAAACCCAATACGGGAAAACCGGTGCAGTAGTCAAGGGTTTGTATTATTAAGCAATAGTTCTGAATACAATCTAGGATGCCTTCCATACAGAGAAAATAACTGACAAAGAGTTAGTGAAAAAATCATCTCACACTAACACTGGAGATCCGACACTTACCCAACCCTGAATTGACAAGCCCCAAACTGCCTTTGCAGCCTCTGCGTCACTCTGGCTGGGGACTATGTCACTCCCTTCGGCTGCTCTTTCTGTTGGTTGGATGTTGATCTTCTGCCCCTCCGGTCTCACACCCTGGCTCTCTGGCACTGGATCTAACTGATCCTCAGAAAAATTGCAGATCTCTTCAGAGGCTCTGCGCTATCTCTGCGTGGCTCTACACTACCAGCATAGCCCCTACGCTGCCTCTTCTGCATCCTCTTCTCTTCCTTCTTTGTGATGTATTCCCGGTTCAGGAAAGATTTCCAACCGGAACTATCTCTGCCCCTCACTGCAAGAATCAACTTGATCAATCCTTCGGCTACTCTCTTAAGAAATCAATCTCTACACTCTCTCCCGATGTGTTTTTTAAATGCCCATCGAAGTCCTTATAATCTTCTCGTTGAGAAATCAACAACCCAGATTAGATTCTAATCAATGGCTCAGATCATATTGACTCGATCTCCGTCTTTTTCTAGAAGTTTCACACCCAGTTCTATTAATACAATTTAATTATTTTAATTCCCTAAGTTTAGACTTAGGCTTCAATTAAAAATAATTAATTATTTTAATAGAACCACATTCGAGTGGAATTTCCCAAAACGCTTTCTGGGTATTTTGGAATACATGTGCCTAAGCCTCCTTGCAAATTTGAGACTTAGAGCACATCTGATGCTACCAAAAATCAACACTCCCTCTTAGCAAGGAATGTGCTCTAGTAATGCATCCTACTGAAGCATTACACTGATTTTGTAACATCTCCCTCTGCGCTGTTGATGTCTGACAGTGTTGCCAACCAACTGCTGTGCTGCTGCATCTATGCTACCAACTACATCTGCACTGCAAATCTGTTTTTGTTGCAACAGAAAAACATCCAAAATAATGAACTAAGTGTTCAACATGGTGCATCTGATACTGAAGATCTGACTGTTGCTAGTCTTTGCGCTAACCCTCTGAAGCTGTTGACTCTGCGCTGTGCCTTACTGCACTATTGCCAACTCTGCTCTGCGTTGCTCACTCTGGCGTTCTCTAGCCATTGCACTGTCACTCTGGCACTCCTCTGCACCAATTGACACTGGTTCATCCTGCTACTTCTGATATGGGCTCCCATAGCAAGGTATTGATCCAAGAGGTGGACTCCTCACGGATCCTGCCCAACTGCAGCTCTTTTGAACTATAGTTCTAGATCACCCCAATTCTCCCTTGGAGATATATGGGCAATCATGGCGAACTCCTCCTCCTCGATCCTAACAGTTGCAGCTTGCGGATCATGCTTCTCGTCCTTGTTCTTCTTGAGAGGACACTAAGCAGCGTAGTGACCCATCTCATCACACCAGAAACACTTGACATTTGAGATGTCCTTTTTTCGCATCCGCTGCCCCTCGAATGCAAGGGCTGCAATCTCTTCCTCCTCCTTAGGCTTCGACCCACTGCTGCTACTACCATGGAGTTTACACTTGATCTATCTCCCTGTTGATTTTCTTGTGTGATGGGGTAGCATCAGATATGCTCTAGCTCCCACAATTTGTGGAGGGACTAGAGTACATGAGATCTCCAATACCCAGAAAGGGATTTGGGAAATTTCATCCGGTTTGGGAGATATTAAATTAATTAAGGACCCTATGTCTAACTTAGGAAAAATTGAAAGATTAAAGTTTATTAAATTAAACATGTGATGAAATTGTCTTAAGCCACATGGATCAAGCTTTCTTTTAATCTTAGCCATTGATTCAAGATCTAATCATGGCCATTGGTTTCTCAACGAGAAAAGTATAAAGGAAAGGCTTGTGGTCATTTAACGAAGACACACAGAAGCAGAGCAGTAAAGCTACGTTGAGATTCTAGGGCAGGGTTTGCTAAGAATTCTCAGAAGTGTTTTAGTTGCAGAGAGGGGAGTTTAGGCAAAGGGGATGGTTTGATCCCAGTGCCTAGAATCAGCAAGAGGCAGAGAGCATCTTCCAAAGCAGAGAAGCAGGAGCAGTAGCAACAGAGAGGGCAACAGCTGCGCAGCGCAAAGGCAACTTCAACTATGCTGGTGATGTGTAGTCTCTCCCAGGGCAGCGTTAGGCAGCAGGAGACCCTCAAGGGTTACGCATAGACCCTCCAAGGCAGCGTAGGGTCTGCGTCACCCAATCTGAGGTTACACAGCCCTCTCCAGGCCAACGTAGAGGGACGTAGAGGCTGGTACAGGGGCTTAAGGGGCAGTGCTAGGGTTTCTAGGGCCAATATTTGGCCGAGTCCGGTAAATCCCATTTGAGGGTATGGATCAGTTAATATTCTTGGCTTCAGAACAGCAGGTGAGCTGCAGATCTACATTTTCTCTGTTGGCTTTTCCAGATCTGGAACCTAGATTTGTTGTATTCAGAAAACTCCTAATAATAAAAACCCTCCAGCAGCCAGTAGACCGGTTTTCCCGCATTGGGTTTTTCCGGGGACTATTGTTTAGAAAATCCTTGTGTCACTTTGTCTATGTGTGCATGTACTTTTTCTAGATCTGAATTGGTGAAAGTCTGTTATGTTTTTTGCTTCAATATTAATCTGAATTTTTAGCTTAATAACTTAATTAAGTAGGAGGAGCATAACCAGATCTAACAATAGATTTCTACATAAGTAACATTCAGAAATTTTCACACTCGCCTCATCTCTTCCTACTGAAGAGCGGCCCACATCGTTTCCCAATTAGGCAACCTTTCTTTGCCTATGATGCTCTAAATAAAGACTTGCCATTATTCTGAGACTGAATTTAGGGCCAATCTTACCATCTTCGTGGCCTTAGGCGTTGATCTGACAACTTCCAACTGATCTCGGGTTTCCTAAAGCTTTGCAAGGAATGGATCAATACATTCTCCCTTCTGCATCCTCATAGATCACATCTCCTGCAAGTACATCTTCCGTTGCTCGAAAGATCCTTGATACAATGTCGCTAAGGCATCCCACATCTCCTTGGCAGTCGCTTTGCCAGCAATGTGACATACTACATGATCCCTCACTCCGTCGAGGATCAAACGCTTAGATTTCGCCATATTCTTGTTGTAGGATTTCAACAAGTCTACATATACGGGGACAACTATCACATTCTCGATAAAGGCCTTGAGATCATGCTCATCTAATAGACAAGCGATCCTTGCATGCCAGATCACATAGTTGGAGGCACCCTCCAACCGATCTTGATCTCTCAGCCCATTAACTGCCATCTCTGCCAACAAAACAAAAATTTGAACTGATCCCTCTCTCCTCTGCGCAGCTGTTATGCTAGCCTATGCACTCCATGCTAGAGTATGTAGATCTACTCCTCGCTATTGTTGCTCCACAGCTGAGAAATAGAATTCCTTGGCTCGGAATTCACTGCGGAAGAAATTCCCTCAAAAAGTGTCTTCTTCCTTCCTTGGACGCTTTTTTGCCCCAACAAATGCTGCACAAAAACTGTGTCCCACGCGGAGATTGCTCTATGCTAAATATTCTGCTGTGCTGCTCCCTCTGCCGCTGACAAATCACAAATTTCTCTACCGCTGACAAATCACAAACTGGAAATCTTACCTCTCTGTCGACTCACTCAGAGAGATTTTCCTCAAGAATCTTTCCCTCTTGGCCTGGACTACGCAAATCCTTGGGGAATCGATCTGCTGCCTACGCAGCTATTCGATCTCCCTCTCTCTTCAATGCTAAGTTCTTCCGGTCTGCTCTCTTGCTTCACCTACACTGCTCTGAAACCATGTGAAAATTCCTACTCCCAGAATCCTATTGCAGCAAACTAATATTACTTCTTCTGCTTGATAAATTATATAAGTTATTTACTGTGTTCTACAAGTAAATACTGAAGAAAATACACTGCAACCTTCACTAAATAAACTGTGGAAAATATATGCAGAAACAAGATCTAAGCAAGAAAATTAAACACACATGACACCGTTATTTTTGGACTAAGTCCCTGGAAAAACCCAATATGGGAAAACCGGTGCAGCAGCTGAGGGTTTGTATTATTAAGCAGTAGTTTTAAATACAATCTAGGATGCCTTACTGGCCATTCATACAGAGAAAATAATTAATAGAGAGTTAGTGAGAAAATGATCTTACACTAACACTGGAGATCTGACACTGACCCAACCCTGAATTGACAAGCCCCACGCTGCCTCTGCACAGATCTACGTCACTCTGGCTGGGGACTGCGTCACTCCCTTCGGTTGGTCTTTCTACTGGCTAGATGTTGATCTTCTGCCCCTCTGGTCTCACACCCTGGCTCTCTGGCACTGGATCTGATTGTTCCTCAACAAAATTGCGGATCTCTTCGAAGGCTCAGCGTTGCCTCTGCGTGGCTTTGTGCTGCCTAGCATAGCCCCTACGTTGCCTCTTCTGCGTCCTCTTCTCTGCCTTCTCTGCGATGTATTCCTGGCTCAAGAAAGAATTCCAACTGGAACAATCTCTGCCCCCATTGCATGAATCAACTCGATCAATCCTTCGGCTGCTCTGCTTTGCTCTCTTAAGAAATTGATCTCTAAACTCTCTCCCGATGTGTTTTCCAAATGCCCATAGAAGTCCTTCTTATAATCTTCTCGTTGAGAAATCAACGACCCAGATTAGATTCTAATGAATGGCTCAGATCATATTGACTCGATCTTTGTCCTTTTCTAGAAGTTTCACACCCAGTTCTATTAATACAGTTTAATTATTTTAATTCCCTAATTTTAGACTTAGGCTTCCATTAAAAAGAATTAATTATTTTAATAGAACCCCATCCGGGTGGAATTTCCCAAAATGCTTTTTGGGTACTTTGGAATAGATGTGTCTAAGCCAGTGTGGAAAAATTCGGAATCCCGAATTTTTCCCTGAGCCGACTTTATCGGCCGACTTTTTGCCGACTTTTTTATCTCTGAAAAAAGTCGCGATTTTATCCTTGAAATCCCGACTTTTTGCTGACTTTTTCCAAAAAATCGTGAGTGAGGTAATTTCTTTAATAATTTTTTTTTTTTGAAAAAATCGAGATTTTTTCCAAAAAATCGAGATTTCTTCCAAAAAATCGAGATTTCTTCCAAAAAGTTGGGATTTTTTCAAAATATGAATATTTTTGTATTTTTTTTAGTTTTGTCGACTTTTTGCCAACTTTTTCAAAAAACTCCCGACTTTGTCGAGTTTTTCAACTTTTGCACCCTTGTCGATTTAATCTCGACTTCGACTTTTTCCACATTGGTCTAAGCCTCCCTACAAAATTTGAGACATAGAGCACATCTGATGCTACCAGAAATCAACACTACATTGATTTAACAATTAAATCCATCATTCATCATTCTAGAATCTAAATTGAAAGCAAAACAAACTAATATATTAGTATTACTATATACTATATACTAGATAATGAAGTTTGAAAACTAAAATAGTGAATTACTAAAGTCAAAATTTATATAACTCAAAGTCTCAAACTCAAAAATAGTTAAGAGTGAGGAATCAAGAATTAGTCTGAGGTCATCAATATCTAGTATCACAACTAAAAGTTAAAACTAAAAAGTAAAAATGGATAATGAGCCTTGAAAATAAAATCAACATCAAGGACTCAATCTCAATGATTGGTCCTCTACATCCATCTGCTGCGTGAAGTCATCGGGACCATCAATGGGAATGTCGCTATTAAAGTCAAAGTCACTCTCTTGAGTAACCAACCGAACTCCAACCAAACCATGCTGCAACAAGCAAGATAATTTGGGAAATGAATAGGTAAGTTAACCTAGGTAACTTTTTAATGTTTAGTTTAGCTTTATTTTTTATTTTAAGTTATGTTTTATAACTTTTATTTATTTATTTTTAATACATGAATTTTCAAATTTTTATTATATTACGAGTCATTAGAAAAATTCAAGGGGGGACGTGTCCTGACGCAGTCACTCCGCTGAAAGTCAAACTCTCCCCTTATTCGATGCCCTCGTTCTCTGTCTCCCCATGGTCCCCTTTTATTCGTCGGCAAGGTTATTCATCAATTTTGAGAAAATTGATAAATAAACATAATTGGTAGCTTTTATTATATTGCAGTCCCGGCTTATATATATATATATATATATATATATATATATATATATATATATATATTCCCCTATATATTCACCCTATAATAAACCTTCACCCTTTTAAGGTATTATTATTATGAGCCGACGGAATAATATATCAATGATTTATAACCAGTGTTCCACGGGGTCGCGTCCCCCAGGGTCGGGTGCGCGCACCCCTCGCACCCGGGACGGGGAGTCTCCTGGGGGTGCGTTTCCTCGCGCACCCTTTTTGGGGAGCCTTGGGGAGACGCAAGGGGGTGCGTTTCCCCAGTGTGGGGGACGCGACTCCCCGCGACTCCCCGCGACTCCCCAAAAAGGGTGCTTCTTGGCGTCCCCCTTTTGAAGGGGGACGCGACTCCCCGCGACTCCCCAAAAAGGGTGCTTCGAAAAGAAAAGAAAAAATTGTAAGTTTAAAAAAAGTTTACTATTCATTATTCAATGATTCATTTCATTTCTAGCTCTTCGACCTCCAGCTGACCTCTGCTACTTCGACCTTGACCTCTCTGTGTCCTTGATGTTGATTTTATTTTCAGTGCTAATTAATAAATTATCTATTTTTACTTTTCAGTTGTTGACCTCACACTGATTCCTAACTCTTGACTCTTAACTATTTTTGAGTTTGAAACTTTGAGTTATATAAATTTACTATTTACTATTTACTATTTAGTGTTTAAAGTTCAAACTTAGTATCTACTATCTACTTCTAGTATGTTTTGCTTTCAATTTCGATTCTAGAATGATGAATGATGAAATTAATTTTTAAATCAATGTACATTGTAGATTGTAGAATGATGAATGATGAATGATATGGAATCATGGATCAATGTATTTGAAGATTTCATTATTGAATTTATTTATTGAATGATCAATGATTATGGATGAATATTAGAATAATGAGTATGTCACATGAATGATGTATGTATCAAAATGAAAGATGAGGATGGATCAATGTATGTCATTATTCAATTCAATTATGAATTTAAATTTTATCATGTGTAGATCAAATTTCAATTTTCAAAGTATTTACTATTGGTATTCATATTAGTATATAGTATGTAGTATATTATTATTAGTCTATTTAATATTTATGCTTTCATTATTTATTATTTAACAATGAATATGAACTTGAATTATATATATATATATATATATATATATATATAATAAAAAATTATATACCACGACGACTCCCCGCACCCCCGAAATTTCCCTAAAATTTCAGGGTACTCCCACACGTCCCCCCTGTGCGTCTCCCCGCACCTGCGTCTCCCCGCACCAGAGTCTTGGTGGAACATTGTTTATAACAATAACCTTTGTAATAATATGTGGGTCCAACCACCTCAGCCTAGCGAACCAATCAACAATGGCGTCGTACCTTGGTTAATTATCGTGCATCTCCATCACGCGAGGGCCATCTAATGGCCTGCTCGGAGATCAATGGCCTGTATAGATTCCGCTGCGTGTCCCACGACGGTCCTTTAACGCGCGAAATGGTGGTTTTGTGGGACGTCCCATCCACCACGTGTCATCCTCTCAGTGGAATCGCTCCACGACCCAGCGATACCGCCTTCGTGCCAAAGGTGGTGCGGAATGGGGAAATCCACCGTTGTAATTCCACTCTGGTTTTCTACAGTATTTTCCTCGTTTAATGTATCGGTTTGTGCTATATTGGCTATTCTCCGCGTGTTAACCGGTTTAATTCTTCGGTGGAGGAATTTAGTTACAAATAGACAAGCTATCTCGCATTAGTGGGAATTCCACCCATGAACAAAGTCCACGACGCATGCGCTGTGATTGGGATTTAATACGCAAAGACCATTCGAACCATTAAGAGACACAATACACAGAGGGGGGGAACTGTATGGCAGTATTATATACGCACAGTCTACAATCGCTTCACGATTAAACAAATTTACTCAGAAATACCAATTTGAGACAAATTGATAATCAAATGGGAACAAAATTCACTCAGTCGGAAGCAATTGCACAACACAGAATTTATTGTATAAACCTTTCTTCTGTCCTCCCTCTCCCTCTTACATCGGAAGCATACATTTATATACAAAATCTCATGACTCTTCGGTTCCTCTGTGAGGACCGTTCTAGAATTCAACAGTCTAATTAGAACAATTCGACTAACTGGACTCTGACAGCTAGACTAACTGGCTATTGAACTTCTACGGCTCCAACTGAAATAATAATACAATCAGCTAAGGTGAAGACACCTAGCTGTAGCAATTTGACTGTTTTTCAACCCTCCTAGCCACAACATGTGGACAACCTCCTACATTGCTGGCTAGTGCCTAATGCTCCTGCATCAGACTCCCGAGGGCAATCTTCTTCATGGGCTCCTGTCCATGAGCTCCTCCACTAATCTGCCCATCTTCTGCAACACTTCTTCAGTCATCCAAGTGGCATCTTCCTCTGGCTTATCCTTCCATTTGATCAAGTACTGATAGTATTCTTGTCCTCTGGTCCTTCTGAATGGTATCTTATCCAATATCTTCTCTGGTTGCAATGGTTGTGTTGTAGGTAGTTGTTCTTTCCACTCAATATGTTCCCTGTCTGCTGATCTGTCCTTTGCACCATCATCTTCATACTTGTACAAATCTGCAACATTAAAAATGGGAGATATTCCAACATCAGGTGGCAATTCAATCTCATAAGCATTTGCAGAAAACTTCCTAAGTATCTTGCAGGGCCCAATCTTTTTGAACTTCAATTTGTTGTACTGCTTCTTTGGGAACCTCTCCTTCCTCAAGTGTGCCAAAACCAAGTCTCCTACTTCAAAGTGAACTTCTTTTCTACTCAAGTCTGCTCTATTTTTGTATTTGATGCTGCTGCCTTGCAGTTGTTGTTTCACTTGTTCATGTATGGCCTGGATCTCTGAAGCAAATTCTTCACCATCTGCACTCCTTAACTCTGATCTTCCCAGATTTCTTAATTCTGATATTCCTCTGGGATGCATTCCATAAACAATATGAAATGGACTCTACCCTGTGCTTCTGTTTGGTGAATCATTATATGCATATTCTGCCTGAGGCAAAATATGATCCCACTGCTTGGGATGTTCTCCTGCAAGACTCCTCAACAAATTTCCCAAACTCCTATTCACGACCTCAGTTTGTCCATCAGTCTGGGGATGATAAGCTGAGCTGAAACTCACTTTAGTGCCAAGTTTCTTCCATAGTGTCCTCCAAAAATGACCCACAAATCTGGTGTCTCTGTTTGAAACAATACTCTTGGGAAACCCATGCAATCTAACAACTTCTTTGAAAAACAAGTTAGCAACATGGGTGGCATCACTAGTTTTATAGCATGGAATAAAATGTGCCATTTTGGAGAATCTGTCTACCACAACGAAGACTGCATCAATCTTGCAATTCTTCACAAACTTGTCCACTTATGTTCTCATCTTGGGCCAGAAATAAAAGTGACTCAGTTGTTCATAAGTCTTGTCAGTACCAAAGTGTCCAGCAAGTCCACCACTATGCTTTTCTTTGATCAAATTTTCTCTCATGGAACATTTTGGTATACACAGTTGGTTTTTTCTAAATAACAAGTCCTCCTGCAGGAAATAGTCCAGCCACTGACTTCTATATGTCAAAACAGGGTTACTACATGCCTCAAATGCTTCTCTAAAATCTGGATCTGTTTTATATAATTCTTTGAGAAAATCGAATCCTGCAACTTCAAAATTAGTCTCTTGAACAAGCAAATGTCTCCTACTCAAAGCATCAACTACTTTATTGGCTTGGCCACTTATATGTTTCAAAACAAAATTAAAACTTTGGAGATACTCAACCCATTTAGCATGCTTATGTTTCAACTTGGGCTGCTGTACAATATACTGCAAAGCATGATTGTCAGAATACAATACAAACTCCCTGGACATCAAATAATGTCTCCACTTCTTCAGTGTTTGAACAATTGCATAGAATTCCTTCTCATAAGAGGAATATTTTCTCCTGGTATCATTCAACTTCTCACTGAAATAGGCTACAGGCCTATCATCCTGACTCAAAACAGCTCCAATGGCCTCCCCATTGGCATCACATTTTACTTGAAATGGTTTGGTGAAATCAGGCAGAATTAAAACAGGCTTCTCTGTTATCTTTTGCTTCAAAACTTTAAAATTTCTCTCTGCTTCAACAGTCCACTTAAATGGTTGTTTGCTCTTCTTTATGGTCTCAATTATGGGTGCATTAATCTTACTAAAGTTTCTTATAAACTTTCTGTAAAAACTAGCAAGTCCATGGAAACTTCTTACCTCAAAAACATTCCTGGGTGAAGGCCACTCCAAAATTGCCTTAACCTTTTCTGGGTCCATCTTCAATCCTTCTGCAGAAACAACGAAACCCAAATACACCAACTCTTCCTTCATGAATGAACATTTCTTCAAATTTATCAGCAGCTTCTCCTGGTGCAGCTTCTTCAAGACATGATTAAGATGCCTTAAATGTTCTTCTCTAGTTCTGCTGAAAACTAATATATCATCCAAAGTTACTATCACAAATTTACCAATGAACTCTTTCAATACTTCATTCATAATTCTCATAAAAGTGCTAGGTGCATTTGACAACCCAAAAGGCATTACCATCCATTCATACAGCCCTTCATTTGTTTTAAAGGCAGTTTTCCACTCATCACCCTCTCTTATCCTAATCTGATGGTATCCACTCTTCAAATCTATCTTTGAGAAATATTTAGCACCACTCAAACAATCCATTAAATCCTCAATTCTGGGCAAAGGGAATCTATACCTGATTGTGATCTTATTAATTTCTCTGGCATCAGTACACATCCTCCAGCCTCCATCCTTCTTTGGGCTCAAAACTGCTGGTACTGCACATGGACTCGGACTTTCTCTGATCAGTCCCTTGTCCACCAATTCCTATACTTGTTTCCTGATTTCTTCATTTTCCTTGGGAGTCATTCTGTAGGCTGCCTTATTTGGCAGATTTGAACCGGGGATAAAATCTATCTGATGGCTGATCTTTCTCACAGGTGGCAATTCATCAGGTAGATCATCCACAACAATGTCACAGTAATTGTCTAGCATCTCTTGGATTTCTATTGGCAAATCAGACATCTTTGTAGAAGTAAGAACTACTTTTGGTTTGCAAACTAAAGCAAAGCTTACCTCTTCTTCTTCTATCTGCTGCAGATATTCTTTCCCGCTCAGCAACAAGGTCTTTGGATCAATCACTCTGCTGGATGGCTCTCCTTCTTCCATGGGTATCAATATATGATGTACCCCATCTTTGAAGAACTTGTAAGTGTTCTTCTTGCCATCATGCACTGCTGCTCTGTCAAACTGCCAAGGTCTACCCAGCAGTATATGACACACATCCATGGGCATTACATCACACAAAACCTTGTCCTTGTATTTGCCCATTTGCAGCTCTATCTCACACTGTTCTTTCACAATCAGCTGGTGCCCTTTATGCAGCCAGGACACCCTGTAGGGAGTGGGGTGCTCCCTAGTCTTCAGCTTCAGTTTTTCTATCACCTCAGTGGAAACCAAATTGTCTGTGCTGCCACTATCAATGATTAGCTGGCAGCATTTCCCTTGGACTTTGCATATGCTCCTAAACAAAGTCTTCCTTTGTGCAGGTTCAGTGACTTCTTTGGTTTGTTTCAACAAGACCTTATTAACTACCAAGGACTCTCCCCTCTCTGGAAGAAATTTTTCTTCAATTTCTGCTTCTTCTTCAACCTGGGCAACAACAGCATTTCTTGGACCAGCACCCACATTCTCTGGACACTCATAGTGCTTATGTCCCACTCCCTGACATCTATAACACCTCAACTCTCTGCCTCTGCCTCTGCCTCCTCTTCCTTTTCCTCTGTAAGAATCCCTTCTGCCCCTTGCATCATCCTCTGTAGATGCATTCTGAGGTGAGCTACTGTTAGCTCCATCCCTGGGTGTAGGCTTTCCTCTACCACCCTGACTTCCCTTCCCACGGAAAGTACCTCTCTTCTTGGCAGACTGTTTCCTCAAGAGTTTCTCCTCTGCTTTCAAGGCCATCTGATAGGCCTCTTCCACTGTCTTAGGAGACAGAAGACCAATCTCATCTTGGATTTCCAGTCTGAGACCATTCACATATCTAGTAGTCTTCTCTGGTGTATCTTGGAATTGCCCAGCTCTTATGCTAACTCTGTAGAATTCTTTTGTGTATTCTTTTACTGTCAGCAACCTCTGTCTCAGGTTCTGCATTTGTCTATATAATGTCAGCTGATAATCACTGGGTAAGAATTTACCTTTTAGTTTAGCCATCATTCTGGTCTAGCTCTTGATAGGTTGCTTGCCAACTCTCCTCCTTTCTGCCTGCACTCCATCCCACCAAAGTGCAGCATGTCCTTTCAGCTTTGTTACTGCAAACTTGACCTTTTTATCTTCACTTATTTCTTCATAATCGAAGCACTTGTTTAATTCATTTATCCAGTCTACCAGCTCTTCTGGATTCAGTCCCCCTACATAGCTCGACACTTCAATTCTGGGCTTAACTGCAGATCCCATAACAGTTCTCAGGAGCCTCATGTCAGGAGGAATTTCAACATTTTCCTCAGCTTCTTCCGTTTCAGGTTCGCTGATGTCTTCAGGATCTCTGGTTTGTCTTTGTTCCATAGCATCTAGTTTGGCCTCGACCCTCTACAACATTCCCAACACCTCAGCGTTGGCAACAGGTCTTCCCCTGCCAGCACCTCTACCAACTCGGATTGCCATGTCAGCAAAATAACGTCAACCTGGCTTTGATACCACAAATGACGCAGTCACTCCGCTGAAAGTCAAACTCTCCCCTTATTTGATGCCCTCGTTCTTTGTCTCCCCGTGGTCCCCTTTTATTCGTCGACAAGGTTATTCATCAATTTTGGGAAAATTGATAAATAAACATAATTGGTAGCTTTTATTATATTGCAGTCCCGGCTTATATATATATATATATTCCACTATATATTCACCCTATAATAAACCTTCACTCTTTTAAGGTATTATTATTATGAGCCGACGGAATAATATATCAATGATTTATAACAATAACCTTTGTAATAATATGTGGGTCCAACCACCTCAGCCTAGCGAACCAATCAACAACGGCGTCGTACCTTGGTTAATTATCGTGCATCTCCGTCACGCGAGGGCCGTCCGATGGCCTGCTCGGAGATTAATGGCCTGTATAGATTCCGCTGCGTGTCCCACGACGGTCCTTTAACGCGCGAAATGGTGGTTTTGTGGGACGTCCCATCCACCACGTGTCATCCTCTCAGTGGAATCGCTCCACAACCCAGCGATATCGCCTTCGTGCCAAAGGTGGTGCGAAATGGGGAAATCCACCGTTGTAATTCCACTCTGGTTTTCTACAATATTTGCCTCGTTTAATGTATCGGTTTGTGCTATATTGGCTATTCTCTGCGTGTTAACCAGTTTAATTCTTCGGTGGAGGAATTTAGTTACAAATAGACAGGCTATCTCGCGTTAGTGGGAATTCCACCCATGAACAAAGTCCACGACGCATGCGCTGTGATTGGGATTTAATACGCAAAGACCATTCGAACCATTAAGAGACACAGTACACAGAGGGGGGGAACTGTATGGAAGTATTATATACGCACAGTCTACAATCGCTTCACGATTAAACAAATTTACTCAGAAATACCAATTTGAGACAAATTGATAATCAAATGGGAACAGAATTCACTCAGTCGGAAGCAATTGCACAACACAGAATTTATTGTATAAACCTTTCTTCTGTCCTCCCTCTCCCTCTTACATCGGAAGCATACATTTATATACAAAATCTCATGACTCTTCGGTTCCTCTGTGAGGACCGTTCTAGAATTCAACAGTCTAATTAGAACAATTCGACTAACTGGACTCTGACAGCTAGACTAACTGGCTATTCAACTTCTACGGCTCCAACTGAAATAATAATACAATCAGCTAAGGTGAAGACACCTAGCTGTAGCAATTTGACTGTTTTTCAACCCTCCTAGCCACAACATGTGGACAACCTCCTACATTGCTGGCTAGTGCCTAATGCTCCTGCATCATGTCCCCCCTCAAAAGGTGACGCCCAAAAGCACCCCTGCCGAGGGGGGATGCCCAGAAGCACCCCTTTTGGGGAGTCGCATCCCCCACACTAGGGAAATGCACCCCCTGTGTCTCCCCAAAAAGGGTGCATGGGGAAACACACCCCCAGACATCCCCTCGTCCCAAGTGCATGGGGTGCAAGGGGTGCGTGCACCCAACCCTGGGAGATGCGTCCCTATCGAACACTGCTTAGAAATTCTTGAAAACATGAACCATAAGATTAATAGCGCTCAAGTGTGTTGGAAAAGATAGCATTTTGTTGTACCATACACAACTATCCCTAACTACTGAAATAATCAATGGAAGAGCTTGTCAACACGTCTGGGTTAAACTATTTTCATCTTAGACTCTACTTTAAAATGTTCTAGTGTATCTTCTTAGTGAAATCCATTTTTCATTGCTCTTGGAAAAGGTATCATTTTTTTGTACCATACATAGTTATCAGCCTATCCCTAACTAATGAAATAATTCATTGAAAATCTTGTCAACACATCTGGGTTAAAATATTTTCGTCTTAGACTTTGCTTTGTAATTTTCTAATGTATCTTATTAATCAGATCCACTTGTCATTGCTCTTTCCTTTCATTTCTAAGGAAGCTAAGAAACAAGACACTGATCAAAGTATAAGCTAACTGTGACAGCAACAAGCTGCAAACAAATAATTTGATGTTTCTTATGTATTAATCATGGCTTTGAAGATTTATACCAGTTCTCAGAACATATAAGTTAAAGGCTTATAGAAGCTGAAATTTTAAAACAGAAATGGGGGAGATTAAGGTGAAACTTGTGTTTTCATTCTGCAGTTTCTGTTGACATATGTGTGTTCTATATGTGGGCACAGGTCTGTGAGCACAAGTATGCACTTTTTCTGCAGTTTCTACTAGTTGTATAGTCACATTGTGCTGGTTTTTTCTTTGGATTCAGAGATCAGTCTGTGAGTAGGTCATTTATGGTCCTGTGGATGATAATAAAGGCCTACTCTCTCACTTTGTCCCAACAAAGTTTTGCTTAAAGAGGAAAATGTTGATGAAACAAGATTTCTGATGTAGGCATTATAGAACTGGTAAAATCTGAACTTTAGAGGGGCTGCAGCATAACAGTAATAGGTGCACTCTTTCACATACATTTGTTTGTTTTATGTATCTTTTCATTCTAAATTCCATACACCTATGAATGATTTGCAACTAATGTCCTTGGGCATTTGGCTAGTTTCGTGCCAGTAGGTGCCCGGTTTGAATCCCACAAGGTGAGGCACAGTGGCCTATGCCAAAGGGATTACTAGGGCCACCATCCATGAATGTGGGGAAGCATCCCCTGGAGGTCTTCCTTAAAATGGTACTAGCCTGAGGTGTTCTCAACTGGTTGTTGCCAAATTTGCAGGGCATTTGGCTAGTTTTGTGCCAGTAGGAACCCAGTTCAAAACTTACTGGATGAGGCACACTAGTTTATGCCAGCAATTTTGCTAGGGATACCATCTAAAATTTTGAGGAACCATCCCTTGAGTTTCCCTTGAGGATACCCCGCCCCCCCAAACCCCTCCCCCACCCCCATGAAAAATTAAATTGGAAATATAAATCTTCTCTTGAATTTTGGGTGTAAATACCAACTTAGACTTATAGTTGCTAATAAAAAGCAATTAATGAAATATCTCTTCTTACATGCATCAATGCTAGTAATAATCATCAAGTTTTTATGTTCAGGAATAATACCATGAAAAGAAGATGATTTGATATCATTCCAGCAGCACCTGATACTGCAACTTTTATCAGCTTCTTCCATGACTTCTGCTTTTCTTCCTGAAACAATGGATCCATATCTATGTCAGAGTTCCAATTTTCAAAATCATCATCTTATTTTCCCACTCTTCTACCTACTTAGTTCTCTATATATACAAATTTATTATTCTCTGTATGCTTCCCCCTTCGTCCTGCATTCATTACATACCACTATATGCAGAAGCTAAAGAAGAATGTAATGACAATGACTAATTGAATAATCTCTCTTTCCTTTTCATATTCTCTTTATCTGATTTGTTGTCTTCAACGAAGTAAAACCACTGACCTTATACACTACTTATAGAATAAAATATTTAATTTTTAAACAGCTATTCACTGGCCTGCATGTCCGCTCAATTCATCACATGACCAAGATGAAAACCAAAAGTCTACCTCTGTGCATAAGATGCAACTATATCAACTGAAAAGTTACTACCCAACAACTAATAAGAATTCTATAAAGACATAATTCATAAGCCATCTCAATAAAATGAATCAAAATAATCCCTGCAAAACCATAATATAAATTTAAGAGAAAAAGGTTATGCGCTTGCCACATCCATAACAATATTGAACCTCAATCTTCCAAAAATTAAAGAACAGAGTTCATATATCTGTAAATAGAAAAAAAAGGTCTTCTTAATTGAGATTTACATTACCAATGGTTCAGCCCAAAAGGAGAAAGATCAGCACAGCATAGATTCCAGAAACAATCATAAAGGCAGGATATGAAAGACCTATTCAAGGAAGGAACTTAGCTTTTATTTCTAAAATTGAGCCATCCATACATGAATAATCACATAGAAAGGAGTGTGTAGAAGACAAGGACTTCAAGGTGGTGTAGTAACAAGTACAAGATCAACAAGATGAAGAAGATTAGACAACAAAATTGATTTCCACCTCAAAGATGTATTACTCTACAACATGGGGAAGTTGTGTGCACCAAAGGAAGAAAGAGTAGAGTTGACAAGGCCGGCTCATACCTCAAAGATTGTTGGACATTTCATCATTGGGAAGTATGTGTCCAACTTGGAAAGTTGTGTGTATACATAGTATTCAAAACTGGAACTGGTGACCGGACTGGTCCACCAATCAAACTGGGTTTCAAGCCGGAACTGGTCAAACCGGGACTGGGCAGATCTCAATGAACCAGTCTTTAAAAAAATACATGAAATAATTATTTTTAATGAACAAAAACTATTTTTAAGATTTAAAACCATGAGTCCAAACCATTAGATACAAAATATGCAAGGTTTTCTCATCTATATACCATGTAAAGGTGAATATATCAAATTGGCACCAAGTGCAATACATATTAGCAACAAAATACATAATCAATGAGGCTCTAAATGGCCTCTAGAGTCCAAAAAAATGCTACAAGCTATGGGGCCATTGGCCTACTACAAGTCTACATATCAGTGATCAACAACATGATCACTTCTCATCATGATCAAACTTATCACCACTACTAGACTAGGGATCATCAACATGAGCACATAAATAATCTGGTTCAGAGTTTGAGGACTCCTAAAACTCCTCTGCAACTTTAGTAGTAGTGGTAGTAGTAGCAACAAAAATAGACATCAAAACTACAAATCACTGATCAACATGATCACTCATGAAACTCATCATTGACTAATGCTACTAGGAATGGGATCATCAACAAGGGATACATAAACATCATCTAGCTCAAAGTATTTAGACTTGGATTGCTCAACCTTATAATATGATAGAAATTGAAAAAGTTTAACATGCTTAACCAATGATTTTGGTTTGAGTGAAGGGCTCATCTCCTCAACCTTATAATGTGGTAGAAATTGCTTAGCATGTCCAACCAATTGTTTTCCTTTGAGTGAAAGGTACATTCTTGTTAAGGCCATGGAAAAGGAGTTCAACAATCAATACCACCAACATCAACAAAGTTCAACAATCAATGCCACCAACACCAAGGTTCTTAAAGGACTTCATGCTCTTGATCAAATGCCAATCTCATACCCTCATGCATGATAGAATCAAATGGAAACATTGCAAATCCCCAAACCATGAAATCCTGAAAACCATTAAGTCTACTGAATTTTGAGTGGAATCTAAAATTCTATTTTCTCCATATGAAACAATGAGGTCAAACCACTCTCAAACATCTTGAGTCATTTCATGGCAATGTTAAAAATTTAAGTAAAAGGATGAAAATGAAAAATAAAGTAAATGTCACTTTTACTTTAAGAATTTAACATTACCATTAATTGCCAACATTGCTATGGTTGAGATGTGTGAGGAAAATGAGAGGGGAGGCATGTTTTTCTTGAAGGGGTTTTTTTTGGAGGAAAACAACCCCAAATTTTCCTCAAAACAGCTTCAAATCTCACAAAACGTAGTTTTGTGGGGTTTGTAGCTGGCTCAACAATAAACCGGTCGGTTTATGGCCGGTTAGACCAAAAAATCAGTGAGGTTGCTTAGATAACCGGGTTTTTTAACCGGTTTGATGGCTTAGGCTAATGGACCAGCCGGTTTTGAATACTATGTGTGTGTATAAGCCAAAATGCAAGAAGAAGTAGATCAAAGGTTGTATATTGAGTTGTGCCCACAAGCCTAATAACATGAAGTGGGAACTATGTAGTTCACTTCTAGTCCCTGCTAGGACATGGGCAAGTATATACATTGACTTTGTCGAGGGTTTGACAAGAACAAGCAGAGAGCATGACAACGTATACATGGTAATTGAGAGGTTCAATAAGATATGGGTTTTGATGGCTTGTAAGAATTCCATCAAAGGACAAGATGTTGCAAGCTTGTTCTTTGAAATGGTTTCAGTTTACTTTGGGATTCCAAAGAGCATCATTTCTGATATATATACTAGATTTCTTGGTATGTTTTGGACTTCAATGTGGGAGAAATTGAAGAGATACACTGCCTTCCACCCTCAAACTGATGTGCAAATGGAGGTGATTAATAGGATTCTAGTTGATCTTCAAGAGGCTAAGATCACAAGCATCCAAGGACTTGGGATGAAAATTTGATTTATGTCCAACATTCCTATAACATGACTATCCACAATTCCACAAAGAATCCCCTTTTCAAATATACCTAAATATTTTCCACCTTCATCATTGAATACTACATATGGGCAACCTAAAACAAAGGCATCTACCTCAAGTGATGTGTTGAAGGCAAAGAATTTCATAGATAGGATCAAGAAAATAAAGAGAAGTTGAAGAAATCTCAAGAGAAGTAAAAGAATAGGCATGATCAACACAAGGTTTAAAGGCCTTCATACTAGCAGACATAGTTTTCTTGCACCTCAATAAGGAAAGGTTATAGGGTCAAAGAAAGAAAACAATAGCCTGAGATATGGACCTTTCTAAGTACTAGAGAAACAATAATGCTTATAGACTCTATTTTCCACATTATCTGTGCATTTACTTTGCAGTAAATGTAGAGAAAATTAAATACTATGAGTCATGCATGCTCAATGAGGATGAAGACGGCCGAGTCTTAGCTTGCACAAAATATTTGGAATCATATGCACAAGAAAAATTACCAAAGGATATGATTGTAGAAAAGAAGATCAAGATGACCAAAATGGGTCAACAATAACTATGACAAGGGAGATCGAAGGGACAACTACCAATCAAGGCCAAATGGTATTCAAAGGATTATGTTGAGGAATTTTGTCCTCATCTCCTTCAAAACTAAAGCTTCAAAGATCAAAATCTCCCCAAAATGGGGAGGGTTGATCCAAAATTGATCTACATAGTTACTAAATGACCTTCTCTAATGCTCTAGAATGGGAAAGGAAGAATTTGGTTCCTAAAAGGGGCACTTTGGGTCAAACCCTAAAAACCACATTGATTGACTACAACTAAAACTGCTCTAGTTTGCAGTCAAAGAAGTGGAATTTTGGGGTCTCTGACCTTAAGGATAATTGTCCTTAAGGTCCTCACTACATTCTATGGAACTATATATTCCCAATAGTGGTTCATTTTCCTTAAATAAAATCCATATGTGAAAGTCATGCCCCGAAAAGGTAACAAACCAATTCTTCTTAGCAAGGACAAGTGAAAATGAAATAACATCATCATGATTCACAAATGTGGAGTTACTAAAGTATGGGAATTCACTAAGGGCTTCTATAAGCATTAGAGAATAAAAAACCCTAACCCTAACACCCAAGGAAGGGAGTTAAAACCACACCCAAAGGAGATAAAAGGTCATATTCATGTTATAACAAAATCATGTTCCATATTAGAGAAACCACTAAAACAAGTAAAGAAATAGCAAAGGAAAGGAAAAAGAGCATTCTATAGGGCACTACAGCAAACCATAGTGTCTCATAGCTCTACAATGAGATTTACAATCCCTATACATTTCCCTGTACTCTCATTTGATTAAGAGGAAAGGCAACCTTTCATTTTCTTATAAGGTTTTCCCACATCAAGTTTTCCAAGTTAAATATCGTCTTTATGATGTAACATTATGTGTCTATTATTGTAGTTTTGTCCTTATTTCTTAGTAGCTAAATATTTTTTTATGGTTTGTTTGTTTTTCCTATTAAATCATTGAAAATACAAAATGAATAGTTGTGTAGTCAAGTATAGGCTCACTGTAATGATTGTAAATTTGAGATCTATTTTGGAGAGTTGAACATTGGAACAAGGTTGCTAGAGCATGGAGCATGGGAGTGGGACTAGGAGCGAGAACACCAAGAATGCCATTACCCCAAAAACTTCAAGAGCAAAGTGTCCCAGGAGCACTATCTATATATATATATATATATATATATATATATATATCACCATGCATAATTCCAAATTAGTTGCAAAATATATGAAAATGTGCATATTTGTGCTACTTGTAGCTAAATACTACATCATTCTGAAGTTAGGAATTCCATACATTGTACATTAGTGATTAATAATTGAGCATCAACCATCTAGCAATCACAAACAAACATACAATTTTTTAAGCCATATAATAGGAAGTAGATCATTGATTTATGAATGAAATTGGTCATCTACCAACTATCAACATGACCAAATAGTTATGTTTACAAGAGAGGCCACCTACATTAGTTCTAAAATAACTACTCAACATGATCATCATCATCAATAAGGGCATTCTAATCAATTTACATTCAAACTACTTCTTTTGACTCTATGGTGAAATTATAGGTGTTGCCAACACCTTTCTGTGGAAGAAGTGTTCACTTGTGAAGACACTCATCTTGCCAAACACTGTAGCTATGGGGCAGCGCTCAAGAGAAGTTAGATTCCCTCAATCATGTTGCAAATTGGTTTGGAGAATTGCAAAACATACCTAACCCATGACAAAAAATGATAGTCAAGAAGAATCTCCTTTACTGCATTAGCACTATCTCTATCAATTCTCAAGTCATCTTAGTCATCATTTAGACCATGTCACTGAATCTAAGTAGTTGCAACCTAGAGTGAGTTCCATAAAAGTAATTGACCCTTGTATGCCTAGTGACAAATTTGATGAGTTTCCTCTTTTTTACCCTTCATTTCAACAGGGGTACCTACAACCATTTTTTCTTTTGGTGACACCATTGTAAGTCTAGAGAATGCAAGTCAAAATCCTTGTAGGCCATGTTATGTTATATATTTTGGTATCCTAGGCTTATTATGGTCGACCATGTACAATCATTTTAGACTCCACTCTTAAGTCCTTTTGTCTTGAATAGGATGGAGGCCTTAGGATGGACCTACTTGAATACATGGTTTAGGGGAGCCATTGGTTTTGTAGAGGTGACCGCACTATGTGGGGCCAGTCTAGCCCATGTCTTGAGTGTACCTATTTCATTTGCACATGGTCACGTGTCATAAAATCTATACGCATTCCTTTGGCCTTGGTGCAGTATTTATTTTACATTTCTCAACATGGAAGTCTCACAATTCACAAATCCCAATGCACACGATCCTGGGGTCAAAAATTAACAAAGGCTCAAAATTCCTCAAATATTATGTACTTGACATGCCACATACAAATTTGGTAAAAGGGGAAGGCATCAAGCAAATATTCTAGTTCAAAGGTGTTTGTCCCATCTCTTTTGGCACTTGTGGGTAAAAATGGGCAAAATAAGTTGCATACTTGTCATGCAAAAGGAAAATTTACGTCAAAAGTTATGAAAAAATTCATCCAGACAAAACATTCCTCAAATTAGCAAGGGTGTTGGAGATATAGAAAAACACATTGATGGTCAAGTGAATGTTGAAAAAGGTCAAGAGCTCAAGGAAATTCAAGACATCAAGTCATCAAGTGAAGGACATTAGAAATCAAGCCTGTAAACCAAATCAACCCTCCTTTTACTAGTCGTTTTCTCCTTCAAGTGGACATTGTAGTTGTTGAGGTCAAACAAATGGAACGTTGCACCACATGTGGACATGAACTAGCCATTAGAAGGTGCAGTTACCTCTCTTGCAACCAAATCAAGCCTCTCTCCAAGAAAATCAAGCCAAGTCAAATCGTCCCCTTGTGCTAGCCTTTTTCCTCAACCAAGCAAGTCGAACTCCTCTTGTGGACAAAAATGTTATTCAAAAAATGCCTTCTCTTAAGATGACTTAGTCTTTGGGTTTTGAATGACAAGTTGATTAATTATTTTTGGGAGAGGGCTTCAAACTAGCCATTAGAAGAAAAATTATATAAGGCTAGTCCCTCCCATTTTTTTGTTGTTGAACTGTGAGATCATTATGCCATAATAAGAACTATTAATTTTGAGTGCAAACAATTTTTTTGGATTTAATTTTCTATTCCTTTTCTTCTTAGCCATTGTAGAGATCATGCTTCATAAAATATTTGCGGTTACACCAAATCACACAAAGTTTTGCAGGTTGATCCATTGAGGGGCCACAAGTATGTGGAAGGGAAGACCAGGGCCCTAGCCCTTATATTCTACTTTGTTGATGATTTGGGTTATCAAACTCATTTGTTGGGCAAACCCTTGTCAGGGTTTTTTCAATAAGGCCAAAATCTCACCCAATATCATAGTCAAAATAGTGGGTAGAGGTATTTCAAAGAGAAATCGCTCCTAATTGGATTTGGAGACCAGTATAATTATCTTAGGCTAGAGTAGGTGCAATTAGTCTTTTTGACTCCAGTCCCATTTCATAATACAGATCGCAAGGCTAATTTAGAAGGAGCCATAATCGCAAATTTGGCCCCTAGAAACGGTAATTTTAAGGGCCAAGGTAAGCCTCACCGTAACGACCAATTTATAAAATTCAAAACTGTTATGAATATATATATATATATATATATATATATATATATATATATATAATAACAATCATAAATAATGATCAATTAACTAATAATTAGTTATTAAAGAGACATGTCCCAAAAGACATGACCGTTCATGAAGGGGCGCATGCCTAGGTATATCAGTAGGCCCTCATTTATAATCATCTCATATCTCTTGTACATTCAACATTCTTATATAAATATATTACTTGTCCTATAGTGGATATTTACATATTTCATATATTCTGAATATTTCCGTCGTGTATATGAACCCTATTTGTTACATTGGTATTGAGCCGTGCTCTCCAATCCCAGCATTTTGTTGTAAGGCCTTTGGCCATTGAAAAAAACAAAGAAAGAAAGAAAAATATAACAAAAAAATAGTGTATATATATATATAGGGAATTGAAAAAATCAAAATAAAACAAAAAAATTAATTATAGTTGTCTCTTTGTGATTCATAATACATTCCACAATTTACAAGCAATTGCATCTGTACAATCATATGAACACATTCATGTAATTGTATGATTATTAATAATGAAATTAATCAATTACAATTGAACAAATACAATTGTATAATTAAAAGCCCTTGCAATTATTTTTGAATACCAGACCATATTGTCCATACACCAAGGGTTGATACCAGTCCACATCATTTGTACTTTGTTAAAATTGGACAACTAGGTCCAAACTCCAGGTTGTGCTGCTCAGATGACGATCGCAATATTTTTATTGGATTCCTCTTTTGGAGAGGTGTAAGATTGATCTAAAGATCATCTCGATCGGATGAGCAAAACATGTACTTTGAATTTATTCCACTTATGTGTTGGGTCGGCCTGGAATAAAATATTGACTTAAATGTCTTAAAGGACATGTCACACACCCCCAAAGATTCCTATATATTGGAGAGACTTGGAGTTCATTTGACACACATTGTTGTGGAGGAATTCTCTCTCTCTGGATAGCGTTGGAGCTGTGATATATATATGGACTGTTCTTTGTCTGGGTTATATGTGACACGCTTGGCTGAATGACCTATTGGAGACTTTGCTGGTAGAAGCATCCTGCTGATCGTCATAACGCCACCATTTCTTATCTCTGTCTTGGCTTGTCTTCTATCGATCTTTTAGTATGTTCTATCTTCTTCAGTGTTGTGCCCTAATCTGAAATGGCATAGAACATGAGCAGAAATTAACATGGTATCAGAGCCAGGTTTGAAGACAATACCCTAGTTAGCATGGAAGAAAGGCTTAGCGTGGAAGAAGCTGTAGGTTACAGCATATGGTTGAGGCTGTTTGTGGGAAGTTCTCCTGTGCCCTAGACGCTGAATTAAGCCTGCCTTGTAAGTTTGAGAATGCGCTTTCTGCGGAGAAGTCTATGACGCGTAGCATCAATTTAAGTTTTCGTAAATTCTGTCTGATTTGATGCTTCACCAAATTGAACCCCATGTAATGGAGAACAGCAACCAACATAAACTGCGGAATCTTATTATAGAGATTCTGTGTTTCGGCCTTACGTGCAGAACCTGCTGATGGTCGCCACGTACGTTTTGATGAGGGACGCGGGTCTGTCTTAGCCTGCGTGGAAGGGCAGCGTATGCTGCTGTAAGAGGGACGCAGTCCCCACCTCATTTTTGGAGGACGCTGCCGGTCTATATCTAATCTCCTACAGGAATGCAGTGAATCAAAACAGCTGTGGGTGGATTCAGACTTTCGAGGGCGTAAGTTAGTAAAGCATTGGTTCTCCGTAGGCGGAAGTGTCCCGACCATTGGAAACAACGTCGAGTGAAATCACTAATGCGGAATTTTATTGTCGAGTCCCCTACATGCGTGCGCCCAATTGCTCGGCACTCGGACGTTACCAGACTCGGCTTCTTAACTGGTTCCAGTTACCAAACTCGGACATTCTATTCAGTGGGCGTAGGGTTTTTCCATTGTTCAGGATAGCAACATGGGAAAACAACGATTCCCAATTTAATCAAAAGGTTCAGAAATCGATCTCAGGGTATTCTGTATTGTTCCTTTGGCAGGAACTGGGAGTGGGAAGAATATGGAGAGAATGGCAGCAGGAGGAAGAACATCATTGTGGTGGGATACGGTGAACTGTCGCCTGCCTTCTCCCTCGAATCCCTACATCATCAATGCCATGTCCTCCGCTTTACTGAGGATATTTGGCATTATAAACGTTCACGCAGAAGGTGGTGGCGGTAACCTCTACGATCATTTCTCCGCGTATCGATTCTTTTCTGAGACACAAACGCAGTTTGACCAGATTCTCATTAACGTTGGAATTCAAATGCAGCAGACCGCTCCTGGCGATTTTGACGTAGAGAAAATGATGATGGCGGATGTTCTTCTCTGGGCGATGGATACCCCGCCGCCTGCAAATATCGTGCTTATTGTCGGGTATATGGATTTCAGTTAAGTGTTTGAAAAGCTTCGCCAGAGATCATATAATGTATTTCTCGTCAGCTCCTCTAGCCTTCTAGTGCCTAAAGTTTCTCTGATGCTGGAAGAAACACATAGCAGATCTATTTTCTACTACGGTCTGGAGAGTTCATTCAGAGTACCCTTTTTTTTTTTTTCAGAATTGGGTGGAATAATCCTTCTCCGAATGAAACAGGCAGAAACTCTGTGCAACCTGACCCTGGTTTTAATGTCAATTATATTACTGCAGAGAAATCTGTGAGGCCTCTATTACTACCATCTTCTACAGAGGATAATGAGAGACCTACATTCCTCCCACCAAATAAAGAGACAGAGTACTGGAAGAAGGCTGCTGCAGTAACGGCATCTCACAATGGAGCAATGAATGGAAAGATAGTTGACAGATCGATTTAAATGCTGACGATGGTGATAAACACGGATATCTTACTTAAATGGGAGATGGCTTGATAGATGGACGACGCCATCTCGTAGAAAACTCTAAATCTCAGCGAATTAAGAGCATGAATCCACCGTCAATTGGAAAACGTGGAGAGGGCACCAGCCGTCAAATGAATTTACATCTAGTATTCGTGCGCCTGTTGTGTGAGCCGACGTTGTGTCTCCCTCATCGTCAATCCAGTGTTGCTTAAGAATGAGCATGGAGCAGAATTGCTCATTCCTGTTTGTGGAACGGCTTGTGTGCTTACTGTGGTGGCGGAAGAGTGGTGGTGCCTGGGTGCTGGTCTGCGGTGGGCAACAAAACCGTGAGCAACGTGCTGGAAAGCGATTGCTGCTGTAGGTGGTTTTTTTTTTTTTTTTTTTTTTTTTTTTTTGGTGTTGTTGCGTAACCTATGGTGGATCTGCCCACAATGTTGCATGGCGTGAAGCGACCAATGCTGAAGTCACAGCGTAGTATAGATGTATGTGAGGACGGCAATGGTGTGAACAGTCTGGAATAGTGCCACATTACGATGAATGTTGAAATACGCCTGTGGATCATATTTAAAGTCAGCAACTCAAGGCAAGCGTGCTTTGTGAAATAATCACGTGAAGAAGTCTGAAAGAAACAGTGCTGGATTGGGATCACTATGATACCCTATTTAAGCTCAGAAATATGCAAACTAGTGAACAGTTAAGGCAGAAGTATTGGAACAACAGCACTCTTTGCAGGTATAGGAGCAAGAGAACCCTGCCTTGTACATCAAGGACAAAAGTCCAAGAAATGTAAGTGAAGTTCATATTCAGCAAGCCGTGATGAATGTGATAGTTCTAAATCTGTGATTCTATGTCACTGTCATCATGACAGTGACATAGATAGACAACCATGTTTGAAGCTGGAAATTCTAAAGGGTTGACTGCTGAAGTCCTTGGGAATATTCTATGTAGTGGTCAAATTGTTGACGAAATGGGCATAGATGTAAGTCATTGAGCCAGGCAAATTTTGACAGCCCTAGGAGCTGTCTGCTGAAATAACCAGAAATGAGCAGATCTGGAAGCAACTCAAGGTGCAATGCCTCAAGTGCAGGATAAACCAAGGTAGATTGGATCCCTAGGTTTTTGTAAGCTGCAGTCTTAGAAGGTTGTTTGAAGGAGCTACTCACAAAATAACAGGTAGTGGCTGAAAGGACTTCTAATACAAGCTGAGGCTTGTTGATATGTTCCCCCTGTATGACAGTGACTGATAGACACCTATGTAGCAGCAAGCATGTGACTGTATCAGTCTTACATTGGAGCGTTATGGTAAACTTAAAATGTGAACTGAGAAGTTTATGCAGCGTTTTGTCACATGGTTGGAATCTTGAATCATGATCAGCAAAGTCTGATTGGATGGCATTGACTGTGGGAGATCAAGTCCCTATTCCAAGTTGGTGTCTGGGATGCCCTCATTTAAATAGATGTCTTCTCCCGAGAGAGAAGCCGACATTAAGAGGGAGATATATCTATATATGCTCCTGAGTGGATACCTTTGTTCAACGAAAGAAGATCCTCATGGCTCAGGGACATATGGCTTCAGAGGGGGAAATTCCGAAGGAAAACCAAGAAGCCATATAAATACCAGGGTATCTAGCAGCCATGAGTACTATTGAAGCTTGGATCCTTTGAGGAAGTCGTAAAGCATCAAAGGATGCTATGCACGAAGAGTATGAGTCCATTATGGAGAATGATGTCTGGGATGTGGTTCCAAGACCATAGGACAAAGCAGTTGTCACCTCGAAATGGCTCTACAAGATGAAGCATGGATCTGATGGAAGTGCTGAAAAGTTCAAGGCAAGATTCGTTGTCCGTGGCTTCTCTCAAAAGGAAGTAATAGATTATGATGACATATTTGCATCTGTGGCCCGATACACCACCATTCGATCTATTATAGCCCTTGCTGCTACGCAAGGATGGAGTCTTCATCAGATGATGTGAAGACCGCATTTCTGCATGATGCGATAAAGGAAGAGATATATGTGGAGCAACCTCTGGGGTTGGAAGTCCATGATCGGGACACCCATGTCTGCAGGTTGAAGAAAGCCCTCTATGGGCTGAAACAAGCACCCTGAGCTTGGTACGAGAGGATAGATAGCTACCTGATGAAGCTGGGCTTCACTCGTAGTATTACTGAACTGAACCTTCACTGCAAGGTTAATAGAGAGAAGCCTCTCACTCTGGTGTATGGATGACTCCTTCCCCGGATGTGTACGACCTCTCATTCATCGCTGCAAGAGGGAGCTCGCCGTCGAGTTTGATATGAAGGACCTGTGGGACTAATGTCTAGGCCTAAAGGTCTAGCAGAGACTGGGTAGATTTTCCTTTCTCAAGGAAAATACATTATGAAGTTTCTCTGCATGATGGATCGTAGTCCATGGAACTCAACTTTAAGAAGTTGAGTAGCACATGAGGCTGGGCCCGCCTCTTACCGAGTATCGTCAACTCATAGGGACCTCGATGTTCTTAGGGACCCTGATGTTCTTAATGAACACATGTTCGGACGTATGTTGTTCAGTGAACACTTTGAGTCAACACATGGTTGATCATAACATTCACTGGGTTGGTGCCAAGAAACTCATGAGATATCTCTGAGGCACGATAGACCATGGGCTGAGATACACTGCCGGGAGTATGACACTCCATGGATATACTGATGCCGATTACGCTGGCAGTGTGGTGGATCGCAAGAGCACATCTGGATGCTACTTCACATGTAGATATGCTTCGGGCAGGAATCTAAAGTCGGTAGCCTTGAGCATCGCTGAGGCCGAATACATTGTAACATGTATGGCCTATTGTGAAGTCACTTTGTTGCGAAAGCTCTTCTGTGAGTTGTTCGAGCATGTGTTAGATGCCACCGTTATCCTTTGTGATAACCAGAAGGGGATTCATTTGTCATAGAATCCCAGGTTCCACGATTGATCCAAGCATGTTGATGGCTGGTACCACTTTATCTAGGATATGGTACAGCGAGGCGCCGTAAGGCTCGATCATATAGGAACTGATGAGCAGGTCGCGGATATTCTCACAATGCCCTTGGGGAAGGTCATGTTCCTAACCTTCCGTGAGAATCTTGGAATCATGGAACGACCCTATTCTGAGGGTCCCGTTGGACGATGAGCTCTGGGAGCTCAAAGGGGGTTTTGGGGATAGCTTCTCGGAGCTATAAGCACTTATGGTGCTTCTGCCCCACCGTTGTGATTATTGAGTTGGTTTGCCTCTCATTTATCTGTGCCCCGTATGCATCCTACCCATTGAGTTCAGGGCTCATGGGAAGTACCTCTCATTTGGCCAATGAGGTGGGAAAAGCTAGAGACTATTAGCAAAGACTGATGGACGCATCAGAGATTGCCGTACTCTCTATCTAGGATGGCACGGTCCAACCACTTGATCTGGGATCATGTCTAGTGAGGTCTCGGACCTCCGCCTGACTTCGGGTCAGATGAACCAACTTCGGGTTGGTTGGAGACTCTTTGTGAGTCCGATAGAGATTTTGACCTCTGGCTGAATCTGTCAGCCGGGAATGATGTCTTTGTGACTGACCCACTTCTGTTCTGAAATAAAGAGGCCAACAAAGCAAGTTACGGCGGGATGACGCATGATGTTTGATTGCACAGGTGGATGGAGTTCTCCCTAGTTGAGAGGGAGTGTTAAAATTGGACAACTAGGTCTAAACTCCGAGTTGTGCTGCTCAGATGACGATCCCAATATTTTTATTGGATTCCTCTTTCGGAGAGGTGTAAGATTGATCTAAAGATCATCTCAATCGGATGAGCAGAACATGTACTTTGAATTTATTCCACTTATGTGCTGGGTCGGCCTGGAATAAAATATTGACTTAAATGTCTTAAAGGACGTGTCACACACCCCCAAAGATTCCTATATATTGGAGAGACTTGGAGTTCATTTGACACATATTGTTGTGGAGGAATTCTCTCTCTCTGGATAGCGTTGGAGTTGTGATATATATATGGACTGTTCTTTGTCTGGGTTATATGTGACACGCTTGGCTGAATGACCTATTGGAGACTTTGCTGGTAGAAGCATCCTGCTGATCGCCATAACGCCACCATTTCTTATCTCTGTCTTGGCTTGTCTTCTATCGATCTTTTAGTATGTTCTATCTTCTTCAGTGTTGTGCCCTAATCTGAAATGGCATAGAACATGAGCAGAAATTAACATACTTCCACCAATCAATAAATCAGTCGCCATTTGTACATCACGTTAGCTGTCATCCCTGAAACATCGTATAATTGTCGTACCTTCATTCATTCCGTGTAGTGATACATTCAACATTTCATATTGCTACAAATTTGTAATTCTTGTCCGTACAACTGATGTTAAATAATTGATTAGGAATTAGAACATTTATCGACCCTTGGTTGATCGCCGTTGGTTGACAAAATCGTGCAACTGTGGCTATCAAAATTAATTCGTTGTTGGACGCGACTCTTCGTGAATGTGGCTGCTCGTGGGTGACATGCTTCATAGGGTTAATAAACATATATTACAAAGTATATATATAAAAGATCAAGGTATATTGAATATAATAATAAATTTTGAAGGGGTTCAATAAAAAAAAATAAAAAATAAAAAATACAACCATTTAAATAGTTATATATATATGATTTTAAAAAAGGGAATTGAACTTTAAAAATAAACTTAAAATGAGAATAGTAAAAATCATTAAAGTGGTCATTTAAGTAATTATAAGTTTATAGAAGTTTATAAAAGGAGTTATAAGGTTCAAGCATATTTTGCGAAGGGTATTTTATAAAGTAGGAGAAAAAAATTTC
Source organism: Pinus albicaulis (assembly GCA_034641835.2). Lineage (NCBI taxonomy): Eukaryota > Viridiplantae > Streptophyta > Pinopsida > Pinales > Pinaceae > Pinus > Pinus albicaulis. The sequence continues at coordinate 303,925,158 of CM076569.1, forward strand.
AGGATTACTATCAAAAAAGGGAAAAGGGTAAAAGAAAAAATACCGAATTCAACTTAAAAAGTTCCAATCAAAGTAATAAAGGGGGATTTTAAATGAAAGATAGAATATTTAAAACAAAATGAAAAAAAAAAATATTATATATATATTTTAAAGATTACTTTTAAGACTAGGGTAAATAAAAATAGTCCTAAGCTTATTCTGAAAGCAAAATTGATTATACTTTGCAATTGAAGGAAGAAAAGATGAGTTCCACATGTAAGTCAACATTTTGGACTAAATGTCTATTTTGTAAAATGGAATTTGAGTATGAATCAATTTTTAAAAATCGCATGACATTTTTCTCAACATTTCAGAAATTGTTTACATTAGAAGAATATCAAGGTAATACACAGACACAAATTAAAAGATTAAAGGAAGAACTTGCGGGACTTCAACAAAAGAATGAAGCATCGGAAAATAAATATAAAGATCTCAAAGATCAATTTTACGAAGAATTAACAAAAAGTAATGGAGAAATTTGATGTTTAAGGGACCATAGTCAAAAGTTACTTGCGAAGGTCAAGAAGTCCAAAGATACAAATAAAAAATTAGAAGAAGAAATTCAATGTCTCGAGAAGAAATTCAATGAGAATCTATCGGAAAAGGAAGAAATCAAAACCCTTAATCAAAGGTTAATAGAACAAATCAGAGATTTAAAAGATGAAAATCTTGGGCATCAAAACATTGAAAATAAGGTTAAAGAAACATAAACTGAAGAACTCTTACGCCTTAGAAATCATAATCAAAGTCTACTCACTCAAATTAAGAAACTTAAAAATAATAAGAAATCATTGAAAAACAAATTAGAAGAACTTATCGTGAAAGAAGTATTAAAGTCTACAGATGTAACAGTCCAAGTTGAATAAAAAGGAACGAATACCAATCAAGACAATATCACAACTCAAGAAGATGACAAATCAATGGAAGTAAATACATAAACAAATGTTGCAGTTCAAACAATGAAAATTTCAAGTGAAGATTTTGTAACCAACTCAACAACATTAGCGCTTGAAGTAAATCAGGAAATTGCCACACATGATAAGGGAAAATAAAATAACAAGAACTCCTTAGCGACATCTAAATCACAAGATCAGACATCTCTATTAGTTTGCTTATCTGTATCACTCAGAACAAAAGCAACAGACTTGTGTTCCGAACAAAACTGATGTTTGCACAATCCATTCATACAATAACAATTTATCTTAGCTATCAAATAATTGCAAAGTTCCATAGAAGATTGATTTAGGATGGTTAGATCCCTTCTCAGTTCAACAATTTTGTTTATCACTAAGAGGATCCGCTAATCTTATATCATCGAAGATGACAACTTGAAGAACTCCAAAAGATACGAATAGATTACAAGACAAAAAAAAACAGATGACACGCCTTGTCAACAATAAGCTTTGAGGATAAAGCTTTTCTGAAGAGGAAGGCAATGTTATGGATATAATATGTAAAAATAATATAATAATATAAATAACAATAATCATAAATAATGATTAATTAACTAGTAGTTAGTTATTGAGTAGACATGTCCCAAAGGTCATGACCATTCATGAAGGGGCACTTGCCTAGGTATACAAGCGGGCCCTCATTTGTAATCATCTAATATCTCTTGTACGTTTAACATTCTTATGTAAATATATTACTTGTCCTATTATGGATATTTACATACTTTAGATATTCTGAATATTTCCGTTGTGTATGCGAACCTTGTTTGTTACAAAAACTTTTTACTTTTTGTTTTATAAAAAATAAAAATATTAAAATATTAAATTGCTAGCTTGTGTTTCAAGTTCATCTTTCTTGTTATTTTTCTCACTTGGGTTCGGTTTGAATCTTATCTATTTGGCCCAAGGAAGGTATGACTCTCTTGTGTTGTGTAGGGAAACAAATCTAAAGCTAGTTTAAGGAGTTGTCCAAGTGTTATACAATATTGCCCTACAATTTACAACAACAACATTCGGGTGGTAAATGGAACCCTCACTCAAGGGATTGATCCTAAAGGTTTGTACTTAGAAGCTCTTGTTTTCTTTTTCACTTCTAGGGTGTAATTTATCATTAATTAAAGTGAATAAATGATTTTCATCTTGTTGATACTTAAAAATCTGCATAAAAACAAATTTGGGTTTTGACCCTTTGGGGATTATACCCCTTCATTGAGTAAATAATTTCCATATTTCATTATCGTTGATATTACTCATTTATTTTTAGTGCTAGATTGTTTTTTTATTGTTTATTCATTCTCAATCCCACCCATTTATCAAACTTTTATCAACATTGCTATACTTTTAGGTTGCCCCAAAAGGGGGTCTAGCTTATTGTTTTGTGTTTTTCAATGCTTTTTCGGATCTGTAAGCACAGAACAATGAGTTATTTATTCATTTTCAGTCATTTACTAAGGTCTACAACAAGGTTTTCATATCTCAATTGGTAAGGGCTTCTAACATTCAATTTTGTGTTATTTTAAGAGTTGTTTCTTGTAGTTCAAGTGTCTTTTCTCTTGTTAGTCTGTGTTTTTTTGCAGTCGTTTTCTATTTCGAGATCAGTAATTAAACATGATTAACTCTTGTCTTCACCCCCAACTCCATTATTAGACACTAATATTGACTTCACCCTCGACTCCATTATCAACTATGCAGGAACACAATATTGCGCAACTGAAAAGTTCATATATATAAATATACAAGTATACAGGTTGCTCTCTATAACTTCAATGGCATGTCCCTCATTAGAGCTAAATCCCCTGGGTCTAATCAATACCTTCCCATCCTGGAATGTTGCACAAAACCCTTTCTTCTCCATCATAGAGGCTGAGAGTAGACCACCTAAGTTCTAGCACCAATAGCATGTCTTTCACTTCCATCATGCCTCCTGACTCAAGTTGGAATATCACTATTCCAACCACTTTAATTGCATGTTTGGTATCAACACCAAACTCCACATGCAGTTCTGAGTCCCACTCGGTCTGGCTATCAAATTGTATCTGTGCTCCTATCATATGCCTTGTGGCTCAACTGTCTAGCGGCCACACATCCACTGGTAATGTGCCCAAGGTAACGTAGGAAACAAATACAAATTCAGTTTCAAACTTCCTGGCAAAATCCTCCTAAGCTTTTGTTGAGGCAATTACAACTGGATACATACACTTTCCTCCTTTCTTCCTCTCTGGACACTGTGAAACTGTGAAACATAGTGTCCTGTCTTATGACAAGAAAAAAACTTGACCTTAGTCAAGTCCTTTTTCTTCTTAGGCTATGAGGTTAACTCCTCACCCCAACTACTTGAACCTTTGCTCCTTGTTACTTGACTAGAAAGATAAAGAATATCATCGTCCCCACTCTTCTACTATCCTCTAGAGAATGATTTCTCCTAGATCTCCTTCTGGGTGAATTTATCCCATAGTCTATTCCAATCTGGTAGCCTTTATCATGCTAGAACTCCTATCACAAAGGTAGCCCAAGGTTTTGAGAACTCACTTAGGGTTGTCCTTACAAGCTCATCATCTAGCAAGGCTACCCCAACAACTCCAAGCTCATCTCGAACTTGTTGAATCCTAGTGAGGTATGATGTCATGGTGTTTGATCTAGTTGCATTGATGTTCTTGAGCTTCTCCCTCAACATCATTTTTTCAATTCTGATTGTCACTTTAATATAGGTTCATCAAAGCAATCCACATCTTTCAATTTGTGGGCTTCCAGAGTTGTAGCATATGAATGAGCTGTAACCTAGGTATTTACAAACTTACATAGGTTGTTCTCCTTGAGAACCAACACTACTCTCCTTCCATGGACTAAAGTTGTAAGCACCATCCAACTTGTCCTTGAACGTCAAACTAGTCAATGCCATCCCAAATTGGAAAATCAATTGAAAACTTCTAACTATTAGGCCATGATTGATACAATCTCCCTCTCTCACGGGTTAACCTTCACCAGTCACACTGCTCCTTGCACAATTTTCATAGTCCACACATCCACATAGCCTATCACCCTCGTGGCTAACGTCGAACCCCTGACCACACTTTCGTTGTGCATCCCTTTTGTTATTGGTTAGTTCCACTGACCTATTCTCTGATCTTCGACCCGACTAGTCTCAGCTAGAGGCTTTAGCACACTACCAATATCCAAATATCCTTGACACCCATGTTATTGTTGAGTTCTCCAACCCGCGTCACCTATTGTTGCTTCTGCTACGAGTGCTTCCTCCATTAATTTGTGCCCTAGGCAACCTTGTGTGCGGCTAGTACACGATCCAGTCACTGAATCTCTACCCTCGAGTTGGTCTGTCAGCTATTTTCCTTGGCCTCCTCTTCACCATTGTCTCGCGTTGCTTGCTTGCACATCACTTTTCTCCACTAGTTGATCTTGCCTGTCATTGCCCTGACAAGATCCTTGTCTTTACCACGACTTAGTCCTCTGACTCACCTGTTGTTATCAAACTACTCAAACCAATTGTCAACATGACTGACCACTTGTGTTGTTGACCCGTCGTCACGTCCTCCACTGCCTATTTCCACAACTTGACTCTGAAAATTTCGATTCACCTTCACCCTGCCACCGACGGGTCTCACTGACCCCTACTGCTTGACTCAGCTGCTGTCGCTAAGCTCTGTTGCCCTCCACTCACTTTATGACTGGTTGATTATGTTGGGCTCTCTTATGGCTAGTTGGTTGGTTGGGTCTATGGCTATTGACCAAAACCGCCACCACCTGCTAGGCTTTGTTGAACCTTGCATCCTTGATTTTGGATGATGAGTTGATTTCGTTGTGCATTGGTTAGGTCTGACATCCCACCCAGGGTTGTCGACCATCCACTCCCTTTTTTTAAAATCTACCTCCATTTAAAAACAATTTCCACCTCAACAGTGTAGTCATACTGTACGCCCAATTTCCTTTGGCCCCTTAAAAAATGTTTCACCTTGTACTATCGCAGTCGAACCTGGTCCCAATGACCTTGTACGAACTTAGCACCTATGATTCATAGATTGGTACCTTTAGCTCTAAAACCATGTTAGTTTTCCGCAAAACTAGCACTTGACACTTAATTCCTAGCAGATTACATATCTACTGATTAATTGCACTAGGTTCCTAACATTAATTAGCGAAAGTAGACACATGACCAATCTCATAAAATGACACAACAAATTCTACCCAATCACAGTTCTTGATTAACTTTCAAAACTTACTTGGTCTCATGTCCTAGGAAAATGGTCCAACTGAGGAAATACATACAACAATTGGATCTGATCCAGCTAATCAAGCCCTCTTTGGCTGATTTGGATCTCCTTGCTACCCCCTGTAAAAATTTCAATCTGGAAATCTACAGATGCAGTGATAGATTTATTTCTCCTACTTATTACTCCAATAATTTATTTGCATAAATCCATCAGTAAACTTCGAAATAAATACTACTGCAACATTCACAATTATATATGCAAATAAATAAACAGTAAAGAACATTAGCATAAGAATCAATCACATGTACACACTTATTTTTGGACAATTGTCCCCGGAAAAACCCAATGTGGGAAAACTGGTGTAGCAGATGAGGGTTTTATTATTATTCTTCAGCAAATGAATCTTTACAAGGAATACTCTGGCAGATATAATCAGAAAACACATGAGACAAAATTCTCGGTCCCTCCCGACAATTTCCTGACACCCGGAAGAGCCTTTGACTTCCTTTGCATCTGTCTGAGTGTTTCTTTGCGCAGTCCCTACATTGGACTGTGCCACTCTGCATAGGCTCTGCGTGGTTCAATGTGTTGCAACTTTGCGTTGTCTTTTATGACCCTCTGCGTCCCTCTGTCCTTGAACTCATTCACTGCTGACTCCCTCTTCTCCTTCTGCTTCTACAACCCTTCGCCCTGCAACTCCCCAATTGAAATCGAATTCTATTCCTTCAGAGTCGATCTCCTTCGAGTACTGAGTGTATGCCCAACTTGTTTTCCAAATGACCCTCAAGCCTTCTTTTATAATCTTCTCGTTGATGAATCAATGGCCCAAATTAGAAGTCTCATCAATGGCTCAGATTAAAACTTGACTTGATCTTCGTTCTCTAGAAGATTCACACTCTGTCTTATTAATTCCCTTTAATTATTTAATTTCCCTAAGTTTGGACTTAGGGTCGCCATTAAAATAATTAATTATTTTCATAAGACATGAACCGAGTGGAATTTCCACAAACGATTTTTGGGTTCTTCGGAATACTGATGTCCAAGTCTCTTCACAAAGTTTGAGACTTAGAACACTTTCTGATGCTACAAAAATCAACACTCCTTAGCAAGGAAAGTGTTCTAGCAATATGCCTATTGCATGTTGCTCTGCTTTTGAAGCATCCTCTGCGCTATTGATCTTTGGATGCTACCCCTCATCTGTTGCGCTACTGCCTTCTGTACTGTTGCCCATGACACTACCACTATCACTGTTGCATCTATACTGCAGCTCCCTCTAAATCCTGATCCTATCCATTTCTGCTATTGGAATGGATTCTTGATCATCCCCATCTTCTCTCTGAAGTAGACAAACTTAGTCCTCCCGAGATCCTTCGTGAGAATGTCTGCCACCTGTTCTCCTGTTGGAGTGTACTGCGCAACTGTACAACTCCCCGTTGGACACAGTCTCTGATGAAGTGACACATGATATCAATGTGCTTCAACCGATCATGAAACACAAGATTTTCAGAGAGCTCGATGCAACTCTGATTATCACACAAAACACTGGTCGCTTCCATTTTCTCCTTCAGTAGGTTCACAAGCAGTTTCCGAAGCCATATGGCCTCACACAAAGTTGTGCTAGCTGCCATATATTTAGCCTCTATTGAGCTCAGTGCCACGGATTTATGTTTTTTGCTGGACCAGGAAGTCATCCCTGATCCCAGACTGAAACAGTACCCACTGGTACTCTTCCGATCTACTGGACTCTCGGCCCAATCTACGTCGCTGAACCCACTCAACCTGATATCACTGCCACTGGTGTACTTCAATCCAAGCTCAACTATTCCTTGAAGTTACCTGAGAACATGCTTGGTTGCTGCCCAATGAGCCCTCTTAGGTTCCACCATGAACTGAATGAGGGTATTTACAACATAACAGATGACTGGCCTAGTGTTTACTAGATACATCAAAGATCCTACGAGTTGCCTATACAGAGTAGGATCAGCCTCATCATCTTCGGACGTGTCAATTTTCTTCCAGTTGGTGATCATTGGAGTCGTCATGGGTCTACAATTGTCCATCTGAAATCTCTTCAGAATCTCTGTAGTATATCTTCCTTGACCAAAAAATATCTCCCCCTTCTGTTGCCAAACTTCCAACCCCAGACAATAATGCATCAACCCTAGATCCTTCATGTCGAATTTTGTAGCCAAATTCTCCTTGGAGTCTTTGATGAGCCTCGATGATGCTGTCAAAAATAGATCATCTACGTATAAAACTAGTGTCAGGGGCTCACTCCCTACCCTTAGATAGTAGAGATTGGGATCTATGTCACTCTTGACGAATCCCATCTTCTGCAAGTAGCTGTCAATTCGACCATACCAAGCTATTGGGACTTGCTTCAGTCCATATAAGGCTTTCTTAAGCCTACACACATGAGTATTCTGATCATGCGTCTCGAATCCTTATGGTTGTTCAATATACAACTCCTCTTCTATCACCCCATTCAGGAACGCAGTCTTAACGTCCATCTGGTGAATCTCCCATCCCATCTTCGTAACAAGGGATATTACAGATCTAATGGAGGTATATCTGGCTACTAGGGTGAAGGTTTCTCCATTATCTATCCCTTCCTTCTGAGCATACCCCTTAGCCACAAACCAGGCTTTAAATTTCTCAATGTTGCCATTTGCAGCATACTTGATCTTGTAGATCCACCTTGAACCTACAACTGATCTCTCCTGAGGTCTGGGGACCACCTCCCAGACATCATTCATCATGATGGAATTATACACTTCCACCATCGCATCTACCCACACCTATGCTGAGCTGCTTCCCGGAAACTAGAAGGTTCCCCAACCTGTGCAACCAAGGCTTGGTACATCTCAGACTGCTTACGCTCTCTCTTCACATCTCGGGGGGCTCTGACAAAGTCTTCTGCATCCCTCAAAATTTGTCATAGTTCCCTTCTCGTTCTCCCACTGGTAGTGGGTGGATTTACCTGCTCTCTGTCTAGCAAGTCCTTGGGAGAAGTGTCCCTTGGATCCCCATGCCTTGGAGAGGCAGCTGAATTATCTACCGCAGGTTGTTGAGGTTGAACCAGCAAATCCTCCTCAGATTGCGTAGCAGAAGGCAACTCGTGGGATCCTCTGAAGGCCATCTCCTCCATGAATTTCACATCCCTCCGCACTACAACTTTCCTGTTCTCTGGAATGTAGATGCGATATGCCTTTGCATTCTCGCTGTATCCTACTAGATACCCCTTTTCCGCAGTCATGTCCAACTTCTTCCTCTTCTCACTAAGCACATGACAGTATGTTGTATTGCCAAAGATCCTAAAGTGACTCACCTCAAGCTTGCTGCCAGTGAAGACACTTTCTAGCGTGATTCCCAATGCATTGTGAGGAATCCTATTATGAACATAGACAGTTGTATTACAAGCTTTAGCCGACAGAAATTTGGGCATGTCTTGATCATATAGCATCGCCCTTGCAGCCACAACAATAGTCATGTTTTTCCTTTCTGCCACACCATTTTGCTCCAAATTATATGGAGCGGTCCGCTCTCTTCTGATACCTTCCCTTGCGCAGAACCCAGTGAATTCCTTGTCTGTGTATTCACCACCATTGTCTGAACGCGACACCTTGATCCGCTTTCCTGTCAGATTTTCTACCATAGCTTTAAACTCTTTAAACCGACTAAAGACTTCATCCTTGGTCTTCAGAAAGTAGATCCAGGTTTTCCTAGAATGGTCATCAATAAAGGTGACGAAATACTCGGCACCACTAAGAGCTCTAGTAGACATTGGTCCTCAAATATCCGAGTGTATCAAGCCAAATACACTCTTAGCCCTATTGTTGCTTCTGTAATACGTTGCCTTGGCATATTTACCCAATACGCACCCTCTACAAACATTGTCCCGCTTGGTGCTCAGTTTTGGAACTCCAGTGACAGTTTTCTTGAGAATCTTTAATGCCCCATTATTCTGTGCCATAGTTCATTCAGGTCAGTTACATCAACACTACCTATTAGTGCAATTGGGGATTCGAGCTGTAACTTATAAAGTTTGTTGCTCCTTACTCCGATTTGTGCTTTCTTCTTCCAACTGGGGTGTTTGATGTAAACTTTGTTACCAATGAAGTAAACGTCATAACCTCTGTTTTGAAGTTGAGACACTGAGAGCAAGTTCATTCCCAGCCCGGGCACATGCAGTACATTAGTGGCCCGAAGCTTATTTCCAGCCTTGGTCTGAAATACTACGGTACCTCTTCCAATATGGGTACCCATGGTAATTTTAAAGTTCATTTGCTCCTCTCGCTAGTCGAAAAAACATTCCCGCACTCCTGTCATATGAGCAGAAGCTCCACTGTCAATGTACCAGACCTCAGGAAAAGCAGTGCTTGACACACAAGCAAATTCTTCTTCTAGTCTGGATGCCAGAACAGAAACATCGTGATCCATCTATTCTTTCATGCTTCTCTTCCTTTCTGGAGAATTGCGTGAACCCCTCCGAGCTGCTGCAGCAATGTCAAATTTTTGTTCACTGGCCAATCCTTCGTTCTTGTTACTCATCTCTGGCTCTGATTCCATGTGAAAATTTCAATCTGGAAATCTACAGTTGCAATGATAGATTTATTTCTCCTACTTATTACTCCAATAAGTTATTTACAGAAATCCATCAGCAAACTTCAAAATAAATACTACTGCAACATTCACAATTATATATGCAAAGAAGTAAACAGTAAAGAACATAAGCATAAGAACCAATCACATGTACACACTTATTTTTGGACAATTGTCCCTAGAAAAACCCAATGTGGGAAAACCGGTGCAGTAGATGAAGGTTTTATTATTATTATTCAGCAAATGAATTTTTACAAGGAATACTCTGGCAGATATAATCAGAAAACACCTGAGACAAAATTCTTGGCCCCTCCCCACAATTTCCTGACACCTGGAAGAGCCTCTGACTTCCTCTACATCTGTCTATGTGTTTCTCTGTGCAGTCCCTGAGCTAGACTGCGTCACTCTACATAGGCTTTGCATGGGTTCACTGCGCTGCACCTCTACGCTGCCTTCTGTGACCCTCTAGGTCCCTCTGTCCTCGAGCTCAGTCACTACTGACTCCCTCTTCTCCTTCTGCTTCTACAACCCTTCGCCTTGCAACTCTCCCACTAAAATCGAATTCTATTTCTTCAAAGTCGATCTCCTTCAAGTACTGAGTGTATGCCCAGCTTGTTCTCTAAATGACCCCTCAAGCCTTCTTTTATAATCTTCTCGTTGATGAATCAATGACCCAAATTAGAAGTCTAATCAACGTCTCAGATTAAAACTTGACTTGATCTTCATTCTCTAGAAGATTCACAAACTGTCTTATTAATACCTTTTAATTATTTAATTTCCTTAAGTTTAGACTTAGGGTCTATTAATTTTAGATAACCATGGTATGTTCTATGCTTAATGTAGTTTTACTTCAATCTTTCTTATAGGCCCAATTCAATTTGGCAATCACATAAACATCAAAGTAAAATGTTGACAGAACATAATAATAGATCAACAGAAGACAAGCCAAATAATGTAGATCAGATTTTACAATTCTTCTTGTCCAGCAAAGATAGAGAGTGATGTGCATTACGGCAGTCAACAGGATTCATCAGCCAGCAAAGTCTTTCTCAACATCAAATCAGCCAACCTTCCAAGTGTCACACACACCCCTCAAAGACAGCTCCAAAAGTCAACGCAAGTCAATAAAAGAATCCCTCATCCACATTTCTGGCATCCATATTTCCGGCATCCAGATTTTTGGCATCCATTTCCGGCATCATCCATATTTCCGGCATCCAGATTTCTGGCATCATTTTCGGCATCCAGACTTCTAACATCTATATTCACACATGGGAGAGAGAGAAACCTCTTCTAGGTTGTACGAACCAATCAAATCATGAGGAATGTGTGTGATGAGATGATGGTCTGTGACACATCTATTTGGCTTGTGAGCCTACATTACAAATCTGGCTAACCTTGCACATGTGTGGAAAATAAAATCAAAATATATGTTCTGCTCATCCAAACAAGATGATCTTTAGATCAATCTTGCACCTCTCTGAAAGAGGAATCCAACAAAAATATAACCATCATCATATGAGCACTGCAACCTGGAGTTTGGACTTAGTTGCCCAAAATTAACACTCCCTCTCAACTAGGGAGAACTCCATCTGTCCACTTGTGCCATCCAGAGATTAGTACCATCGTGTACTATCATATATCATCGTGCGTCATCTTGCCGTAACTTGCTTTGCTGGCTCTTCTTCGCAAATAGAACAAAAAGATGAGTCATAAAGACATCACGCTCTACTGACCCGAAGTCAGCTTAGAGGTTAAAACCTCTCTTGGACTCAAAAAGAGTCTCATACTAACCCGAAGTCAGTTTAGAGATAAGAACCTCATCAGACTTGATCCCAGATCAAGGTGTTGGAAACGTGCCATCCTAGACATAGAGAATACGATAATCTCCGATGCATCCATCGGTCTTGCTATTGGTCTCTATCCACATTTCCCACCTCATTGGCCAAATGAGAGGTACTTCCCATGAGTCTGAAACTCCATGGGTAGGATGTGTGCAGGGCATAGATCAAAGAGAGGTGAACCAACTCAATATCATAACGGTGGGGAAGAAGCACAACAAGGTTCGGCAAGCCTAGCCCTTTGTGTGCTTATAGCTCCAAGAAGCTATCCCCAAGCCCCCTGGAGCTCCCAGAGCTCATATTCCAACTCAAGCAGGACCCTCACAATAGGGTCTTTCCATGATTCCAAGCTTCTCACGGAAGGTTAGGAACATGACCTTCCCCAGGGACTTCGTGAGAATATCTGCGACTTGCTCATCAGTTTCTATATGATCGAGCCTTACGGCGCCTCATCGTACCATGTCCCGAACAAAGTGGTACTTAATATCAATATGCTTGAATCAATCGTGGAACACTGGATTCTCACAAAGACGAATCCCACTCTGGTTATCACAAAGGATAACGGTGGTATCTAGCACATGTCCGAACGACTCACTGAAGAGATTTCTAAACCAAACAACTTCACAACAGGCCATACTTCCTGCAATGTATTCGGCCTCAGCGGTGCTCAAAGCCACTGACTTCTGCTTCCTGCTCATCCAAGATATCGAAGCAAAACCCAAGGTGCAGCAACATCCAGATGTGCTCTTACGATCCACCACACTACCAGCCTAATCAACATCAGTATATCCATGGAGTCTAAAACTCCTGACAGTGTATCTCAGCCCATGGTTGATTGTGCCCCGAAGATATCTCAATAGATTCTTGGCGCTAATCCAGTGAATGTGATGAGGCTCAACCATATGTTGACTCAAAGTGTTCACTGCAAAACATACGTCCGGACGGGAGTTCACTAAGAACATCAGGGCCACCATGAGTTGTCGATACTCGGTGGGATTTCCCAGCTCAGGCCCAACAACGTTTCCACACAACTTCTTAAAGTTGAGTTCCATCAGTGTCAACACAGACTTACAATCCACCATACCAAATCTCTCTAGCAGCTTCACGACATATTTTCCTTGAGAAAGGAAAATCTCGTATGGCCTTTGCCAGACCTCCAAGCCTAGGAAGTAATGCATCATTCCTAGGTCTTTCATCTCAAACTTGGAAGCTAGCTCCCTCTTACATTGATGAATGAGAGGGTCAACACCTGTTAGAAAGAGATCGTCCACATAGAGAACTAGAATGAGAGGCTTTTCTCTATCAACCTTAAAAAAAGGTTTGGATCAACATTACTTCGAGTGAAGCCCAACTTCATCAAGTAACTATCTATCCTCTCATACCAAGCCCTGGGGGCTTGCTTCAACCCATAGAAGGATTTCTTCAACCTGCATACATAGGTGTCTCTATCTTGGACTTTGAACCCCAGAGGTTGCTCCACATAAACCTCTTCCTTTATTCAACCATGCAAAAAGGCAGTCTTCACATCCATCTGATGGAGACTCCATCCTTGCGTTGCACCAAGGGAAATGATAGATCAGATGGTAGTATAGCGGGCGATAGGTACAAATATATCATCATAATCTATGCCTTCTTTTTGAGAGAAGCCTCAGGCAACAAATCTTGCCTTGTACTTTTCAGCACTACCATCAGATCCATGCTTAATCTTATAGATCCATTTCGAGGTGACAAAAGATTTGTCCTCCGGTCTCGGGACCACTTCCCAGACATCATTTTTCATAATGGACTCATATTCTTCGGGCATAGCATCCTTCCAAACTTGATGTTTTATGGCTTCTTCAAATGATCCAAGCTCAGATTGTACAATTGTACTCATGGCTGCTAAATACCCTTGGTATCTATTCGGCTTCTTGCTTTCACGGAATGTCCGCCATGGTTCAATGTCTCTCGGCATCTTCGAGAGTATCCCTAACCCATGAGGGTATTCTCTTATTTGAAGGAGGTGGATCAATAGGATCCATAGTTCCTTCAACATCGGGCATCAATTCATCCTTCGGTTCTTCCTGCTTCCCTACTTCTTCATCTTCTTTATCTTCCTTGGAGCTAGGAAGATTTCTTACTTTCTTGAGGGCAACATCTTCATCGAAGGTGACATCGTGGCATATCTCCACTTCTCTTTGACCAGGTACATAAATTCTATATGCCTTCGAAGTTTCATTGTAGCCCAGAAACATTCCCTTCTTTCTAGAAGCATCCATCTTGCTTCTCTTTTCTTTCGGCACATGAAAGTAAATAGGACAACCAAAAACTCTAAAATGAAAAAGATCGGGTTTCTTACCAGAGAAGACTTCTTCGAGAGTCTTGGAGTCTAGAGCGGAATGTGGGCATCTATTTTGAATGTACACAGCAGTGTACACAGCTTCTCCCCATAGAAACTTCGGAAGACCTTCGTCACATAGCATGGCGCAGGCAACTTCCACAATGGTCCTGTTCTTTCTTTCAGCAACACCATTTTGCTCACGAGTATACACAGTTGTGGTCTCCCTCTTAATGCCAGCTTCACTGCAAAAGTCATTGAATTCATTTGACTCATACTCGGACCCATTGTTGGTCCTCAAAACTTTGATTCTCTTCTCAATTTGATTTTCCACCAAGGCTTTGAAGGTATGAAACCATTTGAATGCTTCGTCCTTCTTCTTCAAGAAATATATCCAGGTCTTGCAGGAGAGGTCATCTGTAAAAGTCATGTAATAGGAACATCCTCCCAAGGATGTCACGGGCAGCATACCAGATAAATCAGAATCTATCAATTGCAAGATATCAGTTGTCTTTGTGACACTTGAGGGGAGATGGTCCCCTTGTATGCTTCCCTTCGACACAACCCTGACATATACCTTCATGATCATCTTTAAATTCGGGCATCCCTGTCACCACCTTCCTTGCTTCGAGAAGGGCTTTGTAATGAAGGTGTGCAAACCTCTGGTGCCATAACTCTGTTTGAAGAGTTGTATCACATGACATAGCCCCCAATGGACTTCCTCCAACCTGGTAGAGTGTATCAACTCTAAAACCAATAGTAAGAGCTTCTTTGAAGTTCTTCTTCCAGATGCGTATCTTTCCATCAACGAATGCCACCTTGAACCCTTTGTCTTCCATTTCCGAAATAGACACAAGGCTCTTCTTCAAATCAGGTACGTACAACACATCTTGTAGATGGAGGACTTGACCTTGAGATAGATGAAGAGTCACAATCCTTGTCCCTTTCACGGGATATGTGGCATTATCTCCAAGGATAATTTCTAAATTAGTATCCTTCTCAATGAAATCAGAGAGGGCTTCTTGATAACTAGTGAGGTGCCTTGAAGCACCACTATCAATCAACCAGACATCCGGGGTGTCGGGAGGAGATGCAGCAGAGAGGGCAGATACAAGAATATATTCATTTTCTTATTATGAACAACATTAGACTCATCGTACCTGGAATTTCTTGACCTTTTGAAAGGTTGTCCATTTTCCACTACGATTAGAGGGAGCCTTCCTTTTTCCTTTGAACCTGTTGTTACTTTGATTGCCATTCCCCCTAAAGTTGTTGTTGTCATCATCCCTGGGAGAGTCCCTTCTATTGGGGCACTCTCTTGCATAGTGACCACACTTGTTACAAGTGTAACATCTTCCCTTCCTTCCTTTGGGCCCCGCTCTACCATGGTTTTGATTTCTCAAGCCACCATGGTTCTTCTTCTTTGCATGAGTGGCGAAGGCAGTAGGGTCACCTCTATTTCCATTAGAGGGATGATCTCTCTCCATCATTCTTGTCTCCTCTTGAGTACATCTAGTCAGCGATTCATCGTAATCAGGAATTATATTATTATTAAGAATCGTAGTACTAAATACATACCAGTCTCGAAGAAGTCCTCCAAGAGCAATGAGGACGAGCTCTCGATCAGCTACTTCTTCTCCTATGGCAAGAAGATCATTCCTGATTTCTGTGAGCCTCATAAAATTGATGGAGGCTCATGAATCTTCCCCTGCACATAGTCCATGACATCTTGATCTTCTAATGCCAAATCCAAGGACATCTTCCATGCATGATAATCAGACTTGTCAGTCAACTTATCATTAGACCATTGGTCCTTGACAAGACTTCTTCTTCGGTGATTGCTTTTCACACTATCTTGGGCTTTGTCTTCACCTCAGCTCTGATTCCATGTTAATTTTAGATAGCCATGGTATGTTCTATGCTTAATGCAATTTTACTTCAATCTTTCTTATAGGCCCAATTCAATTTATCAATCACATAAACATGAAAGTAAAATGTTGATAGAACATAATAATAGATCAATAGAAGACAAGCCAAATAATGTAGATCAGATTTTACAATTCTTCTTGTCCAGCAAAGATATAGAGTGATGTGCGTTACGACAATCAACAAGATGCATCAACCAGCAAAGTCTTTCTCAATATCAGATCAACCAACCTTCCAAGTATCACACACACCCCTCAAAGACAGCTCCAAAAGTCAACGCAAGTCAACAAAAGAATCCCTCATCCAAATTTCCGACATCATCCATATTTCCAGCATCCATATTTCCGGCATCCAGATTTCCAACATCCATTTTCGGTATCATTTCCGGCATCCATATTTCTGGCATCCAGATTTCCATCATCATCCATATTTCCGGCATCCAGATTTTCGGCATCCATATTTCCGGTATCCAGATTTCTTGCATCCATATTTCTAGCATCCATATCCGGCATCATCCATATTTCCGGCATCCATATTCACACGTGGGAGAGAGAGAAGCCTCTTTTAGGTTGTACGAACCAATCAAATCATGAGGAATGTGTGATGAGATGATGATGAAATGGACATCATCTCTCTACAATTTACATCAGTCGGGTGTGTGACACATCTATTAGGCTTGTGAGCCTACATTACAAATCTGGCCGACCTTGCACATGTGTGGAAAATAAAATCAAAATATATGTTTTGCTCATCCAAACAAGATGATCTTTAGATCAACCTTGCACCTCTCCGAAAGAAGAATCCAACAAAAATATAATCATCATCATATGAGCAACGCAACCTAGAGTTTGGACCTAGTTGCCCAAAATTAACAGGGTCTCCATTAAAATAATTAATTATTTTCATAAGACATGAACTGAGTGGAATTTCCACAAACGATTTATGGGTTCTTTGGAATACTGATGTCCAAGTCTCCTCACAAAGTTTGAGACTTAGAACACTTTCTGACGCTACAAAAATCAACACCCAACACACTATAGTATCACACTTCTCACTAAGATGTCTTTCTCAATCTTGTGTTGTTGTATGGTATGTCTTCTCCATCTCCTTAGCTTTTATTTTATAACTTTACATTGAGCTGAATCCCTAACCCTAATCTCCAAAGTGATTGATGGCCGAGATTAGATTTCGCCTCACTTGAGATCAAGAGCTAAGATTAAAACATAATCACTAAAGTAATTAGTTTATTTTTACTAAGTTTACTTTAGCTCAATAAGGCAACATAATTATGTGTTTTTCCTAAGTTAGACTTAGGTTAAGTTACAAATGCAACTTGTTCATACTAGAGCAAGTGTCTAAGGAGACTTTGAGTGACTTTTGGATGCCTAGACACTTATGCTTGTGCAGAAGTACCTGCCCTAGCTACAAACATCAATACCAAGATGCCCAATGCTCTTCTTACAAAGCAAGGCATCCTCCAAGCAAGCAATCAAACTCCATGTATCGACGACATGAAGAAGTCACCAAGCTTCATAGGTCTCCAATGCTTTAAGGAAGAATACCATACAAACATCCATTAAAGGCCAAGCAATCAACAAGCAAATCAACTCCACAATGCCTATTCATCACAAAACAACCAAGGGTCATCCATACACCATGCACCCCACATCACGCGAAACATCTCTAATCATGGTGTAAACATTTTTGGAGTGATGCCGAAAGCTAATAGGTATAAGAATGGTACACAATAGCTAAAATTCTTTTTAGATCTCATGCTTCTTCATTGTTAGCTAAAAATACAAAGAATCTTATACAACTAAAAAAAAAATTAGGCCAAAAATAGAAGCCTTGCAAAACCAATAGAGGTATGATATTTTTTTTTTAGAGATTATCAATTTGAAGAAAAGTTGTGTAAGTTTGGCCATGTTTACATATATGAAAAGGGGAGCCAAGAATAGTGTTTATGCAAGATGCTCACAGCTCTAGAGTTGTAGCATGCTATAGAGTCATCAAAACTTTGGGTAACTTTCAAAGGTACATGTATGTTCATGGATGCAAAATGATGTCAAGGAATTTGTAAATGCCTGTTAGCTTTCAAAGCAGCAAATCAAAAATTAGGATTGTAAAATCCTCTTGCTATTCCTTCAAAATCCAGGGAATCTACTTCAATGGACTACCTAGGAGAACTTCCAAAACCCGTCCAAGGAAATGAATGTGTTGGTCATTAATGACAACCTGACAAATTTGACTATTTTCATTCGCTGTGGAAAAAGTGTAATCAAACAAGTATCGACATGTTTTTCACTCATTTGTAAAGGTACATTTTGGGCTACTTAGTTCTATCGTTTCAAACTAATATGGTAAATTCTTGAGTATTTTTTAGCTACTCTATGGATGCTAATTGATAATGATTTAAGAAAATTACAACTCTACATCTGAAATGGGGAAAGCCTGAAGTATGAGTTAGATATCGGTGCATTACTACAAGGTTACAATCGTAAGAATCCCATCACATAGGATGAAAGTGTTTTGTCCCTAAACACAACAGATGTTGTCATGATAATAAAATCTATACAATTGGACTATTTTGCATATATATTATAATCCCATAATTATATAATAGATTTGTAGATGTAAATCTTATGATATTTGTAGAAGGCCATATAAGAGAAATAAGGCCTGCTGCCTTAATCCATTAAGAGAAAGTTGACTGATGTTTTTGACCGATGATTTTTCTTGGTGGTTTCCAACCACTTTTTTTGAGTCCATGGTTTTGGGTCAACCAATCTTTCTATAATTATGGCTTTGCTTTCATCAATCTGTTGCTAATGGATTATATGGACTTCTCCTTGAAGGAAATTATGTAGTGTATCCTTAGGGACAATTGTATGGTAAAACCCTACCTTAAGAGTACTCTTGGTATTGAAGCACATTCTTATCTCATTTCTCATCAAGCTTTTGGCTTCATGTGAAAATCTCCTCTTGATCTTGATGCTTGAGACCTATCCGTCTTATATTTCATTGTGTCATATGAATCATGAGTCAAACTTGCTGATCACGAGTGTGACTAAGAGCAGACCGCAAAAGAGTTTATCTAGCTCGACAAGAGTCAAACACAAGGTTGACTGAGTTTGGCTTGGTCAATATGGGTTTCACTCAAAATAATTGAGTTAAAGTTTCCTCACTGAAATTTTCACAAGTTTTTTGTATTCCTTTAATTTTTTTTTAATATCTTTTTCTTTTTGTCCCTGTAGAGTTTTTCCCAATTCCAAATCTAGTGTAGCTTTAATATTTCTAGTATATTTGAGATGTATTTCTATAATTATTGGGATTTTATCAAACATATAGGGGTGTTCGTGCACAGTGGGAGCATTGGGATGCTACAAAGCATATACCTTAGATTCGACACTTCTATTAAAGTACACCCATGGATCCACTCAAACGTCTCTGTTTGCTATTTGCTTGGTATTTCCTCTATCGACCCCCTTTGACTTACCTTACCAAGCATTAGAAGAGGGTTCAAACAAGCAAGAAAAAGCTGAACCAATGATCATACGCTGCTAATTTTGTGAAGTGAACCTAGCAAACACAAGAGGTAGTTGCAAAAAAAACTTGCAAGATTCTCCGACGAATACAATAAAGGCATGATAAGCATCGGAGTAGCACATACATCTCAAGATGGGGACCAAATGTGATTTTTCAAAAAAAAAAGGTATAAATTCCCACATAAGAAATGAAACAATTAAATACAAACCATTTGAGATTCTAGAGAAAATTGGAGAGACACTCTTCCCAATAAGCATTAACCTCGAACATGGGCATTTGTTTTGTGGTGAATATGGATCGATTGAAGCTTTCTGAACCATCTTTATCAACGGGGACTGTCTTATCAACAAGTGTCAAGAAGTGTTGCAGAAGAGAATCAGGTCTACTTGGTATGATGAAATAGAGTTTTTCAAAATTGGAAAGAAGGGAGAACTCTCAGTGTCTAATATATGATACACTTAGTAGAAGGGATAGGAAAATTTCCCTAAATTAAAAGTTGATGAGGACATCAACTTGTAAGGGGAAAGGTTGAACTGAGTTGGACAAGGATAGCTTGATTTGCAAAGTTGCATAGGTTGTAGAGCTAGGGATAAAAATACAGAGTTGGTTACAAATGACCGGAAGCTAGCAGGGTTTCAAGTAGTTTGCAAATTGTACGTCTGTAGGGAAGCGTAATATTGTAACCCCAAAGTTGTGGGAAGGAGACAAGAACGCAACCCCTTGGTTGGAGGGTTGTGGGCAAGACAAACTCACTATAGCAGTTGGACACCCGTTATCCCAAGTTGTGGAGCTAACCAAGAATGTAACTTTTCTTGTAGAGGAAAAGACCATATTATGGGGAATCAAAAGGCCTGCAACCCAACATTGCTACAAAATAGGCATTCTTGAGTTGTATGTCACACTCAAGTTAGATGGGTCTGGACTAGTGTCCATGTTCAATGCACTCAATACAACATTCCATGGGCACACACCAAGAGTCGATGGATCAGCCCCATCCCTACATAGTCCACACCTCACTTCTCTCAGTGCAATAACAATCAGTAACAACCAGATCAAACTAACCATTTATTATAGAGCAAATTGCTTCTCCAAACAAGATCAGACATACGCTAGCTACCAATGACGGCTCAGCTGAAGTCTACAGGTCTACGTAATCACATAATTATTAGATATGATCAAAATAATTACATGATTATTGACTACATGTGCTTATTCTATCAACAGAGCAATATAACATAGCTATAAAATTCCCAAACAATGATTGTGTGAGCAGTCAGGAAACTGAAATAAAAAGATCAAATATATACAAAGTAAATAGCAAAATTTCACCTCTTTTAGATCATATGTAAGACAAAAAATGCCATAGCAATCTGTTCTCTTCCCGTCCGGAGTCAGGGTGGTAGTGGGTGCAGGGGTTGGCGCCTGAGTTTGGCTACAAAAATACCAATGACGACACTTAACAAGTCACCAAAATGCACAATAGATCAGAGAATTTCACCATAGCCTTTCCAGTGTGGATTTTACCTTGGAGCAACTGAACAGACAACTTTCATGGACGGGAAACATTTTTCCGTATTGAAATTGAAGGAGAACTTGGCTGGTTTTTGCGGCAAGAAAGAACTGTTCAGACGATATAAAGAGACGTTCGTTCTCCTCTGTAAAAGCTGAGATGTCCCAGTAAACGAGATATCGGCCATGGCCATATCCAAGCTGATCAGACACCGTTAATTCAGAGATGTCGGAGCTTAAATTGAGTTGAAGAGTAGAATATAGATGGGTTTGTGTTGTATTAAATGCAGAGTTGTGCCGCGATGCGATATCCCGTTTTCAAATTTTTGACAGATAAAAAAATTATGTTCATTGGGTTTTATCCCATATATCTGAATGCCATCCATAGAAAACTTTGTGATATTGTACAGTCCACGTGTCATTATCCATAAGACTACCTGTTGCCCTCTCACCAAGGTCAAGTACTCTGCCATTGGCGGAACTACCTATCTAATATGATTTCCAGCTGCTGACACATAAATCGACTAAGTAGTGATTCTTAAGAAGTGCGTTATCCACTGAAAAAGATGTCACGGTTACTATCACTTTCATTTTGGGCCTCGGACGATCGCAGGTTAATATTATTATTATATTTGGGAGTTTGTAATGTGAAAACAGGAGGAAACATATGTAGATATTTATTTGGGAATGGGGTTTTTAAAACAGAGGTTTAGGTTTTTAGTTTTTTTTAAGGCGATGGGCAGAATTTAATAAATGCCAATTATTATATTTGGGAGTTTGTAATGTGAAAATAGGGGGAAACATATGTAGATATTTATTTGGGAATGGGATTTTTAAAACATAGGATTAGGTTTTTCGTTTGTTTTTATAAATGTCAAAAATGTAAAATGGAGCGATTATATTAAATAATAATAATAATCTAATTTTAAGGTCATATCTTTTTGTTTGTGGGACAAGGGACTCACATCAAATTGGTGTACGAGATCTCTTTGTTTGTGGGACAAGGGACTAAGGGACTCACCTCCGCGTAGTGATTTCGCTGCTAAGTCTACAAAGACAGGGAGGAATGATCCAGGTGGATATTGGTGGCCACCCGCCTATTCCACTTGGGGCCCCACCATTGTCTCTTTCAGTTTCGGCACAACTTACTATTTTTAGCAATTTTTCGGGTGCTGAACTTCCAGAGCCGTTTTGAGGCCCTAAATGACGTTTTTTGGGCATCGCGCCTCTAGCGAATATCATTCCATTCCATTCTGTTCCAGAATGATATTTGTGGCGAAAGTTGTAGTCCTCGGATAGATCTTTCTAATGATGTATCATGTGCGTCAAACAGAGATAGTATGCCAAAGTTACGTCCCTGGGAAGTTGAAACACCAATTTACCCAAACGGGGCCCATAGTTTTGGCGCTTCATCTCCTAGGGTTAGGTTTTTGGGATGTTGAGGGCTCTCCATTGTTTCTCAATAATAAATAAGCCCTCGAGCCTCATTGTAACTCAGTTCAGAGGTCTGTAGCCACCACATCTCTTCTCAG
Source organism: Pinus albicaulis (assembly GCA_034641835.2). Taxonomy (NCBI): domain Eukaryota; kingdom Viridiplantae; phylum Streptophyta; class Pinopsida; order Pinales; family Pinaceae; genus Pinus; species Pinus albicaulis. Next base: position 303,947,646 of record CM076569.1, read on the forward strand.
AGATTCGCTACCAGCACCCTAGCTATTTTATTTCCATTATGTCTGTAAGCATCTTTCTGTTATTTGATATTAATGAAATGAAGTGTTATTTCCGCTGCATCTCTGTATTTATGGTTATGTGTTTATTATGTTGCGTTCCTGCATAAATCCGGATCAGTGGTATCAGAGCGGTCTGCTTTTTCTCGATCCTTCTTTGCATGTCCCCAACGAGGTCGGGGTATAAGGAGCTAGGGCTTGATCTGGTGGAACCTTTGCAAGATCAGCCTCGCAAACCTCGACGGACGCCCATGGGGGACGAAAAGAAAGATGAGGGAGGAGGAGATCCTATCAAAATATTGCTCGAGGAGGCCCTCGAAAAACAAAGGAACGCGATGATGGATAGCTTTGCTCAGATCCTTCAACGGCTGCCCACCGGCGGCGCATCTGCATCCAGTAGCCACTCTGGAGTTGCGACTCCCTTTAAGGTACAAGTAAATTTTGGCATTCCCATATTTGAGGGTCAAATAGACGCAGATGCCGTAGATAGATGGTTGAATCTATTAGAAGGATATTTCTCTGTTCATGACTTTTCAGACCGGGAGAAGATTATTTTTGCACTCCTCAAAGCTACCCCCCATGTTAAGGACTGGTGGGAAACCTACTGTGAGAACAAGGACCAGACAGAACCCTCTCTGTTCTCGGCTGTACCTACTTGGAATTCTTTCCGAGACGCCGTCAAGGAACAGTACTATCCCGTAGGGAGCTATGAGGACAAGTACATACAATGGACCACGCTGCGACAACAAAGGGATCTAGATGTGCACGAGCTGACGAATCTGTTCCATACCCTGCGCACAAAGTTGGGTATCAAAGATTCAGAGAAACATTTGGTGCTAAAGTATCGCAGCTTTCTGCACAGATACATTCAGGAGGAAATGGAGTTCCTCGACATCTCCTCGCTTGGTACGGCATACCGGTATGCTGCCAAGATTGAGCAGAAATTCAAACAGAAGAAGTGAGACTTTGGATCTGCGAATCAAAAGCAAGGGGAAGGTGCTCCCAAACCGCAGAACAAAGGATAGAGCCAAGGCATGGTGACTCAAGACAACCTGTCGAAGCCACAAGCAAAGAACAACACTGCAAAGCCAAAGAAGGACACGGGAAAGTGGTGTGAGTTCCATAAGAGCTCCACTCACAACACAAGTGAGTGTCGGGCCAAGCAGTCGCTGGTGGCCGAGATGCGGGCTTCTGAGTCAGATGCATGCTCTGACTCTGAATCAGAACCTGACAAGGGGAATGACAAAGGGAAACAGATTATTGATGCGGAGCCCAATGCCACTGTTGCCACTACAAAGATCCAGAAGGAGGAACATCTCTTCCACTCCCAGATGTGGGTAAAGGGCTCCCCGGTACAGTTCATTGTCGATAATGGGAGCCAAAAGAACCTCATTTCAGCAGACGCCGTGAAGCGGTTGGGCTTGCCGACCACAGCTCACCCACATCCATACACCATCGGGTGGCTTCACCAAGGATGAGATCTTCGCGTCAGCCAGCAGTGCCGCCTTCCCTATAGCATCAAGCCCTTCACGGATGAGGTATTATGTGATGTTGCTCCTATTGATGTTTCTGATGTATTATTAGGACAACCATACTTGTGGAAGCATCATGCTATGTATGAGTCTCGACCTCGTGCTGTTATTGTTACTTTGGGAAATAAGTTGTACAGGATACCAGAGGTACCACCTCCTGCCACTATCTCTTTGGTTACTGCAAAACAATGCAGTAAGCTCATTTCCCAAACCAGGAAATTCGTTTTCCTGATGATCCGCCCCCAAGGCAAGAAGAAGACTGTGGCCACGACCTCCAGACAGGGCTCCTCTGCACAACAACAACAAATGGATAAGGTTGTGGAGGAGTACGAGGACATATTCACCTCACCCACAGGGGTTCCTCTGCACTGTCAGGTCAAGCACCCGATTGATCTGACCCCCGGTGCGCCGCTACCTAATGGACCGATCTATTGGCGCTCTATTCTGGAGAATGATGAAATCAAGAGGCAGATTCAGGAGCTGTTGCAGAAAGGTCACATCAGACCAAGTTCATCGCCCTGTGGGAGCCCGATCGTGTTGGTACAGAAGAAGGATGGGACGTGGACACTCTGTATTGACTATCGGGCGCTGAACAAGATCACTGTCCGGAATAGGTACCCAATCCCACGGATTGATGACCTTCTGGACCAACTCAAAGGTGAAAAATATTTTAGCAAGATCGACCTGAAGTCTGGGTATCACCAGGTACCAATTGAACCCTCCGATGTGTGGAAGACTGCCTTCAAAGCCAAGGAAGGCCTTTTCGAATGGCCGGTCATGCCTTTCGGGTTGACGAATGCTCCCGCCACCTTCATGAGGATGATGGATGACATCTTGCGGCCATTCACCAACTCATTTGTAGTGGTGTACTTGGATGATATTCTGATCTTCAGCCAGACTTGGGAAGAGCACCTTCACCACATCCGGCAAGTCCTCCAAACACTGCGGCAACACAAGTTGTGTGCCAATTTGGAGAAGTGCACTTTTGGCATGACCCAGGTTCAATATCTGGGATACATTATTGATGAAAGGGGGGTGCATGTGGATCCAGCCAAGATCCAAGTCATTCGGGATTGGCCAGCCCCGACTACTATAACAGAGCTTCGCAGCTTTCTGTGTCTTGCTAATTTCTACCGTAGATTCGTGTTGGGATTCTCTCATATCACTTGGCCCTTGAGTCAAGTCACCAAAGGAGGAGCGAGAGCAAAATTCTTTTGGTCGGAACCTCAACAGAAGGCATTCAAAGAATTGAAAAATCGCCTCTGTTCTGCCCCAGTGCTCACCTTACCAGACTTGCAGCAGCCATTTGAGATCGAGACATATGCCTCTGACTATGCTATTGGGGCAGTTCTTACTCAACAAGGACATCCAGTGGCATATCACAGTGAGACATTGTCTGAGACAGTTCGCAAGTATCCCACCTATGACAAAGAAATGTATTCCATTGTGCAAGCCTGTCGACAATGGAAGCATTACATTTTGGGGAAGGAAACAATCATCCACACATACCACCGGCCCCTGCAGTTCATACAGACACAAGGGAAGTTGCAGAATGATCGCCATCAGAAGTGGTCCACATATCTGCAACAGTTTCATTTGAACATCAAGTACAAAAAGGGTAGCACCAATCATGTTGCAGACTGCCTCAGCCGACCACCGATCGTGGCGCTCACCACTGTGCTCAACTCTTGTGGGCACGAGACTTCTGATTGGCCGCTTCTCTATGAGAGTGACCCAGAATTCGGCAAAACTTACAAGGCACTCTTGGGGGGTACGCAAGTTCCAAATTTTCACCTTCAAGATGCACTTTTATGTCACATGGGACACCTTTGTGTTCCTTCAAGCGAGCGTGCCAAGATGATATGGGAAGCACACTACAGTCGAGTCGCTGGGCATTTCGGGGTCGAGAAAACAGTAGCAATCCTGCAGAAGTATTTTTATTGGCCGAACCTTCGAAAGGATGTCGAGAAGCACATCAGATCCTGCACTGCTTGTGCCATTGCCAAACCGACCATCAAGAAGCAAGGCCTATATACTCCTCTACCTACCCCTAGTCGACCTCGGGAATCCATCTCCATGGATTACATGTCAGGCCTGCCTTCTACTAAGCAGGGAAATGACTGTGTTTTTGTGGTCGTCGACAGATTCTTGAAGATGGCCATTATGGCGGCCTGCAAGAAGAATATCACAGCAGAAGCCACTGCTAAACTCTTCTTTGAACGAGTGTGGGTGCACTTTGGGATCCCACAGTCTATCATATCAGATCGGGATAGCACGTTCCTCAGCACATTTTGGTCCAGCCTCTGGTCGATGTTGGATACCAAGCTCACCAAGTCCACAGCTTTCCATCCCCAAACAGATGGCCAGACAGAGGTCGTCAACAGAATGATTGTACACATTCTGCGCATGTACAATTCAAAACATCCACGCACATGGGACGAGAGCCTCCCTTATGTACAACATAGTTATAATCGGGCTCTCCACAGTTCAATCGGCCATAGCCCCTTTCAGGTGGGCTTGGGATTCCAGCCACTATGTCCTATTGACGTAGCCATACCATTTGCAGCTGCTCAGGCCGATTCAGCTCATGTCCAGTCTGAATTTGACAAAGCAAGTAGCTTCATCGAGCGCATTCAACACATCCGCCAACAGGTTCATGATATATTGGACAGAGCCAATGCCAAGTACAAGCAACGCCATGATCAACACCGGGTGCCACACAACTTCCAGGTGGGCGAAAAAGTATGGCTACATTTGCAGAAGGAGCGCCTCACTGGACCCCACCGCAAGCTTCGCCCACTCCGATACGGGCCATACACCATCACCAAGGCTGTAGGGAACAATGCCTTCGAGCTCAGTATTCCACCATTCCTTGGTCTGCACCCAGTCTTCAATGTGGACCGCCTTCGTCCTTACTTCCCACCTTTACTGGACACCTCTGACATTGCAGAACAACTCACATCAACAGAGTTAAACCCAAACTACATGGAACATGCCACCATAGATTGTATCATGGACATGAAAATAAAGAGCACTCGCCAACAGAATATCCAACTGTATCGGGTTGTCAAAGCTGGCCAACTCCTGCACCAAGGCAAGTGGTTCACCAGGAACCAAGTTCAATAGAAGTTTCCTCATCTCATGGAGGAACTCAACGCAATGGGGACCATTGCTTCCTAAGGGGGGAGGAATGATCCAGGTGGATATTGGTGGCCACCCGCCTATATCACTTGGGGCCCCACCATTGTCTCTTTCAGTTTTTTAGTTTCGGCACGACTTATTATTTTTAGCAATTTTTCGGGCCCTGAACTTCCAGAGCCGTTTTGGGTCCCTAAACGACGTTTTTTGGGCATCGCGCCTATCGTGAATATCATTTCGTTCCGTTTTGGAATGATATTTGTGGCAAAAGTTGTAGTCCTCGGATAGATCTTTCTAATGATGTATCATGTGCGTCAAACAGAGATAGTATGCCAAAGTTACGTCCCTGGGAAGTTGAAACACCATTTTACCCAAACAGGGCCCATAGTTTTGGCGCTTCATCTCCTAGGGTTAGGTTTTTGGATGTTTAGGGTTCTCCATTGTTTCTCAATAATAAATAGGCCCTCAGGCCCGCCCAGAACTCGCTCGCAGGCTTCGATGGACACTACTCTCGTAGATAACTACCGCCGCCTCAGCTAGTTTTATTTTCATTTTGTCTGTAAGCAAATTTCAGTTCTTTGATATTAATGAAATGAAGTGTTATTTCCGCTGCATCTCTGTATTTATGGTTATGTGTTTATTCTGTTGCGTTCCTGCATAAATCCGGATCAATGCTCTACTCCCCTCTGGTTTTGAACCTGTGACCTCTTAGTAGGAAACACATGTTCTTAACCATTAAGCCCACTCAAGCTGTATTGATATTATTTTTGGCAGTGATTAAAAATGGAAAATGGAGAGATGATATCAAATTTTAAATATAAAGAAACATACGTTAGATGAAATTTTAAATATAATTGTGTTTAAGTGTTTAGGTAGAAACTTCTATATTTTAAATGTATGTCATAATGTATGAATGAATGAAATTTTAACATTCATGAGACTAAACATAGTTTATGGGATTACTAGTCTACTTGTTTTCAATCTTTTTCTTACTCAAATTAATGATGAGTTTATCCAACCTTCTAACAATCCCCTCATTGAAAAGACAATGCCAGAGAACTGGGGTTAATATATTGTCGTAACTGTTACGAAAGCATCACATTCCAAAATGAAATTTCTTTTCTGATTCCACTGCCCCATAAGTGCAAAAAGTACACACTCATTCTTCCTAAACTTCTTTAGGACTTTTCCATCGACCCGTTTTCGCAACAAAGTTGATGTGAGTTAGTTCTTAATTGAGCAATAAGAATTTTTGCTGCCCATGGAATGCTAGCTCTATTGTACTCCTTTTGTTGGAGATCGCAAGTGGGTTTGAATTCTTGAAAATAGTACTTCTTTTTTCTACCCAACTCTTTTCCCCATATACAAGTTTGCAGAACTTTTCCATGACAACATTCTTTAACTCCTTGTTATTTGTGGGACATGCATTAAGGTAAATATTCCTTTTTTACATTCATTTGTTGTTTTGTCTCATCCATGATTTCTTTCTTTCACTCATGCCTTTGTTGAAGTTAACTTTAGGCCATCTACCTACTACCATTTGCTCAATTTTTTTAAGGTACCTTATGAGACGCACCATAGCAATTGTTTCGATGGGAGTTGCTCCTGTTTCACTCAACATTATCTCATAAAGAACCAAACTTTTCATTTTGAACTTGCTCTTTATAAAATAGTGTGATTGCAACTTTGATCAATCAATAATGATCAAAATAAAAATGAATATACAATGGATGAAGATAAATCTCCATAAACATTATTATTTGAGCATAAAGCAGTTAAATACGTTTGAAGACAAACCTACTTTAAGCAACAAGCAGCTCATGATCGACTAACCCACTTTATAATCGGCCTTCAATTTACTAAAATAAACAATCAGGATTTCAGTTTTTTCATTAAATCCTCATCTTTCAACAAATATTTTATTGAACGAACAAGCTTTCAATACTAATTTTTTATACAATTTTAATTTTAAAATTTTAAATAAATTTTCATTTTCAATCTCTTTTCCATTTGTTTTCTTACAAAATTGATAGATGTATATTTTAATTTATTTACATTTAACTCATTAATGATCTCTATAAACACTCACCATCCATTCTAAACCCGAATGTGCTAATTAATTATTATTTAATATGGTAAATTATTTTGCTTAATCAATATAAGACTTAAGTTATTTTATAAGAGAACTCTACGTATCCTCACAATAATTTGAAGATGTACAAATTTTAGATATATTGGAATTATTTTAATAAATACAATTAAGAAAATATGTAAAAATAATAATATGAGGGTAAGGGTGGGAAATTATTGGGTAAATTATATTATATTAATATATGTTTTATTTAATATTTCTTAATATTTGAAAGATATGTGAGGATGAAGGTGGAGGTGGATGTTGAGAGATATATGAAGGAGAAGATAAGGGTCCAAAAATAAATGAGAATGAGAATGAGGATAGAGAGAAATATTAAATAAAGCATATTATATTATATGAGGATAGGAGCAAAAAGAAATATAGAATAAAATATATTATATAAATATAATATGTTTTATTTAGCATTTTCTCTATATATAATTAATAGTGTTAATCATTTACTCGAATGCGGGTGAGTATCCCAATATTGACAGCTAGCCCATTAATGAGGAGCATCATGCTTAATTGGAGCAGGTGGAAGGGCCCGTGGTGGCAAGGTGTCAGCGCAAAAAAGAGGTTACACGAATAGGGTAATAGTAGCGGCTCGTACTCCAATCATCGCATGAAGCTCAAGGCGATTAATGCCATGAATTTCACCTGGGGGAGGTCTCCGCTGCACACTCCAGTCATTACTATGCGTACTTCTTAGCACGCCATCGGCTGCTACATCCTCTAGTGCATCCTCATGAAGTTCATTTTCCATTACACCGAGAACTCTCCATGGAATGCCTCGCTCAGTCTCCTTCTGGTTTGGGTCTTGTTTCTCAGGATGCCTAGGACGAGACAATCATGTAGTCACAACCATCGAGGGCGAAGAGCTTAGGGTGCCTCTAGCAGATTTAACGAAGAAGACAATGCTCCCTTGCATCTCCAGGACAATTTTGAGGAAGGGATTCCCAGCCACATTCGGGAATTGGTCGATCGAGTGGAAGAGGAGCATTGGCAAACCACGAATTTTCACAGTGAGTCAACAGCATGAAAAATATCTTTGCCCAGTCGCTCTGGCAAAGGCAGCTGGAAACAGAACGCATTAATGGCCTCATTCTTAAAGGCCACTCTGCCTTACTCACAACCACACAGATTTGGGATGCCATGGCCCATGACATGGAAATTGCTTTCCCAATTGATGGTAGGAAGGAGGTTGAGCTTCTGCAAGGCTTGCTGCAGGGAATTTGGGAACCACCCCCCCCCCCCCCCACCCCCCTTATCGAGTCAAAAGAGAAGCTGGGAGGTAGACAAGGACGAGGTTGAGCCCATCAATAAGGCTTGGTGCAAATCCACCATCTCGAGATACCCACACCAACCATACTTCAAGATTCACGATGGTTATGGGAAACAACCCGTCCTCTCAGTGCGCAGCACCAGCATTGATCCTCCTTAAGGGTATCAGGTTGACTCCTCGTCGGATGGGGATCGAGCCACAACCCCTCAACCTTCAGTAGTCACCCCTCCTCAGATTTGCAATCAGCCTCCAGCAGTCACCCCTCCTCAGCAAGGCACTTAGTAGGAGGACAATGCCAAGACAAATACCATAATAGGCATCGCTTGTCCAACGCCACTTTCCTCTTAGTATACTTGTTGGATCGAGGATGAAATCCTGACTGATGCTAGCTCTTAGCGGGTTTTTTATGTTTTTCTGTTACTCTATTTTGGGACTTAGCCCTATGTTTCTAAGCACTCTATGTTTTTGTGCCTCTGATGATAAAAAAAACTCTCAAGATTCTAGGGTGGCAGGGCTGGTTTCCCTTTGTTAGGCAGCCCATCAATTCCCTCCCTGATTGTAATATAACTTTGTATTTTTTGTACCATTAATAGATAAATACACTGTCACTTTACAAACAAAAAAATTGTTGTTAATAATTTCTTTATTTATATAATTTAAAAAAATATTAATAATTTTTTGGACATATATGGTCATTTGAAATCAATTAAACTCTATGTATTTATGCCCAATATTTCAATATCCAAAGTTTAACATTAGAATAATATTTTTTTTGTTTTATAAATTAAAAAAATGATTTATAATATGTCATCTCTCGATCTTTGAGCCATCAGGATCTAAACAATTTTAATATACTAGAATGTTCTTGTAGTGGTTTTTGTGTACATCTCAGATTGTTCAAACTACAAATATGCCAAAGCACCGAATGAGTTACACTCAACGCCATTCCTGTAGAGATCTGAACTAGAACCTCCAACATTCCCACCATATAAGAGTTTTGCTGCAAATGATCCACGTGTACAAGCCCCAACTACAATAATAATATCAAATAAAGTAATTATGCCATGGAAAAGACGATTTATACGACAGTTAAAATAGTGTTCCAATTTAGACTGAGCGAATCTGCAATACCATTGTCGACTCCTGAGTAAGGGTAACATGCGAATTTAGATTGATGGATGCAACTGTTGCAATTTAACATTGGGTTAGGGGTTGTAACCATGAGCACGAGACACAAACTGCAAAACAGGAAGAAATTTAGTGTTCTGGTGGTGGCCATGATGGGAGATTTCTTCACAGAGAGAATGTCAAATATCTAAATGTCAAAGTGCAAGAGCTCTTGCAATTTTTTTTAATATGTAACACAAAAAAATTTGACAGTCATAAATTGACTAAAAACGTAAATTGACGGGCATAGAAAACAAACACCCGTCTTCAAATTTGCAATTGACAGGTAAAAAATATTTGAAATTCCAGGCCTGATGATACTCCTAATAGTATGTAATTAGGGTTCATATTGTGATTTTCAAGAATCTACATAGATAATAACCAAGTGAAATTTCAATTGATTGATGACAACCCTAATTATTAAAAACACAATAATGTATTAGCAGTGAACTGGTATTCAAGAATATTGCCTACTTTTAGCGAGCTTTGTTGTCCCAAATGAATTGATTCCTCATTCACCAGCTTACGGCCACCTTCACCATCCTGCTTTGAGAGATTTCGTGTACGAAGAGAGCTACGAAACATAGAGCTTCTCTTCAATCGAGTGTATCAAAGATTATGACAACCTGCCAATCCTTTCTAACCGAGGTCTACATGTACCTAGACCTTTAACGTCAACCACCCACTAAGAATGATGACATGTAATACAGTGATATGTGGTTTAACGGTAAGTTTTATTGGGTGAAACCAACGAGACCAAGGTTCAAATTCCATTGAGTATATGGCCTGCTATGATCTTGGCTCAAGGAGTAGGCTCCCCCTTTCCCGCGGAGTCCATAATAGAGTAAATAATTGTGAGTAGTTTAATATGGTTTTAGAATTATTCTAAAATTTCCTCTCTAAGAATCGATATTTATTAGGTTGAATGGACCAATAGATATTTATTAGGTTAAATGGACCAAAACATCATGGATTAACATTTGTGTGAGATGAAAGTAAATAAATTATATTAGTTTTATGTTTAAAAATTAGAATAGTTGTATCAGGAAAAAGTCAATATTTTAATAATTTAATTATTTATTTTTAATATTTTTATATAAATAATATATATATATATATATATGTATATGCAGAGTTGGCTCTTTCTTTTGCTAAAACTTGTGACAATGGATTGATTTATCATTTAGACATTCAACTTTAACACACTACCGATATTGTTTGTGTTGCAGGGGTGTTTTTCAGCATCATCGACATCTTTTCCTTATTTCAGAGCATTCCCTCAATTGCATTCACTTCAATTATTTGATTGTGAAGATCACAATCTCCCTTCAGTTTATCACGATGAAATTAAACATCGTCATTTCTATCATTGCTTCCATCGAACATTTTAATGAGGTTATATTCCTCATTGCAAGATTTGGAGAGTAGAATACGACTACCATGCTCCATCCCTTAATCGTAGTTATACAATTAAGACCCTATCGGAAATACCATCAACACGAGGATCGATCTAACCTCTTTAAGTCTTCAACCTCCCAATGTTGTGTTTCACCTCCAATTTGCAAGAGAACCCACAATAACTGACGGAAAAGACTGTGAAGGTTCTATCAATAGACCCCTATATATATATATATATATATATATATATATATATATATATATATATATATATATATATATATAAACTTGTTTACAAAGGATTGTTTTAGGACTACCCATAATATAGCAACACAATCAACCTCCTAACCTCTCCACAGGTGCCTTACTTTATTAATATATAAACACAAAAATATTTACATCAATTATTCGGTTCAAATCCAAAAGAGTAGGATCTAATCAACCAAGAATAGAAAAGAAATCCTAATTGACTAAAGATACACAACAACTAGTTCTTTGATTCTCCAAATGATCTTGAGCAAACCATTTATTACACATTCATCACTCTTCAACAAACTCAATTTTTCTAGAAATTACAAGGAAAATAAAATTTTAAAATGATCCATGAGGTTTCCATTGAACTGTTGTTTTTTCTATAGTATCGCTGCAGGTCGTGAATATTATCAAATAACTTGTTCCTCCATTTAAGCATTGATTCCATTTGTTGTAGCCAAGCTTTCCATGACATGTTTGCAGGGTTTTCCAATGGTCCTATTACCACTCAACTCGCAAGGGTCTTAGGAGGGGATCCTAAAGGGCAACTACTAGGTTAAGGGAAACAATGGAGTGATAGTCCATTGTCACCTCAGTTAAGGCTCCTTGCTTTTTATAGACTTTCACCGATGGGAGGAGACTTGGTATAAAGGGGAATCACAAGATTAATTGGTCAGTAGGAGGATGAGGAGTGATTCCTAAGTCTTATTCTCAAGAGATACTCAATTAGATGGGTTGTTTTATTTAGAAGCAAGGTGATGGACTCTCTAGGAAGGGCCAAGAGGATCCTTAGGGCTAGGTTTTGAGAGCATGCTTTGTCAAAACCTAACCTAACTATCTCTATGGAGACTTGAATTTATGTGATCTGTAGTGCCCCACTTTGGTTGATGGACACTGATCCTTCATACTTTATTCTTTGAGGACCTCAGGTTGAGGATCCAGACACATGACTCTATTATTAGTAGATTTGATGGTTATGTATGTTCTTTATTGATACTGTGATGATGACATAATTGATGAATATGTATGTTCTCTATTGATATCATGATGATTATAGAATTGATGGATAGTTATGTTTTCTATTGATGTTACAATGTGATGGTTTTGATGGATATGTTAATTTCCCATTGATGTTATGATTATGATAACCATGATGGATGTGTTCCCTATGGTAGCTACTTACATTAGTTCTGATTCAAAATGAACAAAGATGTGAATGACGGTCATGTTGATGTTGCCATTATGATAATGACTAATAATGAAAAACTTTGTTACTGATGATTATTGAGTATGACAGGAAACCATCAGAGGCACTCACATATGATGAGCTGACAACATCTGGTTTGATAGAAATTTATATTTTGTCTTTCTAAGTTTAGTTTGAAACTTGATATATATATGTGTGTGTGTGTGTGTATACACTCTGATTATATGTCAGTGGTTGCAAAAACATGTTAGTTGCTTGGCCGAATGACTCACATATGGGTGATGGGGTTGTACAGTTGGATGAAACAACATGGGAGGGGTGGAATAGTGTTCCTGGTCTCACCCATTGTGACTTAGGCTGGAAAGGTCGAAGTACCTTCGCCTTGAATATCACGATGTCGTGAGGGCAGGTCCCAAATTTGGTTCGCTCACGAGGACTTTCTGGGGGGCGCGCATCAAGGCGGATTCCTTGATCCCCAGCACCATTAGTATCACTATAGCAGGAAACTTATGAGATGATAGGGGTCTCTGTCATTGCACATATAAATTCCCCTCGTAACCACTGGATACTTGAAGGGAAAGTGGTGTGGCACCCTTGGGATTTCAAGAGAAATTCTTGAAGGGCACGACCAACTTGACACCCTTGGCATAAAAAATAAATTCTTAGGCATGACACCCTTGGAAATTCGAATGGAAGTTCTTGAAGAGCATGACCAACTTGACACCCTCGACTTCATTAAAGAAACTAATAAATATAATCAATATATGAAAATCCAACTAATTCATATCAAGTGATATAGGATGTTAGAACCAAAGGAATTAAATCAAGAATAAAACTTAGGGTAAGGGAGGAATAGGAAGAGATAAAATATTTTACCATGATAACTCTACCTTTTCCATGATTAAAACAAAATATTAAGTGGATAATGTACATAAGTAACTTAATTAGGCAAAAAGGGGGAAAGAGGGACATAGAGTTAAATATAAATATTTATTAAAAACTTCATTAAGAGAAGAGGGTGGTGAATTAAAGTAAGATTAATAAATTAAAATTTGAGAAGTTTAGAGAACTTCCATGTGGCAAGAGCCAACATAAGAGTATTCATCTAAAAGGCAAATTGAGGTAGTTAGGGGACCAAATATGATATTTATCAATTAACTTCAGTAATAAACACAAATTAAGGAGTAGAAAAGGGGGAATCAAGAGACAACTAGGAGAAGAAATAGGAAGTCTTATTGGGTTGAGGGAAATACTATTTTAAATGAATAATTAAGTAAATTATTTTTAGAGAGTCTTGATGAGAGGGTGACACATGGGTGGGTGAATAATCAAATTTTGGGTTAAAAAAAATTAATTATTTATGCATGAAATTCCAAGTGTCACCTATGAAGCCTTCTATAAAAGAAAGGGAAATGGAAGGGAAAAGGGCCTTTGGTTTACCCTATTGTTGGATGGAGGAGATTATGTCATTTGGAGTGGTTACGAGCTATAGTTGAGTTTGGTGGGATAGAGTGTTATAGAGAGGGGACTCTTGAGCCAAGAGGGGCTCACCTTTATCAGCTAGCACATTCCTTCGTTGTACAACCCCATTGCAGCTCAGGGGTTCGTGGGGAAGGAGAGTACCCAAGGAGTAGGCTGGGAGGTCAACCGGTGGGTCATTACATTCAGATTAAGCATGACAACATTCAGGCTTGGAGGTAGACGACAACAAAGGAGCTCAAGTAGTAGCAAGTCAAGTTTGGTTCTTGTCTAAGGGTGAACGGTACATGTGTTAGTTATACTGTTTTTAATTATGATGATTTCATTGTGCTTATAAACAAAAAAAGTTAAATATATGTAGGTGTTCTGAAGTTAAATTTATGGACATTGATAGAAGTGATTTAAGTTTACTGAGTTTCAAACTTGTATGATTATGGTTTCATCTCCTAGTTACTGTGAAAAAAAAATTAAAAAAAAAAAAAACCTAGCACCCATCTAGTAAATTATAGGGTTGGTCTCTACATGATATTTGTGAAATTGACATTAATATATTGTGGGACCACACGAGACCATGCAGACCCGAAAGTAGGTCAAGGGTATGGAATTGATAAACCAAGGAAGGGATTGACCTAATTATGGAAGGGAAGAGTATCAATGGACACATATTCTTAGAATGAAATGCAATGATCCAAATGAGGTCACTAGCCAAGGGAAACCTAGGGAAAGTGATGATCCTTGGGTAGGGCTTGCAATATCTAGAGATCCCACTGTCAGAATTTTGTGAAATTTGGAGGGATTCTAGAGAAAATGTCAACACAGTAGAGGGCAAGAGATTAAAGTTTTTTTTTTTTTATGGCTAGAGCATGAGATATTTGATTCCCTAAGTGACATGTGATGGCTAGGCCTAGAAAGAGAAGGATAGGTGAGAGAAATAAGCTTTGAATGTGATGAAGGATAGGAGGATTAGTGTCTTGTCCTTTGGGAGAGATGAAGTCAAGGAGAATTTATTGTTTGGAAAGAGTTCACTCAATCAAGGAGGTCTTCAAGCAACTTCACATGGCATTAGGGATTGAGACAAGCTACTTGAGATCTTTATACTTTGATATGCAATAATTGATGACTTGTCAAAATGTATTTCAATAAAATAATCTCTAACAACATTCACCCATTCATACATGGCCTGTGCAATGATGCAACACTATAAAAGAACAAATTCCCACAATTTCGCATAGGAAAGTAGTAAATTTCATACTTGTGTAGAGAAAATCCCAACAACATTCATGTGACAAAGTAAATAACAAGAATAAGCATGAAAATATTACTTACATGTACAAAAGAGTATATCTAGTCATCATATTATGCCAATAATGAAGCTCCAAGATAAGAGAGATAGAAACAAACATCAAAATTCATCCATAACATCCAAACTCATCCTCCAAAAGGGAATGTGAAATTCTCAAGAGCTACTAAATTGGGCAATCAAAGTGATGATGATCACAATGAATCATCTCACTTCTATTTATACAATCCTCTAATGGATTCGAATGGCCTAATTTGGACTAATAATGCCCCTAAAATAAAATAATGTGCATAATAACAATTCCTTTAGCGACAAGCCCACCAAAATAGCTCAACGACATAAGAATAAGCCTCTCAAGAGAGAAAAATGATCAATAAAGTGAGTCGTTAGGCCTTTGAGGAGACCCAATGAAGTCCAAGGGGTGCCATGATATAGAAATAGACTCCAAACATAGTGGACAAGGTGTTGACCCTTTTTTTTCCATGCAAGGACCTATGGTGCTCCCAAGTGGGTGTGGGGGCACAAGGACATCCTCATGGGTCCCCAAGTGGATTGAAAATGCCTGTAGACCATCTATAAGGGCTAGGATGATGATATAATACCTCCTTCTACACTAGGAGACATCCTCTGGACCCTGGAACATTTGCCAAGTGTATAGTGCAAGTGTAGAGCCAACTGGGCATGGTGAACCAGGTGTGTCATCCTCATCCATAAGGTGGAACATGAGTAATCAATGAGTGTTGTTGGGGATCCATGAAGTAATATCTGCTATGGTGGAGGACCATGGCTCTCAACGCTCACCCTAAAATTTCTAATGTGGCCCTCTGGAGGGCTAGGACCCTGTATAGGGAGACCAAGCCCCAAATGGAAACCCACCTGTAATCCTGCATAAGATCCAATGCATCCCCTTTCCCTCCAATACAAAAAATCATTAGAATAATCAAGTAAAATAGCTTACAAGTCATGGAACCAATGGGGCACTTCATGGTGGCATGCCCTTCCATAGTGGGATTTGGCATGTACAAGTGCCTCCAAGCTTAATCGGGGGTTAATCAAGGACCCTATTAAGTGGTTTTAGTTTTTAAAGGGGGTGACATGTCCGTGGTACATCCTTAAAGTGGTAGGTAGAAAATTATATAATAATGGAATGCAATGGGGATTAGGGAAATCATCCAGACCACATGTCGTGGTGTAATGGTAGCTATAATTGGGGAAGCACACCCTTGTGCATGTGAGTGTAGGAGGGAGAAATTGTGGTACATGAGTTACCATGGCCTTTGTTTTTCGAACCTTATTCATATGCCTTTTTCCTTTGATTGATTTTTCTTCATAAATGTTGAAAAGTAACTAGGTGTGGTCGTCATAATGACATGTAATTGTGACTTGTATAAATAATGTAATAAAAGTATTTTCATAAGCCTTGCTTCATGGGTTTCATGAGCAAGTGATTTTATTATAGATGGCTCTCATTTGAGAGCATTAGGTTTGTCATTTAAAGTCAAAGAAATAATTTCATGAATGAAGAGCTCTTCTTGAGCCTATGTCATTGTATATGAGTCTATGAAGATGTCTAAATAGCCCTCTAAAAGACAAGCACAATCAGCCTCCAAAGGATCTTCATGTCGCTTCAATTAGGAGTGACAAATTCATGTCGACTCACAGTAAGGGGACACATCTATTCATCCTTGACAGTTTGGCTTATTTATATGAACCAACAACTATAAATAGGCGTGAAGGGTCACCATAGAAGCATAGTCAAGTTCAGATCTTCCTCTAATATTTTCGAATTATCTTCTGAGTTCGGGTCAATTTCAGGAGGTTGAGAAAAAATCATATTATAAGTTCGGAAAAAATCTCAGTGATACAGTGGTTCTATGTTAGTGCAAGTATACAGTTTATAGTGGTGCTCTAGATGGGTTTATAATGATACAATGGCTCGGTTTAGGTGCCAACTATAGTAATTGCAGTTCAGATGATGCCACAATTTCGGTGTTTTGGTGCTTCAGGAGATGGTTTCTGGGTCCTAATGTATGGTTCCATTCTCGGTGTTGTGGTGACATAATACTCATTATCAACTGGAAGATCACGGGAAGGTCAAGGGATTACAGTTTGGTGTTATGTAGAGGTCACAATACAATAATGTATCACTGTGGTCTTGATGTTGTTACAATGATGACCTTACATGGACATGTTCTAGTGTCATATACGGATCATTGGAAGGATGATCTCAGTGAAAGGAAGAACAAAGAGTAAGATAATCGAAGAGGAAGGTTGCCTATGTCTTGGTATTGGAGTGGCTACTAGGTCAAGGGTCTTGGTCTTGGTATTCGTCAATTGGAATCTCTATAAGAAGAATTTGTGCGGGTTTTCCTCTCAACTAGTGAGAGGTTTTGGCCCTGGATCATAGCCTACATGTTGTGTCTCTTGTTTATTTTTATGTTCATGCATTGGTTACTGTTTGATGAAGAAGAACACTAATGACAAAGATGGAGAAGATCCAATCTAAAGAAGTAAAAATAATTCACAAATATTCACTAATAAAGAAAAATCTCCTAATGGTAATGCCCTAGATTTCTAAACATGGTATCAGAGCTATTGTGACAGTTAAAGAAGGGAATCTAAGAGGCACTTAAACATTAGATCACAGTCAATAGTACATCTAAAAGGGGCCTCGCATTAGAGCAGTTCACATAGTTTGGATTCTATGATTTGTTCAGAACAAATTATATAATGAAGACACAAAAGTCAGTTCGGATCACCATATATAGTCTCGCGCTAATCACAGTAACTCATATCGGAAGAATGTCAATGATATTCTTGGCACTATATCTCAGATCTCGGTACTAAAGGCACATACAATATTACAATCACATGTTTTTGATGTTATATCTCAGATCTATCCCTAATATGACTCAGTGCTTCTCTTAGGAAAGACACAAAAGATATCACTCAGTTTGGTTCTTTCCCACCTTTGGAAATAAGGTTTGATATCAATAGTAAAGATGATCTCGGTAATATGACATAAGGAGATCTAAACATAAAACAGGATGTCGATACAATCTTAGTTATAATTTTAGAAGAGATCCACAAGGCAAGGCAACCCAAAGTACAAAAAAGAAAAATTACATCATCTTGGATATCCTAGAAACATTTATAATTTGCATTCAAAAGTCGAAATATCTTGAAGGTGAGAAGGAATCATCATAAGTGAAGCTCCCTATCATTTCAAGAAGGATCTCATCCTTATCCTTGAATAATATCATCCGAGGTAGCATCAATACATCTTCTTCAATCAAAGTGATCAAGCTAAAGATTTCATCTTCACATATCAAGTAAGTATACTTTATTCTATAATCAAATTTGATAAAATTACTTTGCGCTTGCAAGGATACTATAAACTGGTTGGGTCATCATAATTCCTTGCATGAAAAAGGAGGATAGACATAGTCCTCGAAAATAGTGATGTCATTGATAATATCTGTGGAAAAGTCTCCAAAGGTTAAGCATTGTCTGAATACATGGAAAGAGATCAAAGGACTCAAAGGATTCTTATGAAATAAGTCAAAGGTTCTCTCATCTCTATATAGTAGGATTATAGATATCGAAGAGATGTGTGATAAGTTGGAAGAAATATTCTCTGAAGATGTAGTAAAGAAGGTCATACTACTTAGACTCGATCTACATAAAATTGAAAGGATGTCTTCATAAAATATCAAAGATTGAGGAGAAATGATAAAAAAACAATCATCAACCTAACAAATGTCCATGGGACAAGAAAGTTAGCTCATTTAACAACTTGTGACTTCTATGCTAGATAGAAGAAGACAAGTTGAGGGAAAAATTGATGAAAGTTAAAGGACTTAGACATTACAAAAAGGAAGCTCATATCACTAGAAAGATGGAGGAAGTTGAAGGAAATAAGTCCAAGGAAAGAGGGAGTAAGAGATCTTTTCCCTCACAAAAGGTCTTGTCATAGCTCCTAAATCTCTTATAGGATATGACTATAATAAGATGCATCGTGGCATCATAGAAGCATTAGAAACAAGAGCTCTGGACATCACCATGGGAAATCATAAAGGACAAAAGGAACAAAATCCATGGAAGCCAAATATGAAGGATATAGTTCTTGAGAACCTCATTGGATATTGAAGGAAAGGAATTCATCTAGGACGAGGCTCATCATACATAAAAAATAAACATCTGCCAGATAAGGATATGCAAGATCCTCAAGATTCTGTGATGGAATCCTCATCTAAGGGTTAACCTATCTAGAGAGGAAGCAAGTGTTTCATCAAGAACACCAACTTGTGGAATTCATAGAATGATGGCACGATGACATAAGAAAGAAGCAGATCAAAGGATTGAATATATTTCACCCAACGAAGTTGCTGAAAGAAGCCTAGATGACCTGAAGGTAAATGAGGTATGTATGCTTGTATTTAATATTATAATTTCATGTCGTATGGTTGCAGGTAACATGGATCACTACTATCTTGAGAATCATGATCAAAGGAAAGGGATATCCTCCTCTGAAAGGATGCAGGAAGGTATATGTCACACTAGATGAAATCAACATAATATGTCCTCATATGAAGTATGAGGTGGTTGCATACTGTTGTTGCATAGATTATCTAGGCACCGCGACAACGGCTCAGATCGGGGGCTATCACCCTGATCCCCAATCTCTCTATCTAAGCTGTCTCCTTGCAAGCTAAGGGAGGTAAACCCTAATAGAAATGAAGAAACAGAATTGGTTGAGAATCAACCAACTCAGGAGACACAGCTGAAAGACCAAGTACTTGATGAGATTAACAAGATTTCACATATCCAATTATATTAAAACCAAAGGCTTATGGAGTTAAAAGATCCCGTTATGCAATTAAAGTCAATTATCTGATATACAACTGTTGCTATAAAAAGTGACCACAATGATATTCGATGAAACACCCTCACAATTATGCATTAACCATGTTCGATAAAGACATGCGATTTATCATTACTTGAAATATTTCCAAAGTGAACTTTAAACAATTATATACCAATCTCAAGCAACTTAAAACTACAATTAAAGATATCTCAAAAATCATCAACCACAGCTAAGTATTAAACTTTGAACCAACGATTTAAATTCGAGATAAAAATATTATCATGAGGGTACCATTGAAATTAAATGTCATATATTATCAATATTTCCGAATTTATAATGTTTCAAATAATTCCAATTCGAAAATCAAAATCTCCTATAGTCAAACTTAGGATAAAAATTTAAAAGCTCATTTGACTATAATTTTTTTTTTCTTTTTAAAATTATTTATTTTTTTATTATTTTTTTAAACAGAATACATATATACAAATAAAACTAAGATTATGAATTAAAAATCTAAAATTAAAATCTAAAAACTAAAAACAAATTGAAACAAAAACAAAAACTAACTCTAAACTAAACTAATTAAAATCTAAAGTCTACAACTCAAAAAAATTTAAAACTAAAAGTTAAATAACAAAAGTCAAATTTTAAACTAAAACCTAACTAAAACTAAACTAAATAAAATCTAAAAAAAAACAAAACCTCTAAACGAAAGTCTAAAAATTAAAATCTAAAACTATGACTAACAAAATTAAAACTAAACACAAAAATCGATTTAAAACTAGAACCTAACTTACGCTATCAAAAAAAAAAAAAACTAACGCTAACCTAACTTAACATTTATTAATATCTAAAAGTTAGATCTAAAGTCTATGAATTAAAAAAATGAAACTCCTAAAATTTCAACGCTAACTATCTAACATAAAAATGACATCGATCTAAACCAAAATAAAACGTATATACATGAGGTTTTTTGAATTTTATTATGTGCATTTTTTTTTGTTTATTTGTATGCAGGTCGACTACCAAGAGGAGGACGACATGCAGAGTTCATGGGAGCACGACGACGGAGGACGACAAGGAATGTGGCTAGACGACGGACGGATTAGGAGTGTGACAATAGAGAAGGTAAATGCAGGACAACAAGGAAGGCGTATGAAGATTGCGCAAAGGCTGGAAGAGGAGAGGTAGGATGGCAGAGAAGGAAAGCAAGGTTGACGACATCGGCTAAGGTAATGCAGTAGAGCGAGGATGTCAGACGGCAGGGGCAGAGGAAAAGGATGACAGAAATGCAGAAGCAAAGGGCAGCGTATGGATTAATGAAGGGCAGATGCAGAGATTTGAGGCAGCGTTTTATGTAGGCATGAACCCAGTACTTAAAATTCGCCCAGCAGAAATAAACTTTTCCAACAGTACTCAGATTTTAGATACACCTTTAATAACATTCAGATCTGCTAACAGAAGCGACCCCGAGGTCAGATCTGGCCCTCCGAGGGTTAGATCTAACTTAGATTAAAAAAAGTTTCTGAAAACCCCCTACAAACCTGCAAAACTAGAACCAATCTAAAACCATGCACAAAAAATTTATAAACCCTTACACCCTAGAGAAAATATACTAATTTACAAATTAGAGGCCCTCATGGCCAGATTTAAACCCATTTCACCACAATTTTTTAGTAATTCAAATTTTTAAAGAGAGGCATAAGTCCTAAAAGACTCTGCAAAACCACTAATCCGTAAGATAGCTTTGGGAATTTAGAAACAATGGGCTTTTTCAGATTTACGAAATCTGAGAATCGACTGGTCCAACCGAATACTTCCCCAGACACTCAAACCTTTTTAAAAAAAATTCCTTGCACACTTAGATCTGAAATTTAGATTGATAGAGATTTAAGAAAATAAACATGAGACCTTTCAGAAAAATAGATAACTAGATTTTCCGTTAAATAAAAAATGTCATTTTATGAACCCAGAAAACTGCACAAGATACCTGTATGTAGATTATTCCATGAAGGCCATCAACCATAAAAATGCAAAATAAAGTAGCAGAGTTTAGAGATAAATCACCACATAGATCTGGAAAAGGAACACCAAAGTTTGTAACCCAAAAGTCTTTATGCTTTATTCATCAAAAGGAATCACAAGAGCTTCCAAGAACAAGTGCACGATCTAAAGATCGGATCACTGAAAGACTAACAGAGACCTCTAATTTATAAGATAAAAACTCCGACGGCTAGTTCAGTTGATCCATGTCAAAATAATCTCGACCCTCGAAAATATTTGATCATCTTTTAATCTAGACCGTCGAAATTATAAATTTGAGGAACGAATTTATCATTAAATTCCATTTTAATTAACTCAAAAATACTATTTTTGAGTTAATTACCTCAAAATTTTGACTTTGACTTAACCACCTAGGCCCAAGGGTCCAAAATTTCTTGAAATTCCCAATATTCCCTTAGCCTAGGACCTTTAAAAATTCATTTTTTAAGGACCAACAAATTTTTCTTTTGAAAAATTTTAACTCACCTAAGACTTAAAATTAATTAAATTTCTGGCTTAGGATTTTTTAATTAATTTGGCCAGAAATTTAATTAATTGACTGAGAGGGGATTTAAATATTTTTTCCAACCCTCTTTACATAAGATAAATACATTTATACATATGAAGGGGGAAAACCCATTCGTATAGACCCTCAAATAGGTATCCAATTCTGCTATTCAAAACATGATCTAGTAGACCAAGTAGCTTGTAATAAAATAATCTAGCCAACTAGCTAGAATCATTCTCAAACTACTTTTACAAGGACTTGATAGAAAACGCTAGGACTCACTTAGCATGTTGATGACAAAATCCACTCTAGCTTTGAGGTGAGGCTGAAGGGAAAAACTCTGCCGATCACTTGTGTCGAAAAACACAAGTAAATCAGTGA
The DNA here is from genome assembly GCA_034641835.2 of Pinus albicaulis. Lineage (NCBI taxonomy): Eukaryota > Viridiplantae > Streptophyta > Pinopsida > Pinales > Pinaceae > Pinus > Pinus albicaulis. The sequence goes on from CM076569.1 coordinate 303,970,370, forward strand.
GACAAAAAGTGTCCTAGGATAGAAATCGTCACCAACAGACTAGGCTAACCTAGGTTGTTACATACATGACGGTCTTACTTAGATCATTTACATCATAAACATGCAGAATGGGTTTACATTATTCATAAAACTGTTGATTGATGATGGAATCTGAATGGCGCGACCATGTCGAACATGATGAATCCCATTTGAAAAAATGGGGGTGTACTGCTATGGGGTCATTGACAAAGTGTGGTCAACATCTGGCTCTACTTGGGGACACGTTGCTTCATCGGAGGAATGTGAGAATCCAGAATTTGTATCCAAGCAACACACAAGATTACATAAGTAGCGTCCATCCAAATATCATCATATAACATTAAGCACATGAAAAATAGAAGCTCTTCTTTCATTTATTATTCTACCTAACATGAAAAGTAAATCTACTCTAACTGCAAAATGAAATGTTGAAATAACAAAGAGTAAGGTTAGAGATACAATACAAAGGATGCCCTTTTGGCATCAGATGTGCTCAATATAGTGCATGTTGAGCATTTTCCTGCTTTCAGGCAAGTCTGTAGGCTGCTTTTCAGATGTGCCATGTCCAATCTTGCTAATTGTAGGATTCCGTTTTGTCCGAATGTCAAGCTTCTCTCGACCATCAGACGAATCAAACTGCTTACTTCTTCCTTTCTGCTTTTTTCTATTCTTCTGAGTGGGCTGTGATGTCAGTAATGAGACCACTGTAGATTTCTTGTCCTTATCTTGGAAATGCTTGTACAAAACATTTGATGAACTTGTAGTGTGACCAATCTTATTTTGAATATATTCTGTTAAAGGTGACACATAAGCTTGGTCTTTCTTAATGTCCTTTGTAACCATAATTAATTCTTCCTTAATGGGAAAAGTGGCCTCAGTGTGATGAGATGGAAATTGCTTCAGCAAATTGGGAGGCCTATGATCTGTTGACAATTCTGACTTGGGTTGGAGATTCTGTATGTGTGATCTTTCCATTTTTTCCAACTTATCTTGAATAACAGTCATTTGACTAGAATGCTTAACATTTACCACACTAATTTCCTTTACATGACTCTCTTCAATAGTCAACAATTTGTGTTCCATGTTTTTTATTGCTTTATCATTATCTGCTTTCATGGCCATGAAGAAATTTTGCATATAGTTAATCTCCTTCTCATGATTTTCTTCTAAGGCCAATAACCTACTTTGCATAGAACCAATTTCCTTGGCGTGATCCACTATTATTTTCTCTTGATTAAGTTCCATATTATTAATTATTTGAGCCTGGTTGGCCTCCATATTCTTGATTACCTAAGCTTGATTTAGTTGTATATCCTTAACCAGCTGAATCAATTCGTTAACAAGATGCTTATCATTGTCAAGACTGATTTGACAATTTGTTTCTGCTTCACCACTATCATGTATTTGTGCTGTCGTGGTACAAGTGGTTTCATCTTGAGAATTGTCTGGAAATTTCCTGCTGATAGTTGAGTTCTCTACAAGATCAATTTCATTATTTTGCATAATACTGGGAGGACAAGGCGATTCATCTTGTTTTATATATTTATCTCTAAAAGCATTGATGATGTCTTGTAAACAATACTCCTCAGGACAATTTCGAAACCAATCGATAGCATCACCTTTTAAGGAATAGCCAAAGATACGTATCTTGACATCTTCATGATCATATTGTGAAGGACGACAATATTTATTTATAAAAAAGTGACCATCCATAGATGTTGCAGAGCAATGCCTGGATTACCATCTCAGAAAAAAGGCAGCTTAGAAATGAGCTCTTCTGGCATGTCATGAAAGGTGTCATCCATGATGACCTGTTTAAAGGTTCAGAGAAAGAGATTCGTGTTCAAGAATAGTCAAAAGGTCCTCAAGAAGCGAACTTCTTAGCAGGAACTCTTGTAAGAAATGAAAGAATTGGAGTTGCCACTTGAACATGAAACTAATTCTGAAACAGAAGAAATAATCGAGAATAACAGATGGATATCAGGGGGGGATTCTTGTTTGGGAGTAAATAGATGAATAAGTGGAGTCACCACCCAAACAAGAAGCCAAACGAAATGTCCAGGTGCTAAAGATACGATGATGAAATGATTAGTGAGATGATGAAAAGATGAAGAGATGAAATGACACCAGAAAATACTATGCCTTGTGACAGGCTAACGAATGGCAAGGAAAGATTAGAAGATTAGAAAATGTCGCTAAGACCAAGGACATAAAAAAATCTATCCCCAGCAATGGTGCCAAAAAATGTTGTCGCACAGATTGTCTAGACACTGCGACAACGGCTAAGATCGGGGGCTGTCACCATGATCCCCAATCTTTCTATCTAAGTTGTCTCCTTGTAAGTTAAGGGAGGTAGACCCTAATAGAAATGAAGAAACATAATTGGTTGAGAATCAACCAACTCAGGAGACATAGTTGAAAGACCAAGTACTTGATGAGATTAATGAGATTTCACAGATCCAATTATATTAAAACCAATGCCTTATGGAGTTAAAAGATCCCGTTATGCAATTAAAGTCAAGTATTTGATATACAACTGCTGCTATAAAAATTGACCACAATGATATTCGATGAAACACCCTCACAATTATGTATTAACCATGTTCGATAAAGACATGCGATTTATCATTACTTGAAATATTTCCAGAGTGAACTTTAAAAAATTATATACCAATCTCAAGCAACTTAAAACTACAATTAAAGATACCTCAAGAATCATCAACCACAACTAAGTATTAAACTTTGAACCAATGATTTAAATTCGAGATAAAAATATTATCATGAGGGTACCATCAAAATTAATTGTTAGATATTATCAATATTTCTGAATTTATAATGTTTCAAATAATTCCAATTCGAAAATCAAATTCTCTTATAGTCAAACTTAGGATAAAAATTTAAAAGCTCATTTGACTATAATTTTTCTTTTAGAATTTTTTAAATTTTTAAATATTTTATTTTTTTATTATTTTTTTAAACAAAATACATATATACAAATAAAACGAAGATTATGAATTAAAAATCTAAAAACTAAAAACAAATTAAAACAAAAACAAAAACTAACTCTAAACTAAACTAATTAAAATCTAAAGTCTACAACTAAAAAAAATTTAAACTAAAAGTTAAATAACAAAAATCAAATTTTAAACTAAAACCTAACTAAAACTAAACTAAATAAAATCTAAAAAAAAACAAGACCTCTAAACGAAAGTCTAAAAATTAAAATTTAAAGCTATGACTAACGAAATTAAAACTAAAAGCTAATGCTAACCTAACACTAACCTAACTTAACATTTATTAAAATCTAAAAGTGAGATCTAAAGTCTATGAATTAAAAAAAATGAAACTCCTAAAATTTCAACGCTAACTATCTAACATAAAAATGAAACTGATATAAACCAAAATAAAACGTATATACATGAGGTTTTTGGAATTTTATTATGTGCGTTTTTTTTTTTTTTTTTGGTATGCAGGTCGACTGCGAAGAGGAGGACGACACGTAAAGTTCAAGGGAGCACAACAACGGAGGACGGCAAGGAATGTGGCTGGACGACGGACGGATTAGGAGTGTGACGACAAAGAAGGTAAATGCAGGATGACAAGGAAGGCGTATGCAGATTGCGCAAAGGCTGGAAGGGGAGAGGCAAGACGGCAGGGAAGAAAATCAAGGTCGACGGCAGTGACTAAGGTAATGCAGTAGAGAGAGGACGTTGGACGGAAGGGGAGAAGAGACAAGAAGCACGTGAGGATGGCAGGGGCAGAGGAAAAGGATGACAGAAATGTAGAAGCAAAGGGCAGCATATGGATTAATGAAGGGTAGATGCAAAGATTTGAGGCAGCGTTTTATGCAGGCATGAACCTAGTACTTAAAATTCGCCCAACAGAAATAAAATTTTCCAACAGTACTCAGATTTTAGATGCACCTTTAATAACATTTAGATCTGCTAATAGAAGTGAACCTGAGGTCAGATCTGGCCCTCCGAGGGTTAGATCTAACTCAGATTAATTTTTTTTTATGAAAACCCCCTACAAACCTGCAAAACCAGAACCAATCTAAAACTATGCACAAAAAATTTATAAACCCTTACACCCTAGAGCAAATATACACATGTACGATACTAATTTACAAATTAGAGGCCCTCATGGCCATATTTAAACCCATTTCAACACAATTTTTTAGAAATTCAAATTTTTAAAGAGAGGCACAAGTACTAAAAGACTCTGCAAAACCACTAATTCCATAAGATAGCTTTGGGAATTTAGAAACAATAGACTTTTTCAGATTTACGAAATCTGAGAGTCGGCTTGTCCAACTTAAGACTTCCCTAGAAGCTCAAACCTTTTTAAAAAAAATTCCTTGCACACTTAGATCTGAAATTTAGATTGATAGAGATTTAAGAAAATAAACATGAGACCTTTCAGAAAAATAGATAACTAGTTTTTCCGTTAAATAAAAAATGTCATTTTATGAATGTAAAAAACTGCACAAGATACTTGTATGCAGATTAATCCATGAAGGCCATCAACCATAAAAATGCAAAATAAAGTAGCAGAGTTTAGAGATAAATCACCACATAGATCTGGAAAAGGAACACCAAAGTTTGTAACCCCAAAGTCTTTATGCTTTATTCATCAAAAGGAATCACAAGAGCTTCCAAGAACAAGTGCACGATCCAAAGATCGGATCATTGAAAGACTAACAAAGACCTCTAATTTATAAGATAAAAACTCCAACGGCTAGTTCGGTTGATCCATGTCAAAATAATCTCGACCCTTGAAAAGATTTGATCATATTTTAATCTGGATCGTCGAAATTATAAATTTGAGGAAAAACGAATTTATCATTAAATTCCATTTTAATTAACTCAAAAATACTATTTTTGAGTTAATTACCTCAAAATTTTGACTTTGACTTAACCACCTAGGCCCAAGGGTCCAAAATTTCTTGAAATTCCCAATATTCCCTTAGCCTAGGACCTTTAAAAATTCATTTTTTAAGGACCAACGATTTTTGCTTTTGAAGAATTTTAACTCACTTAGGACTTAAAATTAATTAAATTTCTGGCTTAGGATTTTTTAATTAATTTGGCCAGAAAATTTAATTAATTGACTGAGAGGGGATTTAAATATTTTTTCCAACCCTCTTTACATAAGATAAATACATTTATACACACAAAGGGGGAAAACCCATTCGTATAGACCCTCAAATAGGTACCCAATTTTGCGATTCAAAACATGATCTAGTAGACCAAGTAGCTTGTAATAAAATAATCTAGCCAACTAGCTAGGATCATTCCCAAACTAATTTTACAAGGACTCGATAGAAAACACTAGGACTCACTTAGCATGTTGATGAAAAAATCCACCCTAGATTTGGGGTGAGGCTGGAGGGGAAAACTCTGTCGATCACTTGTGTCGAAAAACACAAGTAAATCAGTGAGACAAAAAACCTCTTAGGATAAAAATCGTCACCAATAGACTAGGCTAACCTAGGTTATTACATACATGACGGTCTTACTTAGATCATTTACATCATGAACATGCAGATTGGGTTTACATTATTCATAAAACTGTCGACTGATGATGGAATCTGAATGACGCGACCACGTCGAACATGATGAATCCCATTTGAAAAAATGGGGGTGTATAGCTATGGGGTCGTTGACAAAGTGTGGTCAACACATGCAATTAAGGAAATCTGACTGGAAACTCCTGGGAATGAAATGTGTGACGAAAGGAAGGAAGAGATCATGAGATATGTAACCATGGTAAACACAATCAACATCCAAGGAGACCAAGAAGACTTGACTAGGAAATCTTTCGGAAAGATATGAAGACTGTGATAGAAGTATGAAAAATATGGAGACCCATGACAACATATATCTTTGGAGATGGGTCAACATGTATGCAGGGTGTTGATACCTACAGGAAGATGTCATGATGAAATATCATCACAAAGGTAATTTTGATTTAAATGTTTGTATTTGTTTTGAACAATATATGGATGGGTTTATGCAAGGTTTCCAAAGGGAAGTGGATATCTTTCACCATTGATAACCATGTGACAGGATGAAAGATCATTGAAGGAATATGGATATAGCATCCTGACATGAAGCTAGGACAGATGAAATAACTGGAGGATTACTCTCCGATGAAATGATGACATAACTCATGGATGAAAGTGGTGGGTGGTATGTGCCATATGAAGAGATCCCAAAAGATGAATACTCCTTAACGAAGAAGAAACTCATGACATCAAAGGAAGGAGTTCTTCAGAGCAGCTGGATGCCCCATTATTTCTTGAAGAGTTGTTGTAGGTCCTTGATTAAGAGGGAACCTGGAAACAAGTTTATTACTTGGTAGAAACTTGGAGATTCCTAAGCCAAGAGGAAACTTAGGAATGTGTACATGTCCTGCCTAATTGAGAGGGAGAGATAGAGACATCATTCTGGTCTTCACTTGGGAAGATAAAATGGAGGATTGGGTAATCATCTGGCATCTGATACCCTTTGAGGATGAATTAGGGCATCCAAGATAAGAGTAGTCGTGAAAGGACTGATATTATTTAAGAACTGGGAATCCAAGATAAGAATAATCCTGGACATACTCTTAGAGAGCTCGAGTGGGGTATGTAACAAGAGAGACAATGATGAAGGTGTCTATTAATCATTGGTCTCACCAACATTAGGGCTCAAGATCTCGTGGAGAGATGGAGTTGTTAGTCAAGCCCTTGCTATACGACAATGCTGGTTGATATGATGTTATACAAATGGGTTACCAATATGATTCTTTTTATGAGAAATTCTTGTAGAAATTAGCTGAATAAATCACTTATTCAATGGAGATTAACCCGATTACACATCAATTTCGAATTGCATGCATAACACATAATCTCATCTACAATTAATTGTCACATGCAGAAATAATAGAAGTGATCGCACATCAAATCAATCACACATTAACTCAATATGTATGGGGAAAGCCTATAGCTGAAAACCCCGCAGCTATTGTGTATATTATAATGGAGAAATCATGTAACAAAACAAGTACAATACTCCTCACAAGTACTCAGTACTTTCTCATAAAGTCACACACAATCTAGCTTAATTTTGAACAAGTCACTGGTTCAAAACTCCCCGCTAATTGCCTTGCCTCTATTGCGCAATCATGGCTTGTATATGTAGAGATCCAAGGTTCGAATCCCCTTGGCTTGACTGCGCAATTGTCATGGACAATTCCTCCAAGTGTAATGCAAATCCCATGCAAAACTGATCCTCCAACTGATAGCTTTACTCACCCTTTCATCTACCTCTTCCACCGGTCTCCACTGAACTGATCATGCACTGTAGTGAACTGATGTGTTCTTGAGTTGACTAATGAGTTACTAATTAATGAATTAAATAATATTTAATTCACTCCACTCATAACTAATTGATTAGCTAGTTAAACCAATCTCAACTAGTTCAACTAAAATAAACAGAACACAACTCCACTAGCTGTCTCATTAACTCCACCAAACTTCTGCCACTGAAGTCCTAACTGAAGTCAACCATGCATGATGCCATCAAAACCTTGGGAATAGCGTAATTCCTCTGTCAGATGCATGAGCCACTTCTGTAGCTCGAACTGAAGTGCTCCAAGAGAGTAAACTGCTGTTTAGAGTCCAAATATTATTAAGGGTAAATAATATTTGACTTCCCTATTTTTAGGAGAGGCAGTCTAAAAATAGCCTTCGACCTCTTCGACCTAAAAAATAGATTACCAACATGACCAATGCTCCAAGAATCTCAAACTGGAATCCCCGAACCATGCTCCATATGTCTAAAAATAGACATAGTCTAAAAATAGATTTTGCGCCAGAATTTGCCTGCGGGCCCACTTAGTGAAGGCGACTTCATTTCACTAAGATCCATCATCTTGCTGCATTTTCAACACTCCCTCTCAGCAAGATATGGATTATCTGCAACCCCTATCCTGCCTCTGTGGAATTCGAACTTGCTCCCGGTGAGCGCCTTCGTCAGGATGTCGGCATCCTGATCCTCCGTGGGAACATATGAAAGCATCATGATTCTCCGCTGAACACAATCTCTGATATGATGGTACCTGATGTCGATGTGTTTGGACCTATCATGAAATACCGGATTAGCCGAGAGCTTGATGCAACTCTGGTTATCACAATAAATCACTGTAGGCTCCAAATGCAACCTGAACAATCCTGCGAGGATCTTCCTCATCCAAATAGCCTCGCATGCAGCCAAGCTAGCTGCCATGTACTCGGCCTCTGCTGAACTGAGTGCCACGGATCTCTGCTTCCTGCTGTACCAGGAAACTGCTGTCGACCCAATGTTGAAAACTCCTCCAGATGTGCTCTTCCGGTCCGTTGGACTCCCTGCCCAATCTGCATCAGTGAAGCCAGAAAGCTTCGCTCCATCCTCCTGTCTGTACCATAGACCATATCCCGATGTGCCTCTGACATAGCGCAATACATGCTTGCCTGCCTTCCAAAAGAGCTTGGTAGGCTTAACCATAGCTTGCGAAAGCTGGTTAACTGCATAGCATATATCGGGTCGTGTATTGACCAGATACATAAGCGACCCCACCAATTGTCGATAGACAGTGGCATCCACTACCTCCGCTGAAGTAGCATCCTCCTTCCTCCAACCACCAGGAAGAGGAGTGTCAACAGGCTTGCAGCCTTGCATGTTGAACCTCTCCAGAATCTCCCGGGCATACTTGCCCCGAGAAACAAACAGTCCTCCACTGCGCTGCCAAATCTCCAATCCCAGGAAATAATGAAGGATGCCCAAGTCCTTCATCTCAAACTCTCGTGCAAGTTCCTCCTTGCATGAAAGTATCAACTGCTCATCGCCAGTCAAAATCAGATCATCTACATACAGTACGATGATCAACAGCTTCCCCTCCACCACAATCTGGTACAGGTTAGGATCCGCCTCACTCTTGGAGAATCCAAGCCCGGTGAAGTAGCTGTCCATCCGAGTGTACCAAGCACGAGGTGCTTGCTTCAGCCCGTACAGTGCTCTCTTGAGTCGGCACACATGCGACTCACTGCTGAAGATCTCAAAACCTTCAGGCTGCTCTATGTACACCTCTTCCTCAATAACTCCATTGAGGAACGCAGTCTTCACATCCATCCGATGAATGTGCCACCCCATCTGCGCTGAGAGAGCAAGGATCGTCCGTATGGAAGAGTACCTTGCGACAGGTGCAAAAGTCTCCTCATAGTCAATCCCCTCGATCTGTGAGAAGCCACGGGCGACAAATCTCGCCTTGTACTTCTCCACACTCCCGTCAGCCGCCTGCTTCACCTTGCAGATCCATCGCGAACCCACCACTGATTTCCCAACCGGTCTTGGGACAATCTCCCATGCACTGTTCCTGATGATCGAATCATATTCTTCGATCATGGCATCAACCCATGCGGGTTCCTCCACAGCTTCCTCAAAAGAGGATGGCTCCGTCACAACACATTGACTCACAAGAGCCATGTATCCGGTGTACCCTCGATCCCAAGGATCGTCTCTTCGTCCGCCGTGGCCGTAGGTGTCCGCGGTCCCTCTCGCATCCCGAGCCGGGCCGTCGGCCTTCCGTAGTGCGCATGCGCCCGATGATGGTTGGTTGGTGCCGCATGGGTGGTTTCTTCCACCTCCGAACCTCCTCTTGTGGTCGATCCACATCCCGAACTTCCTCCCAGAACCAATGTTTTTCCCTCATCCGCATGCAAGTGTAGCTCCCTCTCAAGCGAACACTGCATGGCTTTCTCCTCCTGAAATTTTATATCCCGTCGCACAATAGTCTTGCGACTGTCTGACAAATACACCCGATAGTTGTGAGGTGTATCAGTGTACCCCACAAATATTCCAACCTCAACAGTTGGATCCAGCTTCCTTCTTGCATCCTTTGTCACATGCATGTAGACAGGAGAACCAAAGATCCGAAAATGGGAAATATCAGGCCTCTTGCCAGAATAAGCTCGGTACTTGCCAAGAACTCGTGAGGACAAAGCGTGTCTCCGCACATACACCGCCGTATTGCATGCCCTCACCCACAAGTGAAGGGGTAGGCCCCCATCATGCAACATCGCCCGTGCGCACCCAAGATCGTTCTTTTTTTCCGCCCGCCCACCCCGTTCGCCGTTATATAAGACAGCCCCTTCAATCCTTCGCGCCGCAACTCCCCTGAATCTCGCCGAGATGAATTCACCACCGTTATCACTCCTTAGAGCAATCACCTTCTTCCCCGACTCCTTCGACCAAAGGCTTTAAACTCACGGTAACTTCGCGAATGTATCGCTCTTCTTCCGCATGAAGAAGATCCATTTTCGAGAGAAATCATCAACAAAGATCGTATAATATTTGTGCTTTGCTGTCGAAGCTACTGAGAAAGGACCACACACGTCTGTGTGAACTCTCTCAAGGATCGTCGTGGCGCGACTATCCTTCTCGTGAAAGGTGGCTTTCACAAACTTTCCTAAAGTACACCCCTTGCACTAATCTGACTATGCAAGGGTGCCCTTAGGAAGCCCAGTAGAAATCTGTTGCAGGATCTTCAAAGCTCCATGGTGAAGGTGGCCCAATCTCCGGTGCCACAGTTCGCCCTCATCATCCCGACTCACCACTTCTCCTGCTTTGCATGCCATAGTCACAAGAAATATCTACCCGCAACCGATAAAGGTTCCGAGTTCGAACCCCTATCTTCCGGGTCTCTCCGCAGTCTTACCGCGGCGAGAAGGCTTTTTCCTTCGCTCAAGACCACATCATACCCCTTATCCTCCAACATCGCCACCGAAATCAAAGTTCTTCTTCAATCCAGCATGCATGACATCCTTTAATACAAAGGGTCTACCGCATCCCTCTCGAAAGGATACGGCATCGATACCGCCGCACTTCTGTATCTACCATCATCGCCCATCTCGATGTGCACTCCAAGATCTTTTTCCTCCAGATCTGAAAACAAATCTCGATCTCCGGTCATGTGAAATGACGCACCACTGTCCAAGAACCATACTGATCCCATCACACTTGAAACCAAGCATGCAATTAGTGAAAAATCCAGTTCGAATTGAGAAGCCAATGCCTCTCCCGCTGCAGATCTAGCAGCCTTCTTATTTTTCTTCTTCTGCGGACAATTTGTGGCATAGTGTCCGTGCTGGTGACAGTGAAAACACTTCACCTTGGACATGTCTTGCTTCTTGCCTTTCGCACCAGACTGAGAAGCCTTCTTGCTCTTCCTCTTCTTTGCTTTGGCAGCCAAAGCGCAAGCCACGCTCCGATGAAGATCCATCTCGAGTAGTCCTCCTTATCTCCTCCCCGCATGATCCGCCCAAAGGCGTCCTATCCCGATAGCCTCCCGACCACCACCATCTTGATATGAGTGCCAAGCCTTCGAAGACCAAGGAGAGCCGGTGTCGACCATGTCCTCTTCATCGATGCCGCAACCCCCACACTTCCCGCTCATCTCCTCGCATTGAGTGAATCCCCTCGTGCCTCTTCACATACCGTCTTCTCCATCTTGATGTTCCTGAGCTTATCTTTGAGCGCCAACTTCCTTTGGTCGCTCTTACTCTGGAATAGATCCGTCAAAGCTTTCCACATTAAATATGGAGAAGCCTTTCCATTCATGCTGGATACAATATGATCCTTGACGCCCTCCAACAAGATCCTTCGACATTTCGCCATTTTGCCATGCTTCGACTTCAGCAGGATCAGTGGGCTTTTGGACATCTGTATCTACGAACTCCTTCAGAACATTATCTTATAATACTACCTCCATGTGATCCTTCCATGCAACATAATTCGAACTTCCTTCAAGAGCATATTCAAGTCGCAAACCATTGAAAGACATTTTCAACACTAGCACCAAGAAAACTAAACTGCTGCAAAATTTTGAATTCCACCTCAAAGCTCAACCGCTCTAGATCTGTGAGAACAAATTATTTCTCACACAGAGATTGACTGCAAGGGGCATTTACCATACCTTTCACTTTCCGAAGAAAGATGAATCCGGAGGCTACTTGGCCCGCATGCAGACTCTGTCTACCGAAATAAGTTTGTAATCACTGTGATGATCAATCTCTGCTTCAATAGATTCAAAACCATGTAGAAATTTGCTGAATAAATCACTTATTCAATGGAGATTAACCCGATTACACATCAATTTCGAATTGCATGCATAACACATAATTCTATCTACAATTAATTGTCACATGCGGAAATAATAGAAGCAATCTCACATCAAATCAATCACACATTAACCCGTATGTATGGGGAAAGCTTATAGCTGAAAACCCCGCAACTATATTATAATGGAGAAATCAAGTAACAAACTCAGTACAATACTCCTCACAAGTACTTAGTACTTTCTCATAAAGTTACTCACAATCTAGCTCAGTTTTGAACAGGGTACTGGTTCAAAACTCACTGCCAATTGCCTTGCCTCTATTGCGCAATCATGGCCTGTATATGTAGAGATCCAAGGTTCGAATCCCCTTGGCTTGACTGCGCAATTTTCATGGACAATTCCTCCAAGTGTAATGAAAATCCCATGCAAAACTGATCCTCCAACTGATAACTTTACTCACCCTTTCATCTACCTCTTCCACTGGTCTCCACTGAAATGATCATGCACTGTAGTGAACTGAAGTGTTCTTGAGTTGACTAATGAGTTAATATTTAGTGAATTAAATATTATTTAATTCACTCCACCCATATCTAGTTGATTATTAATAACCATCTCAATCAGTGTTCAATCAAATAAATTTAAGACAACCCACTAATCGTCTTGCTAACTCCTCCAAAAACTTCTGCCACTGAGTCCTGAATCAAGTCAACCATGCAAGATGCTATCAAACCCTTAGAACTACGTGATTCCTTCTGCTACTGTATGAGCTACACTTCCATGACTCCCAAATCGAAGTGTCTTGAGAGAGTAATTTTTCGTTTATAGTCAAATTATTATTAAGGGTAAATAATATTTGACTTCCATATTTTTAGGAGATCAGTCTAAAAATAGCCTGGGTCCTAAAAATTAGGGTCTCATCTATTTTTACCGACAGGTCGCATACTTCAAGAATCTCCAAGTAGAATTCCCAAATTATGCTCCGTATGTCTAAAAATAGACATAGTCTAAAAATAGACTTTGCGCCAGAATTTGCCTGCGGGCCCACTTAGTGAAGGCGACTTCATTTCACTAAGCTCCATCATCTTGCTGCATTCTCAACAATTCTTCAGATTGAGAATGACCAAGTACCATTATGAATACCTCTCTAGTTAAGAGGGAGTGTTGAAAAGTAACAAGGTTCGGTCTTCAGAATGACATGTAATTGTGACTTGTATAAATAATGTAATAAAAGTATTTTTGTAAGCCTTGCTTCATGGGTTTTGTGAGCAAGTGATTTTATTATAGATGGCTCTCATTTGAGAGCATTAGCTTTGTCATTTAAATTCAAAGAATTAATGTCATGAATGAAGAGCTCTTCTTGAGCCTATGCCATTTTATATGAGTCTATGAAGATGTCTAAATAGCCCTCTAAAAGACAATCACAGTCAGCCTCCAAAGGATCTTCACGTCGGCTTCAATTAGGAGTGACAAATTCATGTCGACTCACAGTAAGGATACACATCTATTCATCCTTGAAAGGTCGACTTATTTATATGAAGCAAAAACTATTAATAGGCGTGAAGGGTCACCACAGAACCATAGTTAAGTTCAGATCTTCCTCTGAGATTTTTGGATTATCTTCTGAGTTTGGGTCAATTTCAGGAGGTCGAGAAAAGATCATATTATAGGTTCGGAGAAAATCTCCGTGATACATTGGTTCGGTGCTATTGCAAGTCTACGATTTACAATGGTGCTCGATGATGAGTTTACAATGATACAATGGCTCGATTCAGGTGCCAACTAGAGTAATTGCAGTTCGGATGATGCCACATTTTCAATGTTTCGGTGCTTCAGGAGATGGTGTCTCAATCCTAATGTATGGTGCCATTCTCAGTGTTGTGGTGACATAATGCCCAGTATCAAATAGAAGATCACATGAAGGTCAAGGGATTACAATTTGGTGTTATATAGAGGTCACAATACAGTAATGTATCACTGTGGTCTTGATGTTGCTACAAGGATGACCTTACATGGACATGTTCTGGTGTCATATACAGATCGTTGGAAGGATGATCTCAGTGAAAGGAAGACCGAAGAGGAAGAGAACCGAAGAGAGAGGTTGAATATGTCTTGGTCTTGGAGTAGCTAGTAGGTTAAGGGTCTTGGTCTTGGTATTCGTCAATTGAAATATCTATAAGAATAATTTTTGCAGGTTTCCTCTCAACGAGCGAGAGGTTTTGGCCCTGGCTCATAGCCTACATGTTGTGTCTCTTGTCTATTTTTATGTTCATGCATTGGTTGCTGTTTGATGAAGAAGGACACTAATAACAAAGATGGATAATATCCTAATCCAAATATGTAAAATTAATTCACAAACAATCAATAATAAAGAAAAATCTCCTAATGCTAATGCCCTATATTTCTCAACAATAACTGCTCGGGGCTCCAAGGGATCAGAGCATGTTGTGTTATATATAACAGTGGATACCCTCCTTAAGGTGGGGAAATTAATTGCCTACCAGGGGTTGGGACAATCATAGGTTCCTTAATTATGGAGGGGGCTCATCTAGGGTCCACAGGAACCAAGGTGATGGCCATGGGCGAGGGGTAGATCTCATGTTTGGATTTTTCCCACGTGTTAAATTTGTATGTCCTGACCATCTTTTTCATTTTTTGGTACATTTCATGTTGAGAGTGGAAAAATTATGCTTTTCTTTTCTTTTTAGCTGCCTCAACCTTTAGGGCGTTGTTCCAGGACCTACCCAAGGTGTGGACAAGGGGAGGGGGAGGCTAACCCTATGTGGACCTGGTGGACACATGTGGAACCAGATGGAAAAAGAGATGAATGGGCTAAAATGAGTGGAAAGGGGGTGATGTGGATGGTGTTGGGAAGTGGGACCATGAAAAAAAAAAGATTTCCCATGTAGTGCCACCCCTAAATCTAATTGCCAGTAAAGGAGATCCCACATGACTAGTATACAAGATTAACCACGAAATCGGGCAGTGGAGACCAGAGTCCAAATCTAACCCACTAATTCTGCCGAATACCCCCACCAATCCATGCCCAAAAGTTCCCATGCAAAGTAAGGAAAAGTACTCAACTATACCCTTGAAAAGCCTTACCTTCGAGGTCGAGAGACCCACCTTCTAACATACAATCATAAAAAATGGGTGGGGGACCACATGGCTAGCTCATGTCGCAGAGACAATGGGACATTGAGCTATATGGTGGCTGCAAGGGGTTGTTGGCCTTCAACTAAGGACCATCTAGGAGAATTTTTTTATCATATATACACTACGCACAGGCAGTGGGTAACAACTCCTTCTCGCTTGATCAAATGAATTGATTTTATAGATGCTCATAAGAGTTGTTCTTCTCCATTTGAGAAACTTCTTTTATTAGTCACCAAAGTAATTAATAACCATAAAATTATAAAAAAAAATTGGAACCGCAACTTCTTTGGACAAGTCTTATGGTTATGTTTTCTCTCACTTTCATTGTGTTCATAAAATTCAGTCATTTTACCACTTGCAACAATATCCTTGAATTTCTTGTGTTCACTATTTTCCAGGATCATATTTTGTTGTTCATTAAACTGAATATATTCCATCATAACCATCTTTGCTACCGAGAGTATTGATTGCTTCACCCTTTCCATTGGCACCCACTCAATGAACATTTCAATTTCAAACTTAAATAAATTTTGTTTTATTGAAGGTGAATTAGTTACCTTTAAGTCTATGGCTACAACATTTGCCTAGTCTTTTTGTCTGTGCTTCACATTCTCTATGTCCATGGTCATTATTTTCTTTCCACTCATCAACGATATACTTGTATTAAATTTCTCTTGGGTTCCTTCCTCTTTTATAGGAAATAACACATGTTTCTTACCACCCCTCTCAAGGGTGTAAGTATTCATTATACCATCATAGTTCACCTTTCTATCATATTGCCACAGTCTACCTAGAAAAACATGATAAGCATCCATATGCACAACATCACAAAGTACCCATTCCTTATATTGACCAATCTGAAACTCCACGTGGCACCGTTCATTCACCAACATTTGTTGATCGTTTTGCAACCATGAGACCTTGTATGGCATAGTATGCAATACTTGTTCCAGCTCTAGTTTTTCTACCATCTCTGTAGAAACCACATTATCAGTACCACCATTATCAATAATCAATTTACAACACTTACACTTTGATTTGCATGTTGTTTTGAACAAATTCCTCCTTTGCATTGGTTCACCGACATCCTCATTTGTCTTTAGCAACACTTGCTTCATCATTAAGGATTCTCCTTCTTCTCAAACATTAACACATTCTTCTTTTGCCTTTGTAGCTTCAGCTTCAGGTTATATTATTTTGCTTCTCTTCGCCTTGCAATATTCTCTGGATAGTCCCATGAATAATGGCCCAATTTTTTAATTTTTCATAGAGCAGCATTATTCTGTGCTGTGATAGTTACATTTCTTCAACAATATGTTAAGTTCACCCAAAATCATTATATCATTATACTGATCTACATTATTAACCATCAGAATATTAAACTATGTAGAAAGAAGAATACCATCATCATCATCATCTAAGCAGCAAAATATAAAAGATCAAAGGAAGAGAATCATGAACACATAGAGACACCAGATTGGTCCGAGACTAGGGAAAAACCCACTACGGGGAAAATCGTTGCAAATTATTCTTCTATATTGTCATCAAATGATTCAATTTCAATAGTACAATGATCTATAGATCGAGATCCTAAGAATTGAGATGCACTGACATTGGTTGAAGCGCACTGATGAATATTGTTGATACAAAGAGAAGACTGTACATACATCTTGCAGCGGAAATACATAGAGCAGATCTACAAATATGTAGATCTACAACCTCAAGAGCACGTGTCTGAAAGATCATCAAGTGATCTCAACTACCAAGTCCTAGATCTGAGTCTAGGATGTTGTTAATGAATGTTCTAAAGCAAATTTGACTGAGTGACGGATGAATGAAGACATTGCGCAAGCTACTGATTGTGATTCAAATCATATTTTCCCATAAAACTCTTCAACTGCATCCTTAACACTGTGAGCTCGCGGTTATACTAGCCCTAATCGTGACCTAGACATTTTGTGCCCGCGGGTGAGGGCTTGATCATCTCGACACCCTAACCGCGCCCTGAACAAGGTCTACCCGTGGTATTTCTAGCTTAGTCGCAACCTTGAAAAGGCCTTCTTGTGGTTCTGGCCCAACTCAACCACTACCTTCCTGTGTCTTGCCCGTGGTTATGGCTCAAAACACCCAGATCTAATGCGATCCTATGTGTGTGATCTCGATCCTTTACGCGAGTTTCTCCTAATGTACCTATGTATGCCAAGACAGAAAAATACAAACCAAAAACAAGAGAGCATGAAGAAGATCTTATGAGTGAAGATGTGCAAATGATCTTGAGGTCGCCTCTATATATAGCTTTCATGTGTGACCACTGGGGTTAAGGCTAACTCCACATGTGGTTAGGCTAACCCATTTCATTTCACTTTAATAAATAAATTAATTCATAATTTAACTTTCACTTAAACGATTGGGGCGATCTATAGGTCAATTTTGGTCCTCTTGAAAAGAGGAATCTACTTCAATTATAATCCCGACCATCCGAGCTGTCTATAGTGGAATTTGACCGCAGTTGTTGTAGAAATTTTAATAACTGATATGTTATTTTACCGAGATTCTCTTGATCACACACTATTTTAACTTCATGCACAATACATAATCTCGTCTACCATTGATCATTAATTGCGGAAATAAAAACAATCGCATGCACACATTAAAACCATAAACAATCACACATATGAACACAATATTTATGGGAAAGCTTAAAGCTAAAAACCCCCAACTATTTGTATATTATATGTCATAGAGATCATGTAACAATCATTGTACAAAGCTCCTCACAAGCTCTCAGTACAATCTCCAATTGCTACACACTAATCAAGCTCAGATCTAGCAAAACACATGCTCCAATCTCTGCCACTTGTTAGCCTACCCCATCAGCAATCCCCGCCGAAGATACCACAACTGGGGGACTCGAATCCACTGCATGCAATACGTAATCCTATTGGCATCTCCATCAATATAGGGTGCAAACTCATGCACTAGTATAGTCACAACTGATAGTCACACTGCTCTTTCACCTACCTCTTCACTGGTCTCCACTGAAACTGTCCATGCACTAAAGTTAACTGATGTATTATTTAGTTGATTTATGAGTTAATAATTAGTGAATTAATTAATAATTAATTCACACCACTCTCACTAGTGTATCAATCAGTTAGACTAGATACAACTAGCTCAACTATGTTTAACTTAGTTAAACTGAATACAACTCCATCAACTACCTCAATAACTCCACCAAACTCTATCACATGAGTTCTAATTGAAGTATCCATGCAATAGCTCCACTTAACCCTCGTAACAGCATAATTCCTTCCTGCCACCTCCCCACACATCCGTGCAATTTAATTGAAGTGTGCCAAGAGGATAAGATAATGTTTATAGTCCAAATATTATTAAGAGCTAATAATATTTGACTGTTCTATTTTTAGCTCGACAGTCTAAAAATAGAAACTGCCCAATGTCTAAAAATAGAGGTCCATCTATTTTTACCAACTCGACCAATCATCCATAAATAACATCCTGCAACTCATAGACCATGATCGATATGTCTAAAAATAGACATAGTCTAAAAATAGACTTTGCGCCAAAAATAGCCTGCGGGCCCACTTAGTGAAGGCGACTTCATTTCACTAAGCTCCATCATCTTGTTGCATTTTCAACACTCCCTCTCAATAAGATATGGATTATCTGCAACCCCTATCCTGCCTCTGTGGAATTCGAACTTGCTCCTGGTGAGCGCCTTCGTCAGGATGTCGGCATCCTGATCCTCCGTGGGAACATATGAAAGCATCATGATTCTCCGCTGAGCACAATCTCTGATATGATGGTACCTGATGTCGATGTGTTTGGATCTATCATGAAATACTGGATTAGCCGAGAGTTTAATGCAACTCTGGTTATCACAATAAATCACAGTAGGCTCCAAGTGTGACCCGAACAACCCGACCAGGATCTTCCTCATCCATATAGCCTCGCATGCAGCCAAACTCGTTGCCATATACTCGGCCTCTGCTGAACTGAGTGCCACGGATCTCTGCTTCCTGCTGTACCAAGAAACTGTTGTCGACCCGATACTGAAAATCCCTCCAGATGTGCTCTTTCTGTCCGTTGGGCTCCCTGCCCAATCTTCATCCGTGAAGCCACATAGCCTCACCTCATCCGACTGTCTGTACCATAATCCATATCTCAATGTGCCTATGAGATATCTCGATACATGCTTGCCTGCCTTCCAGTAGAGCTTAGTAGGCTTAACCATAGCTTGTGAAAGCTTGTTAACAACATAGCATATGTCGGGTCGTGTATTGACCAGATACATAAGTGACCCCACCAACTGTCGATAAACAGTGGCATCCACTACCTCTGCCAATGTAGCATCCTCTTTCCTCCATCCACCAGGAAGAGGAGTGTTGATAGGCTTGCACCCATGCATGTTGAACTTCTCCAGTATCTCCCGGGCATACTTGCCTTGGGACACAAACAGTCCATCACTGCGCTGCCAAATTTCCAATCCCAGGAAATAATGAAGGAGGCCCAAGTCCTTCATCTCAAACTCTTTTGCAAGATCAGCCTTGCATGAGAGTATCAACAGTTCATCACCTGTTAAAATCAAATCATCTACATAAAGTACAATGATTAGCAACTTACCCTCCACCACAATATGGTATAGGTTTGGATCCGGCTCACTCTTAAAGAATCCAAGTCTGGTGAAATAACTATCTATCCGTGTGTACCAAGCACGAGGTGCTTGTTTCAACCCATACAATGCTCTCTTGAGCTTGCACACATGCGACTCGCTGTTGAAGATCTCGAAACCTTCAGGCTGCTCTATGTACACCTCCTCCTCAATAACTCCGTTGAGGAACACAGTCTTCACATCCATTTGATGAATGTGCCACCCCATCTGCGTTGAGAGAGCAAGAATCGTCCGTATGGAAGAATACCTTGCGACAAGTGCAAAGGTTTCCTCATAATCGATCCCCTCAATCTGTGAGAAGCCTTGGGCAACAAATCTTGCCTTGTACTTCTCCACACTCCCGTCAGCTGCTTGCTTCACTTTGTAGATCCATCTCGAACCCACCACTGATTTCCCTTCCGGCCTTGGGACAATTTCCCATGCACTATTTCTGACAATCGAATCAGACTCTTCCACCATGGCATCTACCCATGCGGGGTCCTCCACAGCTTCCCCGAAAGAGGATGGCTCTGTCACGATACACTTGCTCATGAGAGCCATGTATCCAGTGTACCGATCAGGTGACTGTCTCTGCCTGCGCTATGATGTAGGTGCTCCTACAACCTTCTTTGCATCTTGAGCCAGTCGCTCATCTTTTGTAGTGCGTTTCCGCCCTCTAATGGTTGGTGCTGCATGAGTGGTCTCTTCCACTCCATGAACCTCCTCTTGTGGCTGATCCACATCCTGAGACTCATCCTTAGGAAATAATAGCTCCTCATCTGCATGCAAGTGTGGCTCCCTCTCAAGCGAACACTTCATGGCTTTCTCCTCATGAAATTTGATATCCCGTCACACAACAGTCTTGCGACTGTCTAGAAAATACACACGATAATTGTGGGGTGTATTAGTGTACCCCACAAATATCCCAGCCTCTGCGGTCGGTTCAAGCTTCTTCCTGGCATCCTTAGTCACATGAATGTAAACAGGTGAACCAAAAATCCTCAAATGGGAAATATCAAACTACTCACCAGAAAACGCCTCCTCGGGTGTACTCATGCCAAGTATCCTGTGAGGACAACGGTTCTGCACATATACTGTAGTATTGCATGCCTCAGCCCACAAGTGTATGGGAAGGCCATGATCATGCAACATCGCCCGTGCAGCACCCATGATCGTTCTGTTCTTCTGCTCAGCAACCCCATTCTGCTGTGGGTTATGAGGTGCTATGAGCTCTTTTCGAATTCCTTCTACGCTGCAAAAGTCCTTGAATTCGCCAGAGATGAATTCACCACCATTGTCACTCCTAAGAGCCTTCACCTGCTTCCCCGATTCTTTCTCAACCAGTACCTTGAACTCAAAACTTTGAGTATGTCTAGCTCTTGTTCTGCATGAAGAAGATCCAACACTTCAGAGAAAAATCATCAACAAATATCACATATTACCTGTGTTTTGCTGTCGAAGCTACTGAGAAAGGTCCACACACGTCTGTGTGAATTCTCTCAAGGATCGTCGTGGCGCGACTATCCTTCTCGTGAAAGGTGGCTTTCACAAATTTTCCCAAGGTACATCCCTTGCACTGATCTGACTGCGCAAGTGTACCCTTAGGAAGCCCAGTAGAAATCTGCTGCAGTATCTTCAAAGCTCCATGGTGAAGGTGGCCCAATCTCCAGTGCCACAACTCGCCATCATCCCGGCTCACCACTCCTTCTGCCTTGCCTGCCATTACTGCACAACCATCTACCTGCAGCTGATAAAGGTTCTTAACTCGAACCCCTATCCTCCAGGTTTCACTAGTTGCCTTAGTGCACAGGAAAGCCTTTCCCTTGCTAAAGACAACATCATATCCCTTGTCTTCTAACATTTCCACAGAGATTAGATTCTTCTTCAATCCTTGAACATGCATCACTTCCTTCAATACGAAGGGTTTACCAGACTCCCTCTCAAAGGAAATGGTGCTGATACCAGTCGCACTGTATCTACCATCGTCGCCCATCTCAATGTGCACTCCAAGATATTTCTCATCCAGATCAGTAAACAAATCTTTATCTCTTGTCATGTGAAAAGACGCACCACTGTCAAAAAACCACATTGAACCCATCACAATTGAGACCAAGCATGCGATCAGTGAAAAATCCAGCTCAAACTGTGAGGCTAAGGCCTTTCCAGCTGCAGATCCAGTAGCCTGCTTATTGTTCTTCTTCTGTGGACAATTAATGGCATAATGTCCGTGTTGGTGACAATGAAAGCACTTCACCTTGGACATGTCCTGCTTCTTGCCTTTCGCATCGGATTGAGAAGAATTCTTCTTGCTCTTCCCCTTCCTTGCTTTGGCAGCCAAAGCGCAATTTTCTTCATCTGAGTTCTTTGATGAAGATCCGTCCCTGGTACTTTGCCTTGTCTTCTCTTGCACAAGATCCGACCAAAGTCGCTCCCATCCTGGCAATTTCTCCCGAACATTGACAGAGTTCTGATAGGAATGCTAACTCTTCGGAAGCCCAAGGAGAGCCAAGCTCACCAATTCCTCGTCATCTACAGTCACCCCCACACTTCCCAGCTCATCCCTGCATTGGATGAACTTCGTGAGGTACTTGGGCATATTGTCGCCTTTCTCCATTTTTATGTTCCTGAGTTTATCCTTGAGCGCCAACCACCCACAGTCGCTCTTGCTTTGGAGAATAAGTAGCAAGAGGCAAGTACATCAGAATGGGCCACCACTCAGTGGACACTATGTGATCCTTCACACCTTCCAACAGAATCCTTCGACACCTTGCTACCTTCTTTTGCCATGCGTCGAGTGCGGCAGCATCGCTAGAACCCGGTTTAGGAATATCAGCATCTATGAACTCCTTCAACCCATTGTCATCCAGCACCACCTCCATCCTGTCCTTCCATGAAATATAATTCGAGCTGCCCTCAAGGGCATACTCCAATCACAATCCGTTGAAAGACATCTCAACTTGAACACTCGAAAACAACTACACGCAAATTGAGTTACTAACTCCAAAAACTCCGCCGCTTCGATGCTTTGCGGTTGCTCCAATGATCAAATGATCGATATCGCTGCGATACCATGTGGAAATTTTAATAAATGATATGTTATTTTACTCGATTCTCCTAATCCACTATGTTAACTTCATGCACAATACATAATCTCTTCTACCATTGATCCATTGGTGCCGGAAATAAAAACAATCGCATGCGCACATTAAAACCACAAACAATCACACATATGAACACGATATTTAATGGGAAAGCTTAAAGCTGAAAACCCCAACTATCTATATATTATATGTCATGGAGATCATGTAACAATCATAGTACAAAAGCTCCTCACAAGCTCTCATGCACACCCTCAATTTCTACACACTATCAAGCTAGATCTAGCAAAACACATGCTCAGTCTACTGCCACCTAATACAGCCTACCTCTCTTGGTCCCTACGAATGGACGTACGGATGAACTCGAATTGGCTTATGCTACGCAATCCTCATTGGCATCTCCATCAATGTGTGGTGAAAACTCATGCACCAGTATAGTCACAACTGATAGTCACACTGCTCTTTCACCTACCTCTTCACTGGTCTCCACTGAAACTGTCCATGCACTGAAGTTAACTGATGTATTCTTTAGTTGATTTATGAGTTAATAATTAGTGAATTAATTAATAATTAATTCACAACACTCTCACTAGTGTATCAATCAGTTAGACTAGATACAACTAGCTCAACTATGTTTAACTCAGTTAAACTGAACACAACTCCATCAACTACCTCAATAACTCCACCAAACTCTGTCACATGAGTTCTAACTGAAGTATCCATGCAATAACTCCACTTAAACCTCAGGAATAGCGTAATTCCTTCTGTCATCTGCTATGCCACATGTGTGCACTTAACTGAAGTGCTCCAAGAGAATAAGATAATGTTTAGTCCAAATATTATTAAGAGCTAATAATATTCGACATATCTATTTTTAGACTGGCAATCTAAAAATAGATTTCGCCCAATATGTCTAAAAATACAAGTCCATCAATTTTTCCAACTTGACCAAACATCCACAAATAGCATCCTGCAACTCATAGAATCATGATCAACATGTCTAAAATAGACGTAGTCTAAAAATAGACTTTGCGTCAAAAATAGCCTGCGGACCCACTTAGTGAAGGTGACTTCTTTCCACTAAGCTCATCATCTTGTTGCAATCTCAAGAGTTGCATAATTTTAACACTCCCTCAACCAGGGATAATTCCACCTGCTAATATATGTTCATCAATCAATATGCTATTCGGTTATCTTCATGCATCATCACGTATCGTGACTGATCACCTTTGTCACGTAGTCTTCATGTTGTGGATATTTCTCATTACAAATCATCAATGCAATTCTCATGCTTATTCCTGCTTATCTCTTGATTGTTCCTGCTCGTATGATGAAAATTCTTGGATCTAGAAGAAGAAATTGTCATCGGAGGGAAACTTAGGCTACCACCCTTCATCTATCAGGTTATCATTTTGGATTCTCTGACAACGGGCTATTACCTAAAATATCATCATTAATCATCATCGGAGAGCATATCATCACGGAGTACATCTCGACCTGTAACCGCATTAGGGAGCACATCTCTACCTAGAATCTCATGGGGGAGCTATACCTGTACTTCCCCATATATAACAATAGGATATCCATCCATGCAAGGGAGCCCATCTTGACCGTGGGATTACATCAGGGAGCTCACTCTCAACCTGGAACCGCATAGGGTTATCTCAACTCATCCTATTTACCACTAATCTTCCCATCGATGACCCTGAATAGTCATGTGGTAGAACATGTGCATCATAATCCTTGTGGGTTATACACCCCAAGTACACTCTAATCTCGTTTTCCAAATGAGGAGCGGTATTCCTGACAAGTCGTGCTTGTGGGTATGATGCCAACTGGGGTATACTTTTCCAAGACCAATTAGGGGAGCAACATCCTCTGACCCTATGTAGATATGGGAGAAACATCTCAACCCTATGGGTAACAGATAGGGAATACACCCTATTTTCCATAGTTCCCTCAAACCTAAGAGCCCTTTATCTCAATTCCTCATCCTGGGAGCTCAAACAGGGAGGAAGAGCTGATTCAATGTCCTCGATTAGCATTGCTCTCGTCTGGTATCTGTTGATTCCTGTTCATACAGGAAATCAAATCAAGTGTTATGTTAGAGCATACATATTCATGTAAATCACAACAAGATACCATAATCATCCTCCCTCTCGCGGAGGTGTCAATCACACATGGATACCATAATCATCCTCCCTCTCAAGGAGGTGTCAATCACAAGCCTAATATTGTCTCGAACAACTGCATTGTCTCAATGAATGGAGAAATCATAGTCCCAACTATATGCATAAGGGATTCTCTATCATAATAATGTATCCATGTCTTATCCAGATCATTCTCAGACAACTCTCTAAGGAGCTTCTACATCATGCCTCACAACTAGCCTTGCTAGCAACATTGTATCCGACCTTGGTCATGTTATGGACCTCTCGTCCAAGATATCATGCAGATCTCATACTAAGGCAACATCCAACTGTGCTTATCAATAATAATCCCAAACATTTTCAGTTCATCCATGAAACTACATTTCACGGGAGAGATATCTCAACCTTTAAGAGTAGAACAAATAAAAGATGTTTGGTGGAAATTATGAATGAAGCAACTCAATCATGAATTAAATCATGTTCTCTACACATCATGTAGGGATGGATGTTCAAAACAGAACATGGATGCTTCAATCAACTAGCAGTTTCCATGTCACGTTCAATCGACATTTGAACTTTAAATCAGAGTGTCCAAGGATTTAAATTACACAAATACATTTCAACATTCTTGCAATATGGAATTTCTTTCCTAAATTCTAGAAATTGATTCATCATGCCATGATACATAATTACGAGATTCGGAAGCCATCTCCCTCTTACTTAGATTTTTAGAGGCTCATCACCTGTCAAGGATAGACTATCATAATGTATAATCAAATCCAAAATCAAAATCAATGCCATATCTTGGAACTCATTATCCTGACTTCACCATATGACTGTCAAATATAGACAAATCTGAATCGGGGAGCTTGCATAAAAAAACACTCTCTACAAGCATAATGCCTTACCATTTCAACATAACCAGCCTTACATAAATCAATGTTGTGTCAAAGAAGTAAATTCATCACAGTTTAGAATCCAAACCAAAAGACATTGATTCCATAGTATCAATTCTTTCAACCAGGTGACAGGTAGTGCTCATGTCAAGTCTTGACTTCATTTACTGTCAAGCCATCAAGTTTGTCATTTAACATGTCATTATAGGCCACTTACATCACTAGATGCTAGTGCATACACATCAATATTAAATCATACATGTTCATACTAAGTCACAACAACCATTATGCTAGGAACAAGGAGGCCAATACAAATCCATACTTTTGAATACTCACATACAACACTGAAGGTCGCTAGGCCCACATAACATTGTCATCTGGGAAAATAAACTATTGCCTGATCAAATCATGTCAAATCCAAATGTGCAAGCATGGTAAGATCTATAATTCTAGAAATATCTGAATTATTAAGCATCATGTCAAAAGTTACAAACACAATTTATCAATATCAATAAGCTAAAACATGTAGCACAGTGCTCAAACATAATATCATATCCATATGCATGTATCAGTCACCTAAAAACACAAGTTTAGTTCAAACATATGAACTTTCCCTGCTGACAGAACTTACAGGCATCTGCAACACATCTCCAGAACTGATAACTTCCAAGCGACCATGTGATTTCATGCTCAATTCTAGCAATTCCAGAAATCAGTTTACAATGGAAAAACATGTCAGATATCTCTTGATTCAGAGTATATACTAAATTCATTGTATGGAAATTAAATTATGTGTCTATCAGTGATCCAGGTGGATATTGGTGGGGCACTTGGGGCCCCACCATTGTTTCTTTTAGTTTTTCAGTTTCCTTAATTATAATGTAGTTTACTATTTTTAGTAGTTTTCGGGTCCTGAACTTCCGGAGCCATTTTGAGGCCCTAAACGACGTTTTTTTAGCATCGCTCCTTTGGAGAAAATGTCCGTTCCGAACTTCATATTTTTTGTCAATAGTTGTATTCTTCAGATAGATCTTTCTAACGACATATCATGTGCGTCAAACATAGATAGTATGCCAAAGTTACGACCCCGGGAAATTGATGTACCAATTTACCCCGATGGGGTCCATATTTTGGTGTTTCATCTCCTAGGGTTAGTTTTTGGATGTTTAGGGTTTTCCATTGTTTCTCAATAATATATAGGCCTTCGAGCCTCATTGTAACACAATTTTCAGAGGCATTTAGCCACCACATCTCTTCTCAGAGATAAGCTATCAACACCCTAGCTAGTTTATTTCCATTATGCCTGTAAACAAATTTTAGTTCTTCGATATTAATGAAATGAAGTGTTATTTCTACTGCATTTTTATATTCATGGTTATATGTGTATTCTTTTGTGTTCCTGCATAAATCCAGATTAATGGTATTAGAGCAGTTTGCTCTTTCTCAATCCTTCTTTGCATGTCCCCAATGAGGTTGGGGTATAAGGATTTAGGGCTCGATCTGGTTGAACCTTTGCAAGATCAGCCTCGCAAACCCCGATGACCGCCCATGGGGGACGAAAATAAAGATGAGGGAGCAGGATATCCTATCAAAATATTGCTCGAGGAGGCCCTCAAAAATCAAAGTAACGTGATGATGGATAACTTTGCCCAGATCCTTCAACGACTGCCCACTGGCGATGCATCTGCATCCAACAACCACTTTGGAGGCGCAAATCCTTTTAAGGTACAAGAAAACTTCAAAATTCCCATATTTGAGGGCCAAATAGATGCAGACGACGTAGATATATGATTTAATCTATTAGAAGGATATTTCTTAGTTCATGACTTTTCCTACCGGGAGAAGGTTATTTTTGCACTCCTCAAAGCTACCCCCCATATCAAGGACTGGTGGGAAACCTACTGTGAGAAAAAGGATGAGGGGGAACCCTCTCTGTTCTCGATCGTACCCACTTTCAATTCTTTCCGAGATTCCATTAAGGAACAATATTATCTTGTGGGGAGCTATGATGACAAGTACATACAATGGACTACTCTATCGCAACAAAGGGATCAAGATGTACATGAGCTGATGAATTTGTTCCGTACCCCGTGCAAAAATTTGGGTATCAAAGATTCGAAGAAACATTTGGTGCTGAAGTACCGCAGTTGTCTGCAAAGATACATTCAGGAGGAAATGGATTTCCTCAACATCTCCTCTCTTGGTACGACATACCGGTATGATGCAAAGATTGAGCATAAATTCAAACAGAAAAAGCGAGAATTTTGATCTGTGAATCAAAAGCAATGGAAAAGTGCCCCCAAACCGCAGAACAAAGGACAAAGCCAAGGCATGGAGGCCTAAGATAACCTACCAAAGCTGCAAGCAAAGAACATCACCACGAAGCTGAAGAAGGACACGGGAAAGTGGTGTGAGTTCCATAAGAGACCCACTTACAACATAAGTGAGTGTCGGGCCAAGCAGTCACTGGTGACCGAGATGAGGGCTTCTGAATCAAATGCATGCTTCGACTATGAATCAGAACCCGACAAGGGGAATGAAAAATGGAAGAAGATTATTGATGCAAAGCCCAATGATATCGTGGGCACTACAAATATCAAGAAGGAGGAACCGAAAGATGCAGAGGAGGAGGAGCTTTTCTTCCACTTTGAGATGTGGGTAAAGGGTTTCCCGCTACAGTTCATTGTTGACAGTGGAAGCCAAAAGAACCTCATTTCAGCAGAGGTCATGAAGCTTGTGGCCTTGCCGACCATAACACACTCACAACCATACACCATCAGGTGGCTTCACCAGGGACGGGATCTCCGCGTCAGCCAACAGTGTCGCCTTCCCTACAACATCAAACCCTTCACATATGAGGTATTATGTGAAATTGCTCCTCTTGATGTTTGTGATGTATTATTAGGCCAAACATACTTATGAAAGCGATATGCTGTGTATGAGTCTCGACCTCACACTGTTATTTTTACTTTGGGAAATAATTTATACATGATACCAGAGGTACCACCGCCTTCAACTATCTCTTTGGTTACTGGAAAACAATGTAGTGAGCTCATTCCCAAAATCGGGAAATTTATTTTCCTGATGATCAGCCCCTGGGGCAAGAAGAAGATTGTGGCCACAACCTCCAGACAGGGCTCCTCCACACGACAACAAAAAATGGACAAGGTCGTGGAGGAGTACAAGGACATCTTCACCTCACTCACAGGGATGCCTCTGCACTGTCAGGTCAAGCACCCCATCGATCTGACCCTGGGTGTGCCGCTTCCCAATGGACCAATCTATCAGCACTCTGTTCTGGAGAACGATGAAATTAAGAGGTAGATTTAGGCGCTGCTGCAGAAAGGTCACATCTGGCCAAGTTCATTGCCCTATGGGAGCCCAATCTTGTTAGTGCATAAGAAGGATGGGACTTGGAGACTTTGTATTGACTATCGGGAGTTGAACAAGATCACTGTTCGGAATAGGTATCTGATCCCACGGATCGATGAACTTCTGGATCAACTCAAAGGGGCAAAATATTTCAGCAAGATCGACTTGAAGTCTAGGTATCACTAGGTACCAATTGAACCCTCTGATGTGTGGAAGACTACCTTCAAAGCCAAGCCCCACCTTTTCGAATGGCTGGTCATGCCTTTCAGGTTAACGAATGCTCCCACAACCTTCATGAGGCTGATGGATGACATCTTGCAGCCATTCACCAACTCATTTGTAGTAGTGTACTTGGATGACATCCTAATCTTCAGCCATACTTGGGAAGAGCACCTCCACCACATCTGATAGGTCCTCCAAACACTGTGGCAACACAAGTTGTGTGCCAATTTGGAGAAGTGCACTTTTGGCATGACCCAGGTTCAGTATTTGGGATACATTATTAATGAACAGGGGGTGCATGTGGATCCAACCAAGATCCAAGTAATTTGGGATTGGTCGGCCCCAACCACTCTAACAGAGCTTCACAGCTTTCTGGGCCTTGCTAATTTCTACCATAGGTTCGTGTTGGGATTCTCTCATATCACTTGGACCTTGAGTCAAGTCACCAAGGGAGGAGCGAAAGCAAAATTCTTTTGGTCACAATCTCAACAGAAGACGTTCGTAGAATTGAAACATCGCCTCTATTCTGCCCTAGTGCTCATATTACTAGACTTGAAAAAACCATTTGAGATTGAGACAGATGCCTCTGACTATGCTATTGGGGCAGTTCTTACTCAACATGGGCATCCAGTGGCATATCACAGTGAGACACTGTCCGACGCAGTCCGCAAGTATCCCACTTATGATAAAGAAATGTATTCCATTATGTAGGCGTGTCGCCAATGGAAGCATTACATTTTGGGGAAGGAAACGGTCATCCACATAGACCATTGACCCTTGCAGTTCATACAAACATAAGGGAAGTTGCGGAACGATCGCCATCAGAAGTGGTCCACATATCTGCAACAATTTCATTTGAAAATCAAGTATAAGAAGGGAAACACCAATAATGTTGCAGACTGCCTCAGCCGACCACCGATCATGGCACTAACCACCATTCTCTACTCTTGTGGGCACGAGAATTTTGATTGGCTGCTTCTCTACAAGAGAGATCCGGAATTCGGCCACAAATACAAGACACTCTTGGAGGGTACACAAGTTCCAAATTTTCACCTCCCGGATGCACTGATATGTCGCCTGTGACACCTTTGTGTTCCTTCAAGCGAGCATGCCAAGATGATTTGGGAAGCACACTATAGTCGAGTCTCTGGGAATTTCGGGGTCGAGAAAACAATGGCAGTATTGCAGAATTATTTCTATTGGCCGAACCTTTGATAGGATGTTGGGAAGTATATCAGATCTTGCACTACTTGCTCCATTGCCAAATCGACCATCAAGAAGCAAGGCCTCTATACTCCTATACCTACCCCTAGTCGACCTTGGGAATCCATCTCCATGGATTACATGTCGGGCCTTCCTTCTACTGAGCATGGAAACGACTGTGTTTTCATGGTCGTCGACAGATTCTCCAAGATGGCCATTATATCAACCTGCAAGAAGAATATCACAACAGAAGCCACTACTAAACTCTTCTTTGAATGAGTGTGGGTGCACTTTGGGATTCCACAGTCTATCATCTCAGATCGAGACAACAGGTTCCTCAGCGCATTTTGGTCCAGCCTCTGGTCAATGCTGGACACCAAGCTCACCAAGTCCACAACTTTCCATCCCCAAACTGATGGCCACACAAAGGTCGTCAACAAGATGATTGTACACATTCTGCCCATGTACAATTCAAAGCATCCATGCACATGGGATGAGATCCTTCCCTCTGTACAACATAGTTATAACCGGGCTCTCCACAAATCAACTGGCCACAGCCCCTTTCAGGTGGGCTTGGGGTTCCAGCCGCTATGTCCCATTGACGTAGCCATGCCATTTGTGGCTACTCAGGCCGATTCGGCTGATGTCCAATCTGAAGCTGACAAAGTGAACAACTTCATTCGGCACATTCAGCACATCTGCCAACAGGTTCATGACATATTGGGCAGAGCCAATTCTAAGTACAAGCAACAATATGATCAACATCGGGTGCCACACCACTTCCAGGTGGGCAACAAAATGTGGCTACATTTGTAGAAGGAGAGCCTCACTGGACCCCACCGCAAGATTCGCCCACTCCAATATGGGCCATACACCATCACCAAGGCTATAGGGAATAATTCCTTCAAGCTCAGTATTCCACCATGCCTTGGTCTGCACCCAGTATTCAATGTGGACCGCCTTCGGCCCTATTTCCCACCTCCAGTGGACACCTCTAACATTGCAAAACAACTCACACCAATAGAGTTAAACCAAGACTGTATGGAACAGGCCACCACAGAATGTATCATGGACATGAAAATCAAGAACACTTTCCAGCAGAAGATCCAAATGTATCGGGTTGTCAAAGCTGGTTGACTCCTGCACCAAGGCAAGTGGTTCACAAGGGACCAAGTTCAACAAAAGTTTGCTCATCTCATGGAGGAACTCAACGCAATGGGGACCATTGCTTCCTAAGGGGAGAGGAATGATCCAGGTGGATATTGGTGGCCACCCACCTATTACACTTGGGGCCCCACCATTTTTTCTTTCAGTTTTTCAATTTCCTTAATTACAACACAGTTTACTATTTTTAGCAGTTTTTCGGGTCCTGAAATTCTGGAGTTGTTTTGAGGCGCTAAACAATGTTTTTTGGGCATCGCTCCTTCGGCAAAAATGTCCATTTTGGACTTGATATTCATTGTCAACAATTGTAGTCCTCAGATAAATATTTCTAGGGATGTATCACGTGCATCAAACGGAGATAGTATGCCAAATTTACGACCCCGGGAAATTGATGTACCAATTTACCCCGATGGGGCCCATGTTCCGGTGTTTCATCTCCTAGGGTTAGGTTTTTGGATGTTTAGGGTTTTCTATTGTTTCTCAATAATATATAGGCCTTCGAGCCTCATTGTAACACAAATTTCAGAGGCCTATAGCTACCACATCTCTTCTCAGAGATAAGCTATCAACGCCCTAGCTAGTTTATTTCCATTCTGTAAACAAATTTCAGTTCTTTGATATTAATGAAATGAAGTGTTATTTCTGCTGCATTTTTATATTTATGGTTATATGTGTATTCTATTGTGTTCCTGCATAAATCTGGATTAATTAGACATGGTCACATCTATGGGCCTTCCTTTACGTGAGAGAGGCTCAAACCTCTGTTGTAGATCAACAATGTCAGGCACTCATAAATCATAGAAGAGCATGTAATTTCATTTTCATTCATGTCTCAACCTGTATTTACTAGAGTCATGCAACAGTAGATCTGTTAGATCATAAACACACATCTATCATGATCATCAACATCATGTCGTCAATCTTTCATTGGACTTGAAAAGATCAGGGAAACAAGCTAATGTGACAACACAACCTAATGAACAATACATCGAGTTAAAGCATTTAATTTCACCATATGCCATAACCATAGGAAGTTAGAGATCTGAAACACCAATCTCAAAGACACGCCTCTATCATCATGGTTTCCAATACCATGTGTATCATGATCAATAGGATCAATTTAGGTTAATCAATAAACCAAAAAAGTGCAATCTCTCTTTCCATGAGCTTTCATCATGCTTATCACAAGAATTATCAATACCATATTAATGAGGTAAACTACTATAATGGATCCAACAGATCTAAGGCATATCAAGAGTCAAGAGTACCATTTATTAGAGTCAGGACCACGGTCTCAAAACAATACATGTTAGCCAAACATCAAGCTATGCCACTATATCCAAAATCAACAATAAGTAGCCTTGCAGAATCAAGAAGATCACCATGATCAAAACATTCACTACTGTGTGCACCATTTCATCATAAGAAACATAAATCCCAATCACTCTTATATGAATGCATGATCCATTTGCGAAAGAGACATTCTCAACAACCATAGGGCTTACCTAGCCATCCAATGTTATATTTGGAACATAACAATATACCATGTGTGCCTTGTGATATTAATTGTGTAGCTTCAAGTGCCTCTTTACCTTTTCCAGATTTGGCCATCTTTCCTACACTTCAAAAGATCCTAAAGAGGGATCCACTCAGCACATCTCATCAAGGAGGTTAGAAATATCCAGGTGCTCAAATATACATGCAGGAAGTAATGCCTAGAAACAATAATAAGATCCATGAGAATAAACAAGAGTAAGGTCATAAGACAAGGAATAATTATCTTCAATGAGAGATGATCCTCTCCTTCTTGAACCAACCTTCAAGATCCATCCATAAATCGTAAAACAATGGTGCCCTCAATCAAAAACTTTATCAATCAACCAGGTCATTTGTCAAATAGATCCCAAGTACTTGAGCATCTCCACATAGGCCATACGAGGGTTTCATTTACCAATATTACCATAAACCAGCGTTTCTCTCAAACCCTTATCCACTAAATACCTAGGGTTTTCTTCATACCCTAAAATTATTTTAGGTCTCCACCATCCTTTTCTTGATCCCATACAAGTGTCTCTATGGGGGTGATATTCATAGCTTTTCTTCAGACCAGCTCTGAAACCATGTTAATTTTTCATAGACCAACATTGTTATTTTCTTTGATAATTAAATTTCTTCAATAATCTGTTAAGTGAGAGAGAGAGAGAGAGTAACTTGTTGCGGGGATGAGTAGTGGGATCCATTGACTGAGGAGAAAGGGTAACCATGCTTTCTAGGAAACCTGAGTGATAAAATAAGAAATGTTTATACGAGGCAGGAATATCCCATGCTCGTTATGATGATTGGTTAATAAAATCTGACAAATATTGGTTCTATCAAGTCACAATGTGGTAAGTGACATGCTGTTGGTTGCTGATGATAACTGTTGATGCCATCAAGGGTGTTTTACTTTGAAAAAATAGACTGAATTTGGTGCCCCCATGCGTCGTATAGGTGAAGCACTTTTTGAGTGAGGTGGTAATGTATGCATGGGTCTTTGAATTTGGGAACCTCTTGTGCATTTAATAATTGTTGAAAGAGATGCTTAGTAGTGTGTAGTTCTTCGAATAAATGGT
Source organism: Pinus albicaulis (assembly GCA_034641835.2). Taxonomy (NCBI): domain Eukaryota; kingdom Viridiplantae; phylum Streptophyta; class Pinopsida; order Pinales; family Pinaceae; genus Pinus; species Pinus albicaulis. The sequence continues at coordinate 304,005,068 of CM076569.1, forward strand.
AGAGCTGCAAAAATTATGAAGTACGATAGCACATTGACATGAAAACTGGTGTTGATGTCAAATTTTAGGGGGACGATGACATCAATGGGAAATGTTGATTCCAATTGTGCCACCCGGGGATGTTCCTTAAATGAGGAACCTATCCAAGGTACTACCTCAATCTTAGAATGTGATTGGTGAAGTTGACAAGAAAACGACATCAACTGTCCAGAAAGTGTTGATACAGGGAATCAAGGTTTCTGGTGAAGCAGATTGTAACATGGTAGGTTAACAAGACATGATAACGAGAGCTGTATATAGTAATGGTTATGGAAAACTTCCCGAGGTCGGAACTGTAATGCAAGCGGCGATAGTCAAAACAATTTCTGATAGAGGTAGCCCTGGAGTCGGTAGGACACCCAGGGTGTGTGTAAGTATGCTTTGACTGACGTGATAGGGATTGGTGAAGAATGTAAAAACCCTGACTAAGGGTGACTAGAAACTACTGCCAAGTATGAAACATAAAAATATCGGTGGGAGTCTTTTTCCTAAAAAAGTTTTGTACACTTGCCAAAATAATGTAGAGGTGGTTTCGATGTACAAACACAAAGGCAGGTGCCCCAATAAAATGTGCTAGTTTGACATAATTATGTGAGAGTGGTATTTTTTTGTTGAGGGTGGGGGCCCCATTGGATGGTCTCGGTGTGGGGTGATGAGGCGGATGAAGTGGCACACATGGGCTATGTAAGGGGGGGTGTGATAGGAAAAATGTGGAACACGGTATTGCATTGTGCTTGATCCATCATAAAATATTAGTGGTGGCCTGAGAGTGGGTTTTAATAGGCAATGAGTGAAGCAGAATGAGGATGATCGTCGAGGCATATAAATGAGGTGTTTCCCGGGACAGAGTGGATGGTCATAGATCCCGATAATGGATGAGGGTCTGTGAATTATGGAGGGAGCAATGAGTGGGAAGGCTCTATTGACCAACGCAGGTGTTTATCATATGTAAAATGAGGTGGCGATAAACATGGTCAAGATGATGGAACCTAGGGTGCACTTTAGAGAAATGATGCCAAGACATGAAAAGCTTAAAAGGAAGCCTATCATTTTGGGTGGTGAATGATAACTTCTCTTGTATTTGTCTGTTGGGGTGTTGGTCAAAGCATGATGTTTTTTATGTACCTGTAATATCTACGACCAATACCCCAAGTGAAAACATCTTTTTAAAACATATGAATAATTTGTGGTGATATGAGTTAAAAAATAAGATGAGGCGTACTTGAAGCGACATTTGGGTCATGTGGCAAGTCCAAAAATAATTTTTGTTAATAACTGCAACGAAGAGTTCTATGATGAAGACGATGTGGTACTGATCCTTGTGTCTCTCACGGTTTTGAAAACAGAGGTCTTGAGTTCCTATTATGGGCTCTAGAAAATGGAAAAAAGGGCGATATATAGGGAAAATGTGCCAAATTTAAATTCATTTGCACTCTTGAGCTTGATAGGTTAGAGATTGCTTTTGGATCATTTCTTACCATTGCAGTTAGGCAGAGTACCTAGGACGTGTGTGGTGAGATACAAATAGGAGATGGTACCCTACCCTTTTCGTTTTTGCTAGTTGTAGGGTAGGTAGGACATACATGGCTCCCTTATATGACCTTTTAGGTTTAATTTTGAGGGACAGCGTTGGTGACTCAAAATGAGTCATGCAGTCGCTGCGTGAAGCCATGATCTTTACGCGTTGACGACATGCACAATCGTCCCTCAGACGCGTCGTCTGCGCATTTTTTAGAAGCACAAATGCGCCGACCGACCATGGCGGTTGTGCGGCCTATGGTCGAATAGACACGCGCTATGCGCATCTGTTCATCACACATGCAAATGATGCATGCGCCTATGTAGGACAAAGGCGCTGATGTGTGTGCCTGTGTTGGAAAAAGGCACTTGCTTGGTAAGAAAGATGTTTTTTTTTTTGGCCACTTTTTCCATCCTTAGGGGCCAAAAATTGATTTTTTATTTATTTGATGGCACAATGATCTAGAGGGAGAGATATTGGATGAACTTGCGGGCTTCCGTGGCAGAGTATCTTGTTGTTGGCTAGACCTTGGCTTGTTGGGGGTTGCTGAAGTTCCTTTAGAACCCCATCCCGAGGTTGCAAGATAGGTTCCTGCAATTCTTGATCCGCTGCTGGGATGATGACCGATAGGTGATGGTTGTTGTTGGAAATACTGAGAGGGGGGGTGAATTAGTATTCCTTTCAATTATAACATTATTTAATCTTCAATTATTATCAGTGTTTGTACAATTATAGCAGTAAACAAAAGGAACAAAAATGCACACAATTTTTAAGGTGGAAACGCTCTCCGGGACAAAAACCACCTGAATGCTTTTCTAATAATTATTTAATATTAAACTCCAATTGAAAATAAAGCTCCAACTTCCTAGAATCTAGAAAATCATTCTTCTCCAGCTCCCACTAGATGGATGCTCCAACGCCCGATATTCTTCATTAGTCAATTGAACAGATGCCCCAACACCTAATGAGCTACAACTCACCCTAGCACCACCCTACCACCCTATAGTTTTCATAGGCTTGAACCTATTTGTGACTTCATGCACCAGCCTAGCACCACCTTACAACCCTATAGAAGGATAAAAGAAGAATGGACTCTCGTACCAGGGAAAATGGTCCACTTTACAATGATATAGAATGATGTAGAAGAAGAAGACACACTAGAACATAACCCCAACTATGACACAACCACCTAATGATGATCCTAGACCTCCCAACATTGCCTCTTCAACTCTTGGCGGATAGATACTTGTACAATTTTTACAATGATGTATTTACAATGACTTAGTACAATGATACCTTTACAGTGACTGTATGCAGTGCTTCCCACTTGAAGTCTTCATGTGATGAACTTCTTGCTATTGTTCTACACCTTGATTGCTGCTCTTGTCATGCTACCCTCTATTGCACCTTGCTTTGCTTTGCTTCCCTAGAAAGTCTAGTCCTTTGCAACCCTTGATAACACATGATTTAGCTTTTTCTTGCCTTCTAGGAGCTCGATATTGAATCTAGTGTATCTCTGTTATTTCAGGTCCCCAATATGTGATTTTCAGTTATGTAGTAGTCATGTGAGTCTTCTTTCCAATGCCACAGGTCTGACCGAATTTGGATTCTTCAAGAGAGAGTTATGCCCAATTTCTCACAATGACCTAATTATGGATTGGTTCAGTAGAGCGAACTTGTACGACGTGCCACGTGCCACTGTTTCTTCATTCGACTCTGAAATTGATATAACAAAAGCTAAAGTCTATGCACTATCTACCATTTTTTACAGAATTCCAATCCGATACTCAGAGAGAGAGTTATGACGATTTTCCCAAGGTCACTTGTTTTAGATGAAGTTTAGGAGCCTGCAAAAACACTGACTTCCACAGACCATATCTCCGAAAATGTTACACACCTTGATCTGAAATTTGTACAGGAGATTCCTTAGTATTTCAGCTTCTCCTCATAAACATTTCAGATTTTTAACCTTCGTAGAAAAAATTTAGAGCGAAAATTCCACGATGACCTGTTTCAGGTAGCGAAATCCCTACATCAGGAGGATATGGGGATCATAATTTATATAAATGATTAGTTTGAGAGGGGCTTCAACAAGTGAACGTGGGAGAGATTTTAGGAGCTTAAAAGTTATCAATTATTTAATTTTCAATGACCCATGCCACAAACCCATGGGGTTTTAGACCACTAATTGGGTTTACAAACTTTGAACATGAATATCTCTCAAACCGTGAAGAATTACGTGGCGTGGCATATATCAACATAAGAATCTCGACAAGTAGAAGCCATCAAAAATATTCTTGACCCAGAATATAGTAACTTTTTAGGTCAGAATTACCATGCAAGATCGGGGTAGCCCCTGGTGCTGCTTGGGTTGACATCAATGACAACCATTGATCAACAATCTCCCCCTTTGGCATTGATGGAAACACAAGTACTCCCCCAACGATCATGACACCTCTTCCTACAACATTCTTTCCCCCTTTGACATCAATGGAAAAGTGTGAATCCCCTTGACATACAACCATCCCGCGGACCTGTACACACTTCCACTCCCCCTTTATATTATGAAAATGGAAAATCTAATGAGAACTTGGGAGAATCCCAAGATTCTGGCGAAGATATTCCAATGCTTCAGGAGTACTCTTACAATCATCAACGCTTCCTGCCCAATCTGAATCTGTAAAGGCTTGAATAATGAGATTTTTACCCTTGGTATACCACAAGCCATATTCTGCTGTCCCCTTTAGATATCGAAGAATTCTTTTGACGACAATAATATGTGATTCTTTTGGTGCTGCTTGGAATCTTGCTACTTGTCCAATTGCTTCCATAACATCTGGTCGGGAGGCTGTTACATATAGAAGACTACCAATCATAGATCTGTACAACCTTTGATCCATATCCTTAGATGAGTCCTCTATGATCAATTTGCAACTTGTTACCATCGAAGTAAGGATGGGTTTGCAATCTTCCATTTTGAATTTCTTGAGCATTTTCTTGATGTACTTGGCTTGACATATAAATATTCCTTTCTCTTGCTGAGATATTTGAAGCCCTAAGAAGTATGTCAGCTCACCAAGTAAAGACATCTCGAAATCACTTTGCATCTTTGTAGCAAATTTCTTACTTAGACGATCATCATTTCTACCAAATATTATATCATCCTCTTTAGCTATTAGACATGCTTTAGTTGCTTCATCCAGAACATATATGTCGTTTGGAGCTCGACTTGCTGTAGCCACAATTTCACCATACCTGCCTTTCCTGATTTCACATTTTTTGGAGTTGAATAGTATTATGTGTCCTTGATCACACATTTTTCCAACTCTGAGCATATTGTGATTCATGTTTTCAACCAATAGAACATTCTTGGCTAGAGCATCTTTGCTTTCGAGAGTGATGGTACCTAATCCTATAATATTTGAAGATCCATCATTTCTAAAGGACATGGTTCCATCCTTCTTCTCTTTCAAAGATACAAATTTCTTTCTATCTCAAGTTAAATGCGTTGAGCAACTGCTATCAACATACCACACATCTTTGTTGTTTTTAGCCTTGAGAACAAGAGCACAATTATCAATCTTCTTCTTCTTCCATGTTCATTCGTTCTGTGGCTTCAAAGATTCTTCTGGAGGATTTCCAATTCTGCAGTCTCTGGCTATGTGTCCAAAGTTCTAACATTTGTAACATTCCATATTATTTCTTAAATGTTCAAATATATTGATGTTTCGTTGAGCCCTAGGATGTTCATATTTGACAGATCTCCTGGAATTGTATTGGTTCCTAGGGTACGTGCGACATTCTACAGCTTTATGACCAAATTTTCCACATGAATAACAATAGCCATGAAAAATATGCTGGTACCTGGATGGAAATCTTCGTCGAGGAATCGTCTTCCAAGGATGTTCTTGTGAATCTTGTCCAATGAATTCTACATGCAAGTCAGATCTCATAGGTTCATTGTATTTTGTTGTAGAAGGTCCTGCTTCTTCTTTGTAACCGAGGCTAGTTCTGTTGTTTTAAGATCATTGATCATTGATGAGTTCTTCTAATGCCCTTGAGCTGTTGGCATAGTTTTGGATAGTTTTTTCCTTCTTCACTTCCTTACGCAGCGAGACAACTTCGGCTTCTAATGCTTCTCTTTCTGGGTTGCTTTCTTCCAACTTCTTTTGAAGTGACTCTTCAATACATTTGTGTTCTTCAAATTCAATTTTGAGACCTTGAACTTGTTCTTCAAGAGTATTGGAATGGATCTTCTCAGCCTTGAGCTCTTTTATAAGCTTGTTTTCTTCCTTAGAAAATTCGTCTATGGTCATCCCTTCTTCTTTGTTGTTTGATACCTCTTGTTTAATGCGCTTGGCCATAAACAATACTCTCTCATTAGCTTCTTCTTTGCTGTCATTGTCTTCATCGGATGATGAGCTATCTTCTTTAGAGAGAAATTTCCTTTTAAATCCTTTATTTTTTCTTTGCTTGTTGAATTTCTTAAAGCCTTTCTTTTCTTTTGAGTTGCCATCACTTCTGTTCGGACATTTTGCTGCGAAATGCCCAACCTCACCACAGTCGAAACATATCAATGGAAGTTTACCCTTACCAGTTTTTAGTTTTCTCATAAAGTAAGCATATTCTCCATTTGAAAAACCTTCTTCATCATCTTCCTTTTCTTCACACTTGCAGGTGCAGGTCTGTGCCTTTGAAGGTTGTTTCTCCTTATTGGTTTTCTTAGATGCAGCGAACACAGTTTCTAGATGTGAAGTACCCTCTTCTTCATCATGTCTCATTTCATATGCTATGAGAACTCCATGTAATTCCTCTTTGCTAAGTTTGTCCAGATTTGCACTATATTCTAAGACCGATAACTTTGGGGTGAATCTCCCTGGTAACATTCTACGAATATTTTGTATAATAGTCTTCTCGTCAACAAGCTCTCCCAACCCTTCCATAGTGTTGGTTATTTCATCAACGTGTTGGAAGTATGCAACAATGTTGTTATCTTCTTTCATTTTGAGTTGTTCAAATTTTGCTCTGTATATTTGAAGCTTTGCTTCTTTGACATTTGAGTCACCTACATATATATTCTCAAGCTTGTCCCATACATTTTTGGCAGTTTTACAACCCAACACCTTATGATAAGCAGATTCAATACGTCCACTGATAACAATATTCTTTGCTTTTGCATCATTTACCAAATTCTTCTTACCTTGTTCATCCGTGGTTGATGTAAATCCATTTTGAACAGTGTCCCATACTTCGTAACCTTACACCAAGAGATAGACCTCCATTTTTAATTTCCAGAGTGCATAATTATTTTCATTGAATAGGTACACCATTCTTGGTATGCTCCATGACCTCCTTCCAACTGTTAAACTGCATTAGTTAATCTTCAATTATTATCAGTATTTGTACAATGATAACAGTAAACAAAAGGAACACAAATGCACACTGTTTTTAAGGTGGAAACCCTCTCCGGGACAAAAACCACCTGAATGATTTTCTAATAATTCTTTAATATTCAGCTCCAATTGAAATAAAGCTCCAACTTCGTAGAATATAGAAAAGCAATCTTCTCCAACTCCCACTGGATGGACGCTCCAATGCCCAAGATTCTTCAGTAGTCAACTGAACGGATGCCCCAACACCCAATGAGCTACAACTCACCCTAGCACCACCCTACCACCCTGAATTTTTCACAGGATTGAACCTATTGGTGACTTAATGCACCAACCTAGCACCACCCTACCACCCTATAGAAGGATAAAAAAAGAATGGACTCCCGTACTAGGGAAAATGGTCCACTTTACAATGATATAGAATGATGTAGAAGAAGAAGACACATTAGACCATAACCCCAACTATGACACAACCACCTAATGATGATCCTAGATCTCCTGACACTGCCTCTTCAACTCTTGGCAGATAGACACTTGTACAATTTTTACAATGATGTATTTACAATGACTTAGTACAATGATACCTTTACAGTGACTGTATGTAGTGTTGGCCACTTGAAGTCTTCATGTGATGAACTTCTTGCTACTATTATGCACCTTGATTGGTGCTCTTATCATGCTACCCTCTGTTGCACCTTGCTTTGCTTTGCTTCCCTAGAAAGTCTGGTCCTTTAGAGCCCTTGACAACACATGATCTAGCTTTTTCTTGCCTTCTACGAGCTCGATATTTAATCTGGTGTATATCTATTATTTCAGATCCCTAATATGTGATTTTCAGTTCTATAGTAGTCCTTTGAGTCTTCTTTCCAGTGCCACGGGTCTGACCTTATTTGGATTCTTAAAGAGAGAGTTATGCCCAATCTCTCACAATGACCTAATTATGGACTGGTTCAGTAGAGCGAACTTGTACGGCGTGCCACGTGTCACTGTTTCTTCATTCGGCTCTGAAATTGATACAGGAAAAAATAAATTCCGTGCACTATCTTCCAGGTTTTACAAAATTCCAATCCGATACTCAGAGAGAGAGTTATGATGATTTTCCCAAGGTCGCTTCTTTGAGATAAAGTTCAGGAGCTTGCAAAAACACTAACTTCCATAGATCATATCTCCAAAAATATTGCACACCTTGATTTGAAATTTGTACAAGAGCTTCTCAGGATTTTGGCTTCACCTCATAAAAATTTCAGCTTCTGAATCTTCGTAGAAAAAAAGTTAGAGTGAAAATGCCACGATAACCCGTTTTAGGTAGAAAAATCCCTACATCAGGAGGATATGAGGATCACAATTTATATAAATGCTTAGGTTGAGAGGGGCTTCAATAAGTGAACATGGAAAGGATTTTAGGAGCTTAAAAATTATTTATTATTGACTTTTCAATGACCCATGCCACAACCCCATGGGGTTTTATCCCACTAACTAGGGTTACAAACTTCAAACATGAATATCTCTCAAACCATGAAGAATTACATGGTGTGCCATATATCAACAGAAACATCTCGACAAGTAGAAGCCATAAAAAATATTCTTAACCTAGAATATAGTAATTTTTTAGGTCAAAATTACCATGCAAGATCGAGGTAGTCCCTGGTGCTTCTTGGGTTAACATCAATGACAACCACTAATCAAAAGTTGTGAGGCGAGATGATTTACCAATATCGGCTCAGATAAACATCTATTTCGTTACTAGATTTCTGCCTTGTGGGGAGGCATTACCATATCCACTGCCAGTTAGGCATGTGGACATCCACCGATGGGCAGATTGTGAGGGCCACTATGGGCCCATTGTTATTGAGGAGGGTTGCATCAAATTAGCCTTGGTCCTAGATTTGACAGAGCGAGCGAATCTTTCCATGATTTTATGTTTGACGGTGTTGTCTTCCCCCCACAGAGTCTCAGGGTCGCAGATAGTGGTCCTTCAATAGTTTTAGTTCTTTGATTGGGCCTAATTTGTTAATAGGGGTATGACGTCCCAACTCATGCAGGTGAAGCAGGGCATGCTTCAGGTTTATTTTATGTGAGCATCTTGTGTAGCATCAAGAATGAGAGAGTGGCCATGCTCTGACCCTTTCTAGCAGTGCCATCTAGGCCTCACAGGGACTTGAGGATACAACATTGACTGCCTGTTATGCCATGAGATGGTGGTGGAGCTACGGGGAGGTACTGGAACAACATCGTGGAGGGTTGGTTTAACTCAAACCCTTAGTTGATTTTGGAGTATCCATACCATGTTGTAGACTTCTGGGGTGATCTAGACATGGGTCTCCCTCCTGGTGATGCATGGGGACCTGTAGGTATGATATTTCTATTTTCTGAATTTCAATATTTTTTTATATGTATATGTATGTGTTTTATATGATGACACTGATACCATGTTTGTTTTACTTGTAAATGCGGGGCCTGGGGGGCGACCATTGGCCTAATTTGTAGGAAATGACCCTAGATGCATGGGTGTCGCAGGAGTGGAACTTGTTAGCCCCCTATGAATTTTTTGACAAGAAAATAGGAAGCTAAAATGTTTTTTGAGCCTTCAAGGAATGCATTTCCACTGAAAACACATCATCCTTGAAGCCTCCTTGTGCCTCTGTCCTTTGAGAATTCCTCACCATTGTTTCCAGTTTAAAAGCCTCTCTGTTGTGAAGAAGAATGCCCAAAAAGGCCTTTTCCCTCTTATTTCATTCCGCCTAAACCTCTGTTTTCATCACTTTTTCTCCCCTTTTAATTCCCCACTTACCCTTCAAATCATCCTAACTCCCCTTTTAAAGCCTTTCAAATACCCTATGACTGGTTTAATAGCCCATTTTTCCCCTACCGTTTCCCTCTTTTGGCCTTAAAAAGCATTAAAATAGGCCAAATACCCACTTTTTACTTTATAAGCAGGCTTAGCCCCTTTCGTCCAGCCCCCAACCACTTCCTCAACATGCGATCAAGGCCTTGGGTGCTTATCGCATCGGAGCATTCATATAAGCACGTTTATTTGTTACCATGGAGTTCTCCGATGTGATGGCGCATTTGGTCCATAGGCTCCCGCTGCGATCTGAGCTGTCGATCTACAAAGATCCGACAGTCCGCGCTAATTCTACAATGCACTTGTCGTTCTCCCTATTCACCCCTCCGATCGCATATCAACCGTCGATTTGTTCTTTAATCCGACGGCCCAGATTTCATCGCTCCCCGCTCATTGCACCAGTCTTTCCCCTCCACTGATTTGGTCTCCGCCGTAGATCTTGTTCCAGATCGGACGGTTGGTGCTCAATCGCACCATCGTCAATCGCAAGTTCTTAAAGGTGTCAACCCCTGTTTCCCCCAATTGCGATCCTCCGATTTGATCACGATCGTCCGTTGATCCAAGATCGACGGCCCATATTGCATCGTGTCTTCCTCCATGTTTCTTCCATCGGACCTTCCCAAAGGTTCATCTTTTAACGTCGGTTGTTAATCTCCTCCTGAGATCCAATGGCTCAAAGCTAATCGTCCTTGACCCATGCTGGGTCCCACATCATAGGCTCCGCTTCATGCGTTTCCCATTGATTTACTTTGTAATTTTCCCAAGCATTAATCTTTGGGTTCTTACACTAAACATCATTTCTCCACCTGTTTTTAACCATTCTTCCACTACAGCCACTGTTTCCACAGTTGCGCCACCATTCCGCAGGCCTCCAAAGCATGCTTCCGCCACCTCCCTAGATTTTATAATTGGTGTATTTCATTGTTGCAGGGTTTACAAAGTGGAAATTTCATTCTGCCTCCACAGTTCCAGTTACTGTGACTCAGAGCGCAGAGAGGCCATTACAACAGCAAAGTATATCAACAGAAGAGATCAAGGGGGTTAATTCCTATTATTGAGTAATTAATGCTTAATCCCGCGTTCAAAGGAAGAGGACGCAATGGGAAGACTAAAGAGCACACTAAACGACCATATCTGTGTTTAATATCAGCGGGACGTCTTTCTCCAGACAGTTCACCTTCTTTCAGAAGTCTCCATGCCTCCTCGAGCCCAGAAACAGTTAATTACACTGACAGAAGCTTCTTAAAAGACTGTCAGACAACAATTATGAAGCATGGAGACCTTGCAAATTTTCTATCCAGTTCACTTATTCTAGCAAGGCAGCGCAGAGTTCCAAGCATCCAGAAAGGACTTCAAGAACACATCCGAGGTCAATCTCGACCTGACAAAGACTCTCGAAGCAGCGTAAAGAGTACACCCGGCATGCAGAGTCATTAAGAAGAGTGGGCTCGACCTTCTGCCTCCACTTCGTCTTAATGAGTCCAATTAAATGTACATCTACTCCTGATATTACTCATTTTTCCTATAAAGAATCCTAGAAAACATCTTGTAAAGGGTTCAGTTGTTGTAGTTGTAGTTGTAGGGATTCATTTTTTACTGTTAGAACAATTTTGGGAGAGAGTAGCAGAGTATTTTGTAATGTAGTAGGTTGGGAGGAGAAAGTTTGGACTGTGATCAGCCATTGAACTCAGTGTATGTGATTGGTTTTGCATCAAATAATCAAGCAAATTTCACAGGATCTTGGTCTATTACTACGGGTGATGTGTCTCTTATCATATTTTTTTATTACATTTTTCATGCTCTTCATTGGTCTTCTGGTACGCATCAGAAATATAGCACAGGATATACCCTCGCATGGTACCCTGTGTTTATGCTCTCCCTACCTTCGATGTTTTCTGCTGATAGTGAAACTAAGAGAAAATGCATGTAATTTAGCCAGTGTAGTAGCTGTTTTTCAGTGCTAGCTGATGTGTGAATTCGGGTTTGCTGCTAAGTTGTTCTTTTTGAGTTCAAGCTAGAGGATTTGGGATACCAGGGATTTAGTGTAAGCCCTGTCCACTGGGGTCCTTATTCAATAGATTGGATCTTCTAAGATCCCTTGAACTAGTGTCAAAGCATTGAAGGTTCAAAGTCCTCCTCTGATCTCAGGCCTAGTTCTATGTCAAACTTATCTCTGTTTTTCCCCTGGAATATGCTAAAGCAGATCTGGAGTTAGATGACCTCTGGTCTGATCTCAAGCTGCCCTTCGTCGCTCCATTGAAATTTGCTTTTGAGTATGTCAAAGCAGGCCTGGAGTTAAATGACCTCTGACCTGATCTCAAGACATAAATTGGGTTGCTTTCCTTCTTTCACCCTCTTTCCTTATTGTTCCATTTCACCATCTATCTAAAAGATCCTTTAGTATAGATGACTTGCCCTCTGGAAGCCTTACTTAGTTGTTTGCAAGTAATCTCCTCTCATGACTCCATAGCCCAATGGATGACACAGTCTTGACTCATTCTCTTTTGCCGAAACATCCTATTACTCTGTTTCTCTTTTCCCATTACCTTCTCAGTCTATGATCTCATGACCCAACCGATAACCAACCCAATCATTTTAAACCCCCCCTTGCGCTTCATAGCTAGCCTAATACCTCTGTTTGAGCTTCAAAGATACATCATTCTTTGCTTTATTGGAGAGATCCCTCTCCGGGTCCAGGAGGGCTAGATCCTAGGGCCCCAAAGTGGTTCTGATGTTGTCTCATCTTTTGTTCTTGCCAATCTGGCCAAAACATGGGAACCCCAACATAATGGCGACTCCACTGGGGACGACCACTTAGTCTCTAGATTGGTTTTAATTGCTGATGGTGGACAACAGTATGTTTCTAATGTCCAAATTCATCCACCTGGTGACTCCACACTCCATAACTCTCAAAGACTCCACTGGAGGAAGAACCTGAAAGATGGCCAAGCCTCATAGAAGGGTAGAACATATGGGTTGGATTTGGTTTAAAGAATTCATTGTTTTTGTCTATCAATATGTTTTGTCCTACTTTAAGCCTGATCAAGTGTACAAAGATGAGACCCACATTGAGTATGGGAAAGATCTCAAGCCTCAGTCTTCAGACCATGAGCAGACCTGTACTCTTGTGAAAGACCTAGTGGAACAAGAGCCTCATGGCGTATCTCTCACTCCTAAAGAAACTTCAAGCAATCATGGGCCTCTTGTTGCACTACCTACACCCACAAAGGTCATAGAAAGATATAAGCCTCTGGTTTTACCTCTTATCTTCCAACCCCTTCTCGCAGAACTTATAAACCAGCTACCTCTTTTTGGTGGAGAAAAGAAAAGGGCCACTGCCAAGGAACATGTGCAAAATCTCGAGGATTTACTTGACTTGTATGAAATAGAAGAGGATGATGTGCGTATTATAATGTTCGCCTTGTCATTGCAAGGGAATGTAAAGAGTTGGTTTAAAAACCTTCCAGCTGCAAGAATCATCAATTTTCAGTAGCTTGCTCGAGTTTTCCTTGATAGATGGGTGGTCTCGGTAAATGTTTTCCTCATCCTAGAAGAGTATCAGAATTTGAAAAGGCTACCAGGAGAGATAGTACAAGAATTTTCAGCCAGGTTCAATAAAGTATATAATGCAATACCTTCTGATAGAGACTGCCAATAGCCTGTTGATCAGAGAAAAGGAAGAACATGAGGCCGAGACCAGACATGATGAATGGGAGAGACCTATTCCTTGTCCTCAAGAAGAACAAATCAGATCACTGAAAGACACCAGAAACATGCTAAGCATGTATGAGGAACAAGAGTTTGAATCATAAAATGAACTTGAAGATTATCTTGAAGGAAGATTTGCTGAGTTTCCAGAAGGTTTGGTGGATAACGTTGCTTATAATTATGATTTATCTAATAATGATTTGTATGATGATGATTTTTTCCAGAGGGAAGCCGAGCCTACAGGGCCATCATCAGCCAATTCAAGGGAGGAAGATCGTGACCATCAACTTCAAGAAAATGATGAGCCAATGTAGGCCATCTATTGTACTGATGAAGAAAGCATTGAAAGCATGATAGCGATGAAGATTCATTGAATCTTCACTCTATTATATAAGATGTCGTGTCAATTTCGAAGAAGATGAAGGCCAATAACTCACCCGAGCGTAGAGACGAGAAGAAATACGTGAAAAAATATTGAACAAGATAAAATAGGGCCTTACTTTGAAAGGTCAGGCGTCGTCAAGCAAACCTACTTTCAAAGAATATGTTAATTTTTCACGAGTTCGATTGCTCTAGCAAGAGGCCGTAGGGTCGAGAAACGACAACCCTACTATATGATGAGGCCTCCCAGACCGAAATTGTGGGAAAGATGAGGGGCGACCTTCTTAGCATTAACGTCTTTGTCTTGATCCGGTGGAGAGAAAAGAGGTATTATTGGTTGATGCTCATATGCCAAATGCTCCCAGCTACGAAAGAGAGAAATTAGCGATTACAAAGGCCTATAAGATGCGATGATTGAAGAGTACCTTGGTTACAAACAGCCTACCAGCCATGGTAGGCCTTAAAGAAGAAAGTTTATATCATGTTCTGATTGATCCTATGGCAGAATACATGGAGGCCCTGATTGGCTCAACCCCTCAAGAATTAATCCTTTGCAATAGCCAAATAAATTAGAAATGGTCACCATTGCTGGTAGCCTCAATTTTGAAGATCCACATGTAGAGCACCCTATGGTTGTCTCTGATGAGTAGTCATTTCTTCTCCCCTTTTTTAATATTTCTTGACTGGCTGCATTGGAATTATTGTATCACATAGAGCATCAGAGATTTCTAGTTAGAGTAGGGTAGGTAGGAAATTTCAATAAAGCTAGTCTATGAGCATGTGGTTAGTTGTTTTTAATTTCTACAAATTCTAGCAAGTGAGACAATCTAATCCTGGCTTGACTGTTTTTTCAATTTCTGTGTTAGAATGTAGAGAAGAAGTCTGCTAGACAGTTTAATCCTAGCATACATTAGTCTAGGTAGAGAAATATGTGAGGCCAACAATTTAATCTGGTCTCATGGAGTAATAAGGGTAGCAGTAGAATAGGTTTATTTTCCTGTTTGTAAAAAATTGATGATGTAAAGGGTCTGCTAGTCCAAATGCACCCAGAAGAAAAAATGTTAGGAATATAGTATGGGTAGGTAGTGTTTGGGAGAATATTTCTGCTGATATAATGTCTTCATGATTTTTGGCAGCTGATCTAAGAAAGAAAAGGGTGGTTCAAGCATCAGGCACCTGGCCTACACCAAAGATCATTCTCTGAATTCTTGACTCCTTCAAGAAGAAGCCATCCCCATGTGGAGCCACTGTTAGCCCCCTATGAATTTTTTGACAAGCAAACAGGGGGCTAAAATGTTTTTTGAGCCTTCAAGGAATGCATTTCCCTTGAAAACACATCATCCTTGAAGCCTCCTTGTGCCTCTGTCCTTTGAGAATTCCTCACTACTGTTTCCAATTTAAAAGCCTCTCTGCTGTGAAGAAGAATTCCCAAAAAGGACTTTTCCCTCTTATTTAATTCCCCTTAAACCTCTATTTTCATCACCTTTTCTCCCCTTTTAATTCCCCACTTACCCTTCAAATCATCCTAACTCCCCTTTTAAATCCTTTCAAATACCCTTGGACTGGTTTAATAGCCCCTTTTCCCCTACCGTTTCCCTCTTTTGGCCTTAAAAAGCATTAAAATAGGCCAAAAACCTACTTTTTAATTTATAAGCAGGCTTAGCCCCTTTCGGCCAGCCCCCAACCACTTCCCCACCATGCGATCAGGTGCCGGAACTAGGCACTAAGGCCTTAGGCGCTTATTGCATCAGATCATTCATATAAGCGCGTTTATTTTTTACCATGGAGTTCTCCGATGTGATGGCGCGTTTGGTCCATAGGCTCCCGCCACGATCTGAGTCGTCGATCTACACAGATTCGACAGTCCACGCTAATTCTACAATGCGCATGTCGTTCTCCCCGTTCACCCCTCTGATCGCATATCAATCGTCGATCTGTTCTTTAATCCGACGGCCCAGCACTAATCGCATCGCGCCAGCCCATGCGGCCCCTCCTTCTGTCTCCCCTGATTGTGTTCTCCGCCGTTGATCCCCATTTAAATCCAACTGTCCAGATTTCATCGCTCCCCACTCATTGCACCAGTCTTTCCCCTCCACCGATTTAGTCTCCGCCGTCGATATTGTTCCAGATCGGATGATTGGCGCTCAATCACACCATTTCCAATCGCAAGTTCTTAAAGGTGTCAACCCCTGTTTCCCCCGATTGCGATCCTCTGATTTGATCGCGATCGTCCGTTGACCCAAGGTCGACGACCCATATTGCATCGCGTCTTCCTCCATGTTTCTTCCATCAGACCTTCCCAAAGGTTCATCTTTTAACGTCCGCCGTTGATCTCCTCCTGAGATCCAACGACTCAAAGCTAATCGCCCTTCACCCATGCCGGGTCCCACATCATAGGCTCTGCTTCATGAATTTCCCATTGATTTCCTTTGTAATTTTCCCAAGCATTAATCTTTGGGTTTTTACACTAAACATCATTTCTCCGCCTCTTTTTAACCATTTTTCCACTACAGCCGCTGTTTCCACAGTTGGCCACCATTCTGTAGGCCTCCAAAGCATGCTTCCGCCACCTCCCTGGATTTTATAATTGGTGTATTGCATTGTTGCAGGGTTTACAGAGTGGAAATTTCATTATGCCTCAACAGTCCCAGTTACTGTGACTCAGAGCGTAGAGAGGCCAGTACAACAACAAAGTATATCAGTAGAAGAGATCAAAGGGGTTAATGCCTATTATTGAGTAATTAACGCTTAATCCCGCGTTCAAAGGAAGAGGACGCAATGGGAAGACTAAAGAGCACACGAAACAACCATATCTGTGTTTAATATCAGCGGGACGTCTTTCTCCAGACAGTTCACCTTCTTTCAGAAGTCTCCATGCCTCCTCGAGCCCATAAATAGTTAATTGCACTGACAGAAGCTTCTTAAAAGATTGTCAGACAACATTTATGAAGCATGGAGACCTTGCATATTTTCCATCTAGTTCACTTATTCTAGCAAGGCAACGTAGAGTTCCAAGCAGCCAGAAAGGACTTCAAGAACACATCCGAGGTAAATCTCAACCTGACAAAGACTCCCGAAGCAGCGTAAAGAGTACACCCAGCATGCAGAGTGATTAAGAAAAGTGGGCTCGACCTTCTGCCTCCACTCCGTCTTAATGAGTCCAATTAAATGTACATCTACTCCTGCTATTACTCATTTTTCCTATAAAGAATCCCAGAGAACATCTTGTAAAGGGTTCAGTTGTAGTTGCAATTTTAGGGATTCATTTTTTACTGTTAGAACAGTTTTGGGAGACAGTAGCAGAGTAGTTTGTAATGTAGTAGGCTGGGTGGAGAAAGTTTGGACTGTGATCAGCCATTGAACTCAGTGTATGTGACTGGTTTTGCATCAATTAATCAAGCAAATTTCACAGGATCTTGGTCTATTACTACGAGTGATGTATCTCTTATCATATTTTTTTATTACATTTTTCATGCTCTTCATTGGTCTTCTGGTACACATCAGAAATATAGCACAGGATATACCCTCGCATGGTACCCTGTGTTTCTACTCTCCCTAGCTTTGATGTTTTCTGCTGATAGTGAAACTAAGAGCAAATGCATGTAATTTAGCCAGTGTAGTAGCTGTTGTTCACTGCTAGCTGATGCGTGAATTCGGGTTTGCTGCTTAGTTGTTCTTTTTGAGTTCAAGCTAGAGGATTTGGGATACCAGGGATTTAGTGTAAGCCTTGTCCAATGGGGTCCTTGTTCAATAGATTGGCTCTTCTAAGATCCCTTGAACTAGTGTCAAAGCATTGAAGGTTCAAAGTCCTCCTCTTATCTCAGGCCTAGTTCTATGTCAAACTTATCTCTGTTTTTCCCCTGGAATATGCTGAAGCAGATCTGGAGTTAGATGACCTCTGGTTTGATCTCAAGCTGCCCTTCGTCCCTCCATTGAAAGTTGCCTTTGAGTATGTCAAAGCAGGCCTGGCATTAAATGACCTCTGACCTAATCTCCAGACAGAAATTGGGTTGCTTTCCTTCTTTCACCCTCTTTCCTTATTGTTCCATTTCACCATCTATCTAAAAGATCCTTTAGTATATATGACTTGCTCTCTGGAAGCCTTGCTTAGTTGTTTGCAAGTAATCTCCTCTCATGACTCCATAGCCCAATGGATGACACAGTCTTGACTCATTCTCTTTTGCCGAAATGTCCTACTACTCTGTTTCCCTTTTCCCATTACCTTCTCAGTCTATGATCTCATGAACCAACCGATAACCGACGCAATCATTTTAAACCCCCCCTTGCGCTTCATAGCTAGCCTAATACCTCTGTTTGAGTTTCAAAGATACATAATTCTTTTCTTTACTGGAGAGATCCCTCTCCGGGTCTAGGAGGGCTAGATCCTAGGGCCCCAAAGTGGTTCTGGTGTTGTCTCATCTTTTGGTCTTGCAAATCTGGCCGAAACATGGGAAACCCAACAGTATCCATGCCTTAGAGATAGAGAGATGTGAGGCCTAACACTAGGCCTACGTGACCAGTGACAGAGCATCGGTTAGAGATTGGAGGACCCTTCGGGGAGGGTGGAAGTGCAACAGCAAGTGGGGACAGTGAGTGATGGCGAGAGTGTGTTGAGGCAACAAAGGCTTAATTGGCAGCCATGGAGGCCCACTTGCATGAATACCGTGATACTTGGGATAGGGTGGAGGCCCTGAATAGAGGTATTCCCATTGGGGGCTATGATGGTTTGGCGGAGCTTGTCATGGAGACAGTGATGGCACGCGAGCAAGCGAATTGTCCAGCATTGCATTGGATAGCTTTGGTGGTGGGCATAGCTGGCCCCATTGTGATGTTGGGTGTTGATATCTGTCCAAGGGATCAAGAGGGAGGGGCTTAGCCCTAGACTTGGTTTATGTATGTACTAGCGCAAGCACCGATTATGAGGATGCTCCCCTGTTTTTTTGATGACATATTGTTTTCCTAGATATGAGCCAATGGATACATTTTTTTGTATTTTGATGACTCTCATGATGCGTACATGTTTATTTTTTATGATGTTTTTCATGTTTTATTTTTTTATCTATATGATGGATATTGATGCTTTTATGGTCGATGGTATACAGGTGATGCATTCCAGCCTAGGATTTGGTTAGATATGCGATCAGTTATACGATTTTGATCTCTTGGTATATGTGTAAATGTGATATGATTAGAATTTCTTGCTAATATTTGTGCATGAAAGTATTTCCTAAAGAGGCGTGGATCACACACTTGTTTGGTTTAAATGTGATAAAACCGGTTGGGATTCAAGGAAGACATGCAAATGGTGGATGCCTTGGAGAGAGGCATCAGCTAAAAGGCTTATGAAGACATCATGTTTGAATTTATTGTTGGTGGTTGACTCGATACGAAATCCATTACTGAGGGAAAATGACCAGTGAGGAGAGTATACGGCGCTATAGATTGTGGAAGCTAGGTTTTGCAACCATCGAGAGGCGCCATCACCAAATCCATAATGATAGATTGGCGGACGATCCATATGTGACACAAGATGAGAGAGTGCTTTTTAGAGTAAGTCCATGATGAGGTGATCATGGTAAAACAAATATGGTGCATACATATTTATTCTAGGGTATTGAGGACCTTATTTATGGGTGAATTTTTTTGAGGTAGAGCCCATTGATGGGATTTTTTAAGCATGTCCCATTGGGCTCTGATAAAATGTATGCCCCCTTGAGGAGGAAATGTTTGAAAATATATGGACCCTTCCATAATGTCTCGAACTTCCCAGGTCCTAAAGCTTCTTGGGTCACATCGTAGTGTAATACTAATTCTTCCTTAGTGAATGATTGAGGGGTGATGTTACGGTCAAACAATGCTTTGACCCTTTTCTTGTCGGCTTCATTGTGTTGGAGAGACTCTCGCCGACTTTCGTCGACCAGTTCTATTTGCAGAAACCTTTTCATTAAGGGTTTAGTATCGGTGAAAATTTTGATAGCCGAGTGAATGGTGGGGATTTTGTGTTCAATGGGAAGCACGCCCTCCACCCCATTGATTAATTGGAAGGGTATGAACCCTGTTGATGCTTTGAAAATTGTGTGGTAGGTCCATAGGGATGAGAACACCATGTGGTGCCAATTAGTTTTGTGATTGTTCGCCATGCAATGGAACATTGCTTTAAGGACTTTGTTAACAAACTATACCTGACCATTAGACTGGGGGTAGTATGGTGATGCGAACTCATGAGAAAAACCAAGGTGTTGGAATAATTCCTGAAATATTTTGTTTTCGAAATGTTTGTTGAAATGGTACCCCAAGGGGGCTTCTGATTTAATTTTCCCTTAATTAAATTGGAAGAGAAATTGTAATTTCATCTCATAATATCTTGTAAGTGTTAACTAATTCAGGAAGACTTAGTTAGCTCAGATAATTCGAGTTGGAGGTCAAAGAGGAAGCATGTAGAGTTCTTCCTAGATTTTAGGGGGTCCAGTTATGATTATTTGTGAGTCGTAATTAGTTAATTCAATTAATTGAGTTAAAATCAGTTTAACTATTTCTAACTGAGAGATAAGCTAGTGATAGGTCCAATGAATTAAATATTATTTAATTCACAAGTAGTGATCAATCAGTTAACTGATAATTCACTATAAATAGTTGTTGCATGTCAGTTCGAAGGAAGGCCCAGTTAAGATTGAGGTTAAAGGGAAGATACCTATCAGTTGTATAGTTAGAAAATTGTATAGGTCATGCATGAGGTCATTAGGATGCCTTGAAGGAATTGTGCAATCAATTATTGGGAATTTCCTTATTAATAAGGACATAATTCCTCCAGGAATGGTTAGGCAAGGCTAGTCAGACAAAGGCTGAGAATTGGTTAAGTATTGGGCCGATGTTTGCTAGATCAGAGTGAGACAATCAACAAAGTGTAGAGGTTTCCCCGTGAGGGAAATAAAATTGTATTGTTTCATGGTCTTGACTTTATGAAATATGTAGATAGCGGGTTTTTGAGCAGTTATTTTCCCCAGATATATCTTGTGTTGTGTGATTGATAATTTCTTTCTCTTATTTGTTATGTGATTGTGCGATCGTAATTGGTTTCCGCAATTTGTAGAAGGATTTAGTATTTTGTTTTAGTACATTAAAAGATCATATTGAATTGCTTTGGATAATTTCTACATGGTATCAGAGCATGAATCAAAATAGAAGAGAAGAACCAACATTTTATTTTTGAACAGGTACATCGAATTTGTAGAACTATTCTTCAGGATACAATAACAAATCAAGATGTCTTTCAATGCCTTGAGACTAGAATATGCACTCAAGGGAAATTCGAATTACATAGCATGGAAGGACAAGATGGAGGCAATGCTCGAGGACAACGAACTGAAGGCATTCATAGACAGTGATATTCCTTAGCCCTCAACAATTGATGCTCAAATTCTTGATGCATGGAATAATAATTCAGCAAAGGCGATAATGATCTTGTTAGAGGGAGTTCGAGATCATATTGTCTCGAATCTCCATGGAAAGAAAAATCCATATGCTATGTGGAAGGCCTTAACAGATTTGTTTTAGAATAGCAGCGACCACAGGAAGCTGGCGCTGAAAGACAAGCTTAGAAATATCAAGATGGAGAAGGGCGACACGATCCAAAAATACTTGACGAAGTTAACTCAATGTCAAGATGGGCTTGGAAGTGTTGGTGTGATAGTGTCTCATGATGATTTGGTGTGCCTAGCACTTATAGGCCTTCCTAAGAGCTGGCATAGCTACCAAGACTATGTGATTGGGAGGGAGAAACTACCAGAGTGGGAGTGATTGTGGTCTGACTTGATACAAGAAGAGTTTTGGTAGAGCACCATAGATGGATCCTAATCAAATACTGATGATGAGAAGAATTATGCCTTGGATGGAAAGGAAAAGAAAGGAAAAGGGAAGGAATCCCATTCCAAATCAGAGTCCGGCAAGGTAGGCAAGAAGCGAGACTTGTCAAAGGTGAAATGTTTTCACTGTCATGAGCATGGACGCTATGCCACAAATTTTCCACAAAAGAAGACCAACAAGAAGGCCTTAGGAGGAGCAACAGGTGAAACACTTGCTTCACAGTTCGAGTTGGATTTCGCTCTCATCGCATGCATGGTTTCATCGGTGATGGGTTTAGTGTGATATTGGATAATGGAGCTTCATTACATATGAACGGAAACAAAGAGTTCTTTAGTAGCTTGGAGGAGAAGGATCTCCAGATGCACATTGAGATGGGTGATGACGAGATGTATAACGCAACCAGTGTAGGTACAATTACCTTTTAGAGAGAGTAAGGTAAACCCCTCACATTAAAATATGTCTTGTATGTTCCTAGTTTAAAGAATAATTTTGTTTATGTTGCTATGTTGGAAGATCGTGGCTATGATGTGATCTTCAGTGAAGGAAAGGATTTCCTTCATCTCAAAGCCACAAGACAGGTGAAAAATATTGGGGGTTCAGTAAAGAACCTCTAGAAAATAGATGTAGAGAACTGGGCTGCATTGAGCATGCAAACAGAGAAGGTGGAGAGCTGAGACATCGGTGAGTTATGGAACAGGAGATTGGGCCATCTACACCTTGGTGCTTTGAAGATCACACATCAGATTTCTACAGGACTTCCAAAGGGTGCACTTGCGCAGAGAGATACATGTAAAGGGTGTACATTAGGTAAGTATACCAAAGCCACCTTTCACGATAAAGAAATCTGAACAAAGATGATCCTTGAGAGAGTTCTCTTAGACGTGTGTGGACCATTCTTGATAGCTTCCATGACAAAACATAGGTATTATGTGATTTTTGTTGATGATTTTTCAAGAAAGTGTTGGATTTTATTCATGCAAAAGAAAGATCAGACATTATCTAAGTTTTGTGAGTTCAAGGCACTTGTTGAGAAGGATACAAGGGATAAGGCGAAGGCTCTAAGGAGTGACAATGGTGGCGAATATATCTCTAACGAGTTCAAGAACTTATGTGCCTCAGAAGGAATTAAAAGGGAATTGATAACACATAACCCACAAAAGAATGGGGTTGCAGAAAGAAGGAACAAAATATTGTGGGAGAAACATGAGCTATTGTTCGCTTGAGGGGACCTGACCTAGGTTCAGAGTGTTCTACACAACCATCAAAACCCTCTAACTACTGGCCCTTTCAGCAGTGATCTGCTTGCACAGAACAAAGTCTCATCCGAAGCAGTATGGGGGGGTGTTGGAACCAGGTTTCCACACCCTGAGGGAGTGTGTGATGTGGTACTTAACCCTACTTATTAGATCTAATGCTTATCATCATACGTAAGACTTCACAGAAACCCAGAGCTAAATGCAAATAAGAACCCTTAACAGATATGCATAAAACAAATTATTATGCCTCAGTCAAATCTAGCTTATTAGAGTAGAAATAACACTTGTGCAATCACATAGGTAGTTCTTCTGTAAAAACCCTTAACACAGATGCAATCCTTCCGCAAACACAAAGATCTTTCACATATACTTAACTTAGATAAATGAACATTCAAACATAAACAGATCTATGACTTGCATTAATCAACATATAGTTAAAATATTCATGCATAAACACAAAAGTTGCAATAGATTTCACCAAAACTTCTTCTTTATTAATAGATCTTCAATTTAGTACAATCATTTCCGTCTACACACACAACAACAGAGTCCTTGCACACAGCTCAGGACTAGGTCTCCGCACACACAACTAGCAGGAGCCTTTCTACCTTGACTGAACCCAAACTTGCCCAAAACTCAGATAAAAATATTCGTAACATAAATATCAATGATATATGATTACATATGTTCTTACTCGACTCAACTCTTACATATTTATATGACTCGGATGAGCACATACCACGGTCTCAAACTATGGTTTGAGACTCATGGTTTCCCTTTTCACCCATTACAATTATAAATGAGCTTTGACCCTCCCCAAAGCCCCTTGACTTCTACGCATAGCGCGTATTGACAAAACTTAACTAAAATTATACCCAAAAACTTGACCTGAGGGGACCCCATCCCAACAGGCCCCCAACACAATCTAATGACTCTTCATGAGTCACTTTGGTCCAGGATCTTGCATCTTGTCTTTCAACGCCTAAATGGAAGCTTGGAATGGCTGAAGGACATTTGTACTTTGCGCTACGATGTTCTGCGCTTCTTCCACCAATTTCTTTATTGTTGGCCCCTCGGCTGCGAGGTTGATACTTCTCTAGGTCTGCTGCAGGCCTCTTATGGTACCATTGATGTTCTGGGAAATCTGCAAGGCCTCCTCAGCCCAAGGCTGCATTCTGTGTTTGAGAAACTGCTCCCGTTGGCGTAGTGTGTCGATTTCTTCCTGAATGGCTTGACTTTCCTGCAATTGAGCCAATCGTTGGGTCAGCACTAGGGTCGGCGCAACAACCCAGATCTCGTTAAATTACTGATCCTTAGCCCGTAGATCTGTCTGCAGCTGATGTATGACAGGGTCATCCTAGACGGAGGCCCAAATGCCCGTAGCATCCTCCAAAAATTGTCTGTAAGCATCCACAGCAATAGTGATGCTAACAGTTGATTCATTCACTACTTTGGCGCGTTGCGGGTAAAATTCTGGAGGCGTCTCAAGCTACAACTTCATTTGCAAATCTGTGATATTTTGCTCGAGCTCTGCTCAGACTGTTGTGACTTATGATCTTGTTGCTTTCAATGAAGCTACCAAACTTTCTGATTTTATAGTGGGCGCTGCGGTAGTTGGCACTATGATTTCAGAGAGGCCAAAGTACAATTGATCGATCATGGAATCTAGATTGGTGTGTTGGATTTCAGCAGCGCGACGCGCATCCTTTGCTAGCTATTGTCCCTTATAAATTGTTGTGGCTTGCTGCTGAGATGTCGTGGTATTCTGCAATGCCTTGTACTCTTTATACTACAACTCATCCATGATCATCATATGCATGGCATGTAATTTTATGCTGGGGAAGATGGCCATGTCAACCCCGACCTCAGATCCTTCAGGTATGATCGCACATAGCTATGGATTTTCAATTTGAAGTGTTGCATCTGAAACTTGAAACATGCGGTTTTTTGAACTAGATGGATTCCAAATGGCCAACTCACTTTCTTGTCCCGTGCTCGCTTGTATCACGCTCACTTGCACTCTGAGCTACTGGAGTCCTTCCTACACATCATCAAGGACTGATTTGTATTGGGACTCTAGTTTGCTCCAGACATCTTCCATCACCACTTGGACTGTGTCACCAATTTTATCAAAATATTCCTCTGTTAGCGTTATTGGGTAAGTCTTGGTCTTCTTAGATGCTTTCCTTTTTGTGTGCGACCCCAGTGTGGTCTGAGGCCCTCTCTTGATGCCTCATTGTGTGTCTGCCTGCGTCAACGGTGCATCGACATTGTCTCCGTTCTTTTCTTCCATGTCATCATCACTGCGCAGGTCAACTGCTTCTGCCGTAGTGGTTGGCTCTTGGTTCTTCTGGGCATCCTTTGGCTGGTCTGTCGGTGTGCGTGGCTTCGTAGGAGTCTTAAGCGGTACTGATGACGACACACCCCCAACTATACTTGCTTCTAGCCATAAGGGGGGCCACTTTTTCATAGTGCACACAAGGTCATCCTTTGTAACCATGTATGGAAACTCATACTATATGCCTTCCATGTCCCTCTTTGCGTGGACCTGCACATTGTGAAAGGTGGCCTTGAAGTCCACAATGTGTTTGTATTGCTCGTACAATGTAGGTGACAGTTGTGGCTTGGACTGCACCACTTGAAATATCTCTGTATCAAATAGCACCCAAAAGATCATATTTTTTGTTAGTATGGAAGGAAGCTTTGAGTTCCACAAGGATGCATACTTTGCAGCTTCGTAGAGATCTGGCTCAATATCTGGTAATTGGGACTACGTCAGCAATTTCCAACCAATCAGCGCGACTAACAACAACAACCAAGCATAATAAAAATGCTTTCCATCCTCTTGCGCTTCTCGAATATTCTCCAAAAACTCAGTGCAAAGGTACTTCACCCAATTTTACCACACTCGTTTCACGCACTACTGTAATATTCCAAATTTTACATCAATTTATTGTAATATTAGAGTTCTTACTTATTTGTCTTAATTAAGTAAATAGATGGGTGGAGGGACCCATAACCCCTTAATATGAATAAATCCAATCCTAAGAGTGTGAACATGGTTGTTTAACTAATAAATATACATCATGGAATAGTGGAGAAGCTTATTAATGAATCAAAGAGTGGGGATGAAACATCATTAATAAGAAGAACATGGAGAGATGAAGGAGTCAAATAAGATCATGGAGGAATCAAAGTAAGATTGTAGAGAAATAAATGATGATATGATGGAGGAAGTAGTGCATTAGTGCACACATGATGGAGAGGGTGAACATTTAATGCAGAGATCATGGAGATCATGGAGAGACAACGCAGTCAACATGGATACCTATGTCCACATGTACATCACAGTTACGAGGTGGGCCAAGGCATGGGAAGGTTCACAAACTATATAATGAAGGTGAAGGCAACATTAGAAGTAGGATTTGTATTATTGATTTTGATTTGTTTAGATCTAGATTTGTCATGTGACATTTCTATGCACACTTATGCTGTTTAGCTAAGTCTACAGTGATGTTTAGCACAAGGTGTTTGTGAGCGGAAATACCACCCTTACCCACGAGGGACTTCGAGTGCCTACTATGGGAAGGTTATTTTGAGCTGCTATTCATCATCAGGCATTGGTGCCACATTGTTCCTACTTTCTTCAACCCATACATCTTCAGAAATAGCAAATTTCTTCATCAGGGTTTGAGGGAAGGAGGTTGTACTTTAGTACTTCAGCTGAGGAACTAGTGGAGGGTTCATCCTTTCAATTTGTGCTTCAAGATAATCCTTCCAGTGCTTGAGATCTACATCAGGCATCAGGCCAAACATATCACACCTCCATACAGCAACAGTCCATCAAGGATTGCGTAATCCAGTCCTATAGATCCAAAGGAGGAGGAAAGTTTCCAGTATTTCAGCTTGAAATTCTACGAGGGATCATTCCTTCACCTTGGGCATATTGTTTCCATCATTCTTGAGCTACATTGTAGCATCCAACATCAGGCTAGGGAGCCTCCATCCTTGACAATGCAGTTTTATGTAGCAGTTGTGTAGCAGCAGCTGCAATCAGTAGCGGAGGATAGAGGAGATAGATCTTGAGCTTCTAGCTTGAGGATCTAGTGAAGGGATTAAACATTCTTACATAGATCCGACTGTGTATCATATTGCAACCATCTAATGATCATATATTGCTTCAGATCTGCATAACCCAACAATCAAGGGATCAAACTCTAGGGAGGTGAATTTCTGATCTTCTTAGATCTAGATTCCTTTCTGGGTTATCTTGGGTTTCCATCATAGTGCCTAGATCTACAATCTTGGCATCATCAGAGCTCCAAAGCAGCATATATCTGAATTTCCCTTTCAGCCAACAGTTGTAAGATCATCATCAGCTAAAGGGACAATGCAGTATTGAGCTTCAAATAGCTCCAGTTACGCAGTGCCTGCTTTGGCATGTTTTCAGGGTCATTCTAGGCCACTTTGTTGGCTTGAGTGCTTCTATTTTATGCATAGTTGTATCTCTTATTCATCTCCACATAATAAAATGGCTCACCTATTCTGTCTATATATGTGTTGATCATAACTTGTTAGGACATAATATGTTGTTTCAAATATTGTGTTTGTTTATTACTGCATTCAACCTTTTGGGATATTACAAATACCTGCCTAGCTTAATCACGTATGCATGTACTTATGTTGTGTGACACTTCCTTATCAGTTTTCATGTGATGATCAGGGTAGAAAATTTAACCGTCAGAGAATTTATTTCTTGGACTACAAATCCTCTGGTATTCCTGTTCATCCCATATGTCTTTTTAACCTCATCAATGACATTTTTCTCCTACCCTTTCCTCGGTAAGGAAACTTGGTGATCTGATGAATCAACATGTCATCAATCGGGATGGGCTATCCTAGCTACAAAAAATTATCATGCTCCAGGGCGAGTAGTTGGGACAGGCAAATACCATTTATTGTGCTGTGCCCAAAGTGAAAAATGTTCAGAAGGTTCAACATCTTGGACAGTTGTAATCCTAATGCCCATGTCCTTGGTTCAACCTTGATGAATCCTCCGTCATAGGACACTTTCTCCAAGTACTCCGATGGCACAAGTTTGGGGAACTTTGGCAGTCAGCCATGTCCCAGTCTTCCAACTTCAGCAAAGGTACTTCGGAAAAAATGCCCCCTTCAAAAGGCACATTCTTTGAGAGCAACGATGTGTCAGTATGGGACTTGACCTTATCTAGGTCCCTCATGACTTCCATAGATGACTTGCACAGTGCCATATGCTTGGGCAACCACAACATTAGGTTTATTTCTTCGATGATATCTTCTGCTATGATCACTTCTGGTTCTTCGACCATTGGTCTCTTTTGTCATCCTGCTGGGGTCAACTTAGGCTTTGAGTTCTTCTTGCACGGAGACTTTCAAGTCTCTGAGGTCTATCCTTTCTTCACCTTCTGATGTTGAGGTTCTGGCGTATGTGTTTCATCAATGGGTGTTTCATAGGGGGTAGGCTCTATAACATTCATACTTGTAGGGATTAAATGAACTAACCCTCTTTAGCGCAACGTCTCGAAAAAGGTTTCTGAGTGCTCAGACATAAACTCAAACAAGAATGATAATAGCAATGGACACATATATATTGGAAAGAAAAGGGAACTAATTTACCCCTTCCTGCCATATTTATAGTGATGGCACGGCCTAAACAACTTGATATTCATTGATGCGGCCTCATAAATGCTAAAATGACTCCAAATATGGCATAATCTCCTCCATAAATGTAGGTTACCCGCTCCTCCAAATGGTAATAAATTTGTCTTTTCCAGATTAACTGTTCTAACAACTATATTTTGGCGCCTCTATGACTGTTTCAACGTCTTGGCACAACCTTTGTGCGATTGTTGTAGATACCTATACTTCCTCAATCTTCGTCACACAGACACACTTCTCCCATGCTCGACAGACTTCTATATGGTCTTGCACTCTCTCAAAATTGTCTGGGGCACTAAGGCACTTCTCTAGCCATAACACAAGGATGGTATCATCCCTGTATGATTTCAACCAAATTCCATTCACATACCTAGAAAGGACTTCGCCACTTAACGTAACCATACATACCTCACCTCCTTCTGTGATATCCTTGAAAATATAAGGTCCAAGCCAATGCATTTTGAACTTTCCTGGGTGGCGCGCAAACTTGTTGTCATATAACAAAACCAAATCATCCTCCTTCAAAATATTCTACCTGATGTGCCTATCATGCCAAGTATTTTCGCACGTGTTTTTCACCTGTTGATGGAAACCAACATTGAATATGTCCTCCTCCAATGAAACTAACTGTGACAGTCGCTCTTCTATAATATATTGATCAGCCATGTTAGTTACCACTGCAATGTGTAGACTAGGGATAATATACTCCATCGGCATAACAGCTTCATGTCCATACACCAACTTGAAAAGATTTTGTCCTATTAATTTCTTGCACGTAGTCCTATATGCCCACAGAACTGTAGGTACACGCACATCCCAATCGTTTTGATTAGCATTGCAGACCTTTGTGAGTGCATTCTCCAAATCTTATTAAAGGCTTCTACCGTACCATTTTCCTGTGGATGATATGGTGTACTCTTCTGATGGTGCATCTTAAATTCCATTGTCAAGGCTTGAATTGTCTCATTCACAAAATGTGTACCCTGGTCACTCATCAAAATCTTAGGGCACCCAAACCTTGTTAAGATATTCTAAAAAATGAAGTGTGCAACTGTGTCTGCGCTACAATTCTTCATAGGCTTAGCCTCTGCGAGTCTGTCAAATAGTCCATCATAGTGATGATATAGTGTGCACCAGTCTTGTTCCCTAGAAGGCTGATCAATCCTACAAAATTAATGGCCCATTTACAAAATCCTGCAAAGTTATTTGTGGTTGTAGGGGTATTTCATCTTCGCACAAGAGTTTCCCCGTTATTTGACACACATCACAAGTGCAAAAATATTCTTTTGCATCACTGTGCACTATAGCCACCACAAACTAGCTCTTAAAATCTTCCGCGCAGTTGGTTTACCTATATATTGACCTCTTGCAACCCTCACATGTGCTTCTACTAATATGCTCTGCCTTTTGAACTTTGGCACATATCACCTCAATACCTCATCAAATCCCATCTTATACAACTGGCCAGTGTTAGTAATTAGTAATTTTTACCTGTTTAGATGACTAAATTCTTGTCTTAGATTTATAGAAACAAAATTCATGGATCTTGTGAGTTCTAGAAATCTCACTGCCTTCATTATCCTTAGGATGAATTTTTCAGTCTTGTACTACTCTACCATGCCTTGGCTAGCCTACCACTCCTGAAGAGTCCCTCATAATGCCTAGGTCACTCATCCCCATCCCATTTTTTACACCTATGGTTTGGACACTCCGTTTTGCCTCTACCTACTTTTCACCATGCTGACCTAATGCCTCAAAGCCTTCAAAAACCCAAATTTGCCTCTAAAAACCCCTTAGGCAGATCAATTTCAGTGGCTTGTGAATCTTCAAAATGATCTAGCTTGTCAAAAAGAACTCAGTTCCCCCCTCTTTCCTAAAAAAGCCCCAAGTCAAAACTTTAGTCCATGGAAAAGTCAAAAAACCCCGTCCACTAGGTCACTAGAGTTTATAGGTGCTAGGGTTGGCCTTTATGTTCAAGAAGCATTGTTTTTAGGTAATGAGAAAGCTGGAATCAAGTCAAAGGAACAAACATGTAATTGGTCTAAAACAAAGCAGAGAAGCCTCCAACAAGGGTTTCCTTATCAAAAGTATATTCTGCAAAATATAGTTAGCCATGAGTGACACTTCTGCAGGACTGTCAAAGATGGCTAACTACAAGAAGATTGATAAGATCAAACAAACCTGATGTATCTCATGATGATGGCACATATAAAGACTAAAGGATCTATTGATACTGACTGCTAGGGTTTTCACACCAAGAGGTTTTCAATGCTTCAAAGTGAAAACATGAGAAAATGTCAGTTGAAAGAAGGTCAAAATTCTTCTCTTCAGTCTCATCCACCAAGAAATCAAAGGCATAAAAGATGCAGGACTGAAGATTCCAAGGTGAAAGTGCCAAAATAATCACAATTTTACCGTTTAAAAGTGTTGAAATTCATGAAAAGGATAAAGTGGAAAAAACCTTCAAAAAAGAGCACTAATGTCACTGTGTGCCTTTTTCCTCAAAAAATTGTCAAAATGACCTTTTTCTTTTCAAGAACTGGTTCATGTTTCCAAAATGTGGGTAAGAGGCAAATTTTAAGCTTGTTAAAAAGTTTTTCAATCCAAGGGAAACATCAAGATGCTCCAACAAAGGCAAAAAACCATTTTTCTCAGAGTTCTGCCACCTACAAGACAAAAAGACCAAAAATTTAGTGAAAAAGCAAGAAAGGAAGAAAACATTAGTAAAGTGGGTTTTCATTTTAAAATTTCAAAGGGTATAAAAAGCCTAAATCCATCATCACTCAACACCATTTCTTCATTTGCAAAAAAGAGTGGAAGTTTTTGGGTTTTCAGGGTTTTTGGCAGAGCTTTCAGGCGAAAATTTGTTACATTGCGCTCCTAAGAGGTTGCGCTATGCTCTTGTGCACGCTACCTGTGCTTTTCTCCAAAGAGCATTGCGCACCTATGTAACGGTGCTGTGAGCCTGTATAAACAACATCGTGCAGAGCCCGCTCGACCTGTTCAGGCCTGCACGACAACCTTGCTGCGCTCCTGTGCGTTCAACAGTTGCCCAGGAGGACCCAACACTGCACGAGAGCCTGCATAGCGCCACACCTGCTGTGCTCCTGTGCGTTCAACGCTTGCCTGGGAGGCACCCAACAGGTCATGCAGAGGTTCCCTCGCTGTGCTCCTGCGCATTCAGGGCTGCAGAGGCCACTTGTGCTATGCGCTTGGGCATGCAGAAGCTGCCCAACCCTGCGTGTAGAGGCCGCCTGACTACTAGTGTAGAAGGCGCCCGACTTGCCCATCATGCATTTCTGAGCCTGTTGCTTCAGTCGTGAAAATGTTTTGAAGGTATTTTGTTTTTCCCTATCCTTTCATATTGTCTGAAGATGATATATATAGAAATGTGAAGGGTGAGCTTAAAGAGATTTTAAAGAAAACCCTAGAGGAAGAAAGGTTAGGTCCCCATCTTTGCAAGCATTGCTGATTGTAAGGCTCCCATCCATCTGCACACTGAGAACACATTGAGGCAAAAAGTGTCCTTCTTCATTCCTATTTTCCCCTCCAAATTTGCAAATCATTGCCTTCCTCATTAACCTCTCATTTTCCCTCTCCATATCATCTCCCAAGTAGATCAGGGTTTTGTTTTCAAAGGTAAGGGTGAAGGAAAAAATGCTTAGGGAAGGCAGTGTTGACAGTGGCGAGAGAGGCCAAAGGCCTAGAGAACAACAGAGGAAGGGTGGGAAAGAAAATAGGTTTGAGCCTATAAAAACTAAAGAATTGACAGCCTCTCCTACTATAGTTCCATATTTTCAAGAAGTAGGATGCTATGAGTTCTATGAGAAAGTGCAGAGAGTCCAAAGTCACCCTCAATTGACCAAGATTTTTGTCTTAAACCTCCATGACCACCAAGTACATCTAGCTGGAGTGAAGTTTGAGTTGACCACCAATGCAACCTCTATGGCCATTGGAATACCTTGCATGGGGGAAAAATGGTTCAAACAGGGGTATCTGGACCTAAGCCATTATCATCCCTTCTTAAAACCAAGTTTCCAAGCTGATTGCAAAACAATTTTCCCTTTTTCTCATTTGCTGGACATAGATGCTCCTTTAATGAAGATCATTATGAAATACTTCACCTGTGAGGGTAGGTTTTCCAAGGTCTATTCCTACCACATAAGCCTACTCATGCATTTCACTAAAACCAAGCTGATACATTTTCCCTACTACCTTTGTAAAAGTATTGATAAATTGTCATCCATTGTACAAAAGAGGCCTCCCTCACAACAAATGTCAAGCCTTTTTCATCATTCCCTTATCAAGATGATTGTCTTACACCAATTAGGGAAACAAGGCATCCCATGGGAAGTTTTCATCGCCCATGATGTTTTCACAACTCCATAGCCTCTCCCCCTACAAAGCTTACCATCATCATCTCATCCACCTTCCTCCACTCCTCCATAAACCCCCACTGATCATGATTCATCCTCTTCATATGAATCTTCTCCCCAAACAAACATCCCTTTTTCACCTTCCCCTAAAGCCCTAGAACATGAAGAAAGCAGTGACAAGGAGGAACATGACAGTCAAGAAGAAAATGACAGTCAAAGAGAAGAAACAAGTGATGAAGAGGAGGAAAGTGAAAGTGAAGAAAGTGAAAATGATGGGGAAGATACCAAGGACAGTGAAGAGGATGCAGATGAAAGCAATAGAGAAGACAATGAAAAAAACAGTGGGCTAAATGATGAAGAAGGTAACAAAAAAGATAGTGATGACAAAGAGGAAGAAAACAATGACCAAGATGAACATGGAAACCATGAAGAAAATGATGAGGAAGAAGGAAAAGGCAGTGAGATAGATGAGGATGAGGAAATAAATGACAGCCCAAGGACAGAGGCAGACTTTGATGATCAAAATAATGAAGGTAAAGAAGAAAACATTGAGCACAATGACAGTGATAAAAGCAACAGTAATGAAGGTGAAAATATCAGCCAAGAAGAGACAGAGTTTCAAGGTGATTACAATGGGAAAGACAGAAGATAGTGGGCAGAAAAGGGAAGAAAACTCACATAATGAGGAAGAAAATGATAATCAAAGTAAAGGAGAGACTAATGAAAGTGACTTAAATAGTGACCCCACAGAAAATGCAAGTAGTGATACAGAGGCAGAGTTTGAAAATAAGGACAGTGGGCCAAATCATGAAGAGAAGGACCATCATAAAGATACCGATGTACAAAGAAATGATGAAGGAACCTCTAATGTTGCAAATACAGAGGATGAAAATCATGAAAATATTGACAAGGATGCTAGCATGGGAGAAAGTGAAAATTCCTCTCAAGAAGGAAGCTAAGAGCAAAGTGAAGAGGAAGCCAGCCAAGAGGATGAGAATATATCAAACAATGATGAAGACACCTCTAACCATGACAATACAGAAGACATGGAAGAAGATAAAAATGATGAAGATCTTGGCAGTGATGCTAGCATGAGAAAAAGTGAGGGTGTCTCTCAAGAAGGCAGTCAAGAGAAAAGTGAAGAAGACACACATACAGAGATCATCACTGAGAAGAAAAGCAGTCCTAAGGTCACCAATTATCAAGGTATTCAAATCAAACTTGTTGCAACTTTCACTCTTACCTATCAAAGAGGAGAGAGGCATGTGTTTGCTGCCTCCAAAGGGAAAGGGGCCATGCCATCTTCCTCAACTCAAAAGATTGACAAAGGTAAGAAAAAAGTGAAAGGAGAAGAATAAAATCATGAAGAGGAAAGAGATTTTGAACTCATTCACATAGACAGTGATGATGAGAATGAAACAAGAATTGCAAACTCCCTTCTCCAAGACCAAAATGCACAAATCAAGGACTTAGAAGTTGAATTAGAAAGAGAAAAGGATGTCATTCACTTCTATCAGATGCAAAACAAACAAATGAGTGCCCAACAAACCATCTATGAAGCAAGGGCACTCAAGTACCGGAAAGAGGCTCAAAGGGAACATGTGAAGTTGGAGGAGTTCATGGGCACCTATAAAGAAAGTGAATATGAAGAAGGTCAAACAAGAATGAGACCTAGAACTATGGGCCTAAAGAGAGCATTGGAAAAGCAGAGGGAAGAAGAATCAGCCCAAGCATAACAAATTTCTCTCACTGAACTCCTTGCAATGGAGATTGAGCATAATAGGGAATCATGGCTTGAGAGGGCTAACATACACCTTGATGCCAAGCTGGAGAAAGATAACAAAGGCTTGGAGTCGCAAAGAAGAATGACTAAGCATTATGCCCAAAGAAACCAATTTGCAAGGGAAAAACTCAAAAAGGCCCAAAATGAGATCCAAGCACTAAATGAAGAAAGGAGCCCGAATAAATTTGGTATTTTGGCCCAAGCTTCTCTACAGGTCTCCCAAGACCCATGAAGCATGCCCCCACCAAATTTGGGAGATTTTTGACAAGTTTTTGTTTTTTGAAAATTTTGAGTCTAGGAACGCAGAACACCTGGTGCTACGCTCTTTTTCAAGGCATCTTCAGCAGGAAAGGTTTACATTTTTGGGTTCCTCATCACTCATACATCATGCTCACTAATTTTCAGATCAATTGGAGTTGTTTTGGTCCTCCAAATGGGTCAAAAACACCCAAATTTTCACCATTCTGCCTGCTTTTCAAGACATGTGCTGCGCTCCTACCAGTCTTGGAATTTTCACTTTTTGGACAAGTTTCAGAGGTCAAATTAGAAAACCAAGAATAGATATGGAAAGTAGGCTTCAAGGGCTTTCCAACGAGTCATCATGGATCCTTTTCCGACATCGGGAAGGCCTTCAAAACATGATTGTAAGAAGACCCAATTTTTCTGTTCTTGTGCTGAGCTCCTGGCATAAAATGCATTTCCAAGGCACAATGCTACACTCCTATGGTTGACAAGTCAAAATTTCCATTTGGAAAGTTTTAGGAGGCTTGTTAGAGCCTAAAGGTCAATTTAATTGCTTAAAATGGCTGAAAAGATATTTATTTTAGATATTTTGTGCCTTGGGCCTTGCAAGGCCTCAAGGACAATATAGATACTTCTGATTAGCCAAAAGACTTCTAGATGCTCTATTAGGCTTTCCTCCTCCTTGCTAGTTATATATAGCATGAGTATTCATTGTAATATTGGGCTTTTGATGTTTTTAAGAGCAATACATGGTTTTTGGAAGTTGAAGAACAATTTAGTGTTGTGGAGCTTGTGGATGATTTGCCTTGATTGATGGTGATGAAAGCTTGTTTGCAGGATCCTTGAGTTTAGTTAATGGTGATGTATCTCTCATTTTTTCATGTTTTTCTTGTTTTCCATATGTCCATATTTCTATATTGAAATAGCTCAAAAGAGTATAGGATGAGAAATGTTGTTTGAGGCACCTCAGTCCTCCTGTTTGCTATTGTCTTCATGTTTTCCTCTGCTGGGTTAGTTTAAGGAATTATTAGCTGCTCCCTGGGCCCACCTAAGCTTGTCTATTTCATTGTTGGATTAATATGCTAGTTTAAAAACATGATTCATGGTAATCCCTGCTTGTTTGATGCTATCTAAACTCTGTCTTGAAATCTCTCTTTGATGTATTGATTGATAGGTTAAGTCAAAGAGGTCTTGTTTCAATCTTGCCCTTTGAATATGCTTATCATTTTGCCTCAAAGTTATTTATAGTTTAATGAATGATGTTTAGGAGTTCACTCTTCATTTATTGATGCTATTTGTCTCTTATATGTTTTCAAATCTTGAAAGTAGAATCATACGAGTTAGATAAGTTCTCTTGCTTCCTTGTTCCACTGGATTGTTTATCTTGAATGTTTATTTGTTTAAAAGTATTGTCATTGAGTAAATGGTGTGCCCTATCTCATGATTATTATTTTTTTCTAATCAGTATTTAAAACCTCTCCGTTCATAGGTATTTGACAAAGGATTCTTAACTGCCCTTTTCCCTACCTTGGTTCCCAAACTTAATGTCCATTTCACCTCACACATAAACTTTAAAGATCCATTGACTACACTAGATTTTCCCTGTGATGTACCCCGATTCATTATCGAGATATCAATGACTTCATAGAATCCATTGCCCAATTGATTTGATGACCTCTTACTCCACCTATCCTACTTGATCATCTTACCCCAACCAAAACAAACAACAAAACCTATACTTAAAAACTAGCCTAAAATCAACAACTTAAAGCGAACAAGTTCACATCCTTCACATATATAGAGAGAGCCCTCTCTGAGTCCAGGAAGGCTAGGTCCTAGGACTCCAAAGACTGGTCTGATGTTACCTTGTGCATTTGGTCTACCAATAAGTTAAATCACGGGACACTAACGACCAACAATCAAAGTAAAGTCTGCTATGCGCAAGACCAACTCTTTCTTCTACTTAACTGTATACTTCGTAGGTGCACTTCCAGTGGTCAAGAAGTGGATGATATCTGTGATGTGGTCATCAACTACTGTAATGGAAAACAACTGCATGTCTGGTAATCCTTCCTCTGAACTAGTTGGCTCATCTCCACTTTCAATGCACGAACAATGGTCTGGACCTGCATTCAATATTCCTGGCTTGACAATCATCTAAGAATCATACTCTTGAAACAATAGGAGCCATCTACAAATATTCCCCCCGAACACAAGCTTGTTGACTAGGTAATTCATATCGGAGTGATCAATGAACATCTTAAAATGACCTCCCAGCAAGTAGTGGCAAAACTTATGCAGTGCATAGACCATAGCTAATCCTTCTTTCTCCGTTTTTGAGTAATTTTGATCGACACTTGAAAATTTATTTCTTGCAAATGCAATTGGATGATCAATATCTCTATCTCTTGGCTACGTGAGTACAACTCCTAACGAAATACATGACGCATCAACATGCACATGGAATTATTTTGTCCAGTTCAGGAATACCAATATAGGAGCAGTCACCATTTTCTCCTTAAGCATCTATAGACTCTTCTGGCAATCCTCATCCCAACAACAAGAAGTGTCCTTCTTCAACAACTTATCCATCGATGCAGTAATCAACACGTAACCTTGAATAAATTTCCTGTAATAGCCAGTATGCCCAAGAATTGAGCGCAATTGTTTCACATTCACTAGAGCCTGCAGGTTAACAATAATAGCAATCTTAGCTGGATAGACCATCAATCCCCGTTGATAGACAATATGACCTAGTAAAATCCCGAAAGGGACACAACACTTCTTCGGATTCACCAAGATCTGATGCTTCCGAAGAGTATCCAACATCAAGCGTAGACTTGAAACATGCTTCTCCAGTAAGCCAAATACAGTCCAGTCATCAAAATATACTTCTAAGAACTTATGTGTATATTCCTTAAATGAATATACCACCACGTGCAAGAATATAGTTGGTGCATTCTTCATACCAAATGGCATTACTGTGTACTGGAATGATCCCCATTCCATTGCAAATGTCGTCTTACTTCTGTCTTCAGGTGCGATTCTTATCTTGTGGTATCCAGAAAATCCCTTAGTGAATGAGTAGGCCTCCTGCACACCCACATTGTCTAATAATTCAACATAAAATGTAGTTGGAAAAGGGTCATGCACATAGGCATCATTCAACTTGTGTAGATCCACACAAATCTTGATTTGTCCTTTGGTCTTCTTCTCCTGGACCACCATGGGGCTTACCCAATCTGATTCTTCTACTGGTTCAATGATCCCTGTAGCAACCATTTTCTCCAACTCCTCCTTGAACTTCTGCTTATATTTAGGATTCAACCTGTAAGGGCGCTACTTGACCGACCTCGCATCTGGTTTCAGAGTGATATTCATCACACCAAGATCCCCAACAACCCCTTTTAACTCCGGAAACTTTGTGGGAAACAAGTCCTGATATTCAGCGAGTAGCTCTGCCACCTTAGCCACTGTATCTTCATCCCAATAAT
Source organism: Pinus albicaulis (assembly GCA_034641835.2). Taxonomy (NCBI): domain Eukaryota; kingdom Viridiplantae; phylum Streptophyta; class Pinopsida; order Pinales; family Pinaceae; genus Pinus; species Pinus albicaulis. The sequence continues at coordinate 304,043,662 of CM076569.1, forward strand.
CCACTATTTTGGAAATCTTAGGTTGCTCTTCTGTTCCAATGTTGACTTTCCTAATCTTCATAGGTCCAGTCACATATGGGAATTCAACCACAGGCCCAATGAATACACGCTGAACTTCAGAATCATGGATATTGATGTTTCTTGGGTCCTCCTCATTATCTTCAATTGTCACATTCTAAAATTCAACTATATCTTTCATTTGCACATCCCATGCTGGTAAGGCTCGTTCTTTTGATTTGTATGGCATGTCAAATACCACATCTTGAATCATGTGTAAGGCAGTATTGATGCATGGGAACCCGATCTCAAAATTGAAAGTTAAAACAAAGCTTTCCCTTAGCGCAACCCATTCCATCGTGCCCTGTCACAGATCAACCTCTAGATACTAGTTCATGGGTATCCTACTTAAAGTATTAATGAATGTGTGCACCCATCCTATCTTCAACTCTTCTCCCCAAGCTATAGTCCATCTGGCTAAATGAATTCACATATATTCTTTTCCTGCATAGGTTCCTTCCAACTGGGTATTGGGTTGTCTGAATCACAGCTGCATCACGTGGGTACATTTTTCCCAATAAAAAAAATTGTCCTTGTGCATTTCCCACCAGCGCGTTGGGTTTGAGCGCAGAACTAAGTCAAGAACTTGGAATCGTTGTGACTCTGGAACGACCTTTGCAAGTTCTTCTAGAAAGCAATTGACACTACCTACACCATCATAGTAAGGTAATTCACGAACCTCAGAGGATATACATCGTAGAGACCTGGTTACTTGGTTGTAGCACAATGTAGAAACTTCATGCAAATGGTTCTGCCAATTCTCCAACTCCTCATCCGAGTCTGAGTGGCATGAGCTATCCATATCCCAGCTAAGCCGACCATTTGTTGCAGGATTGATCCAATCTTCATCCGTTGTAGTTATCTTGTAGATATTATCAACATCCTCTTTTGCGCACACCGGTTCTGTGTATATTTCTCCTTCTGCAAGGTCCAGAGGGACCACAACCTTAGTTCCATTGTTTTCAAACACCATACTTTTGCGCTTGAGTTTGATGATATCATGCATGTCAATAGCGTAATCCAAACCCAACAACACAGGGTATGGATCTGAATCATCAACAATTTGAATAACTTCAAAGTCATCTAGTGCCTTAACTCTTTCGATATCAACTATCACCCCAAAAATTCTACCCATTGGGATAATATTCTGCTGATTTTCCATGCGCAGCTATATTGCAGACCATTCCAGCTTAGGCTCTCCCATTTTCAACCAACCCTACTTTGGTAGGACATTTGCATCAAATCTCAGATCCAAAATGACCTTTTCCATTTCAAACTCACCTATATGAGTAGTTAAGTGCATCTCTCGGCCAGTTATTCTCTTATTCTTGTAGATTTTGTTGAAAACCTTTTGCTCCATCTGAGGCTGCTCTTTCTCAACGCAACTATTAATCAAATCTTGAAGATTATGAACTGCCTTCTTATTGCACAGGCTTGCAAAAAAAGTTTCATCTCTGTAAGCTCAACCCCTTCGGTGGTATCCATGGCAGACTTGCTTGGTACTTTAGATGTGACAAGATCTACAAAAACCTTCTTTGCTTCGAAAAAGGTTTTCTTCTCCCTTTGTAAGTTAAACCCTCCCTTTTCTCAAGAGCTCTGCGGACCCAAACATCGGTAGTAGGTTTCTTACCTTATACTTTATCTTCACTAGTTTCTACACCGCTTCTGGTCACAATATTCACACTAGGTTCTTTAGCACGCAGTTCTACTCTTATCAGTTGAATGTTTTGCGTGGGTTTCTGCGGTTTCTTTTCCTGCATTTTTGCAAACAATACATGGAAATATTCAAGAGCATTATCAAATTGTCTACAATACCTACAATATTGTTGTGTTGGATTCGAGAAGTCGCACACATAATGGCCAACCTCTCCACAGTTGTAACAAATGATTTGTCCCCATCCTCGACCAACTCCTCCTCCTCCTCTTCCTCATCCCCTACCCTAAAATCCACCTCGCCCAGATGGAGATGCAGGTGAATGTGGTCCTCTAACTTCATCCTACAATCTATATGAAGCAGCCTGCGCAATCATCGGATCAAAGTTGCAACAATTCTTCTCGTTGTGTCCCACAGAGAGACAAAATGTGGAGTAAGGTTGCTTGAGCTCTGGAATATATTTATTGATCCTAGGGTAGAAATATGTCATGTGTAACCAATTTTCTTGATAATTCATGCATCATAATGTGGGAAATTCACTAGGTCTTTCCCCACTCTTAATCAGACTTGGTCCTTCAACTGCAAGATGGTTATTATACATGGGACACTAATCCTTGTGATTCCCTTCAACTTTACAACGTGTGCACCAAACTGTTATGCACACATTCTTTTCTTTTTATTTTCGCAGATTTTGTATCTCTAAGTGTAATGCAACTAACTAGATTTGGATTTGCTGGGCTACAACCTGTGTAGCTTTTATAGGCGAGGGTTCTAACTTCATGGCGATCTCCATAGCTTTAGCGTATGCACAATATTCTGCTGGTTTTTAAGTATTGACATAGATGTGGTAGCAACATAGAAATGGACCATTCTTTGTGTTGCATATCATCGATAGTAAATCCTCCATCCTTGATGGTGTGCTTAAACCGTTGATATTCCACCCATATAGATTCATTCACTTCTTAGTGGATCTCCTTTAATTCAGTCATGCATTGAGAATATGATTTTGGATTTTTGAACTGCTCCTTTAATGCGGTTTTAAGCTCATCAATCGTTGCATTAGGGTATGTTTCCATATACCTCATGTACCAATCCAATGCGCGTTCTTGAAATGCATTAGCAAGCTGTGCTTTCTTAACATTATCGTTATTGATCTGTTGCACTATCCACACAACATCTACGACAAACTAGAATTGGTCAATATCTTCATTCCCAACACCCTTGAAATTCTGTAGCTTTAGGGAAGTATCCATATCGACTCCTGGTGGTGGAGGTGGAGGTGGAGTGGATGACTTGTTAGTGTGAGATGAGTTTGGAAGTGGAGTGGATGGGATTTGAACTATGATCAAGTTCTATTCTTCCATGTTCGCATATTCACCAGAGCTACTTGTTTCAGATTCCTCATCGCTTTCGGCTTTACCTTTGAGAGGGCTATAGATAAAATCTCCTTCTAGGTCTACTTTGAAATTTTTCCCGCTGCGCATAGTACTACCAGGACCTCTGCGCATGGAGATAGACCAGCCTCTTTGGGACATTCACTCAATGTGGTTGCACAGAGTACCCTTTTCACATAAAAGCATTTTAATCCACGGTTTCAATGAGCGCAAAAACTTACCTCTAGGGCCTTTGAAAAATATCCTTTCAGCTTCAAAATATGATACAAAAGTATCAATAGAAAAATCATTCACAAACCCACTCAGAATGATATCAATCCAATAATCTACCACGTAAATAATTTTATTGCTAGATTTATCCAACTGTTGAACTAGCTCAGGAGTCCACCTGGTGATCGTGTCATTCTTTACAGAGGTTTGAAAATCAGCAAGATGAGATAACCACAATTTTAATTTAGTTGCAAAGGAAGTAAAGAAATTTTTTTGGATCTCTGTATAGACATAATTACATGGAAACACGGAGGAGGGTACGTCTTTTCAATTGTTAATTTTTTCCAGTTAGATTCTTCACAATTAAAAACGAAGAGATGTATAAAAATAATATTATTAAGGATTAATAAGAACTTCAATCCTTTTTCAAATAATTGAGTACAATAGATGTGTGAGGGCACCAACCCTCAATGAAACAGGCACCAACCTGTTACTAAGCACTAACTTGGACTATATGAGGCTCCAACCCTATATTTCTCAAGGCTCCAACCCTTGGAATTTTTAGCAAACAGAATGAAAAAATGGCTTACATCAATTGCTCCATAAGTCTGTTCCAAACTTCCATTTCTTCACTGCACAAACAACATTGTTCAAACCCTCCAATATCACTATTCAATCATCTGAGCTTTTGATACTGGTTTCGGGCTTTTTATCAAATGTAGTTTCTGATGCTTTAATGCAAACAAAACTTCAACTCATATTTGACTTGTTCAAGCCTCCTCTTGTTGTCCAAAAAATTATTACAAAATTTATTATCCACAGTCCCAAATGTGAGGTTATACCCAACAAAACCAAGGTATGGAGGCACCAAACAGGACTGTTTTAAACACAGCAGGTTTGAGTTAACAAATCCAAGGTTCTATGCAGATGGTTGTTTACAGGTGTAGCCTCCAAAGCCTATTCAACTAAACTGTAGTCTCTGCAATATGAGTTGCTATAAGGCTAACATTCCTTTGTAGTGATGACCGAGCTCCTGTAAGTGACTATTCTCAAGTTCTGAAGCGTCAAGGGTCCTTTGGTCTGCAATACGAGCCTTCCACTAGTGATCCAAGCCTCCACGAATGTGCTTATCCGAGCCTAAGATTTGTCCTCCGCATATCCGTAATACCACAAGAGGTTTCCACAGAATGAAACAACAGTCTATTGAGCTACAGGTCAGACCCTTAATCTTCCTCGACAGATATGTCCGCAATTTTTCCACAGGTACGAGTTGTTCTCACATGTCTGATCTCCAAAAAGATTATTGGTCTGCACTTCTTCTTAGTATGAGATATGTTGTTCAATATTCACCGCAGAATTGACCCAACAATAAAATTTGAAGTTCTCGGCTTCCTTAGTTCACGAGATGTGAACTTCCTTTTGTTTATGTGTCGTTCTTTACAAGATTAGTTGAGTACTCAAAGGAATGAGCACAGACTTTTATATATATAGATTTTTAAGTGAACAAACATGTATCTTTGGTGGTGGGGCCGAATAGAATGAGTGGGCTTAGGTCGGCTAGGGCAAGGAATATAATGTATCATCTTAAAAAATTATTTTCTCTTAGACTAATGGGAGTTAGAAGATGAGTGAGGGCCCGCTGAAAGGGGAAAAACTCTTTCTTTCAAATGGTAAGGCTCATTGCTATTCTTTGACTCCCGCATGTTGGAAACTATATTTTTATTCTGATAGGTCATTTATGATAAAATGGAGGCAGAAGCAAACATCTCGTTTCTTTCATGATAGCCTTTCATCATAATATTCATCATAAGGTTACCGTGCCATAGTGCTAATTGTCTTCATTTAGTCTTTGATCATCATGTAGCATCATATTTACATTGATGAAAACCTAGATTAACAATCTTCCCCTTTGTCATTTGTTGGCCACCTATATATTTTGTTATACCAAGAGGTGGCTAATTTTGTTCTTCAAAACTCCAAGAGATAATTCCCCTTTGAGAACCTATCATCCTTGAAGTTTTTATGAAGATAAATAATACTTTAGTTAATCTTCACTACTATTTCCCTTTTAAACCTGAAAATTCTGCTGTTTGCCTGAAGAAAAAGACTGCCGAAAAACCTACTTTTCCCTTCATTTTTCTCCTCCTTTCATTCATAATTAACCTCCATTTTTATCCCCTTTTTCGTCATGAAATTCATCCATTTTCATCATTTCCTGTCTTCCATTCATAAAAACCCCTTTGATAAGGTTTAAAACTCATTTTTTAGCTTATTTAAAGCTTTCAAAATCCTTTGAAATACTTGAAAAATCATAAAAAATAGCCTTTTGGTGCTAAGGCATTAAGCCCTTTTGGCCCTAGCCCCCAAACCACTTCCCCACCATGTAACCCCCATCCAGGACCAAGAGTTAAGTCCCGAGCACTAATCGCAATCGGAGGTTTCCGATGGGCACATTTATTTGTTTAAAGGAAAAATCCCGATGCGATTGGCCCCTTTTCTTTTTAAAACCCCCAACTCCTCCGATCTCCTTCACATAACCCAGATCCCGCAATCGGGTGCTAAAACATAATAAAAACCTTTGCCGAACCTTTTCCTCCTTTATATTTCATAAAAATTCCAATTTCCCAACTTTTTCATTAAGTCTGATGGTTCATTGGTTGGGCGAATACCAACCGTTGATCTAAGACCGATCAAGGATAATCACAACTCGCATCAGACTTTTTCATTGGATGCATTTAAATAATATATCATCCCACTCCGATTGGAGACCTTCCGATGGTTTCCCAGCTGTCGATCTCTTCCACCATACCCAAATCCGACGGTCCACATCTCTCTGTTCAAAAGCTTGCATACCCGCCTTCGACATTCATAAGTGAATCTCCGTCATTGATTTTGTTCTAAGATCAACGGTCCTTGTTCAATCGCATCGAAAAAAATCTTTGTGCCTTTCCTCTCTCCCCCGTCGATTGACGACCCCCAATTGGATCTAGGCCATTCATTTCAACTCATCCGACGGTCTAGATCAAAGCTCGCACCCTTTGTTAATTTCATAAAACCCGATGTATAAAGTCATTCAGTAAAGATCCGTTGTTGATCTCTGCAGATCAACGGTCCAAAATCACCCTTTCTCCGCCCGACCCCCCATCTTATATTGTTTTCATTAACCCCAACATTACATACGGGCCATTGATCTGTTTCATCCAACGATTAGTATTTAACGAATGGGCTAACTCCTTTGGGTCCTACCCTCCCCATATCAAATCTCCGTCATCCATTCCCTGATCTAATAGTCAAGATTAAAACCACCATGACCTTGACCCACCTTCTTCCGCCTGTGCATCTTTTCTTATCGCGCTCCAAACTCCACTGTTGGATCTGCCCACCCTTCATCCAACGGCCAGGGACCCATATCACGTGATTTCGCGTCCGATGGTTAATGTTTTAAATTTACACGATGTGAGCGGTTTTAAAAGGTCACGTGTCGGCCAGTAACGCATATCGCATTCAAAAAGGCAATACCGCCTTTCTCCCTTTTCATCGTGCGAAACCTGCGGTTTCTTCGGCCAAAACCACTTTACCGCATTCATACTACATTCCATCGTGTTTAATCTCCACCATTGATCTTTGAGATCTAACGATCCTAGTTTAATCCAACCATTACACTATCACCCTCTACCTTTCTTCCAAGGGACTTCATCAATTAACCTCCACCGTCAATCTTTGTGGCTGATCTCATCGGACGGTTCAGAATTATTCTGAAACCTTGAATTTCGTTTAACCCTTTTTTTCCTCCGCCAAAGGTTTTTCACCCATTTTCCTTTGCATTTTCCTCTATTTCATTATAAATTTTCCCCTTCGCATTATATAAACTCAATCAATCTCGACCGTTGATCTTTGCAGATCAACGGCCCGGACTTAAATCTCCACCACCATTGAACCACCACCCCCTATCTGACCAAGCGAGCAATCCTCGCCATTGGATGCTTTCATCCAACAGTCACGATATAACCTAAAACCCCTAAAGCAGTTTAAGCCTTACCCCGCAGGATTTTCTTAATTTTTCTTTATTTTTTGCAGGTTTTTAAGGTTTCTCAGTTGTTTAAAAAGAGATCAACGGCCGAGGATGATGATCCTCCAGGCCTTTATTTTACAAAAGAAATCATTCCGTAGGGTTCCATATTATATTTTATCAGCACCTCATGAGCATTGATGCCTTTATACAACCTCTGTGCACCTGCAAAAATAATGGAAACACAACAAACACCACAACCGAAGAGTATCAGTTTGACAGTATGAAATCAAAGCAGAAGTGAAGAAATTTAAGATTTTAACATAGTTTTTGAAGGATTAAGGCATCAATTCGATTAATCAAAGACTTGATCCATAATTAAAGACAGTTTGAAGACCAGAAGACAAAAATTATGCTTCATTAAGCTTAAAACACAGAACTCAAGTAAATTAAAGGTGTTTTAGGTTAAAACAATGATATCTATCAGTCTGAGAAGCCTCCACTGCCACATCAGACGCTAACTGAATCCTTTGCAACTAAAAAAAGACATCTGCAGCCTCAAATCAATCAAGGAAGGCCTAGTTATTGCTAGAACAGAAGATATTTATCTAAAGACAGCTGAACAGTTATTACCAAAGAAAGAACAAATTCTCAAACTGTCAGCAGAGTTATTACAAAGATAAGAAATAGGCCTCGAAGTCAATCTTTTTTCCCTTTGAGTTTAAAAATATAGAAACAAAGTAAATAAATAGAATCATAATTCAATGCTCTCCTACCTTAGGCCTTGCATGGTTTTCAAGGTTTGGAGCTGAATTTAGTGTAGAATTTATTGCATTTCAAACCTAAAGCTCCTCCACCTCCTCATTTCTTCTATAAATACTTCTAAAGAAGATGAGATATAGGTTGGTTGATCGCTAGCTGTAATACTGAAACTCTCTAAAATAATACATAGTCTGTTGAAGTTGAAGAAGAAATTGAAGTCTTGGAAGCCCTGATGATGTTGTTGCATGCTTGTTCCTGAGAAGGCTCTATCATTGGATCCATGAGCTTGGTTGTTGGTGAAGTATTCTGAACTGTTTAATGTTTTCTCCTATTTTCATTCCGTTCCATAATTTCTTACTACAGTAGGTTGAAAGTTTTAGGCTAAGAAATGACTCCTGGAAGCACCTTAGACCTGTTCATCCTTCATTGTTTCATGTTTTCTTCTGCTGAGGTATTTTAGAGTCTTTAATATCTCTCTTTAGTCCTCATGCTTGTTTATTTCCTTAATAGTTCGAACAGTTGGTTTCAGCATGATTTATGGTTCTCCCTGCTTGTTTGCTGCCACTTAAAGACTGTTAGAGAAGTCTCTCTTTGAAGTTATTTTGTTTACAGTAAGTCAAGGAGGTCTGTTCTGATCTTGCCCTTTGTCCTTGCTTAAACAGTTGTCTTAAAGGTCTTTTATAGTTGTGATCATAGATGTGTTAGGTGTTCCCTCTTCTATGACTGCAATTATCAGTGAATATTTTATGTTTTCTAAGTCATTTGAAATAAAATCTTTGAGGAAATAGGGTGTTCCCCGAATCTTAGATTTCATTTTGAAAGTTGTCTTGAAGTCATTATTTTCTTAAAGAATTTTTGTAGAATTTATGGTTAGCCCTGTCTATCAAATATCTCTTTATTTTTCAAGTTATGTTTTCAAGTTCCCTTTGTTGAGAATTCAATTTCTCTTTGCAAATCATTGATGTCCATCTCATTCATAAAACCAAAGGATCCCGTGGCCAAGTTAGATTTGCCCTTTGATATCCCATATCCATTGATAAGTTTTTCATAACCTCTTTTTGACTCCATTGCCCAATGAAACTGATACTCGTTCTTTCTACCTACCTTTCCTAGACCTTCCATATTCTGTTGTATCAATTCAACCAAACAAACAAACAAACACTTGCACTCAATAACTAGTCTAAAACCAATACTCAAAGCACACAAGATAAACCTTTGCAAAACAAATAATTTGAGAGATCCCTCTCTGAGAACAGGAGGACTAGATCCTGTAACTCTAAAGATTGGTTCTGATGTTGTCTTGTCTTTTGATTTTCCAATCTATCAAAACACGAGAGACCAACATAATGGCAATCACGGTGGGACATTGAGTAAAATCCTTAAAACAAAGCACTTTTTCTAGTATAACATAAGTAGCCTTCTTCAAGCACCGCCTAACAAAAATGGTAATCATGATAGGACTTAATTGAATCAGTGACAAACTAAGTAACCCTTAGGATTCTCGTAGGACCTTATCAAAACTTGAAGGAACCAGTTACCAAGCCATAAGAGTGAACTCTGTATGTTTTTGACACCTTAGCTAAGTGTTAATTCAAATTTAGGACACTCTCATAACCCATAGGACCGAGAAACTTAGAAAAACCCAAAAATATTTTAGATTGGCTTTATAATAACATGGTGGTGGGACCATCCAATATTTTACCTTCATAGAAGCTAAATAGTTTCCACCTGGCAACTCCACTAGCCCTAGTAGGCCTATTGCTCATCTAGGTCTCCAGATCTCTTTAGGACTGTGTTAACCAGCCTTGAAGAAATTTAGAAGCCTAGTCCCATACTATATAAGACATCGTGAGAGGTAAAACTTTCGAAAAACGGTCCCTAAAACTTTAACCTCTCTCATTTTTGAAAAGCAGTCTGGCTTCACATAGGATCAACACTAGATCCCATCTAGACCCAAATCCTCCTTTAATAGTTGAAAATCCAGAGAGAATTCTGTGGCAGACTTCTAAGTCTGGAAAATTAGCTGCTAATAGGAGCCTCTTAAGAACAAAATATGTCCCTGAAAACCTTGTTGACTTAGAAGATTCACACTTTGATTTACATCGTACAAAGAACATATTTAGAACTAGATCTCAAGGTGATTTAAACCAAACTGATCTTGACATTGCAGATTTTCAACAAAGCTTTAGTAGAGAAGCCTCACCTTCCACTCCTCTTGATTCCCAGCTTCTTCATCACTTTAGCCTTTTCCATAACAAATCTGCTCAAAACTAGTTTGCTGGCCCAAGTGTTTCTTCCACTCCAATCCATACTACCATTGTGCAAAACACTCATTTTCAGCCCACTTTCACTCTTGTAAATCCACCTTTCTTTCCAGCCATGGCAACATGGTATGCCCCATTAGTGTTACCACAACCTCTGCTTCGCTTACCAAATGAGTACCAATCCAAAATTCCTCATTTTACTGGAAAAGAGTCTACAACAGCTCAACATCATGTAGATAGGATGGAAGATGCATTTGATTACATGGAGATAGAATAAGAGACCATTAAGATAAGGATCTTTGCCCAAAGTTTAGGAGGAGATGTAAAGAAGTGGTTTAAAAATTTACCTCCTAACAACATCAATGATTTCCCTGCTTTGCATCAAACATTCATCAACAAATGGGAAATGAAAAAGAACCCTCTCCAAATACTAGCAGAGTATAGCAGCCTTAAAAGAAATCCAGGGGAGAGAGTTCATGATTATTCCACTAGGTTTAATAGTGTTTACAATGCTCTTCCACCTCACATGAAACCTCCCCAAGGCATGGCCTTAGTAATATACCCTGAAGGTTTTGATGCTGAAATGGCTTATCAGCTAAGGGAGAGAGATTTCTTAACATTAGAAGACATGTAGAAGGAAGCTGTGAGCATAGAAGCAAACAAAATTGAGAAAAGAAATAGGTTGATATTAGAGAAGAGGGTAACTTATAAAGATGACATTGCACCCTCAACCTCAACTTCTAATACGAAAATTGACAACCTAGTGAAGGTGGTGGAGAGAATGCTTGAAAATATCAACTTGAATGATAGAGTGCCACCAAGAGAACCTCAAAACAACCAAAATAGAAATAGAAATCAAAATTATAGAAGAGAAAACAATCAAGATAAGCAAAAAGAAAGTGACCAATAGGTTAGACCTCCCTTCCAACAAAACTATGTGGATCAATATGAGGAAGATAGGGAGATGGAAAGGTTGGGAGAAGCTCATGTAAAATTGATTGGATCAGATAGTGGGGATGATGTTTTCCTCACTGAAGAAGAACAAGGTTTCTTCTCTGATCAAAATACAAACACCTATGAATATTCTGATGATTATAGTTTGGGGTTTGAAAATGCAATCATGGAGGTACACAAGAAATATGATCTTAGGAGCAAAGGAAACGTAGACAATTCAAAAGATAAGAACACTAGCACTACTGTCAAGAAAAACACAGAAAGTCAGCCTAAGAAGATAGCAAACAAACCTATCATTTTGGCTGAAAAACTAGATTTAAACAAAGAGAAAAATAGCCAGCCAAATGTTGAACAGAGTACCCCTAGCACTTCAGCTAGTGGTCCTAACAAAACTATCCCAATTACTAGTCCAAACAAATTTTAGCAAATCAAAGTTGCTGAAAGGAATTCAATTGAAAATACAGATGTAAATATGACCAAATCGATTGTTCCTTTTAGCCTTGAGGGAGAGATTGCAAAGATAAAAATTACCATCCCTCTAGCTGAACTAGTAACCCAAGAAGTGTACAAAAACCAAGTTTTAAAAGCTTTTAACTTGGGAAGTGATACTGACACCTTAAACTTGATAGATGACAAGCCTGAGTTGTTGTTTGTTCCAGAAGTTGAAGGAAAATACCAAGAAGGGGCTGTCCCTCCCTTCTATGTTAGTTTGTACATACACGAGAAAATTTTACACAATGCCATGTTAGATTCTGGAGCTTCACACAATCTAATGCCCAAGGTAGTAATGGAAAGCTCAGGCTTAGAAATTACTAAACGATACAAAGATTTGTGTTCTTTTGACTCAAGCATAGTCAAATGTTTGGGTTTAATCAAAGATTTATGTGTTGACTTATCTCAAATCCCTGCTAAGAGTCTAGTAATGGACATAGTTGTAGCTGACATCCTCCCTAAGTATGGCATGCTTTTATCAAGATCACGGGGAGCCAAACTTCAGGGAAGCCTTCAAATGGACATGCCCTATGCTACCATCCCCGTTTTTAACTAAAATAGAAGATTATACAGGGAATCCCACATGAAGTACATGGTGAGAAACATAGATAAACCAAACAACTCTCCAATCTATTCTATTCAATCAGGTTTAGATTCCTTTATCTTGTACAACGAAGATGAAATCACTCAACAAGAAAAGGAAAACATAGACCCAACTAGTTTACCAGAACAATCAGATAAATCAGATACAAAACATTGGCAATCAACAACAACAAGAAAATGAAAATGAGGCAAATATACTTTGGACAATAAAATTTGATGGATTTTGTAATAAAACAAGTGCAGGGGCAGGTGTGTGGATTCAAAATACAAATCAAATTTTTTCATATAAATTAGATTTCCCATGCACTAACAATATTGCTGAGTATGAAGCACTTCTCCTAGGCGTACAATTGCTTAAACAATTAGAAGCCCAAAAGATATCAATCTTAGGAGATTATGAACTTATCATAAGACAAATCAAAGGAGAATACTCAGCTAGAAATCCAAGGCTTAGGGAATATCGGAATGCTGCCCTTGATTTATTGAAAACCTTTGAAAAGTATGAACTTATTTTCATTCTAAGAGCACTAAATCATCTAGCAAATGAACTCACTTTCAATGCCAGCAACTGCCAAATACCTGAGATAAATGAACAACTTAGTGTAAAGGTAAAACACAGGCCTGTAGTGCCTGATAACGAAGATCACTGGCAGGTGTTTGATTTTGAAAAACACATAGATGATTTCTTAAAATTAGAAAACGATTTTTCCATACCAATATCAGAAACCAGACATAAAGAAAACTGTCTGTATATTGAACAAATCCCAGAGTTGAAATAACGCATTCTGCTGATATAAACCATTGTGAGAATCCTTTTGAGGTAGAATTAATTGACAACGCAAACCAGGAAGACTTGGAAGTTTTACAATGCAAGAGAAATACGATTCCAAGAGGTCTCGCACCTTTAGAACACTTTTTCGACTTTAACGATGTAGCCAAAGAACCAAGAATGGAGCCTGTGGAAACAGATGTCGAAGAACATAACATAGGCAGCCTAGCAGAACCCAAGATGATTAAACTTTCCAGCACTCTCCCAGATCACATAAAATCGCAATACATAGAGCTTTTCAAAGAGTTTAAAGATTATTTTGCTTGGGGATACAAAGATCTGAAATCTTATGACACTAGCATCATTCAGCACAAGATTCCTTTGAAGGAAAATCAAAATACATTCAAACAAAAACTAAGGAGAATAAACCCTATTTTATTACCCCTAGTTAAGGCAGAAATTGAAAAGATGCATGATGCTGGGATTATAATACCAATTAGATATTCAGAGTGGGTATCAAACTTAGTTTCTACTAGGAAAAAGACTAGAGAAATCAGGCTCTGAATTGACTTTAGAAATTTAAATAGAGCCTCTCTGAAAGACAACTACCCCTTGCCCAAGATGGACCATATAATTCAAAGGGTAGTTGGGTCAAAAATGATATCACTCTTAGATGGGTTCATGGGTTACAACCAGGTGTTAGTGCTCCCAAGTGATCAAATCAAAACTGCTTTTACCACACCTTGGGGCACCTTTATGTATGTCAAAATGCCTTTCGGATTGATGAATGCAGGGGCCACCTTCCAAAGGGCCATAGACATAGCCTTCTCTAAAGATATTGGCTATTTCATTATCATTTACCTTGATGACATAACCGTATTCTCAAAAACTGATGAAGAAAATTTGATTCACTTAAGAAATTTTTTTGAGAAGTGTAAGAAATTTGGCTTTTCTTTGAATCCCAAGAAGACACTCTTTGGTCTCCAAGAAGGAAAACTTCTTGGTCAAATAATTTCAGAAAAGAGAATCAAAATAGACCCTACAAGGATAGATGGCATATTACAAATCAGTCATCCAAGAAGCCTCAAAGAATTACAATCTTTCATTGGAAAGATTAATTTTTTAAGGAGGTTTATCCCCAACCTTGCTGAGCTATTAAAAAACATTACAGACATGCTTAAGAAAGATGTAGGTGTAAAATGGACTTTACCAACTAAAAAATCATTCGAACTGGTCAAACAAGCTCTTACTCAAACACCAGTCTTGATTAGTCCAGATTTCACCAAAGACTTTTATATCTTTTCTTTTGCATCTGAGCATACAATAGCTGCAGTTTTACTTCAAAAGAATGACTTGGGGCAAGAAAAAACGATATCCTTCTTTAGTAGGGCCTTAAGAGATTCTCCTCTCAAATATAACATCATGGAGAAACAAGCCTTAGCATTAGTGAAAGCATTAAAAGACTTTAGGGTCTATATTTTACACTCTCACATAATTGCTTTTGTTCCACATATCGTTGTCAAGGACATTCTAAGTCAAGACCCTGATGGTAAAAGGGGAAAATGGATTGCAACTATTATTGAATATGACTTAGAAATCAGGCCCACCAAACTAGTTAAAGGGCAAGGATTAGCAAAACTTATGGCTGAGTCTAACTTCCAAGCACTAGACATGAATATGGTAGATGTGTTGGAAGAAATAGAAGAATCTACTACTCCTTTCATTGAAGAAACATTTCTGAATTCTCCTTGGTATGCTGACATTATTTATGTGCTTTTATATTTGAATGCCCCCCCTTCTTTGTCTAAAAATAAAGCTAGATTTTTGAAAAAAAAAAAACTTTGAGTTATTGCATCTTAGATGGGGTATTATATTGGAAAAATGTTGTTGGAATTTTGATTAAATGTTTACTTGAAGATGATGCAGGAAAGATCATGCATGAGCTGCATGAAGGAGAATGTGGAGGACACCTCTATTGGAAGGCCACAGCAAACAAAATTCTTAGATCTGGTCATTATTGGCCCACCCTTTGCCCAGACACACAGAAGTTAGTCATGTCTTGCCATAAGTGTCAAATTTTTGATGGCAAGAGAAAACTCCTTCCCTTACCTTTACATCCTATCAGAGTTGAGGCACCTTTTCAACAATGGGGCTTAGACTTCATTGGGGAAATTCACCCATCTTCATCAGCCCAACATAAGTGTATCCTCACTGCCACTGACTTCTTTACCAAGTGGATAGAAGCTATACCCTCTAGAAATGCTAATGACTCTGTCATTATCAAGTTCCTTGAAACAAATATCCTATCCAGATTTGGTTGTCCCAGAAAAATCATAACAGATAATGCTGTTGCCTTTAAATCTAAGAAAATGGTTGATTTATGTTACAAATACCATATCACCTTGGGCCACTCTACTGCCTACTATCCCCAAGGAAATGGATTAGTTGAATCCTCCAATAAGAGCCTCATCAATATCATGAAAAAGCTGTTGGAGAAGAATCAGAAATCATGGCACAGTAAGCTAGTTCATGCCTTATGGGCTGATAGATTAACTACAAAGAAATCAATAAATATGTCCCCCTATCAGCTGGTTTATGGCATGGATGTAATCTTTCCCACTTCATTAGGAGTTCCAGTCATGAAACTCCTTCAAGAAGTGCAGATTGAAGAGAATGATATGTAGAGGAGAATTAACCAAACAATCCATTTACAGCAGACCAGAGAAGAATTCTATGAAAGAACACAGTTAGTCCAAGAAAATATGAAGAAGCTATTTGATAAGAGGACTAAGGAAAACAATTTCCAAGTTGGAAATGTTGTTCTTAAATGGGATTCAAGAAGAGAAGAGAAGGGAAAACATGGCAAGTTTGAGAACTTGTGGAAAGGGCTCTATATTATCCATGCTGAGAGGGGTCACAATGCATTTTTTCTTGAAAGAATTGAATGGAGAAGATCTGTATGGAGGTCCTGTCAATGGCAGGATGCTAAAGCATTACTTCTGCCAAGAGTCATGAGTTTCAAAGCATTTTATTTTTCATTGTAAATATCATAGTCTAAACATTGCATTCAAAGTTAGAAAAATAAAAATACAAAAACAATAGAAAAGAGAAAAGAGGGCAGACTGTAAAACAAGAAAGGTACAACCCCATACCAAAAAAGAGAAACAAAGTTTGAAAGTGTGCAAGCTCAAATGCCACTCCTAAAAAACACACTCCTAGTTAGTCATACAGCCTAATCATGACTAATTAGTTTTCAATTTACTACTAATAGGTTAGTGAATTAGATTTTCCAAACAGCTTAATCTTGGCTATTACACAGTAATTTGTCACCGTCCCTACCATTCCCCGTCCCGCATAATGGAGGACCCATTTTGTGACCTGTGAACATTGTCATGCCTTGAAATCATCATCAATGCATTCCTCTAAGCATGAGTTTCAATTGCCCTAAAGACATCTCCTTGCAAAAATCATGAAAAACACCTCCTTTTGCATTGGCGCGGGCATACAGTTTAGCACTCGTGCCAATGAGGGAAATCCTACAAAGAGGCCGCGCCAAGTGGCGCTCTGTCCCAGAGCAGTAGTCGCGCCAGCCAATTTAAGGAGTGTTTTTTAAATAAAGATAGTGGAAGTTGTGTTTCAACAAACTCAGAAACCATTGCCTATCTTGAGTTGGGAGGTTTGGCTGCGGGAGTTCTATGGAAGGGAAGTGGTTTGCCACCTCCCATGGAACCTTCCTTGTTGATAGGGCCAATCCCACCATAATAGGGATCCCAACTCCCTCCTTCCCCATCTATAAAAGCCTGCTCAATTCCATGGCAAGCTAGTCTTGAAGTGCCTAAGCTTTGAATCTCTAAATTCCCAAGAGCCTTTGTGCTATAAGAGCCCTCTTTTTTCCCTTAAGGCCGACTCAAGTAAGGAGACTATCGTCGAGAGACTCTGGAGAGGTTTGCCCTTTCCCTGGCGAGCTTTGCGAGACGTGAACGACTGGAGACCCATCCGAAGGAGACCACGACGTCAGAACTTGGTTGTAATCTCTCTTCGTTTGTTATTTAATGAATGATTATGATTATGGTTCCACTCTGTTTTCCATCATGTTAATATGAGTAATATCCTTTCTGACTGATATTTAGTTACGTATGCCGGATTTTATGCTTGTATCTGTTTGTTTCTTGCATGTGCAGGTGTCCATCCGCGGAGATCGTGGAGGATCGTGATCTGCCGAGGCTGAGGAACGGGAACGCTTCCTTCTTCAGATCATAGCATTGGATTCCAGGTAGGCTTCCATCTTTAGTCTTTTCATTCGTAACTAGGAACTTGCGTCGTAACATTTTTTATTGTTGCTAGACCCCTGCTGGGCTAGTAGGGATCGCCTCTCATACCAAAAAAGAGAAACAAAGTTTGAAAGTGTGCAAGCTCAAATGCCACTCCTAAAAAACACACTCCTAGTTAGTCATACAGCCTAATCATGACTAATTAGTTTTCAATTTACTACTGATAGGTTAGTGAATTAGATTTTCCAAACAACTTAATCTTGGCTTATTAGTTAGGTAGATTAGGAAAGAAAAATAAAGGTTCAAACAAGCTCAAAATCCGAACCTCAGTTTAAAAAAGAAGAATGACTCTAATTTGTTTAAAATCATGAGTCAAAGACAAAATTAAACTGGTTCTAATAAGCCCAAAACTTGAACCAGAGGACAAATAGAGAACAACTCAAACAAATTTAAAAATAGAGCTGAAGAAAAGAGAAGGATGTTCCTAAAACTTTCAGATCTTAAGCCTTCATCATTTTGATTTAATTTTCTACAAATCATAATTTATGTGCAGCTTGTTTTTATGCCATATATCAGCAACAAGTTAGACTATTCAATCCTGACTTGTATGTTTTTAAATTTCTTGTTTAAAAGTTAGAGAATGAAAATCTGTTAGAAATTCTAATCCTAACAGATAGTAGTTAGGTAGAGAAGCTTATGAACTCAACTGCTTAATTTGAGTTCATGGAGAAATAAGGTTAGACTTAGATTAATTTTTGTTTTTCAAAAGAATAAAATGTTGTTGAAGAGAGTTTGCTAGTCTAAATGCACTCTGAAAAGAAGAAAAAGTGTTAGGATCATTAGGAATGGGTAGGTAGACATGGTTGTTTTGAGCGAATTCCATTGTTCTAAATTGATGCAAAGATCATCAAAAAGAAAGGTTGCTGCCCAATGGATTAAGGCACTGGTTGAATGAAAGCCAGAGATCTGTAGCTGAAGTTCTAGACACCTAAAAGAACCAACTGTCTTCCCCAAGTGGAGCCACTGTTAGCCACCTATAAATTTTGTTATACCAAGAGGTGGCTAATTTTGTTCTTCAAAACTCCAAGAGATAATTCTCCTTTGAGAACCTATCATGCTTGAATTTTTTATGAAGATAACTAATACTTTAGTTAATCTTCACTGATGTTTCGCTTTTAAACCTGAAAATTTTGCTGTTTGCCTGAAGAAAAAGATTGCTGAAAAACCCACTTTCCCTTCATTTTTCTCCTCCTTTCATTCATAATTAACCTCCATTTTTATCCCCTTTTTCCTCATGAAATTCCTCCATTTTCCTCATTTCCTGTCTTCCATTCATAAAAACCCCTTTGATAAGGTTTAAAACTCATTTTTTACCTTATCGGAAGCTTTCAAAATCCTTTGAAATACTCGAAAAATCACAAAAAACAACCTTTTTGTGCTAAGGCCTTAAGCCCTTTGGCCCTAGCCCCCAAACCACTTCCCCACCATATAACCCGCACCGAGGACCAAGAGTTAAGTCCCAAGTGCTAATCGCAATCAGAGGTTTGCGATGGGCACATTTCTTTGTTTAAAGGAAAAATCCCGATGCGATTGGCCCCTTTTCTTTTTAAAACCCCCGACTCCTCTGCTCTCCTTCACGTAACTCAGAGCCCGCAATCGGGCTCTAAAACATAATAAAACCTTTGCCGAACCTTTTCTTCCTTTATATTTCATAAAAAATCCAATTTCCCAACTTTTTCATTAAGTCCGATGGTTCATTGGTTGGGCGAATACCAACCGTTGATCTAAAACTGATCAACGATCTTCAGGATCTTGCATCGGAGTTTTCCATTGGATGCGTTTAAATATGTTTATTGCCCCCTTCCGATTGAAACCTTCCGACGGTTTCTTGACCATTGGTCTATTCCATGATACTCATATCTAACGGTTCCCAATGCTTTGATCCAAAGCTCGCATACTCGCCTTCGGCATTCATAAGTAAGTCTCCGCCGTCGATCTGGACCTCAGATCAACGACTCCAATCCAATCGCATTGGAAAAAAATCTTTGTGCCTTTCCTCTCTCCCCCGCCAATTGATGACCCCCGATTGGATTTGGGCCATCCATTTCAACTCATCTGACGGTCCAGATCAAAGCACCCTTTGTTAATTTCATAAAACCCACTGTATAAAGTCGTTAGGTAAATATCTGTCGTTGATCTCTGCAGATCAACGGTCCACAATCACCCTTTCTCCGCCCGACCCCCTGTCTTATATTTTTTTCATTAACCCCAAGATTACATCTGGGTATTTGATCTGTTTCATCCAACGGTCTGTATTTAACCCGATAGGCCCAACTCCTTTGGGTCCTACCTTTCCCCAGATCAAATCTCCGCCGTCCATTTCCCTAATCTGACGGTCAAGATTAAAACCGCCTTGACCTTGTCCCACCTTCTTTCGCCTGCGCATCATTTCTTATCGCGCTCCAAACTCCACCGTTGGATTTGCCCACCCTTTATCCAACGACCAGGGACCCATATCGCGTGATTTCGCGTCCGATGGATAATGTTTTAAATTTACGTGATATGGGCGGTTTTAAAAGGCCACGTGTCGGCCAGAAATGTATATCGCGTTCAAAAAGGAAATACCGCCTTCCCTCTTTTTCATCGCGCGAAACCGACAATTTCTTTGGCCAAAACCACTTTACCCCATTTGTATTACATTCCATCGCGTTTAATCTCCACCGTTGATCTTTGAGATCTAACGGTCCCAGTTTAATCCAACCATTTCACTATCGCCCTCCGCCTTTCTTCCAAGGGACTTCATTGATTTACCTCTGCTGTCGATCTTTGTGGCTGATCTCATCTGACGGCCCAGAATTATCCCGAAAACCCGAATTTTGTTTAACCCTTTTTTCCTCCGCCAAAGGTTTTTCACCCATTTTCCTTTTCATTTTCGTCCATTTTATTATAAATTTGCCCCTTCGCATTATATATTCACGATTGATCTCAACCATTGATCTCTGCGGATCAACGGTTCTGACTTAAAACTCCACCCCCCATTTACCCAACCACCTTCCTTTGATCTCAGCAATAAATCCTTACCGTCGGATGCTTTCATCCAACGGTCACGCTATAACCTGAGCCTCCAAAGTAGTTGTTACCCAGCCACGCAGGATTTTTATAATTTTTTGTGAATTTGCAGGTTTTAAAATATTTTCTATTGTTTTAAAAGGAAATCAAAGGCCAGGGATGACAATCCCCCAGGCCTTTATCTTACAAATGAAATCATTCTGCAGGGTTTCAAATTATATTTTATCAGTGCCTCATGAACACTGATGCCTTTATACAACCTCTGCATGCCTATAACAACAATGGAAACACAACAAACACCACAGCCGAAGAGTATTAATTTGACAGTATGAAATCAAAACAGAAGTGAAGAAATTTAAGGTTTTAACACAGTTTTTGAAGGATTAAGGCACTAATTCAATTAATCAAAAGACCTAATCCACAATTGAAGATAGTTTGAAGACCAAAAGACAGAAATTAGGCTTCATTAAGCCTAAAGCATATAACTCAAGTAAATTAAAGGTGTTTTAGGTTAAAACAACAATATCTATCAGTTCGAGAAGCCTCTACTGCCACATCAGAGGCTAATTGAATCCTCTGCAGCTACCAAAAGACACCTGCAGCCTCAAAGCAATCAAAGAAGGCCTAGTTATTGCCAAAACATAAGATATTTATCTAAAGATAGCTGAACAGTTATTACCAAAGAAAGAACAAATTCTCAAACTATTAGAAGAGTTATTACAAAGATAAGAAATAGGCCTCGAAGTCAATCTTTTTTCCCTTTGAGTTTTAAAAGACAAAAATAGAGTAAATAAACAGAATCATAATTCAATGCTCTCCTGCCTTAGGCCTTGCATGGTTTTCGAGGTTTGGAGTTCCATTTAGTGTAGAATTTATTACATTTCAAACCTATAGCTTTTCCACCTCCTCATTTCTTCTATAAATACTTTTGAAGAAGATGAGATACAAGTTGGTTGATCATTAGTTGTAATACTAAAACTCTCTAAAATAATACATAGTGTGTTGAAGTTGAAGAAGAAATTGAAGTCTTGGAAGCCCTGATGATGTTGTTGCATGCTTGTTCTTGAGAAGGCTCTATCATTGGATTCATGAGCTTGGCTATTGGTGAAGTATTATGAACTGTTTAATGTTTTCTCCTGTTTTCATTATGTTCCATAATTTCTTACTACAGTAGGATGAAAGTTTTAGGCTAAGAAATGACTCTAAGAGCACCTTGAACCTATTTATCCTTCAACATTTTTATGTTTTCTTCGAGGTATTTTAGAGTCTTTAATCTCTCTTTAGTCCTCATGCTTGTTTATTTCTCTAATAGTTCGAATAGTTGGTTTCGACATGATTTGTGGTTCTCCACAGCATGTATTTTTCACTTAAAGCCCATTATTCGAAGTCTCCTTTGAATTGCTGCTATTTGTTTATAGTGAGCCAAGGGGAGGTACATTTCCGATCATGCCCTTTGTCCTGTGAACAATTGTCTTAAAGGTCTTTATAGTTGTGATCATAGATGTGTTAGGTGTTCCACCTCTTCTATGGTGCAATTATCGGTGAATCTTTTATGTTTTTCTAAGTCATTTGAAATAAAATATTTGAGGAAATAGGGTGTTCCCCGAATCTTAGATTTCATTTTGAAAGTTGTCTTGAAGTCATTGTTGCTTAAAAAATGTTTGTAAATTTATGGTTAGCCCTGTCTCTCAAAAATCTCTTTATTGTTCGAAGTTATGTTTTCAAGTTCCCTTTGTTAGGAATTCAATTTCTCTTTCCAAATCATTGATGTCATCTCTTCAAAAAAACCAAAGGATCTCGTGGCCAAGTTAGATTTTCCCTTTGATATCCCATATCCATTGATAAGTT
This sequence comes from Pinus albicaulis, assembly GCA_034641835.2. Classification (NCBI taxonomy): domain Eukaryota; kingdom Viridiplantae; phylum Streptophyta; class Pinopsida; order Pinales; family Pinaceae; genus Pinus; species Pinus albicaulis. The sequence continues at coordinate 304,066,018 of CM076569.1, forward strand.
TGTCATAACCTCTTTTTGACTCCATTTCCCAATGAAACTAATACTCCTTCTTTCTACCTACCGTTCCTAGACCTTCCATATTCTACTGTATCAATTCAACCAAACAAACAAACAAACACTTGCACTTAATAACTAGTACAAAACCAATACTGAAAGCACACAAGATAAACCTTTGCAAAAAAAATAATTTGAGAGATCCCTCTCTGAGAATACGAGGACTAGATCCTGTAACTCTAAAGATTGGTTTTGATGTTGCCTTGTCTTTTGATTTGCCAATATATCAAAACACGGGAGACCAACATCATTAATGGAAATATTCCACCTATTTATCCCCCTTTGACATCAATGGAAAATGGGGTGCCAAAGTACTCCCCCTGTCATGCTGCTCCCCCTATTACATTGCTCCTTTTCTTGGTTTCTTTAATGTGAGGCAAGTTCAGTGACCCCCATAATTTGACGAAGATATTCAAATGATTCTCAGGGTAGGGGTTTTTTAAAGATATCTGCAATTTTTTCCTTTGTATTGACATATTCCAACTTGATATTTTGTTCAACAACCTGTTCACGGAGAAAGTGGTATTTGATTGGAATATGTTTGGTATTTGAGTGCATCACCAGATTATTTGAAAGACTGATGGCGCTACTATTGCCACAAAAAATAGTAATTGGTTGCTCAGTTTCTGTGTTGACATACTTCAGGGCTTCTTTCATCCATAGAATTTGTGTACAACAATCAATAGCAACTATATATTCGGCTTCAGCTATAGAAAGGGATATAAATGATTTTTTTTGCTGAGGCAAGATATAAGACAATCTCCCATAAAGATTTCATTTCCATTGGTACTTTTTCGATCATCCACGCTTCCAGCCCAATCAGCATCAGAGTAAGCTGTCACAGTAAGAGTTGAACTCTTAGGATACCAAAGGCCCATATCGACCGTTCCTTTTAGATATCTGAGAATTCTCTTCACTGCTACTAGATGGGATTGTTTAGGATTTGACTGAAATCTTGCTACCATTCCTACTGCTTGCATAATATCTGGTCTTGTAGCAGTTAAGTATAGGAGAGCTCCAATTATTGACCTATAAAGAGTCACATCTATGAGAGGGGTATCATCAAATTTACTTAATTTACAATCTGTGGTCATCGGTGTGCTCATAGGTGCACAATCTTCCATCCCATATCTTTTGAGCTTGTCTTTGAGATATTTTGCTTGAGATATAAACATGCCTACAGAGGTTTGAGACATTTTTAGCCCAAGAAAGTAAGACAACTCACCAATCATTGACATTTTGAATCTTTTGGACATATTTAGAGCAAATTCATGGCTCATCTCATCATCATTGCTAGCAAATATTAGATAATCAACGTATACAAGAGTGATCAGAAGTTTTTCCTTGTCCATATTCATGTAGAGATTGCTACTTGCTACTCCCTTTTTGAAACCTTCTTGTTGCAGATAGTGATCCAAATTTGCATACCATGCTCTAGGGGCTTGCTTTAATCCATACAAGGCCTTTCTTAGTTTGCATACAAATTCCTTCCCTTCAGCAAGTTAAAATCCTTCTGGTTTCTCCATGTAAACTTCTTCCTTGAGATATCCATTCAGGAATGCTAATTTTACATCCATTTGATAAACCTTGAATCCTTTTGAGCAAGTAAATGCCAAAAAAATTCTTATGGTTTCCAATCGAACTACTGGTGCAAAGGTTTCTTCGAAGTCAATTCCTTCAATTTGCGAGTATCCCTTGCAGACAAGTCTGGCTTCATTTCTAATGATTTGTCCATCCTCATTCATCTTGTTTTTGAATACCCATTTTGTTCCAATTATATTTTTATCTTTTGGACGAGGTACCAGCTCCCAGGTCTCATTATTTTCAATTTGAGACATTTCTTCTTCCATGGCTTCTATCCCATAAAGATATTTGCTTGCTTGAGAAAATTTTTTAGGTTCTACTAAAGATAATAGAGCAACATCATCTTTTCTTGGAGTGTTTTTCATCCTTCTTCAAGTTTGAATTCCTTCATCTATATTCTCGATAACCTGTTCTTCCAGATGATATTTTTGAATAAATTTTTTCTTAGAAGGAGTTTGTGAAGGTCCACTTCGAGGATCTCCATCCTCCTCTTCTTTTCAGGTTCTTCTGCTTCACTTTATTCAAGGAAAGGCTCAACTTCATGATCTTAAATTCTCTTTTCTGGAAGGCCTTCATCAATATTTACATCAATTCTTTCCACTATTATCCATAGATGATTGTTGTAACATTTGTAAGCTTTGCTACTTGTGGAGTATCCAGGAAATATTCCTTTGTCAACCCTAGAATCAAATTTTCCTGGTGAGTCATCGTTTATTTTTATGAAGCATTTGCTTCCAAAATTACTGAAATATTTTACTGAAGCAAGTCTTCCTTTCCATAATTCATAAGGAGTATTTTGATTATTTGGTCTTATTTGAGTTCGATTTAAGATATAAATTGTCGTCCCAAATGCTTCTCTCCAAAATTTTGGTTGCAAATCAGCTGCTAGTAGCATTGTTCTTGCCATTTCTTGAATGGTTCAGTTCCTTATTTCAACTAATCCATTTTTCTTGGGTGTCTTGGCAGTAGAGAGTTCTCTTTATATTCCATGCTCTTTACAAAATTCATCAAATTATTTTGAGGTGAATTCTCCTCCTCTATCAGTTCTAAGACATTTAATCTTAGAATCTTTCTCATTTTCAATGAGAGGTTTAAGATTCTTAAAACATTCAAATGCTCAGATTTATATTTTATGAAATATACCCACATCATTCTAGTATAGTCATCAAAAAATAGAGCAAAGTACCTTTCACCTTGAAGAGCTGGAGTTCTACTTGGCCCACATAAATCTGGAGGAATGATTTCTAGAGGTTTTGATGTTGAGAACTCCTTAGTTTTGTGGCTAGTTCTGGTTTGCTTTCCATGTTGGCATGGGCCACATACAACTTGATTTGGCTTGCACATTTTTGGAATGCCCCTTACTGCATTAATTTTGTTGATGTTGACCAGGTTATCAAAAGTTGTATGCCCCAATCGCTTGTGCCATAACCAACTTTCATCTGTTTGACTTATGTAACATTTATTTCCTTGGATTTTACTGAGAATGTAAACATTATCTGGTGTTCTTACTCCTTTCACCACAAGTTCTCCTGAGGATGAGTCTCTTACTTCACAATTTTTAGCACTGAAGACAACATTATGTCCTTGGTCACAAATTTGGCTAACACTTAAGAGATTGTGTTTGAGCCCTTCTACCAGCAAGGTATTTTGAGCCTTTCCTTGTCCATTGACAAGGGTAGCAGTTCCTTTTCCAATGATTTTAGCGGATCCACTTCCAAAGGATACATTTCCATTTTTCTTGTTCAATGAAAGCATAAAAAATTTCGTGGATCTCTGTATAGATATACCTTGTTGGAAATACTGAGAGGGGGATGAATCAATGTTTCTTTTCAATTGTTATTTATTTATTTATTTTTTAATTTTTAATTTTAATTTTATTTCTTTATTTTTATTTTTATTTTATTTTATTTATTATTATTTTTTTTATATTTTTTTTTCAGTTAGATTCTTCAAAATTAAAAACAGAGAGATGTATAATAATGATATTATTAAGGATTAATAAGAACTTCAATCCTTTTTCAAATAATTGAGTACAATAGATGTGTGAGGGCACCAACCCTTCAATGAAACAGGCACCAACCTGTTGCCAAGCACCAACTTGGACTATGAGGCTCCAACCTTGTTTTAGAGGCTCCAACCCATAGTTCTCCAACCCTTGAACTTTTTAACAAACAGAATGAATAAATGGCTTGGCTTACATCAATTGCTCCATAAGTCTGTTCCTAACTTCCAATTCTTCATTGCACAAATATCATTGTTCAAATCCTCCAATATAATTATTCAATCATCTGAGATTTTGGTACTGGTTTCTAGCTTTTTATCAAATTTAGTTTCTGATGCTTCAATGCAAACAAAACTTCAACTCTTACTATTGACTTGTTCAAACCTCTACTTGCTGTCCAAAAAATGATTACTAAATTTATTATCCACAGTCCGAAATATGAGGTTATACCCAACAAATCCAAGGTATGGAGGCACCAAAAAAGACTGTTTTCAACACCACAGGTCCGAGTTAACAAATCCAAGGTTCTATGCAGATGGTTGTTTATAGGTCCAGCCTCCAAAGCTTATTCAACTAAACTGTAATCTCTGCAATACGAGCTACTGTAAGGGTAACATTCCTTTGTAGTGATGACTTAGCTCCTCTAAGTGACTATTCTCAAGTTCTGAAGTGTCAAGGGTCCTTTGGTCTACAATACGAGCTTTCCACTAGTGATCCGAGCCTCCACGTATGTGCTTATCTGAGCCTAATATTTGTCCTCTGCATATGCGTAATACCACAGGAGGTTTCCATAGAACGAAACAATAGTCTATTGAGCTACATGTCAAACCCTTAATCTTCCTCGACAGATATGTCCATAATTTTTCCACAAGTCCGAGCTTTTCTCACATGTCTGATCTCCAAAAATATTATTGGTCCACACTTCTTCTTAGTATGAGATATCTTGTTCAATATTCACCGTAGAATTGATCCAAACAATAAAATTTTAAGTTATCGGCTTCCTTAGTTCACGAGATGTGAACTTCCTTTTGTTTATGTGTGGTTCTTCACAAGATTGGTTGAGTTCTCAAAGGAAGGATCATAGAATTTTATATATACATATTTTTAAGTGAACGAACATGTCTCTTTGGCAGTGAGGCCAACTAGAATGAGTGGGCTTAGGTCGGCTAGGGAAAGGAATATAATGTATCATCTTAAAAAAATATTTTCTCTTAGACTAATGGGAGATAGAAGATGAGTGAGGACTCATTGGAAAGGGGAAAATCTCTTCTTTCAGATGGTGTAAGGCTCATTATGAGAGAATGGAAAAGGATTTATTGTGACAGGTCATTTATAGGAGTGAGAAAATGGAGGCAAGGCAGAATATCTTGGGCTTCTTCATCATAACTTCCTTCATCATAAGGTTACCATGCCATAGTGGTAAATGTCTTCATTTAGTCTTTGATCATCATCTAGCATCATATTTACATCAATGAAAACCTATATTAACAATCTCCCAATCCTCAACAAACAACTTAGGGTTTCTATTTTCTTGGATTGAAAATTCGCGCACATTATTATCAAGCCAATCTTGCAGTTCGTTCTTTGTTAGATGCCACAACATCACATCTCCCTCAAACACATTCCAGTCCCGAAAACAAAACCATTTTTTGGCTTGACTGGTCCTAACCGAGGTTCAGAGTGTTCTGTGCAACCAACAAAACTCTCCAACTACTAGCCCTTTTCGTAGTGATTTTCTTGCGCAGACCAAATTCTCACCCGAAGCAGTATGGGGGGGTTATGGAACCATGTTTCTGCACCCTGAGGGAGCGTGTGATGTGGTCGTTAACCCTAATTATCAGATCTAATACTTATCGGCCTGCGCCGGACTTCACAGAAATACAGAGCTAAATGCATAAAAGAACCCTTAACAGATATGCATAAAATAGATTATTATGCCTCAGTCAGATCTAGCTTATCAGAGCAGAAATAACACTTGTGCAATCACATAGGTAGTTCTTCAGTGAAACCCTTAACACAGATGCAATCCTTGCAAAAAAACAGATACATTTTGCATATACTTAACTCAGATAAATGCACATTCAAACAGAAACAAATCTATAGCTTGTAGTAATCAACAGATAGTTAACATATTCATGCATAAACATGGAAATTGCAACAAAGTTCGCCAAAACTTCTTCTTTATTAATAGATCTTCAATTTATTACAATCCTTTCCGTCTGCGCACACAACAGGAGAGTCCCACAGCTTAGGACTAGGTCTTTGTGCACACAGCCAGCTGGAGCCTTTCTACCTAGACTGAGCCCAAACTTGCCCAAAATTTAGATCAAAATATTCATAACATAAAAATCAACGATATATGATTAAAGATGTCCTTACTCGACTCAACAATTACATATTTATATGACTTGGACGCACACATACCATGGTATCAAACCATGGTTTGAGACTGTTGGTTTCCCTTTTCACCCATTACAATTATAAAGGAGCTTTGAACTACCCCAAAGACCCTTGACTTCTGCGCACAATGGGTATTGACAAAACTTAACCAAAATTATACCCAAAAACTTGATCCGAGGGGACCCCATCCCAACATCTATGTTGCATGATCTGGGCCTACCATTTCATCTATGGGCGGAAGCATGCAATACAATAGCATTTTTGCATAACAGAAGTCCTCATCGAATACTTGGGATGAGTGCACCAGAGGAGGCTTTTTCAGGTAAGAGACTAGATGTGTTGTATTTTAAAATTTTTGGTTCATTTGTTTATTGCCATGTAACCAAAGATGCAAGGAAGAAGCTAGAGCCAACAACAGAGTTGTAGATATTTGTGGGGTACAATGATACACCTCACAACTATCGGGTGTACTTGGAAATCGACAATATGACAATGGTCATAAAGAGATGTCAGATTCGATGAAGAGAAAGCCATGTAATTATCCCTTGAGAGGGATCTTGAGTTGCATGCAATTGAGGAGCTCTTGGCTCCAAGAGAAGAACCTCAAGATGTGGAGCAACCACAAGCAGAGGAAAAAAGAGTGGAAGAGCCCACTCACGCAGGGCCATCCACCAGATATGGAAGGAAGCGCACCAAAGACGCTGACATTTTGTTGCTAGATGTGAGAGAGAATGTGGGAGCACCCACACCAAAACGCATGCAGAGAATGTCCCCAAATTGGTACATTGGATACATGGCTCTTATGAGCGAAGGTATTGAGATAGAACCATCCTCTTTCGAGGAAGAAGTTAAAAAACCAGTTTGGGTGATGCCATGGTTGAGGAGTATGACTCCATTATAAGAAACAATGCATGGGAAGTTCTCCTAAGACCAGAGGGGAAGTAAATTGTAGTATCCAGGTGGGTCTACAAGGTGAAGCATGTAGTATATGGGAGTCTGGATAAGCACAAGGCTAGATTTGTGGCCATAAGGTTCTCTTAGGTGGAGGGGGTAGATTATGATGAGAATTTTTCACTAATCACAAGGTACTCATCAATCAAATCCATCCTTGCACTCTCAACGTAGATGGGATGGAAAATACATCAGATGGATGTAAATACAACCTTCCTCAATGGGGTGATTGCGAAATAGGTGTACATTGAGAAACTAGAAGGTTTTGAGACCTTAGGCAAGGAGTCACATGTGTACAGAATCAAGAGAGCATTGTATGAGCTAAAGAAAACACCTCATGCTTGGTACACAAGGATCACCAGTTATTTCACCAAGTTGGGATTCGCTAAGAGTGAAGGAGATGCAAACCTTTATCATATTGTGGTAGAAGGTAAGCTTTTGATTATTTTAATTTATGTCAATGATCTAGTACTGACAGGTGATGAGTATCTCACCAAGTCTTGCAAAGAGGATCTTCCAAGAGAATTTGAGATGAAGGACATGGGTCTCTTGCACTATTTCCTGGGATTGGAAATATGGCAAAGGGACGGGGAGCTATTTGTATCTTAGGGAAATTATTCCAACGAGATCCTCAGGATGTTCCACATGGAGGGAAACAAACCCATGGAGACTCCTCTAGCAGGAAACTGGAGGAAGGAGGATGCTACTTCAGGCAAAGTAGTGGATGCTACTATTTACAGGCACCTTGTGGGTTCACTCATGTATTTGGTGAACACACGACTAGACATATGCTACACAGTTAAAGCTATGGTTAAGTCTACCAAGCTCTTTTGGAAGGCAAGAAAGCATGTGTTGAGATACATCAGAGGCACTAAAGAGTATGGGCTATGGTACAAACGGAAAAATGGAGTGAAGATTCAAGGCTTCACCGATGTAGATTGGTCAGGGATTCCATTCGACAGGGAGAGCACATCAGGGGGCATCTTCAACATAGGATCAACAAATATTTATTGGTACAACAGGAAACAAATATCAGTTGCACTCAGTTCAGTAGAGGCAGAGTACATGGCAGCCATTCAAGCATCATGTGAGGCCATCTGGATGAGGAAGATACTTATTGGTTTGTTTGGTCGAAAGATGGATATGACAGTGATATATTGTGATAACCAGAGTTGCATCAAACTCTTGGTTAATCTATTTTTTCATGACAGGTCCAAGCATATTGATATCCGGTATCACCATATTAGAGATTGCATCCAGAGGTAGATTATGCCATTAGAGTACATTCCCACAGAGGAGAAGGATGCAGATATCTCGACGAAGGCCCTGGAAAGAAGCAAATTTGAGTTCCATAGAGACAGGATCAGGGTAGTAGATAATCGTTTTCTTATTGAGAGGGAGTGTTGAAATGGCACCCCAAGGGGGCTTCTAATTTAATTTTCCCTTAATTAAATTGGAAGAGAAATTGGCATTTCATCTCATAACACCTTGTAAGTGTTAACTGATTCAGGAAGACTTAGTTAGCTTAGATAATTCGGGTTGGAGGTCAAAGAGGAGGCATGTAGAGTTATTCCTAGATTTTAGGGGGTCCATTTACAGTTATTTATGAGTTGTAATTAGTTAACTCAATTAATTGAGTTAAAATAAATTTAACTAGTTTTAACTGAGATATGAGCTAGTGATAGGTCCAGTGAATTAAATATGATTTAATTCACAAGTAGTGACCAACCAATTAACTGATAATTCACTATAAATAGTTGTTGCATGTCACTTGAAAGGAAGGCCTAGTTGATATTGAGGTTAAAGGGAAGATAATTATCTGTTGTATAATTTAGAAAATTATACAGGTCATGCATGAGGTCATTAGGATGCCTTGAAGGAATTTCACAATTAATTCTTGGGAATTTACTTATTAATAGGGACATATTTCCTCCAAGAATGCGTAAGCAAGGCTGGTCAGACAGAGGCTGGGAATTGGTTAAGTATTGAACCAATTTTTCCTAGATCAGAGTGAGATAGTAAAAAAAGTGCAGAGGTTTCTCAGTGAGGGAAATAACATTGTATTGTTTCATTGTATTGAATTTATTAAATATACAGATAGAGGGGTTTTGAGCATTTTCTTTTCCCAGATACATCTTGTGTTGTGCAATTGATAATTTATTTCTCTTACCTGTTATGTGATTGTGCGATTGTAATTGGTTTCCAAAATTTGTAGAAGGGTTTAGTATTTTTTTTTAATACATTACAAGATTGGATTGAATCCCTTTGGATAATTTCTACAATGTTTCCCGTGAGATGATACCAATTCCTTGGGGACACCAAACTATGTGATAACATGGTTGAAGAAAACCGTGCGACAGTTTCCACGGTGTTGTTCAATGTAGGCATGGCCTCTACCCACTTGGTAAAATAATCAACAACCAAAACTATGTATTTCTGGTTGTCGGTTGATGAGGGGTTGCATGTCATGAAGTCTATGCCCCATTTGCAAAAGGGGCCGACTATGATGACGAGGTGTAGGGGAGATGGAGGTGCTCACACCTTGTGAGCGTATCATTGGGATCACTCGCATATCTTGATTTCTTGGATGTAGTCATGAAAGAAGGTGGGATAGAAGTAACCGACACATAGGGATTTTTGAGTGGTGGTTGTTGGCCTCTAACCGCACATAACATGGAGAGGTGGTCCCTATAAGGAAATCACAGGGAAGAGGTGTGAATGTTTAAGGGTAAGGCCAAGCTATTTAAGCACAGGTTGGGCGGAAAGCCCCGTAGTCAAAAGAGAAAAGTGTTGTGGTTAAGGAATTATGATCCAAAGTGTGTTAGTTTCCGCATCCCACAAACCGTTACATGTATTATATATTACATATAATATATGTAATATCACTTACCGCACTTAACTCCTTACCTATATCGCAATGACATTTTGCAATTTCCATTTGTATATCATATATTTGGTCGCTTTTGAACCCCAAAATGCGATATAAAGTGGGACCGCCATCCATCTGCCACGTCACCTTCCATTCCTCGCTCCCCGCAGGTCATAAAACTTACCTCCCGCTCCTCATAACTAAAATCTTTCGATTGTGATCTGTGATGTGCAGGCGGCCCCACCTCCATCTTGCCATGTCACTCCTCCGCCCATCACACTTTTCACACCTGCAAATTATAGCATTTACCCTCCGCTGCTCACATATAAACCTTGCGATTTGCAATGTGCGAGCGGCCCCGCCTTCGTCTTTCCACATCACTCCTCCGCCCATCGCACTTCACACATCACAATTCTTAACGTTTATCCTTCGCTTCTCATATGTAAACCTCTGATCCGCGATATGCGATATGAGTTTCGGTCCCACCTCCTTGCCACATCATCCATTCCCCGCTCGCCACACATTGCTCCCCGTAGAATATAGCTCTTACCTTCCGCTGCTCATAACTAAAACTTGTGATTTGCGATGTGTAGGCGGCCCCACCTCCGTCCTGCCACGTCACTCCTCTGCCCATCGCACTTCGCACATCGCAATTATTAACATTTACCCTTTGCTGGTCATATGTAAAATCTCCAATCTGCGATATGTGATATGAGTTTGGGTCCCACCTCCTTGCCACGTCATCAGTAGTCCTTCCACAACTTTTGTTCCGCTCTTTTCAATGTTAATGAGCCTCGCTGACTCCACTATCACTTCGGCCATCCTCCCCTCATCTCTGCTCCATATCACGCATCCAACGACCCACAGTGATTTCACACCCTCCCATCCAATACCACAAACCATCCATACCCCCCTCCAAGATCCAGTCTTCAGTTTTTGCAAGTTAAAGCACAAGATGAGTTTTTGGTGGAACAACACAACTATGGTTATTTAGTTGGTCCAGGAAATCCCCACTAAAGAGCGAGGCATGCGCAACACAACCAGTTGTTCCGCAAAGGTAAGTGGAAATCATGAGAACTAGAGAGTAGAGGCCTTCCACAACAGATGAAATCAAGTGGTGGAAACCAGATTGGGCACCTGTTCACGGCAACTCCTCACCGTTCCCATGGAAGATTCTAGGATTTGGCCTACGTGGCCCATAATTTTGTTTCTTTTTACTGTTAGATAGTGATGTTTTGTTGGTGAAATCCTGATTCCACTTGATTCTGTTTTGATTTTCTGTTACAGGAGTGATTGCTTGATGCATGCTCTACTAGTTTGTTAGGATATTTTGATTTTGACACATGTGGGTCGATCATGAAGGATTATTAGATCGTGAACCCTCAATAGGAACTCTATATGTAGGAAGTTGAGAGATGTATGAAGGGTTATGAATTTTGGAGAATTTTGTGGTAGTTCTGTATAATTGTGCTCCCTGTGCTCTGAGATACATATTTGGGAGAGCTGTTTTGAACTTAATATGATACGATGTTGTTTATTTGGATTCCAGATGGGGAAATGAGTAGTATGTATCTGTTTCTCTTTTTTTATCAATAATCTCTTGTTTATGTGTGATCATATTTCAATGTTCTGCTACTTTGATGATTTTTGTAATGTAGCTGCTGAAAGTATGCATTTTAATTCATGAATTCGTTTATATATAACGCTCATGTATCAAACTTGCTGCACTTCCTTAATTTGTACTCCACAAATCACTACTGTTTGTCATATTCCACTTGCATCCATTTCTTCTGAGTTCACGGGAGACAGATTCTTAAGGATATTAAGCCTGTCTGTTGCAAATTCCCCCTCCGTTTTTCCTCAGCACCTCTACATGATTTGAAAGCCTCTGCTCATTGTTTCATACTTGGCCCTCTTGAAATCCATCCAACCATTCAGCCTCTTGAGCCCTCTTTCAGTACAAGGTTATTCACAATATATTAGACTCCAAGGTCTTTTCCATTCCTGAACCACCAAAACCATTATTTTTCTTGATCCATATTCTGTTAGAGGCATTTACACAATTTTCTACATTTAACCTTCGATTTTAAGATGTCCTAAGCACTGGTCTTTTGAAAATCAAGGATGTCTCTAAGAGCTACAACATATTTTCGGCGTCGTTTTCAGGGATACAAATGAAGAAATATTTTCCCTGGGAGATGACATAAATTCCACCCTTCAGACAAGTGAGCAGGAAGGGTTGGGAGCTACATATTCCTCACCTTGGTGACTCCACTGTGAAATAGTCTTAATCAGAAGTAACCCTAGCTTTCACCATGCCTCACACCAAATTCAGATCCACCACCCACCTCTAGATCAAATGGTTGTGTCGAGTTTCCTTTTGAACAAGTATGCCCCTTTGGCCCTCCCTCAACCTCTGAATGATATGTCCCAAGACTATCTAGAGCGGTGGCCTCGGTTCACCAGGGAAGATAATACTTCTGCACAAAGACATATTGAAAACTTCTGCGCCTTCGATGAGAATGTAAATTTAGAGCACTTAGATGTGGTATTAAGGCTTTTCATCCAATCCTTGGAGGGAGAAGCCCATAAATGGTTCAGGTCTCTAGCCAACAACACAGTCCACACTTGGGAAGAAATGGAAAATTTCTTCACATTGAAATGGGGAGAAAAGAGGGACCATGGAGACGTTATCACAGACTTCAATGATCTCAAGAAGAGACATAATGAGGATGTAACATAATTCATAAAGAGGTTCAATAAGCTCTATAATAATCTTCTTGTTGAAATAAAGCCTCCCCGAGCAACTGCTAAGGTGGTGTTCGCAAGAGCTTTCGAGCCAGATTTTGGGTTCACCTTAAGAGAAAGAAGATCCACATCTCTGGATCATATCCAGAATAATGCATTGGAGGTAGAAGAAAACTTGGCTTGTACTGGTAAGTTCAAGGGGAAGACAGAGCATGAAGACAGAAGAAAAAACAGGGAGGAGGCTTCTACTTCAAATCAGGGAAGGGAATCACAAGAGTGTAGAATTGAAGAAATGAATAAGTTAATCAAGAACCTTTCAAACAAGCTTATTAAGATTGAATTGGAGGCCCAAAATTCCCCTCCTCATCCCAACCAAATGATTCCTAACCGAGGGTTTAATCCTCAGTATCAGAAGCCCCCTATGCAGATGTTACAATGGGATAAGAAGGAACAACAAGACCACATTCAACCTCCTCCATACTGGGAAGGAGAGTTGGAGGAACAGGCCAAAGAGGTCACAAATAGCCAAGAGAATCAATTCCTCACTTACTCTGATGATGAGGAGGGTGAACTCATCCTGCAAGGGGAGAAAGGAGAGAATGAATTCCCTTCAGAAGGTCAAGATATTGACAATTACTGCAGACAGTTCGTGGAGTTCATGTAGGCTCAACTCCACAAGAAGTATGACCTCAAGTCCTTCAGAAAGAGAACCTGAGGGCAAGAACAAAATGAAGGGTTAGTATCAAGAGAAAAAACCCCTCCTGGTCCTACTAGTGAAGGGAAGATGCCCTTAGAAGAGTCAGCCCCTCATAAGGCCACTGCATCCACTTTCACAAAGAAAAAAGATGATCCTCCCAAAAATGAGAACTCCACATCTATACCTTTGAAACCACCCGACCCTCCTAAAGAGCAGTTCAAAGAAGCCATTACAGAAAAAGGGCCCACACCCTTTAATCTCCAAGAAGAACGACCCATGGTGGTTATTGGACCGAATGTAGCAAACCGATTCCTAGATTATTCTGAAGAAGAAGGAGGAGAGCTTACCCACCATGAAGAAGGGGAAGAGATGGAGTGTTTCCCAAAGGACAACACTAAAAATCAACAACAATCTAGTGATCCAGAAACAGAGGCAGCAGAGCTTAATGGCCTCGATCCACAAGAACAGCCTCGGCAAGTAGTGTTTCCTTTAGAGATTAAAGACCAATCCGAGTTGCATGATGAGGACTATCCCTCTAATTCTCTTTTAGGTTGCACCTTATCTCAATTTATAGCCCTTGAAGAAAATCATAAGAATTCTCAATCATTATTTTCTTTCATGGATGTTAATGAAGTAGTACAACATATTGTTACAAATCATGTTCCTCCACCTGGAATTAATGAGAGTTTGCAGCTCCCTTGTAAGTTTCTGGGTGACAAAGAGAAAGGTAAAAAACACTCAGATCACTTGAATACCATATATAGTGAGGAAAGACAACTGGTTCCCTTACTGTTTGAAGAGAACCACTTTCAACACACAAGCAAAGCAACAATATGGAATGAGTTTCGTTTTCCTGTTACAAATATTCTAGAAGATTTTATGTTGCATGTTTTCCATGATCCTTTAGTCAGTGTATTGCAATCATCAGTAAAGGAGGAAGATGATGTATGTATCAGGATGTTTTTCCTACCATGGCAAGGTAAAGTAAAAAATTGGTTTCAGAATCTTCCAGCTGATAGCATGAGCAATTTTCATTAATTCATGCAAGTTTTCCTAGGTCAATGGGTAATCATGGGAAATGTCTTTATTATCATAGAAGAGTATGGACATTTAGAAAGACATCCTCGGGAGACAATACAGTATTTCTCAGCCAAGTTCAATAAAGTGTATCATTCAATGCCTGCTGATACAAGGCCACCCTAAGGAGTAGCTCTTTAGCACTACCCAAATTACTTTAATCCATGGATGGGATTCCAAGTAAGAGAAAGGGACACTGTAACCCTTGAAGAAATTAAAAATGTTGCAGTTGACGTGGAAGTAAACCTGCTAAACAGAGAGGCAAAGTTTAAAACAAAGGAATAATTGATCTAGTTTGATTCTTTACCTTTATGCCTTAACTCATCAGATATAATGCAAGCATGTCCCGAGTTGTTTGAAGACATGGAGAACACATGTGTAGTACCAAGTTGTGAGGTTGGATCGATTGGGTCAGAATATTGATAAATAGGTCAAGTGTATCTTGATCCAGTGGCTATCTATATTGAAAAATTATTCATTACAAGGCCACCATACCTTTCCAACATTTTTGTTGTTGTTCAGGTTTACCAAGCTCCTTGCAAAGAAGATCAGGCTGAGAATTCCTATCCAATACCATTAGTAGGTTTGTTCTCGAGTTTGGTGAAAAATAGTGAAAGAAAAAAGTTATTAGAGTAGTTGCTTGCCTGGTTACACTGGCATTATTGTATCATTTAGAATAGTAGTAATTCCAACAGATTAGGGTAGGTAGGTGTGAAAATAAGCTCAGTGTGAGCATCTTTCCAGTTTAGTTTCAGATTGCTTTGCAGTTTTCAGTTCAAGTGTGTTTCAATTTCCAGTTTCGGCATAGTTCAGATTTCAGCATTTAAGATTTTCAAGGTGCGGCAGTGATTTATGTTTTATATAGTTGGCAGTGCACAACTTGGTTGTAGTTTCAATTCAGGCTTATAATATTCATTTGTGACTCCATGAGCCTAATAAAGCACATGCATTCAGGTCTGCAGGTTCTCAACGCACTTAGAACAATGCGTTGTCCCCAGATGGAGCTAATGTTGGCCTGTGATCACACATAACATGGAGAAGTGGTCCCTATAAGGAAATCATAGGGAAAATGCGTGAATGTTTAGGGGTAAGGCCAAGCTATTCAAGCGCGGGTTGGGTGGAAAGCCCCGCAGTCAAAAGAGAAAAGTGTTGTGGTCAAGGAATTATGATCCAAAGTGTGTTAATTTCCGCATCCCATGAATCGTTACATGTATTATATATTACATATAATATTGTAATATCACTTACCACACTTAACTCCTTACCTATATCGCATTGACATTCTGCAATTTCTATTTGCATATCATATATCTGATCACTCTCGAACCCTGAAATGAGATTCAAAGTGGGACCGCCATCCATCTGCCACCTCACCTTCCATTCCCCGCTCCTCGCACATGGCTCCCTGCAAATCATAACACTTACCTCCCGCTCCTCATAACTAAACTCTTTTGATTGTGAATTGCGATGTGCGGGTAGCCCCACCTCTATCCTACCACATCACTCCTCTACCCATCGCACTTTGCACACCGCAAATTATTGCATTTACCCTCCATCGCTCACATATAAACCTTGCGATTTGTGATGTGCGGGCGGCCCCACCTCCGTCCTGCCATGTCACTCCTCCGCCCATTGCACTTTGCACTTCGCAATTCTTAATATTTACCCTTCGCTGCTCATATGTAAAATGCCCGATATGCGATATGTGATATGAGTTTGGGTCCCACCTCCTTGCCACGTCATCCATTCCCCGCTCCTCGCACATCACTCCCCATAGAATATAGTTCTTACCTTCCACTGCTCATAACTAAAACTTGCGATCTGCGATGTGCGGGTAGCCCCACCTCATCCTACCACATCACTCCTCCTCCCATCACACTTTTCACATCACAATTATTAATGTTTACCCTTTGCTGCCCATATGTAAAACCTCCAATTTGCGATATGCGATATGATTTTGGGTCCCACCTCCTTGCCACATCATTAATAGCCCTTCCACAACTTTTGTTCCACACTTTCTAATGTTAATGAGCCTCGCTGACTCCACTATCGCTTCTGCCATCCTCCCATCATCTCCACTTCATATCACCCATCCAACGACCCACAGTGATTTCACACCCTCCCATTCAATACCTCAAACCATCCATACCCCCCTCTGAGATCCAGTCTCCGGTTTTTGCAAGTTAAAGCACAACATGAGTTTTTGGTGGAACAACACAGTTATAGTTATTTAGTTGTTCCAAGAAATCCCCACTAAAGAGAGAGGCACGTGCAACACAACTAACTATTCCGGAACGGTAAGTGGAAATCATGAGAATTAGAGAGTGGAGGCCTTCCACGGCAGATGAAATAAAGTGGTGGAAACTATACTGGCCACCTGTTCACGACCACTCCTCACTGTTCCCATGGAAGATTCCAGGATTTGGCCTACGCGGCCCATAATTTTATTTCTTTTTACTGTTAGATAGTGATGTTTTTCTGGTGAAATCCCGATTCCACCTGTTTCTATTTTGATTTTCTGTTACAGGAGTGATTTCTTGATGCACGCTATGCTATTTTGTTAGGATATTTTGATTTTCACACATGTGGGTCGATCATGAAGGATTATTCGACCGTGAACCCTCAATAGGAACTCTATATGTAGGAAGTTGAGAGATGTATGAAGGGTTATGAATTTTGGAGAATTTTGTGGTAGTTCTGTATAATTGTGCTCTTCGTGCCCGGAGATACATATTTGGGAGAGTTGTTTTGAACTTAATATGATACAACACTTTTTATTTAGATTCCAGATGGGGAAATGAGTAGTATGTATCTGTTTATCTTTGTTTATCAGTAATCTCCTGTTTATGTGTGATCATATTTCAATGTTTTGCTGCTTTGATGATTTTTGTAATGTAGCTGCCTGCAGTATGCATTTTTATTCATGAATTCATTTATATATAATGCTCATGTATCAAACTTGCTGCACTTAATTCCCTCTCCACAAATCTCTATTGGTTTTCATATTCCACTTGCATTTGTTTCTTCTGAGTTCACGGGAGATGGATTATTAAGGATATTAAGCCTGTCTATTGCGGATTCACCCTCCGCTCTTCCTCAAAACCTCTACATGATTTGAAAGCCTCTGCTCATTGTTTCATGCTTGGCCCACTTGAAAGCTATGCAACCATTTAGCCTCTTGAGCCCTCTTGCAGTACAAGGTGATTTAATTTAAATCATACTCCAAGGTCTTCTACATTCCTGAACCACCAAAACCGTTATTTCTCTTGATCCATATTCTGTCAGAGGCATTTACACAATTGTTTACATTTAACCTCTGATTTAAAAAGACATCCTCAGGAGACAATACAATATTTCTCAGCCAGGTTCAATAAAGTGTATCATTCAATGCTTGCTGATACAAGGCCACCCTAAGGAGTAGCTCTTTAGCACTACCCAAATTCCTTTAATCCATGGATGGGATTCCAAGTAAGAGAAAGGGACACTGTAACCCTTGAAGAAATGAAAAATGTTGCAGTTGACGTGGAAGTAAACCTGCTAAACAGAGAGGCAAAGTTTAAAACAAAGGAATAATTGATCTAGTTTGATTCTTTACCTTTATGCCTTAACTCATCAGATATAATGCAAGCATGTCCCGAGTTGTTTGAAGACACAGAGAACACATGTGCAGTACCAAGTTGTGAGGTTGGATCGATTGGGTCAGAATATTGATAAATAGGTCAAGTGTATCTTGATCCAGTGGCTATCTATATTGAAAAATTATTCATTACAAGGCCACCATACCTTTCCAACATTTTTGTTGTTGTTCAGGTTTACCAAGCTCCTTGCAAAGAAGATCAGGCTGAGAATTCCTATCCAATACCATTAGTAGGTTTGTTCTCGAGTTTGGTGAAAAATAGTGAAAGAAAAAAGTTATTAGAGTAGTTGCTTTCCTGGTTACACTGGCATTATTGTATCATTTAGAATAGTAGTAATTCCAACAGATTAGGGTAGGTAGGTGTGAAAATAAGCTCAGTGTGAGCATCTTTCCAGTTTAGTTTCAGATTGCTTTGCAGTTTTCAGTTCAAGTGTGTTTCAATTTCCAGTTTCGGCATAGTTCAGATTTCAACATTTAAGATTTTCAAGGTGCGGCAGTGATTTATGTTTTATATAGTTGGAAGTGCACAACTTGGTTGTAGTTTCAATTTAGGCTTATAATATTCATTTGTGACTCCATGAGCCTAATAAAGCACATGCATTCAGGTCTGCAGGTTCTCAACGCACTTTGAACAAACTTGCTGCACTTCCTTAATTCGCTCTCCACAAATCTCTATTGGTTTTCATATTCCACTTGCATTTGTTTCTTCTGAGTTCACGGGAGATGGATTATTAAGGATATTAAGCCTGTCTATTGTGGATTCACCCTCCGCTCTTCCTCAAAACCTCTACATGATTTGAAAGCCTATGCTCATTGTTTCATGCTTGGCCCACTTGAAAGCCATGCAACCATTTAGCCTCTTGAGCCCTCTTGCAGTACAAGGTGATTTAATTTAAATCATACTCCAAGGTCTTCTACATTCCTGAACCACCAAAACCGTTATTTCTCTTGATCCATATTCTGTCAGAGGCATTTACACAATTTTTTACATTTAACCTCTGATTTTAAGATGTCCTAGGCACTGGTCTTTTGCAACTCAAGGCTGTCTCTAGGAGCTACAACAATGGCCATCCACGAGAGGTGGTCGCCACAAGCCCCACTGTGATAGTAGTCCAGGACTTGCTTTATTAGAGCTTGGTTAGTTGAAAAGTGTAGTTTGGGACAACAAAGTGAAAATCACAACAAGTTGATTTTTACACAGAAAATTGAACCTTTACCACAGATTTGAAAATTTTAGTTTGTTAGGACAGCAACCATGTCTTTGGGCTTGAGGGTGGAAGACAGGTTGGATGGGAAGAGAAACTACAATGCATGGAGGGAGAGAATCCAGAGCATCTTTGAGGAAGCAAAAGTCTGGGGCATTATGGTACATACCACACAACACCCAATAGCAGTACCTGCTGACCCTGTATAGTTGGTAGAGTTTAACAAGAAGAATGCTAAGGAAAAAAGACTGATTCTGGATGGATTTAAAGATCATGTCATTCCTCATGTGAGAGCAAATAAATATGCACATGAGATGTGGACAACCTTGACCAATTTTTGCCAAAGCACCAATGAAAATAGGAAAATGGTCCTAAGGGAGAAGCTGAAAGCCATTAAAATGGCTAAGACTGATAATGCTACAACATACCTCACAAATATCACTTCTTTGAGAGTTGAGTTGGTAGTTGTTGGAGAGACCATTCCACCCACTGGGTTGGTGCGGATTACTTTGAATGGTATTCCCAAGACTTGGGAGAGTTTTGTGGATGGCATTATTTCACGGGAAAACCTTACCAGTTGGGAGAGGTTACAGGATGATTTCATTCATAATGAGATCAGAAAGAACCATCTTGGGGCAGCCAAACAGATGAAGGAGGATGACAATGTAGCATTGTTAGCAAGAGGCAAGAAGGGCAAAGGAAATAATCAAGCTTCCACAAGTGGAGGTGGAGGCAAAGGCAAAGGTAAAGGTAATAAAAAAAACAAGGAGAAAGACTATTCCAAAGTCAAATGTTGGAATTGTCAAAAGTTAGGGCACTATGCAGTTGTGTGTCCAGAGAATAAGAACAAGAAAGGGAAACAGAAAACCATGGCAGCTTCTGCAGAGATAGAGGGTTTTTCAGAGAGCTTTGATCAAGAGTTTGGGTTCATAGCTTGTGAGTCCACTAGTGCAAGATCACCTGCCACACAGGTTCAAAGGGAGTGTGCACTTCCCTCCACTATCATAGCATCTTCTGGTATTTGGTATGTTGACAGTGGGGCTTCTCATCATATGACAGGGGTTTGAAAGTACTTCTCGGAGCTTTTAGAGAGTGGCACTAATATTGAGGTAGTACTCAGTGATGACAACATTGTTAGATCAGTCGGTGTGGGGACATTGACATTTGATAGGGAACCCAAACCTCCCTTGAAAGTGTCAGATGTTCTATATGTCCATGGAATGAAGAAGAACCTGATATACGTCTCAGAATTTGAGGGCAGGGGATATGAGGTGTTGTTCAAGAGAGGGCGGGTGCTTATATATCCTAGGGGAACTCCATCTGATTCTACTAGAGTGATTGGTGTGTGCCATGCCAAGGTGTACAATTTCTCATTCCAGTCCCTGATGGCATTGAGTAGAAGTACCGACAACAGATTTAGCAGTTTAGATTTGTGTGAGATTTGTCACCACAGGATGGGGCACATGTATCATGGGGCCTTTCAAGACATTACGGGAGATCACCACAGGTGTGCCAAATTTCAGTTCTGATCACCTTGATACATGCAGAGGATGTGCTATGGGGAAGTTTTCCAAATCCCATTTTCCCACAAGTGACAATAGATCGACAAGGATTCTTGAATTGATTCATATCGATGTGAGTGGTTGGATGTCTCATGTATCCTTGAGTGGCTATGATTATTATGTGTTATTTATATATGATCACTCGAGGAAGACCTGGATTTATTTCTTGAAGACTAAGGGTGAGGTCTTCAAGCGGTTTCAAGAGTTCAAAGCTCTTGTGGAGACCTAGACAGGTTGGAAGATCAAGGTCCTCAGGTCGGAAAATGGAGGGGATTATACCCTGGTGATTTTGTTGATTATTGTGTGGAGGCAGGCATCAGGAGGGAGTTCAAAGTTCGTTACAACCCCCAATAGAATGGTGTTGTGGAGAGGAAGAACAGATCCATTGTTGGGGCTACCAAAGCCATGCTTCATGATCAGGGGTTACCTTTGTTTTTGTGGGAAGAGGCCTACAACATTGCTATGTACTTGTAGAATAGGAGTCCACGTCGTGCTTTGGGAAATGTGACTCCGGAGGAGGTTGTTTCTGGGAAGAAGCTTGATGTTGGTCACTTTCGTATCTTTTGGTGCATTACATACTCCTATGTTCCCAGGGAGAAGAGGACCAAGCTATAAACCTCTGCAGATAAGCGCATATTTGTGGGTTGCAGTTAGACCTCGAAAGCTTTTTGGATTTATATTCCTGCGAAGAGGAAATTTGTTGTCAAGCGAGATGTGAAATTAGAGGAGGAGAGAGCTTTTAGGAGGTCACGGAAATTAGAGTATCTGGATTAACCAGACCCTCAGGAGCAGATGAGTCAGTCACAGGGATCCAGTGGTCAGGGATTAGGAGGTACATCGATTACAGTGTCAGTTCCATCAGTGAGAAGTGGCTCTCAGAGTCAGATGGGTGGTGCTTCAGGTAGCATGCAGAGCAGTTCACAGGGTAGTCCACTGATGGAAATTTCACATGGTACTTCAACATCTACAAGTAGAGTTTTAGGCATGAGGTTAGTTGGCAGGTCTTCAAGAGTTCAGGCTTCTGACGATGATGAGGATTCTTTCATTCTGATGGGAGAAGTGTGCTCAGGGAAGAGGAAGCCCAAGTGGCTTCATGACACCTTGCGCGAGGCCACATCTGTTGTTGGGCCAAAGAGACAAGTTATAGAGAGTAAACCACCTGAGCGGTTCTATAATTATATGGCATTGATCACTAGCGTTGTTGATTCTGAGCCTTCTAGCTATGAGGAGGCAGCTAGCTAGCAGGTCTGGAGAGAGGCCATGAAGGAGGAGTATTCTGTTATCATAAAGAACGATGTTTGTGAGGTGTTGCCGAGGCCTGAAGGTGAATCAGTGGTTACTTCTAGATGGATTTACAAGAGAAAGCATGTTGCAAATGACAACATCGAGAAGTTCAAGGCTCGGTTTGTGGCAAGAGATTTCTCACGGGTAGATGGAGTTTACTATGAGGATACCTTCCCTCCCATAGCTCGGTATACTTCCATTCACTCCATTATATCGATAGCAGCAGAGATGGGTTGGAAGATCCACCAGATGGATGTGAAGACCGCATTTCTCAATGGCTTCATACATGAAGAGGTTTATATTTAGCAGCTGCAAGGCTTTGAGGTGCATGTGAAGGAGTCCCATGTATGTGGATTGAAGAAGGCACTCTATGGCATGAAGCAAGCTCCTAGAGCTTGGTACTCGAGGATTGATACATACTTGCAGCAGTTGGGTTTCATAAAGAGTGATGCAGATCCGAACCTATACTTTATTATGGTAGGTGATGAGCCTCTCATTCTGGTGTTGTATGTGGATGACTTGGTCATTACAGATGCAAAGAGACTCATTGAGGGTTGCAAGAGAGATCTTGCTTCAGATTTCGAGATGAAGGACATTAGCTTGAGGCCTTATGTTTAAGGATTGGAGGTGTGGTAGGAGGAGGGGCATTTCTTCCTGGGACAAGGGAAGTATATTGTGGAAATTCTTAGCATATTTCACATGGAGGATTGCAAACCCATGTCTACACCTATGATCACTAACTAGAAGAAGCTTCATGCTTCAGATTCAAAGTTGGTGGATCCTACTTTGTACAGGCAGCTGATTGGTTCTTTGATGTATTTTTCCAACACTCGACCAGATATATGTTTTGCAGTTAACACGATGAGTCAGTTCATGTGTGAGCCTAGGAGAGTGCACTTGGTGGCTGCAAAACACATTCTTCATTACTTGCAGGGGGCACTGGATTTTGGTCTTGATTATAGACAAGGAGATGGAATGAGATTGACAGGGTACATTGATTCAGATTGGGCAGGTTGTGCTCCTGATAGGAAGAGCACTTCAGGGTGTTGTTTTGGGTTGGGTTCGACAGTTGTGTCGTGGTTCAACCGGAAGCAATAGTCAATTGCATTGAGCTCAGCAGAGGCAGAGTATATGGCTGCTAGTTTGGCTAGTTGTGTCATGGTTCAACCGGAAGCAACGGTCAATTGCATTGAGCTCAGCAGAGGTAGAGTATATGGATACTAGTTTGGCTAGTTGTGAGGCCATATGGCTTCGCAATATATTGTTTGGCTTATTTGGTCAGGCGTTGAGACCTTCAGTGATTTACTGTGATAATCAGAGTTACATTAAACTCACGGAGAATCCATTTTTTCATGACATGTCAAAGCATATCAGGATCAAATATCATTTCAACAGAGACTATGTCCATAAGAGAGTTGTTAAGCTTGAGTATGTTTCCACAGATGAGCAGGTAGCGAACATTTTCATCAAAGCCTTACCACGGGGCAAGCATGTCTATTTCAGAGACAAGATGGGCATGGTGAGGAACACTTTCCTCGGTAAGAGGGAGTGTTAAAATTTGGGTACCAGAGGACAAGTGGTTCCCTAAGGTTTTGATCCTTGGCCTAGGGAAAAGTGTCCAAATGTATTTGTACTTTTCTCCTAAAGTGACTTTATAAGTGGTAAAGTCAAATCTAATTTTAAAGTGACTTTATAATTGGTAAAGTTACAATCTAATTTTAAAGTGACTTTATTAAAGTCAATGAAAAATTAGAAAGTGAAAAAGTGACTATGGAAATAAAAGGCTAAGTGGGGTGAGTTAAAAAATAGAAAGTGAGAATTAAATGCACATTTATTCTTAGCCCTTGATCTAAAGATACTTCAGTCATTCAGTCTTTCATGAGCTTGCGAGAGAAGGAGAAGGAGAGAAAGGAGAACATTTCTAAGTGTGAGAAGTTGAAGGAGGGAGAAATTTCAGCAGTTCGTACAACAGCTAGAGGTTGCACACTTTTCGAGGCAGCAAATTCGTACAACATTTATTGGCATGATTTTCAAGAGAAGTACATCACAAAAATCGAGGAGGAAGTACAATATATTGAAGGCAAAAATTTCGAGGTTGATAGGCACGATTTCTGAGGTAGAAGGCACAAATTTCGAGGAGGGAGTACAACTCTACTTTTTTGTACAGTTCGTACGACCGTACAATTAAGTTATGGGCACAATTTTCAAGTTTGTTTATTGTTGTAATTTTTTAAAGTTTTGACTATTTTTCTAATTGGCACATTTTCAGAGGTGGAGTCAAGCACATAAAATGAGATAAGTCTGTGTTTGTGGTTGCTAGAATTTGATCTGTATATCTCAGTTCTCTGTAAAAGCATTTTCCAGAAATAAATAAGAGCTCTCAAACTGGTTTTCCCCAAGAGTTGTAGGGGGTTTTTTCAGGGTCACAATGACCAAAAATCACTGTGTTATTTTCTGTGTGTGGTTTTCATTATTTTCCTGTGTTTTATTTCTGCAATTTTAGCAAGTGCAAAAATCTCCAAAATTGTGTTTTCAAAAATTTTAGTCATTTCCAGATTTTAGTATTTATATCATGTTTAGATTTAAAACTATATGCATGGAGTGATAAGGAAAACTGATAACCAGAGTGGGGGTGAAATTTCTACAAAAATTGAATCTGAAATATCACTAAGTGATCTCAACTCTGAAGTCCTAGATCTGAATCAGGAGTCTGTCAATGACGCTCTAACACAACTGTGACTGAAGTCTGGAAGCGCTGTGTAATCAACTGAAGGTGATACAAATATATTATGCCCAATAAATCTATGAGCTCCAGCTTTAACATGCTAGCCAGTGGCTCTGGGGCTCTGAGCTGCTACCACAACACCCTGTGCCCGCGGCTGAGCTTCAGAAAAACCTGATCCGACCTCAGGGCTTTGGTCGCACCCTTAACATGTTGTGCCAGTGACTTTGGCACCTTTGTTGTGGGTACAACACATCCTGCTCATGGCTCTGTTTTAGTAGGGCTGCTACTATGGCCTTACCTACCCGCAACTCTGCTTTAATAGACTCAAATCTGAAATGTGCACCAGTCTCTGACCCTGATCCACTGCGTGCCACCGTGCGGGCTCCTTCCGACGTACCTGTGCGAGCCAAGAAATTGAAAATACGACCAAAAAAGAAAATAACATGGAGAATATATCATGATCGAATGTGTGCAAATTAAATTGAGGTCGCTTCTATTTATAAGTTTGTGAATGACCGCTTGGGGCTTTGACCAGACCAACATGCAGTCAGGCCAACTCATAAAATATTAAATTAATTCATAACTTAACTTCTGCTTAATTGATTGGGGTGATCTATAGGTCAATTTTGATCCTCTCGAAAAGAGGAATCTAATTAAATTATTGTCTTAATCATCTGGGCTGTCCACTATGGAATTTGACCTTAGTTGAAAAAAATAACACTCCCTCTCAACTACGAAGAATTCCACTTTGCAATCTCTGCTTGTAGTTTTCTGCATCATGGAGTCATCATGACTCAACAAAATTTGTTGATATATGATCATCAATCAATATGCCATTTTGATATTCATGTATCATCACGTGTCGTCACTGAACATCTCTATCATGTAGTCATCATGCTATGAACCTTTCTCATTACAAATCATCAATGTAATCTTCATGGTTATTTCTGTTTATCTCTTGATTGTTTATGCTTGTATGCTGAACATTCTCGGATCTAGAAGAAAAAAATTTCACTGGAGGGGATCTTGGGCTACCATCCTTCATTCATCAGGCTGCCATTCTAGAGTCTTTTCCATCGGGCTACTACCCAAAATATCATCAACAGAGAAAATATCAACAGGGAGCACATATTGGGGAGTGCATCTCCCATAATATCATGGGGGAGATA
Source organism: Pinus albicaulis (assembly GCA_034641835.2). NCBI lineage: Eukaryota > Viridiplantae > Streptophyta > Pinopsida > Pinales > Pinaceae > Pinus > Pinus albicaulis. Next base: position 304,091,982 of record CM076569.1, read on the forward strand.
TAACTCTACCACCTCATATCTAGCAAATAGGATACCCATCCACGCAGGGGAGATCATCTCGACCCTAGTGTCACATCGGGGAGCTCACTCTCAACCTAGAATCACATAGGGTTATTTCACATCGGGGAGCTCACTCTCAACCCAGAATCACATAGGGTATCCCAACCCATCATATTGCCTATTGATATTCCCATCGATGACCTTGAATAGTCATATGGTATAACATATGCATCATAATCTAGCTTGGATGAGATACCCAACTTACAAAGAGGTAAGGATCACACACCTCCAAGCCTCCTCAACCCATTGGCTAAATGGGGAGGGCCAATCCCAACAAACCCTATGGGTATGATGCCAACTGGGGTATACTCTGGATAGAACAACCTGTGGAGGAGATACTCAACTTGTCAAAACGGATAAGGATCACACACATCCCATGGGTGAAAAATAGGGGAGAAACTTCTTCGACCTTATTGTCTAGATTTATCTCAACCCTAAGAGCCTTCTATCTCAATTCCTCTTTCTGGAAGCTCAAACAGAGAGGAGGAAGATATGGATTAGTGTCCTCGATTAACGCTGCTCTCATATGGTGTCTGCTGATTCCTGTACCTACAGAACATAAAATCAAGTGTTATGTTAGAACATACATAATCATGTAAATCACATCAAGATACCAATAAAAACAAGTGACAGATATGCATGGATACTATAATCATCCTCCCTCTCATGAAAGTCACGTGGATATTATAATCATCCTCCCTTTCACAGAGGTGTCAATCACAAGCCTCAGTTTGTCTCGAACATCTGTGCTGTCTCTAATGAATGGAGAACACATAGTCCCAACTATACATATTTGTGATTATTTGTCATCATCGTGTATTCATATCTTATCCAGATCACACTCGATCAATTCTCTAAGGAGATTCTACATCATGCCTCATAGCTATCCTAGCTAGTGGCATTGTACCCGACCAATGATAATATAGTCTCGAGGCAAGAGTGTAGTCCTATAGCCAATGCAAAGTCCTGCAACCAATGCAAAGTTATGTAACCAATGAGAATATAACCCTTGCAAAATATCTCATACCATAACCCTTTAGAAATCCATGAGATGCATCTGAAAATATTAGAAGCATATGTGCCATTAGAAGTGCAGATCAACCTATTCCATGAAAAGCGAAGTTGCATACCAAGAGAAATTGTAGAGAGAGATCGAATCATCATGTTAGTCATCAGTATTTTTCACTTGTTGGTGATGACTAGTTCTGATAGCCAAGTTTTCTAGAAACTGATCCAAAATTTGTCATATTTGCCAGCTGGGAAAACACCCATAAATTTTTTTTTGCCTTCTTACCTTTCAGTCCGCCCATGACGAGATGAAGCCCCATTATCAAACCCTATCCAGCTTCAGCCATACTATTTTTCCCATCAGCTCTAAAAGAGACAATCCAAAATCTATTCAAACAGTCTCCCCTAAGTTAGGAAGTGGCGCTTTAAGGATTTTCTCCCTTGGAAAACTATCAAAGAGCCAAAAACCTCCATTTGCTATATACCAGTCATAACAAACCTTCCTACTCTGCTAATGAAGTTGGTTACAGCCCTAGGTCGCACCACTAATACACCCTTAAGTCTCAGCAATACATAGACCATAAGTCAAGCTGATTATTAGGTGTTTTTACAGTGATTGATGGAACTTTCAAAGACAGAAACATACCAGCATCTCAGAAGACAATTTTTGGCTCCACATGAGAAGACAACTGCTTCTCAATGTGATGTTGAGCCTGAGATACAGTTACAAAGCAAAGAGTTTTTCATCAAGCTCTTGCGACCTCATTCAAAGCCTGAAAGGACAGTAAAAGGAAAAACAACACTGTTAAGGGGCTGATGATGTGACATGACTAAGAACCTCCTTCATTTATAAGCAGAGGGTTTTGAAGACCAAAGAACCTCCTTCATCTATAAGCAGAGGGTTTTTGAAAGCACCTCCTTCATCTATAAGCAGAGGGCGATGGCCAAAGTTTGACTTGAAGAGTTGCAGCTGATTGTAAGACAAATTTGTTTTTAATAAATAGTCAGATAGAAAATGAGGATCTCTACATTAAAATTATGATTCAAAGCAGAGGTATAAGAGAAGCCACTAATAGTTTGATTCATCAAAAAATTTTCATTTGATTGAGACAGAGGTTGAAAGAACATCAGACATTTTTTCAAGTGAAGGGCCTCCTTCATTCATAAGCAGAGGGCCTGGGCAGTGACTGATTTCAAGGTTTGACTGATCAGAAGATAAGTGGTAAGAATAGTAAGAGACAGTTGAAATAGAGAAATGATGTAAAAGACAAAGAGGGAAAGCAGGGGTACCATTGTAATCCAAAAAGGTTAAACTTGTCTCTTATCAAGGTTTCTTTCCAAAATAGCAGTCTGGAGCCCAAATAACACAACTTTGCTGTTGGTTAGGAGATGGGTCATAACACAGGACAATGATGATGATTGTGTTTCAAAAGGAAGTATTATGACACGTTTGACCAGGTTCTGGGACAACTTTCAAAAATAATGATGCATGCCACTGCTTCCAAAGAAGGCCTACTCCTATAGCAGAGGTCAAAGATACCTTGTTGGTATATTTTGAGCAGAGGGAAGGTTTCAGAAGAAGCGCCTTTCTTGATAGACAGAAGATGATAAAACCTAGGTGAATACAACTGAAATTTTTCACCCACAGTCAGAAGATGAGCTTAGAGGACACCTAACAGTTAAATCAGTTTCACAGTGGGCATCATTACCTCCAAAGCATCAAGAAAAAAAAATGACAGATTGGGTTTTAAAAAGGGTAAATCAACCTCCTTGCAGAATGGCAAGGGTGCTTCATAACTCATTGATGTATCGTTGAGCAAGTGTTACATGTTGAAAATGACACTAAAAGGGGTCAGCAGTGGCAAAGTTTCTCGTTTAAATAAAGCACAGTGAAAATGTAGGGTAGGATATTTGAAACTCTATATAAAGTTGTTTTACCTAAAGCAAAGTTCTCACTATGCTACTATTTCAAAAAATAAGCTTCACCTTTTTTATCAAAAAATTGGTGCAAGGGGTAGTTAAAATCTTTTCAAAAAATCTTCAAAACATGCACCAAGTGAACGTGAGAAGGGCTCGGATTTTTCGCTTTCAAGAGGATTAGGAACTGTTGTTGATCCAATTCACAAAGTCCCAAGCACAAACAAAACTCCTCTTGCTGTCTACAAGACCGGAGAAAGAAGTTGTGATTGAAGAAAAACAAAGTTTTTTGAGCTTAAGGTTGTGCGGCGCGCCTGTACAACCGCGCGGCGCGTTTGAGTGCATTTTTTGCAAAGAAATACACAGGCGCGCACGGCGCACCTATAGGTTTGGGTCATGTCGGCCTGACAAACGACCCGACTGTTGTTTGCGCGGCGCTCTCTCATGCCAACGCGCCGTGCATGTGTCCAACATTCAAAATGCCTCCAAAAGCTCGAAAACGCTGCTCCAACTCCTCGATAAGGGCTGCCATCAAATTGTAAAGGTATTCTATGATGCCTCCTTGCTATTGTAAACATTCTAAAGGGTTGTTTGCTGTGATATTCGAAGACTAAAAAAATGGTGAAAGGATGAAACTCTCGGTGTGAATCAAGGGGATGTATTAAGTGCTTTGAAGAATTTTATCACTGTGGGAGGTTAGAAGAGTGATTCATCAGTTTCGAGGAACTTAGAGCTGCCCTCCAGGCTAAGATATAACCATAACCTCTGTTAGCATTTATAGTGAAGAAAACAATCCATAGGATGGTTGATAGGGTTGTTTAAAACTCAAGTTTTGCTTTGGTTTCGGATTACTCAAGGTAAACATAGAAAAAGTGGTGGGATCCTATTGATGTTTAAAAAAAAATCCCAGTAGCTGCCCTCAAAACAATGATGAAAGTGTGGTAAAAGGCAAAAAACTGTGTTTCTCTTTTGTTCCATAAGGCATAATTAGTATATGAAGCTGTAACTCGCCATTTGGAGGTATTGTCAAAATCTGTATAAGGAGTAATGAACATAAGAGCAGTGTGTTGATTGTGAGGAGTTGTTGCTGTTGACTGCTACAAGGTTGTTCATGCACCAAAACTCAAGGAGCTTGTGACCTTACACCATCACAGTGACCCTTTGACTGTGTATCTTTTATTGACTGTGTTTTTGTTCTTGAGTTTACTTGTTTAGTGGCATACAAAGGGAAAAGCATTGTTTTGGAAAGACCGGGGATTTATGTGTTAAAGGGCATCTCACACAGCATTTGAAAACCAATTTTGCCTTGTTTAAAACAATGATTTAGAGGTGAAACAGTGTTGTGTTTGAAAGGACATTTCAAAAACCTTTTGAGGCAGTTTGAGTTTTGCAGAGAGCATCTAGAACAATATGCCTCCCAAGCAAGTTGGCAGGAGCAGCATTACAGTGATGAGAAAGTACAGGAAAAGGGGCAGCCTTATGAGACAGAACAGCAGCATAAAGATCATGAAGGGCATTCTCCAAAGCATGTGCTAGCTGCCTCTCCTAGGCAAGGGGCCATGACTTCTTCACCTAAGCTAGAATGCCAAACATCAAAGAAGAAAATCGAGAAAAGCTCAAACTGCCCAAAGAGGGCGCCCGGTGAGAAAAAAGAGAAAGACACCTCTATGCTTGGATTTTTGGCCTGATCTTCTAGACATGTTTCTAAAAAGCCTTGAGGGACTTGCTCACCAAAATTGAGCAAATTTTGACATGTTCTTGTTTTTCGACATTTTTGAGCCTAATTGCATAAAATCATGGGCGCTGCCATTTCAGTTTGGAGCATACTCAACTCTTGAGAGTGGTACCATTGGATGTATTAAATTCAAGAGCATCTACTCAGAAATTTTCGAAGCATTTGAAGTTGTTTTGGTCCCCCAGAGATACAAAAAACACTCACTTTTTCAACATTCTGCCCCGTCTATCAGCAAGGTTTATTTTCTGGTTTTTTACACACAGTCCTATTTTTGGAGGACTTCTAGGCATCAGATTGGAAAAATTTCAGTTTTTCCAGAAAGTAGAGACTCAGATATTTCCAACAAGCTATCATAAGCCTCGTTTCAACATCGGGAAGGCTGCCAAATGTTGCCGGAAAGTCAAAGGACCTTTTGCTGATGTAAATTTTGAACCTTTAAAAAATGAAATTTTCTCATGTGCGTTTAGCTATTTTTGCACATGACAAGTTATGAAAAGTCAATTTAATTCCCTTTTTTAGATATTTTATGAGATATTTTGTGCCTTGGGCTTTGCAAAGCCTCAAGGACAAGTTTAGATATTTTGATTAGGCCAATAGGATAGCAAGTTGAACCATGAGGTTTTCCTCACTTGAGCCTATATATTCCAAAGGCTTTCATTGTAAAAGGAGGCTGAACTTGATGATAGAAGAAATATATAGTCATATAAGCTTTGGAAGAAATACTTGTCTCATGCTTTTGGATTACCTCTTGGATGTTCTTGGATGATGAATAGAGGATTTTTGTTGGATTCCATGACTTGGTAGAATGGTATAGTGTCTCTTTCTTTGTTTTGTCTTCTAGTTTTCATTCATCAATACATGTTTCTTGCTTGCTATAGATCAGTAGAGAAAAAATTTGAGACATGCCCATGGAGGCACCTCAAATTTCCTGTTTCTTCATATCTTCTTTGTTTTCCTCTTCCTAAGTAACATTAAAGAATTCTTGACCGCTCTTTAATAATTTAGGATATTGTTGCTTGTTTCATTCATGGTTTTATACATGCTAAGTATGACTTACGGTATGCCCTACTTACCTATGGCTAGCTATAGTTCCATCCATGAAATTTCTCTTTGACTGATTAGATTATCATTTTGTTGAACCAAGAAGGCCTAGTTACGATCTAGCCCTTTGTCTAAGACTATGCAAATCTTGTTTTCAAAGTGCCCAATAACTTGAAGTACTATGTTTAGGCGTTCCGACATAGTAAGTTAAGTTGTTTGTCTTTCTTAAGTGTTTTCCCCAAAGTCTGAAAGCCATTTCCCAAAGTTAGAGGGTCATATACCTCTATGCATGGCTTGAATGTTTATTTCTATGCATTGATTAGCTTATAGTTATATTTTGCATGATTAATGGTTTTCCTTACCATGTTTATGTTATCTATTAAACTAGTTATGCTTGAAACTCTTTGTTGCTCACAAACTTGATGTCCATTTACTCCACTTTTCCTAAAGATCCTTTCTACGTTGAATCAAATCGGCCCTTCAACAACCTTGTATCACCATCTGATAGCTTTCTTGACCTTTTCGACCCCATAGCCCAGTTGATCTGACATCTTTTTACCTATCTCGTATCTTTGATCAGTTTCATCCCTCACAACCTAAAACCAAAACCAAAAATCATACTTCATAACTAGCCTAAAATCAAAACACAATAAGAAAACATGCAGATATCCCTTACACATATAGAGAGATCCCTCTCTGAGTCCAGGAAGGCTAGGTCCTTGGGCTCCAAAGATTGGTTTGATGTTACACTGTCATTTGGCTTGCCAATCAGCCAAATCACGGGACACTAACACATCATATCAAAGTGACTGATACGATTGGGTATTTATAGTTTTTTCAACATGTGAAAGGGTGTGTAAGGTGAGCCGACGTCCTTAATTTAGGTTGACCTAAAACTTTTTGAATTTGATTTTGGAGGGAATACATTTAAATTCAAATTTTCCATAAATATTTTTTTCATATGCTTTTAACAATTACTTAACCAAGAACCATATTTATCAATAATAATATTTTTGTCCAATTCATAATTCTTCTTTTAGATGTTTTGTTGAGGCAGTTGGGATGCTATGGGAATTTCATCCCAAAGTTGTCCAAATTTCAACAATTTTTGAGTCAATTGATCACCCGAACAAGAAAATAATTTAGTCCAAAAATTTCCAGTTAAAATTGGATTTATATCACTTACAATAATATTTTATATTTGTTAAAATTGGAAAACTTGGTCCAAACTCCATGTTGCGATTCTTAGATGAAGATACCAATATTTTTATTGGGTTCCTCTTTCAGAGAGGTGTAAGATCAATATAAAATTGATCTTAATCTGATGAGCAGAACATTTATTTTGAATTTATTTTTAATAATTTCAAATATGTGTAGGTTGGCCTTAAGGTTTTACACCCCCAGCAGGTGTGTCACACACCTGAATGACGGATATATATACAGTCAACGTTGGAGATCAGTTCACTCATCTCAACACACGTCTTCTCCTCTTCTGATTTAGTATGAGCTCCTTGGAGGAAATTTTGGTTCACACGTGGGAAGAAGGATGAATTACTGTAGCCAGGAAGAAGGACGAATTTACTGCAGCTAGGGTTTCCATGCAAGTTTGACCAGTGTTGACTTTGGTCAACGCATGGTCCAAAGATGCTGAAAATTGGTGGAGACTTCGATTTTGGGAGGTCGTACACATTGGCACAAGAACCGAGGTCAAAAGGTTGACTGAAGATCGAGATACACTGAATTTCTTGCTGATGTCACGCGTTGACTTTTTTGGATAGCGTTGACTTTTCTAGGGTTGACTTTGAGTTGACCGTGTGGCTGTTTTGAGGGTTTTTGAGACACATGTTGGGTTTGATGACCAAGGAGACTTTGCTGGTTGAAGCATCCTATTGACTGTCGTAACGCACCACCATATTTTTCTATTTCTGGTTTGTCTTCTATAGATCCACAAGTATGTTCTATCAAGCATTTTACTTGATTGTTTATGTGATTGCTGTAGTGAAAAGTAAAGTTACATCAAGCATAGAACATCTAAATAAATTTACATGGTATCAGAGCTGAGGTGAAGACAAGCCCTATTTGTAGTAATCACCGGAGAGGATAATGGGTTCCATAAACTATGGCTTCAAGGAGGATGACAAATTGACTAGGAAGGATGACTTCCATGCTTGGAAGATGATATTGGATCTCAAATTGGAAGACCAAGATGTCATGGACTATGTGCAGGGTAAAATCCAAGAACCTCCATCCACTGCTACTGTTGCTGCCAAAACAAAGTACAAGAAGGGGGAGATTAAAGAAAAGTTTATGATTAGGGAATCCATTCATAAAAGCCTGGTGGCCTACATCTCTGAGTTGGGCACATCCAAAGAGATGTATGATAAATTGATCCTCATGTTCAAGGCCAACAATGCGAATCAAGTAATATTCTTCAAGAATCAATTGAAGAATTTGAAGAAAGGCAGGGATGAGTCTATCCAATCATACTTTATGAAGCTGATTGAAATCAGGAAAAATCTGCTAGCTATTGGGGAGACAATAGTTGATCAAGAAATGGTACTCACCGCACTTGGAGGGCTCTCATCCGAATGGCATGTGTTCAACACTACCATTATAAATAATAATGTGATACCTGACTTTGACGAAGTACTGTCAAGATGCGTTCAAGAAGAATCAAGAATGAAGGAGTATGGAAATGAAGGAAATGCTGCATATGCTGCTCATTCTAGAAGGAAGAACTCTGGTGGCCCAAAGAACAAGGGAAAATCAGGGACCCAAGGAAATAAGGGCAAGTGTTTCACTTGTCATAGACCTGGTCACTATGCTAGAGAATTTCCTTTCAAGAAGGATTCTCCCGATGGTGATGATAACAACAACAACCAGAGGAATGGAAATCAAAGGAACACCAGATCCAAGGGAAAGAGGAAGGTACCCTTCGGCGGAAATGATCAACCTTTCAAAATTTCAACAAACTCCAGGTATGAGGAATCACATGTTGTTGATCAAATAAATGAATATATTATTGTATCTGCCCTCTTTGTTGCATCCCCACTCGACACTATGGATGTCTAGTTGATAGATAGTGGTGCCTCAAGGCATATCACTGGGTTCAAGGAATCACTCTCTGATATGGTTGAGAAGGATACTAATCTGGAAATTATCCTTGGAGATAATGCCACATATCCCATGAAAGGGATAGGGATTGTGACCCTCCGCTTGTCTCAAGGTCAAGTCCTCCACTTGCAGGATGTACTCTATATACCAAATTTGAAGAACCTTGTGTCTATATCGGCCATGGAAGACAAAGGTTTCAATGTGGCATTCACTGATGGAAAGGTGCTCATGTGGAAGAAGAGCTTCAAGGAAGCTATCTCAATTGGGTTTAGAGTTGATAACTCTACCAGGTTGGAGGAAGTCCGCTGGGAGCAATGACATGTGATACTATATGACAGACTGAACTATAGCACCGAAGGTTTGGACACCTTCACTACAAAGCCCTTCCCGAAGCAAGGAAGGTAGTGACAAGGATGCTTGAGTTTCCAAATAATAATGAAGGTGTATGTAAGGGTTGTGCCGAAGGAAAGCATACAAGGGGACCTTTCCCCTCTAGTGTCACAAAGACATCTGATGTCTTTCAATTGATCCATTCTGATCTATCTGGTATGCTCCCCATGACATCCTTGGGAGGATGTTCATATTATATGACGTTCATAGATGAATTCTCTCGTAAAACCTGGATATACTTCTTAAAGAAGAAGGATAAAGCTTTCATGTGGTTTCGTACATTCAAAGCCTTGGTGGAAAATATGACAGGGAAGAAGATCAATATTTTGAGAACTGATAATGGCACTGAATATGAGAGAAACGATTTCAAGGACTTTTGTAGAGAAGCTGACATTAAGAGGGAGACCACAACTATCTATACTCTCAAGCAAAATGGTGTTGTTGAATGAAATAACAGGACGATTGTGGAAGCTTCTCGTGCCATGCTATGTGACCAAGGTCTGTCGAAGTTTCTGTGGGGAGAAGCTGCAAACACTGCTGTGTACATACAAAATCGATGCCCGTATTCTGCTCTAGAATCCAAAACTCCCGAAGAGGTTTTCTCTAGTAAGAAACCTGACGTCTCACATTTTAGATTTTTTGGATGTACTGTCTACTTTCATGTGCCGAAAGAAAAGAGGAGCAAGTTGGATGCTTCTGGGAAGAAAGAAATGTTTGTTGGCTATAGAGAAACTTCGAAGGCCTATAGAGTCTATGTGCCTGATAAAAGGGAAGTGGAGATATGCCATGATGTCACCTTTGACGAAGATACTTCCCTGAGGAAAGTAATCAATATTCCGAGATCTGAGGAAGATAATGAAGCAAGGCCTGGAAATCAAGAGGAACCGAAGGATGAAACGATGCCTGATGTTGAAGGACCAATGGATCCAATTGATCCACCTCCTTCACTGGGAAAGAGACCATCATGGCTTAGGGACACTCTTGAGGATGCTAAGGGACATGCGGCCCCAAGGGGGACATTCCATGAAAGCAAGAAGCCGAGTAGATACCAAGGGTATCTAGCAGCCATGAGTACTATTGTATAATCCAAACCTGGATCCTTTGAGGAAGCCGTAAAGCATAAAGTCTGGAAGGATGCTATGCATGAAGAGTATGAGTCCATTATGAAGAATGATGTCTGGAATGTGGTTCCAAGACCAAAGGACAAAGTAGTTGTCACCTCGAAATGGCTCTACAAGATCAAGCATGGATCTGATGGAAGTGCTAAAAATTTCATGGCAAGATTCGTTGCCGGTGGCTTCTCTCAAAAGGAAGGCATAGATTATGATGACATATTTGCACCTGTGGCCCGATACACCACCATTCGATCCATTATATCCCTTGCTGCTACGCAAGGATGGAGTCTTCATCAGATGGATGTGAAGACCACATTTTTGCATGATGCGATAAAGGAAGAGGTATATGTGGAGAAACTTCTGGGGTTCAAAGTCTAGGATTAGGACACCCATGTCTGCAGGTTGAAGAAAGCCCTCTATGAGTTGAAGCAAGCACCTAGAGCTTGGTATGAGAGGATATATAGCTACTTGATGAAGCTAGGCTTCACTCGAAGTAATGCTGATCCGAACCTTTACTTCAAGGTTGTCAATGGAAAGCCTCTCATTCTGGTGTTGTATGTGGATGACCTCTTCCTGATAGGTGCTGACCATCTCATTCATTAGTGCAAGAGGGAGCTCGCTGCTGAGTTAGAGATGAAGGACCTAGGACTGATGCACTACTTCCTAGGCCTGGAGGTTTGGCAAAGACCTGGCGAGATTTTCCTTTCTCAAGGAAAATACATTATGAAGCTTCTGGAAAGATTTGGTATGGTGGACTGCAAGTTTGTGTCAACACCAATGGAGCTCAACTTCAAGAAGTTGAGTGGCAGCGCTGTTGGGCCCGTATTTTCAAATCCAACTGAGTATCGTCAACTCGTAGGGGCCTTGATGTTCTTAGTGAACACCCGTCCAAATGTATGTTTTGCAGTGAACACTTTGAGTCAACAGATGGTTTAGCCTCATCACTTTCACTGGGTTGGTGCCAGGAATCTTCTGAGATATCTTCGGGGCATGATAAGCCATGGGCTGAGATACACTTCTGGGAGGGTGACACTCCTTGGATATACTGATGCCGATTGGGCTGGCAGTGTGGTGGATCGTAAGAGCACATTGAGATGCTGCTTCAATCTTGGTTCTGCTTCGATCTCATGGATGAGCAAGAAGTAGAAGTTGGTGGCTTTGAGCACCCCAGAGGCCGAATACATTGCAGTGAGCATGGCCTGTTGTGAAGTAGTTTGGTTGTGAAAGCTCTTCAGTGAGATATTCGGACATGTGCTAGATACCACTGTGATACTCTGTGATAACCAGAATGGGATTCGCTTGTCCGAGAATCCAGCGTTCCACGATCGATCCAAGCATATTGATATTAGGGACCACTGTATCTTGGATATGGTACAGCGAGGCGTCGTAAGGCTCGATCATATAGGACTTGATGAGAAGGTCACGGATATTCTCACAAAGCCCCTGGGGAAGGTCAAGTTCCTAACCTTCCGTGAGAGTCTTGGTATCATGGAACGACCCTATGATGTGGGTCCTGTTGGAAGATGAGCTCTGGGAGCTCTAGGGGGCTTTAGGGATAGCTTCTCAGAGCTATAAGCAACCACAAGGCTAGGCTTGTCGAACCTTGTTGGTGTGTTTGGGTCCCACCGTTGTGATTTTGAGTTGGTTCACCTCTCATTATCTGTGCCCCGTATGCATCCTACCCATTGAGTTTAGGGCTCATGGGAAGTACCTCTCATTTGGCCAATGAGGTGGGAAAAGCTAGAGACTAGTAGCAAAGACTGATGGACGCATCAGAGATTACCGTACTCTCTATATAGGATGGCACAGTCCAACCACTTGATCTGGGATCAAGTATAGTGAGGTTTCGGACCTCCAACTAACTTTGAGTCAGGTAAACCAACTTTGGGTTGGTATGAGGCTCTTTGTGAGTTTGATAGAGGTTTCAGACCTCTGGGCTGAATCTGTCAGTTGGGGAATGATGTCTTTGTGACTGATCCACTTCTGTTCTGAAATAAAGAGGCCAGCAAAGCAAGTTACGGCGGGATGAGGCACAATGTTTGACTGCACAGGTGGATGGAGTTCTCCCTAGTTGAGAGGGAGTGTTAAAATTAGACAACTAGGTCCAAACTCCATGTTGAGATGCTCAGATGAAGATACCAATAATTTTATTGGGTTCCTCTTTCGGAGAGGTGTAAGATCAATATAAAATTGATCTTAATATGACGAGCAGAACATTTATTTTGAATTTATTTTTAATAATTTCAAATATGTGTAGGTCGGCCTTAAGGTTTTACACCCCCAGCAGATGTGTCACACACCTCAATGATGGATATATATACAGTCAACGTTGGAGATCATTTCACTCATCTCTACACACATCTTCTCCTCTTCTGATTTAGTACGAGCTCCTTGGAGGCAATTTCGGTTCACACATGGGAAGAAGGACAAATTACTGTAGCCAGGAAGAAGGACAACTTTACTGTAGCTAGGGTTTCCATGCAAGTTTGACCAGCGTTGAATTTGGTCAATGCATGGTCCAAAGAGGTCGAAAATTGGCGGAGACTTCGATTTTGGGAGGCCGTACACATTGGCACAAGAACCGAGGTCAAAAGGTTGACCGAAGACCGAGCTGCGTAGAATTTCTTACTGCTGTCTTGTGTTGAATTTACTGGACAACGTTGACTTTTTTGGGGTTGACTTTGAGTTGACCGTGTGGCTGTTTTGAGGGTTGTTGTGACACATGCTGGGTTGGATGACCAAGGAGACTTTGTTGGTTGAAGCATCCTATTAACCGCCATAACGTACTACCATATTTTTCTATTTCTAGTTTTTCTTCTATAGATCCACTGGTATGTTCTATCAAGCATTTACTTGATTGTTTATGTGATTTCTGTAGTGAAAAGTAAAGTTGTATCAAGCATAGAACATCTACATAAATTTACAGTATTCCATCTAGATTATGGATTGTTTCCATAAATTCTTATACCACCGCACTTGCTTTAAAAGGACGAGAAAGACAAAAAAGGGAATACTTGGTCATTCGATCTACCACTACCATAATAACACTCTTTTCTTTAGATTTGGATAAACATGTAATAAACTCCATTAAAACTTCTTCCCAATGCTGGCTTGGTATGGATAATGGTTAAATAATCCTTGGGTCTTGATTGTCTGTCCCTTATTTTGTTTGCGTACCACACATTTTTCCACAAAATTGTTCACATCTGCTTTAAGACCATCCCAATTTTTTCTTCTTCATCCTATGGCATGAATTAAAGAACCGTGAATGTCCTCCTACTTGAGAAGTGTGCATTCCAAAAGGACCTTATGTTTTATTTGATAATTCTTACATAGCGATCTTGATACCATAACAAATAAATTTTCCACATAAAATTTTCTACAACATCAGGGTCATCCTGTAGTTGTTGAATAATCTTGCACATCTTCTCATTTTGCTTCATTTCTATCCTTTCTTCTTCCACCTAGTAATATTGTGGAATAGAAATAGTACATAGTAAACCATTTGTGTCTTCCTCTCTTCTTGAGAGTGCATCTACCATAATATATATATATATATATATATATATAAATATATATATATATATATATATTTATATTTAGTTTTTTATTTTTTATTTTTTTATTTTTGTAGATAATTTCAAAGTCATAAACCAACATATTTGTGACTCATTTTTGTTTCTCGTCTAAAAATAGTCTTTTCTCCAAGTACTTTAGACTATCATGATCTATTTTTACTTTGACATGTCTTCCTATTAGGTATGGATTCCATTTCTTAAGTGCATGCAATATGGCCAACATTTATTTTTCATAGATGGGTTTGAGTAAGTTTATTCCTTTAAGTTTACTACTTTCAAAGGAAAGGGGCCTTGCTTCTTGCATCAAAACTACATCAATGCCATGTCTTGAGACATCCCACTCCATAATGAAGGTTTGTGTGAAGTCAAGTGTTGCAAAGTTGGTATTGTACACATAGCCTCTTTAAGTTTTTCAAAAGCTTTGATTTCTTCTTTAGTCCAAAAAAATGCTTCATTCTTCAATAATTTTGTTAAAGGTGATGCTAATTTACCATAATTTTTGAAAAAAATGTGGTACTATCCTTCTAATCCTAAGAATCCTTTAAGTTTCTTCAAATTGTTAGGGATTGTACATTACATCATAAATTTGATTTTATTAGGATCCGCCTTGACACCCTCATGTAATACAATATGAATTAAATATTCCACTTCTTGAACCCTAAAGGCACACTTGGAGGGATTTACATATAATTATGTTTCTTCCAATAATGTTAATACCATGTCAACATGTTGTACACACTCTTTCCAAGATTTGTTGCAGATTAGCATGTCATGAAAAAATACCAACACAAAATTTCTAAGGGTGGGTTTGAAAATATAATTCATCAAAAGTTTGAAATGTCAAAGGTGCATTTGTAAGTCCAGTAGTATACCCAAAAACTCGTAAGGACCTTCATGTGTTCTAAAGTATTTTTTGTCAATGTCTTCTTTCCTCATTTTTATTTGATGATATCCATAATGGAGATCCAAATTAGTAAAGAAAATTGCTCCATACAATTCGTAGTATAATTCATCAAGGGTAGGAATAAGAAACTTATATTTGATTATCATTTTGTTGATTTTTATGTAAATTGAACACATATGTTGTGAACCATCCTTTTTTATAATCAACACCACTAGTGAAGAGAAAGTGCTATGGAGAGGTTGAAGGATGGAAACCTCTAACATTTTCTGAACCATGTTCTCAATCTCACTCTTTTGTGCATGTGGATGCCTATAATTCCTGATGTTAGGTGGTACACTTCCAAGTTGTAAATGAATATCAAGGCCATGATATCGGATAGGCTGAATACCCTTAGGAATCTCTCCAAATACCCTAGAATTATTGTTAATTACTTTTTGGAGATCCACTGGAGCAGAGGATATAGATGTTTGAATATCTAATGAACACAATTGTGCAAGCACACCTTCATGTCCCATTTTTAGCAATTTTGTCATGATATTAGAGCTTACACACTTTGTTGGTTTCCCTTGGATACATATAAGATCAATTTCCTTTCCTTGTGATAATTTTTTTTTTTGAAAATATATTGAAAATTAAGGGCCACTGTTGCCAATGATTATAACCCTCGAGCCCTTAATACAACATTAACGCCACCGATTTGGTTTACAATCATGGGACTAACCAACAAATACTCTCCCATATTTAGCTTAATATTATGACCCTTCCATAAAAAATTTATAGTACCTGCATTTGCAATCATTACATGATTTTTTGGTGCTAAATATACAAGGAAAACAATAAGTTTTTCGAATTTGAAATTGAAAAAGTTATGGTATCTACCTAAATAAATCAATATAGTTACATTTTTATTTTTGATATATCCTTCTATCTTGAGGATTTGTGGACTACTAATGCTAAATAATGCATGCCAAACAATTGTTAGAGTAGTCTCTTCTATTTCTAGTTCTTACTAGCCTAGATCCATCTTAACTCCGGATCTATCAAGCGCCGAGAAGGATCAAATCTCTCGAGGTGAAAACCTCTTTTTTGAGTGCAAAACTTGAGGAAAGGTTTGCACCTCGAGAGATTTGATCCCTCTCGGTGCTTGATAGATACAGAGTTAAGATGGATTTAGGCTGGTTTTAGTCGTGTGCGATCATACAAAATTTGTTGAACATCTAATTATTTTGATCATTTTAAATATGCTAAAAATGTCTAATATTAATGATGAATGATGAGACAGTTAATAACTTGAATGATGAAAAATGGTGAAAAAAATATTTTAACTGCAAAGTGACAATGTAACAATGTTGATTGATAAAAAATGTGAGTAATAAGAATGAAGTCAATTACAAACAATCTTCATTGCGATCTATTTTATTTTATTGTTCTTATTGTCACACATTCAGTTATTCTCTATTACCATGTTTGAATGAAAATTTATTAACAATGTTGAATGATGGAAAATGGGAATAATAAGGATGTAGCCAATTACAAATGGTTTATAGTTTCAATAAGAAGACATTTCAGGGAAGTGAAGATTTTATTTAGGATGAAAATTCAAGTTTTGTATTTATGGTTGAATTATTGCAACACATAAGTCAATTCATGTCATGAATAATGTTTATGTGCTCATACTATGAGTGTGTGTGTATGTTTTGGGGGTGAGATAGAGATATAGATGTGGGGGGGGGGGGAGGGGTGGGTGGGGGGGTAGAGGGGAGAAGAGAGATGAAAAGACAGGGTGGGGAGGAAGAGATATAGATATAGAGAGAAAAGTGTTAGAGAGAGAGAGAGAGAGAGAGAGAGAGATATGGAGAGAGAGTGTGTATGTTTAGGGGGCGAGATAGAGAGGTAAAGAAGGAGAGTCAATGGGAGATAGAGATATATATGGAGGGGGAAAAGATGTGCTTACACTGAAATCAATGCGCACTATTAATCTAATTACTTTGAAATTAATGTACATCATACATCTAGTTGCATTAAATCAGAAAACAACATATACACTGAAATCAATGCATATATTGCAAAAAATCAAATAGGATTAGAAATCAACTTCTACACTAAAATCAATGCATCTTGTGCAAACAATCAAATAGGATTAGAAAGAAAAATCTACACTAAATTAAATGCATATATTGCAAGCAATCAAATAGGATTAGAAATCAATATCTACATTGAAACCAATGCACAGAGGGGAGAAGAGAGATGCAAATATAGGGTGGGGTGGAAGAGATATAGATATGGAGAGAGAAGGAGAAGAGAGAGAGAGGGAGTAGAAAAGGGAGGGAGATAGATATATATGGAGAGAGTGTGTGTATGTTTGGGGGTGAGATGGAGAGATATTGAAGGAGAGACAATGGGAGATACAGATATATATGGAGAGGGAAGAGATGTGCTTAAACTAAAATCAATGCACAATATTAATATAATTACTTTGAAATTAATGTACATCATACATCTAGTTGCATCAAATCATAAATGAACATCTACACTGAAATCAATGCATCTAGTGCAAACAATCAAATAGGATTAGAAAGAAAAATTTACACTAAATTCAATGCATCTATTGCAAGCAATCAAATAGGATTAGAAATCAATATCTACACTAAAACCAATGGATCCAGTGCAAGCAATCAAATAGGAGTAGAAATCAACATTTGCACTGGAATCAATGCATCTAGTGTATGGTATTAAATAGGATTAGAAATCAACATCTACATTGAAATCAATGCGTCTAGTGCAAGTGATCAACTACGATTTGAAATCAATATCTACACTAAAACCAATGCATCTAGTGCAAACAATAAAATAGGAGTAAAAATCAACATCCAACTAAAATAAATGCATCTAGTGTAAGGTATTAAATAGGATTAAAAATCGAAATCTACATTGAAATCAATTCATCTAGTGAAAGTGATCAAATTGGATTAGAAATCAACTACTGCACTCAAATAAATACATCTATTTTAGTGAAAAACCAAAATATTCATGACTTTCTAGATCTAACTTTTGTGTCTATATGTGTATTTGTGTCCATCTTCCATTCTGTGTCTATCTCCCTCCCTCTCTCCTTCTCTCTCTCCCCCTCCCTCTCTCCCTTGTCTCTCTCTCACCACCTCTCCCTCCCTTTCTCTATCTTTATCGTCTTCCCTCTCCCCCCTGTCATCTATATCTATACCTCCCTCCATCTCTCCTTATTTTTCTCTCTATACTATCCCCTGAAACACATGGCATGATCTATCTCTCTATCTGTCTCTCTCTTACTCTCTCTCTTTCTCATTTTCTTTGTCTCTCTCTTCTTCCCTCTTTCCCCTAACTCCATATCTCTATCTCCCTCTGTCTCTCCTTCCTTATCTCTCTATATCATTCTGTATACATTATCTCTCCATATATCTATCTATCTATCTATCTCTCCCTCTTCCTGTCCCTCTCTATCTCTTCCCCTTCTCCCTCTCTCTCTCTCTCTCTCTCTCTCTCTCTCTCAGCCCCCCAAACATACACACTATCTCTCCATATCTATCTATATATTTATCTCTCTCTCTCCCTCCCTCCCTATTCCTCTCCATCTCTCTCCTTCCCTCTTCCTCTCCCACTCTCCCTCTCCCTCTCTCTCTCTTTGTCTCTCTTCCTATACTCTCTCCTTGTCTCTCTTCCTATACTCTCTCCATATCTATCTCTCTTCCCCCATCCCTCTATTTTCCTATCACTTCTTCCCTCTCTCTCCCCTCCATCTATATATCTATCTCCCATTGTCTCTCTTTATCACCCCAAAAAATTACACACTCTCTCTCCATATCTGTCCCTCTCTCTCTCTCTCTCTCTCTTCCCCTTCTCCCTTGTCACTCCCTCTCCCTCTCCACCTTTCTCTCTCTGTCTTTCTTCCCCTTCCAACTATATCTCTCTTCCCCTCTCTCTCTCCTCTCAATTCCTCTCTCTCACTTTCTCACCCACCTCCCTCTATCTCTCCCTCCCATCACACACCAATGATAGAATATAATGTTCATATTTTTCCACGATTTAGATTGAGAGATATACTTATTTTTTTATTATTATTATAAATATATCCATTAAAAATATATTGAGCCTACATTAAAAAGTTTACAAAATTTCTTACATTACATCTACACATTAATATGAATATTAGATAATAATATTAATTTGGCCCATGGTATTTTTGCCATAGGCTTCACCTAAATAAAACATCCTTTTTGGGTGTTCTTAAATATAAAGTCGATTATGGAGTAAATATAAAAAGAGGGTTTATTTATTTATCATACCAAAACATCCTTTTTGGGTGTTCTTAAATATAAAGTCAATTGTGTAGTAAATATAAAAAGGGGGTTTATTTATTTATCATACCTCTTGTTTGTTTATATTTTTATTTATTTACCATACCTATTTATTCTTCATTAATATTTATTTATTTAAATATGGTATTTGATCCATGGTATTTAGCCCATGGTATTAATAATAAATTGTTTCATGGTATTTGGCCCATAGGCTTCAGCGATATAAAAAGAGGGTTTATTTATATTTATATTTATTTACCATACCTTTCGTAAATATAACTTTGGGTTAAAAGGTAGGGATAATTATTACAAATATATTGATTACAATTAAGCGGATATTACAAATGTTTACAAATTTTCTTACATTACATCTACCGCATTTATGCCCCTTATTGTATGTTATCACTCGTTTTAAACTTGCAAAAATTTTGGGTGTTTTGGAAAAAAATGGTGAAATTTTGTTTCTTTTTATAGAGCTATTTATGCCCTCATGTTTGTTTTTTAAGTTTTTTAGTTTTAGTTTTTTTAGTTTTTTCGTTTATTATTATTATTTTCTTTTAAAGAGCTATTTATGCCTTCATTATTTTTTATTTTTTTATTTGTTTGAAAAAATCATTGGTTTTAACCCAAATCTCCAAGTCAGCTTTTCCAACTCATTTATTATTTTTTTTCTAACTTTTCCAACTCATTTTAGAGTCAACTTTTCCAACTCATTTTTAGAAAATATTTTCTTACTTTTCCAACTCATTTTTAGAAAAATGTTTTCCAACTCATTTAATTTTTTTTTTTCTAACTTTACCATACATTACATCTACACATTACATCTACACATGTGCCCTATATATTTTTATTAGGTTTAAAAATATAAAAATAGGTTTTATTTATTTACCATACCTCTGGTTTATTTTTATTTTTATTTATTTACCATACCTTTCGTAAATATAACTTTGGGTTAAAAGGTAGGGATAACTATTACAAATATATTGATTACAATTAAGACGGATATTACAAAATGTTTACAAATTTTCTTACATTACATCGACCGCATTTATGCCCCTTATTGTATGTTATCACTCGTTTTAAACTGGCAAAAATTTTGGGTGTTTTGGAAAAAAATGTTGAAATTTTGTTTCTTTTTATAGAGCTATTTATGCCCTCATGTTTGTTTTTTAAGTTTTTTTTTTTAAGTTTTTAAGTTTTTAAGTTTTTGTTTTTTTAGTTTTTTCATTTATTATTATTATTTTCTTTTAAAGAGCTATTTATGCCTTCGTTATTTTTTATTTTTTTCTTTGTTTGAAAAAATCATTGGTTTTAACCTAAATCTCCAAGTCAACTTTTCCAACTCATTTATTATTTTTTTTCTAACTTTTCCAACTCATTTTAGAGTCAACTTTTCCAACTCATTTTTAGAAAATATTTTCTTACTTTTCCAACTCATTTTTAGAAAAATATTTTCCAACTCATTTAAAATTTTTTTTTTCTAACTTTTCCAACTCATTTTTAGAAAAATCATTGTTTTTAACCCCAATCTCCAAGTCAAATTTCCCAACTCACAAGCCAAATTATTTTTGTAACTTTTCAAAGTCATTTTTTTGTAATTTTTCCAACTCATTTATTTTTTTTTGTAACTTTTGCTAGTCAAATGTTGCAAAGTTGGTGTTGTACACATAGCCTCTTTAAGTTTTTCAAAATCTTTGATTGCTTCTTTAGTCCAAAAAAATTGCTTCCTTCTTCAATAATTTTGTTAAAGGTGATGCTATTTGACCATAATTTTTGAAAAAAATGTGGTAATATCCTACTAATCCTAAGAATCCTTTGAGTTTTCTCAAATCGTTGGGGATTGTACATTACCTCATAGCTTTGATTTTATTAGGATCCACCTTGACACCCTCATGTAATACAATATAAATTAAATATTCCACTTCTTGAACCCTAAAGGCACACTTGGAAGGCTTTACACATAATGATTTTTCTTCCAATAATTTTAATACCATGTCAACTTGTTGTACACACTCTTTCCAAGATTTGTTGCAGATTAGCATGTCATGAAAAAATACCAACACAAAATTTCCAAGGGTGGGTTTGAAAATATAATTCATCAAGCTTTGAAATGTCAAAGGTGCATTTGTAAGTCCAGTAGTATACCCAAAAACTTGTAAGGACCTTCATGTGTTCTAAAGTATTTTTTGTCAATGTCTTCTTTCCTCATTTTGATTTGATGATATCCATAATGGAGATCCAACTTAGTAAAGAAAATTGCTCCATGCAATTGATATTATAATTCATCAAGTGTAGGAATAAGAAAATTATATTTGATTATCATTTTGTTGAGTTTTATGTAAATTGGACACATATGTTGTGAACCATCCTTTTTCATAATCAAAACCACTAGTGAAGAGAAAGTGCTATGGAGAGGTTGAAGGATGGAAACCTCTAACATTTTCTAAACCATGTTCTCAATCTCACTCTTTTGTGCATGTGGATACCTATAATGCCCGATGTTGGGTGGTACACTTCCAAGTTGTAAATGAATAGCAAGGGCATGATATCAGATAGGCGGAATACCCTTAGGAATCTCTCCAAATACCTTAGAATTATTGTTAATAAATTTTTGGAGATCCAATGGAGCAGAGGATATAGATGTTTGAATATCTAATGAACACAATTGTGAAGTACACCTTCGTGTCCCATTTTTAGCAATTTTGTCATGATATTAGAGCTTACACACTTTGTTGGTTTCCCTTGGATACAATAAGATCAGTTTCCTTTCCTTCTGAGATTTTTTTTTGAAAATATATTGAAAATTAAGGGCCACTATTGCCAATGATTATAACCATCGAGCCCTTAATACAACATTAACACCACCGATTTGGTTTGCAATCATGGGACTAACCAACAAATACTCTCCCATATTTAGCTTAATATTATGGCCCTTCCATAAACAATTTATGGTACCTCCATTTGCAATCATTACATGATTTTTTGGTGCTAAATATACGGAGAAAACAATAAGTTTTTCGAATTTGAAATTGACAAAGTTATGGTATCTACCTAAATCAATCAATATAGTTACCTTTTTCTTTTTGATATATCCTTCTATCTTGAGGATTTGTGGACTACTGATGCTAACTAATGCATGCCAAACAATTGTTAGAGTGGTCTCTTCTATTGCTAGTTCTTAGAATGGTTCCACATCTTGATCGTTTTCATCTTCAGAGTCTATGTAGAATAATTTCCTGTCACCGCATTTATGCCCCTTATTGTATGTTATCACTGGTTTTAAACTCGCAAAAATTTTGGGTGTTTTGGAAAAAAATGGTGAAATTTTTTTTTTTTTTTTTATAGAGCTATTTATGCCCTCATGTTATATAGGTTTTAGTTATTTTTTTTTCTTTTAAAGAGCTATTTATGCCTTCGTTATTTTTAGAATTTTTTTTTTTTTTTTTTTAAATCATTGGTTTTAACCCCAATCTCCAACTCAACTTTTCCAACTCATTTTTTTTCTAACTTTTCCAACTCATTTTAGAAAATCTCCTAGTCAACTTTTCCAACTCATTTTTAGAAAAAAATTTGTAACCTTTCCAACTCATTTTTAGAAAATTTTTGAACTCATTTAATTTTTTTTTTTCTAACTTTCCAACTCATTTTTAGAAATTTTTTTCTAACTTTTCGAACTCATTTTTATAAAAATCATGGTTTTAACCCCAATCTCCAAGTCAACTTTTCCAACTCATAAGCCAATTTTTTTGTAACTTTTCAAAGTCATTTTTTTGTAATTTTTCCAACTCATTTAATTTTTTTGTAACTTTTCCTAGTCAAATGTTGCAAAGTTGGTGTTGTACACATAGCCTCTTTAAGTTTTTCAAAATCTTTGATTCCTTCTTTAGTCCAAAAAAATGCTTCCTTCTTCAATAATTTTGTTAAAGGTGATGTTATTTGACCATAATTTTTGAAAAAAATGTGGTAATATCCTACTAATCCTAAGAATCCTTTGAGTTTCTTCAAATCGTTGGGGATTGTACATTACCTCATAGCTTTGATTTTATTAGGATCCACCTTGACACCCTCATGTAATACAATATGAATTAAATATTCCACTTCTTGAACCCTAAAGGCACACTTGGAAGGCTTTACACATAATGATTTTTCTTCCAATAATTTTAATACCATGTCAACATGTTGTACACACTCTTTCCAAGATTTGTTGCAGATTAGCATGTCATGAAAAAATACCAACACAAAATTTCCAAGGGTGGGTTTGAAAATATAATTCATCAAGCTTTGAAACGTCAAAGGTGCATTTGTAAGTCCATTAGTGTACCCACAAAATTTCCAAGGGTGGTTTTGAAAATATAATTCATCAAGCTTTGAAATGTCAGAGGTGCATTTGTAAGTCCAGTAGTATACCCAAAAACTCGTAAGAACCTTCATGTGTTCTAAAGTATTTTTTTTCAATGTCTTCTTTCCTCATTTTGATTTGATGATATCCATAATGGAGATCCAACTTAGTAAACAAAATTGCTCCATGCAATTCATATTATAATTCATCAAGGGTAGGAATAAGAAACTTATATTTGATTATCATTTTGTTGAGTTTTATGTAAATTGGACATATATGTTGTGAACCATCCTTTTTTATAATCAACACCACTAGTGAAGAGAAAGTGCTATGTAGAGGTTGAAGGATGGAAACCTATAACATTTTCTGAACCATGTTCTCAAACTCACTCTTTTGTGCATGTGGATACCTAAAATGCGTAATGTTAGGTGGTACACTTCCACTTTGTAAATGAATAGCAAGGCGATGATATCAGACAGGTGGAATACCCTTAGGAATCTCTCCAAATAACTTAGAATTATTGTTAATAACTTTTTGGAGATCCACTAGAGCATAGGATATAGATGTTTGAATATCTAATGAACACAATTGTGCAAGTACACCTTTGTGTCCCATTTTTAGCAATTTTTTCATGATATTAGAGCTTACACACTTTGTTGGTTTCCCTTGGATACATATAAAATCAATTTCCTTTCCTTTTGAGAAATTTTTTTTTTTTAAAATATATTGAAAATTAAAGGCCACTGTTGCCAATGATTATAACCATCGAGCCCTTAATACAACATTAACACCACCGATTTGGTTTGCAATCATGGGACTAACCAAAAAATACTCTCCCATATTTAGCTTAATATTATGGCCTTTCCATAAACAATTTATGGTACCTCCATTTGCAATCATTACATGATTTTTTGGTGCTAAATATACAAAGAAAACAATAAGTTTTTCGAATTTGAAATTGACAAATTTATGATATCTACCTAAATCAATCAATATAGTTACCTTTTTCTTTTTGATATATCCTTCTATCTTGAGGATTTGTGGACTACTGATGCTAACTAATGCATGCCAAACAATTGTTAGAGTAGTCTCTTCTATTCCTAGTTCTTATAATGGTTCCACATCTTGATCTTTTTCATCTTCAGAGTCTATGTAGAATAATTTCCTCTCACCAATTTTATGCCCCTTAATGTATGTTATCACTGGTTTTAAACTCGCAAAAAATTTGGGTGTTTTGGAAAAAATGGTGAGATTTTGTTTCTTTTTATAGAGCTATTTATGCCCTCATGTTATATAGGTTTTAGTTTTTTTTTTTCTTTTAAAGAGCTATTTATGCCTTAGTTATTTTTAGATTTTTTTTTTTTTTTTTTGAAAAAATCATTGGTTTTAACCCCAATCTCCAAGTCAACTTTTCCAGCTCATTTTAGAAAATCTCCAAGTCAACTTTTCCAATTCACAAGCCAATTTTTTTGTAACTTTTCAAAGTCATTTTAAAATTTTTTTCCAACTCATTTTTTTTTAAACTTTTCCAAGTCTTTTTGTTTTTTTTGTTGTTGTTGTAACTTTTACAACTCATTTAACCTCATTCTCCAAATCAAATGATTGCTTTTAACCCCAATCTCCAAGTCAACTTTTCCAACTCACAAGGCAAATTTTTTCTTTTCAAAGTCCAATCTCCAAGTCAACTTTTCTAACTCACACGCCAAATTTTATCAAATGCTTGTTTTTAACCCCAATCTCCAAGTCAACTTTTTGTAACTTTTCAAAGTCCAATCTCCAAGTCAACTTTTCCAACTCACTAGCCAAGTCAAGTTTTCCAACTCCCAAGCCAAACTTTTTTGTAACTTTTCAAAGTCCAATCTCTAAGTCAACTTTTCCAACTCATTTAAGCCCATTTAAAGTCCAATCTCCAAGTCAACTTTTCCAACTCACCAGCCAATTTCTCTTTTTAAGTTTTCAAAGTCATTTTTTTGTAATTTTTCCAACTCATTTATTAATTTTTTTGAATGTCCTTTTTTTAAAAAAATTTTCCAACTCATTTATTAATTTTTTGAAAAACTTTTCAAAGTCATTTTTTAAAAATTTTCCAACTCATTTTTTTTTTTAAAATAAATTTTCCAACTCATTTAACCCTTTTTTTTAAAAACTTTTCCAACTCATTTAACTCTTTTTTTTTTTTTTACTTTTCCACCTCATTTAACCCATTCTGTTACTTTTCCAACTCATTTAACCCCATTCTCCAAATGGAATGATTGTTTTTAACCCCAATCTGTAACTTTTCCAAGTCACAATCCAAGCTCCATAGTCCACTAATCGACAACCAAATCCCACCGAAGTTATTGCCCATAGAAGGAACCAATTGCCCATAGAAGGAACCAATGAGCAAACACAATGGACCATAAGGTGTTTGCGTAGTGCACTGATAATGTTTACAAATAGTGATGTACATAAAATATCAGAAAGTGTTCCGAGTTTAACGACGTGGACCATTCCCACCGCAATAAAATAAAACAAACGCCCAATTGAAATTACGCTGGTCAAGCATGCTCTAACGCTCTTCAACGCGGTCATGGAAAAACATCCTTGTTTATATGGGATAAAAACGAGAACATAACCTTTCGCATAAATTACTTCGAATACTTTTTCGAATACCAAAAACGATTCAATCTTCATCTGCAAACGCTGGCCATAGACACATGAATGGTTCTTGCAAATATAATGAAGCTATGTGTAATTTATCCTCCATGTTTTCAATAGCAGAAGTAGAGAGATTCGTCAAGGAGGTAGGGGAAGCCCTGTGTTGGATTTCACACCATAATAAAGACAATGGTCAAAAAATGATGCGCAATAGGATGGAGTGAATCATTCAAATTTGTATGAGTAGCAGCTTTAATGTTTTGTCTGGTTTTGGTGTTGCTTAGAAAGTCACGATATAAGAAAGAAATTAAGCAGTAAAGAAAAACTAGTGCCAGAATGTGCTTCCACCGAAATATATTCAGAATTGCTTGTCAATGCAAAGTGCATATCTCAAGTGATGAAATTCAGTTTGCTTAGTCTTCTAATATACCACTCATTTTCTTTATTCCTAGATGCTGCATCAAGCTGGAAAGATTTGTTTTTCTTTGGATGACTGTCGACTAGAGGAGCTTCATTTGTCAGGTTATCACATTAGGGCTGGCATATACACTATTCGAGCACATAGAAGGGTTGTTACTGAGAGAGACTTTCTTGAAGTTGTGAATAAAGTCATTAAAGGAGATCAAAAGTTTAGTGTGACACCCAATTACATGGTTTACAACTAAAATTTTTCTCCAATATTTGATGGTGGAGCACGGCCATTCAACGTCCTTACCATCTATATTTAATCTGTTGTTATGGGATTAGATTTCCATGGTGCTGGAGATTTCGTGGAAGCAATAAAATGACATTTGCAATTGAAGAAGGTCGTTCTTACTGAATAATCATTTTTGCGTGGCCTTTGATACACATATGGCATATAATATATGCTTGTTTGCAAGCGATGCTTACATAAAGCTTATTACTGCAGCAGTGGCGACCTCACGACTCCATTGGTTGCAGTTTGAATATGCAAAACTTGGTGATAGTTCTGTGGTTAGTGCTAGTTCTTCATGTGAGAATATTTAATAAATTTTATTGCAAGTCAATAAGAGTCCAAGATTATACTCCTTGTAAGTGCTAAACAAATCGACAACCTACAACATCTATACACCAGATCTAACGATATCCGATGATTCATGGGTTTACGAAATTTAAAGGTAGCAGAGTGTCCGGAAGTGGTTTGGCCATTCCATCCATCTGCAGATCGACGGCCAACGTTCATCCCGACAGTTACCCCCCTCTATTTCCAGAAGCTGCCAGAGGACCATCACGAGGTAGTTTCCACTCAACCATTCTAGTTTTAAGGTGTGTGCATAACTACAACCACAGGCCCATGTCCATAATTCATATTTACATTTTATTAATGCATTGCGGGCCTAATTAAAAGTACAAAATATATTGGAGTGCCTTGTAAAGTTTTATAAAGTGGCGATCTCTATTTTAACGGGCTTCTTAAAATATGAGTTATTAACTCATATTATTTGTATTTCCATCTTTTAAAAAATGGATTAAAAAGAAATAATTTTTGTAATCGAATCAATTTTCAAAACTAATTGACAAATTTTCTAGAGGAAAAAAATAAATTGTTTCACTACAATGTAAAAAGTGTAGAAATTATACAATATGTATGTATATTTTGGATTCACTCGATTTAACAATGTACTAAAGTTAAATATTGAATCGCTTCTGCGATTTTTTTGTGGAATTAAAAATACAATCGCTAATCACACTAATATGAAGAAAGATCAATCACACACAACACAAATAATTTTCTGGGGAAACCTTGCAGCTAAAAACCCCACTATTTTCTATTGTATATTAAGTATGGATCATGAAACAATTACATACAAAACTCTTCTCACAAGAGCCCTCTAGTACTCAGCTGATTTTCTCAAACTGTCATATGCAAAACTGACCAACACATAGCCAATTCTCAGCCTCCAGACAGACTGCCTTGCTTGTGTAATCCCTTATGGTAAAGATCCCTAAAAGATAGGAATTCTTGCCTGCCTTCACTGCACAAGTATCATGGGCACTCTAATGGGTGTTTGCCTGCATGTGTGCAAGCCAATAATACTACAACTGATAGTCAACTGCCCTTTCACCTAGAACTCAACGGGGCTCCACTAGATCTGACATGCATGCAACTAATAATAGTAAATCCTCAGTTTCATGTGAGATCACTGGTTGTGAATTAATTAATATTTAATTCACTGAATCTCTCACTAGTGTATCTTCAGTTACAACTAGCACAAGTGAGTTTAACTCACTTAATTGAGTTAAACTATTTACAACTTGTACCAACTCATGCACCACTGCACTTCAAACTCTGTTACAACTAGAATTACTCTACATACCTCACCAACAACCTCTAACTCAAAATCCATTAGTTAACTGAATTTATCACTTTCAGTTAACTCATTCAAGTCCACATTGAGAATAGGTTACAGTTTAATGTCCATCTTAATTAAAGGATAATCAAAATAGACATGCACCCAAAAATAGTATTGTGGGCCCCACCCTAGTCTGGGTGCTTAATGCACTAGGCGTGGGTGTTGAATCTTCTTATTGAATCTCAACACTCCCTCTCAACAAGAAAGGGATTATCCTTCACCCCGATCTTGTCTCTATGGTATTTGAATTTGCTCCCGGTGAGTGCATTCGTCAGAATATCTGCATCCTGATCTTCCGTGGGAATGTACTGAAGCAACATGATCCTTCTCTGCACACAATCTTTGAGATGATGGCACTGGATATCTATATGCTTGGACCTATCATGAAACACAAGATTAGTCGAGAGTTTAATGCAACTCTCATTATCACAATGAATCACTATCGGATCCATCTGATAACCAAAAAAACCAACCAAGATATTTCTCATCCAGATAGCCTCATATGCATCTTGACCTGCTACCATGTATTCCGCTTCCGATGAACTGAGTGCCACAGATCGTTGCTTCCTGTAGTACTAGGAAACTGCTATCGATCCAATGCTAAAGATCCCCCCTGATGTGCTCTTTTTGTCCGATGGACTGCAAGCCCAATTTGCATCCGTGAAGCCATGCAGCTTCACTCCATCCATCCGTCTGTACCATAGACCATACTCTGATGTGCCCCTCAGGTATCTCAGGACATGCTTCCCCGCCTTCCAAAAGAGCTTGGTAGGCTTAACCATAGCTTGACTCAGCTGGTTAACTATGTAGCAAATGTCCGGTTTCGTGTTCACTAGATACATTACCGAACCAACTAATTATTGTTAGATAGTAGTATCCACTACCTCTCTAGAAGTAGCATCCTCTTTCCTCCAATTTCCTGGAAGAGGAGTATCCATGGGTTTGCAACTCTCCATGTTAAACTTACCCAGTATCTCCTTTGCATACTTGCCTTGAGACACAAAAATTTCACCATCCCGCTGCTATATTTCCAATCCAAGGAAATAATGAAGGAGTCCCATGTCCTTCATTTCGAACTCCCTTGAAAGATCCTCCTTGCATGAGTGTATCAGCTGCTCATCACTAGTAAAAATTAGATCATCAACATAAGGAAAAATGATCAATAGCTTACCCTCAACCACAATCCGGTACAGGTTTGCATCTGCTTCACTTTTGGTAAAGCCTAGTCCGGTGAAATAGTTGTCTATTCGAGTGTACCAAGCAAGGGGTGCTTGCTTCAGCCCATACATTGCTCTTTTGATTCTGCACACATGCGATTCACTGTTGAATATTTCGAAACCTTCAGGCTGCTCTATGTACACCTCTTTCTCAATGATCCCATTGAGAAACACAATTTTCACATCCATCTGATGAATGCGCTAGCCCATTTGCGCTGAGAGTGCAAGGATGGATCTTATGGAAGAGTACCTTGCAACAGGTGCAAAAGTCTCATCATAATCTATCCCCTCAATCTTTGAGAAACCCCGAGCCACAAATCTGGCTTTGTATTTCTCCACACTCCCATCAGCTGCTTGCTTTACCTTGTAGATCCATCTCGATCCAACCATTGATTTGTCGACTGATCTTGGGACTATCTCCCATGCACCGTTCTTAACAAAGGAGTCATACTCCACCATTGCATCAACCAAAGTTGGCTATTGCACTGCTTCCTGAAAGGAAGATGGTTCAATCATAATACATTTTCTCATAAGAGCCATGTATCCAGTAAATCAATCAGGAGACTATCTTTGTCTGCGCTGTGAAGTAGGGGCTCCTACATTCTATGGAGCATCAAGTCTCAACCTATCAGCTTCCGTGGTGTTCCTTCTGCCATTTCTGATGGATGGCTCTACATGAGTGTTTTCCTCCACTCCATGAACCTCCTCATGCGGCTGATCCACATCTTGAGACTCATCCTTGGGAACCAACAGTTCCTCCTCTGCATGCATGTCCAGCTCCCTCTCAAGGGACAACTGCATGCCTTTCTCCTCATCAAATTTTATATCCCGTCGCACAACAGTCATTCTTCTGTTTGGAAAATATACACGATAATTATGGGGTGTCTCAATATACCCCACAAAAATCCCAACCTCAACTGTTGGTTCCAACTTCTTCCTGGTGTCCTTGGTCACATGCACATAAACAGATGAGCTAAAAATATTAAAGTGTGAAACATCAAGTTTCTTACTAGTGAAAGCCTCTTCAGGTGTACTCATGCCAAGTACTCTATGAGGACAACAATTTTGCACATGTATCGCTGTATTGCATGCTTCCACCCACATATTCATTGGTAGGCATTGATCATGCAACATTTCTCGTGGTGCACCCACAATAGTTCTGTTCTTCCTCTCCGTGATCCCATTATGTTGTGGGTTATGAGGTGCCATGAGTTCTCTTTGAATTCCTTCTTTGCTGAAAAATTTCTTGAATTTGTTAGAGATGTATTCTCCACCATTATCGCTCCTAAGAGCCTTCACTTGCTTCCCCGACTCTTTCTCCACCAATGACTTAAACTCACAGAACTTAGAGAATGTTTGATCTTTCTTCTGCATGAAGAAGATCCAGAACTTACAAGAAAAGTCATCCACAAATATTGCATAGTACTTATGTTTTGCTGTTGAAAAAATCGAGAAAGGATCACACACGTCTGTGTGAACTCTCTCAAGGATCCCTGAAGCTCAGTTTTCCTTCTCATGAAAGGTGGCCTTTACATATTTTCCCATAGTAAATCCCTTGCATGTGTCTGAATGTGCAAGTGTACCCCTGGGGAGACCAGTAGAAATCTGCTGCATGACTTTCAAGGCTCCATGGTGAAGATGGCCCAATCGCCTGTGCCATAATTTGCCCTCATCCTAGCTCACCACTTGATTTTCCTTGCCCATCATTGTTGTGCAACCATCTACCTCTAGCTTGTAGATATTCTTAACTTGAATCCCTATCCTCTTGGCTTGTCCTATTTTTTTATGTCGCAGGAAAGCTTTTCCATCACTAAATACAACATCATAGCCTCTATCCTCCGACATTGCAACTGAGACCAAATTTTTCTTCAAACCTCGTACATGCATTACATCTTTTAATTGAAATGGTTTACTTGACTCCCTCTGAATGGTAATGGTACCAATCCTAGTAGCACTGTACTGTCTGTCGTCGCCCATTTCAATATGCATATGGAGATATTTCTCCTCCAAGTCACTGAAAAGTTCCTTATCTCCCGCTATGTGAAAGGAAGCGCCACTATCCAAATACCACAAAGATCCTAATGGACTGGACCCCATGCATGTGATCAATGAGAAGTCAAGCTCAAATTGCGAGGAAAGGGCCTCACTAGATACAGATCCTCCATCCTTCTTGTTCTTCTTCTTTTGTGGATAGTTAGTAGCAAAATTCCCATGCTCGTGACAGTGAAAACACTTCACCTTGGACATGTCCTACTTCTTGCCATTCTTGGACTTAGATTTTGAATGGAATTTCTTTCCCTTCCATTTCCTCGCCTTGGCAGCCAAAGTACAATCCTCTTCATCCTCATTCTTAGATGAAGATCCATCTCTAGTGTTCCGTCTGAACTCCTCCTACACCAAATGCGACCACAGTCATTCCCAATCTTGAAATTTATCCCTTCCATTGACAGAGTCTTGAAAACTGTGCCAACTCTTGGGAAGTCCTAGGAGAGCCAAGCTCACCAAATCATCATTAGCAACTGTTATTCCAACGCTCTAGTTCATCCCGACATTGGACAAACTTTGTTAGATATGTTATCTCCTCGTAATTCCAGCAGATTGGTGAGACCAAAACTGCGGAGAGGACACTTGAACCACTTTGGGATTCTAGGATCTAGCCCTCCTGAATCCAGAGAGGGATCTCTCTATTAAGTGCAAATATTGATTTATCTTTAAGGCTTTTAAATGTGATATTAGGCTAGTTATGTAGAACGAGGTTTTTGTTTGTTTTTGGATGGTTGAGCATGATTTTTAGTTGAGTGGAAAGTCCTAAAATGAAAGAGTTTCAAAGGTGTGAAGTTGCAAGCAATCAGAACAAGTTTTGGCTGATAGGATAGATATAACGTTGGTTTTTAGTTCATTGGGCTATGGAGTCATAAAAGGGTTTAATTGTGCAAAAATTTCAAGAGTGGTTCAAGGAGAAAGTTATCTATATCACAAGATCTTTGAGATTAAAAGATGGAATGGAAACAATAAAAGTGTTGAAGGGGTGGAAAAAGACAATAAATTCAACTAGGATTTATCAGTCTTTCCAAACAAGAAAAGCCTTTTAAGTAACTGTTTAAAACCAACCAAAGGACAGGGCTAACCATAGAATTCTTTGGACAGGTTCATATTAAAGCTAACTCAATAGACAAACAATCTAGTAATCCACATAATTACTTTTAGAAGGGATGAAAACAGATAAGAAAAACAAAGTACAACCTAAGATCAGATAAGGTACTTTTAAATCTAAACTGCTTTCAGCATACTCTTAGGGAAACTTTCGGAACTACCTTTGGAGAAAGAAACTAGAAGACAGGGCAAACCATAAACTTTTCTAGTCTAAATTTACTGAGTAAATAATTAAAATAACATTCAAGAACTTCCTTTCAAGCTTTGCACATCAAGACAAGGGCACACCAACATTCCTTGATAATGTTTATACTTAACTTAAGTCATTCTTAAATACACAATTTGGAGGAAAACATTGAGATAAAGCTTATCAGTCAGAGAAGGGTACTGTAAACAGTAAGTCCTAACTCTATGCTTGCTGTTCTTTATCAGAGAATAAATGGACAAAATGATATACATGAAAGGAAAACAATAACATAAAAAGAAGCACTTCGCCAGTGATATAGACCAGGATCCCAAGAATCAGCTTCTATATTGATGTCAATCCAGTTACATTCTTCAAGGTCAATGTTTTAGTTCAACAATCATTTTCTCTTCTCAGCCTAACTTATTTGATCACAAACAGAGCTTCAAGAGCCTCTGAACACTATTTACATGTAGAAAGTTTCGAGCACAAGTATTACATCACAGTTTTACAACCAACCAGCAACCAACCCTTTACAATAAGCTCCTCAAGAAGATTTTATAGAAAAATGAAGAGGTGGAATGAAAGAAAAGATCTATAGGTTCAATTAATACAATTTAATGCTTCTCGGCCTTTGAGGGGCTCAATGGAGAAGATTTCAGATATTTCTTTGTATTAATTGGATTACATTAAGTATTAAGCTCGCTGGGAAGATTTTGTTGACTTTAAGGCTCATTATCATCTTTGTAATAACTATATTTTATAATAAGTTCTTTAATTGAATTAACTATTCGGCTGTATTGGGGAAAATATCTTCTGTTCTGGTCATAAATATGCCTCTTTTGAATGCTTTGAGGCTACAGGTGGCCTTTGGTAGCTGGTGAAGAATCAATTAGCCTCTAATGTGGCGGTGGAGGCTTCTCGGATTGTTGAATTTCTTTGTCCTTCTTTAATCACTGTTTAATTTGCTTTAATTCTGTGTGTTAGGCTTAATTCGGCCCAATTTCCTGTCTTCTGTTCTTTAACTATGTTTAATTGAGTGGATTAGGCATTGGATTGTCGATTTAGGCCATAATTCCTCAAAAAATGTGTATACAACCTTCAAGTCTTCATCTCTGTTGTGACTAGATCTTCAACACTGATACTCTCTGTTTTAATTAAGATTTGCTGTGTCTTGTTGATGTGCAGGTGCGCAGAGAGTTTCTAATGGCATCAGTGCTCATGAGGGACTGATGAAACATGACGTCAAACCTTGTAGAATGATCTCTGTGATGTATAAAGGCCTGGGGGATCGTCATCCCTGACCTTCAATTATCTTTTAGAATATTTGAAAAACCTTTAAAACCTGCATAAACCAAGAAATATTAAGAAAATCCTGCGGGATATGGTAAGACTGCTTCAGAGGTTTGAGATTAGATTGCAGCCGTTGGATGAAAGCATCCAACAGTGAGGATGTGTTTGCAGAGGTAAAAAGGGAGGCAGTTGAAAAAGTGGTGGGGAGATTAAGTTAGAACCGTTGATCTGCAAATATCAACCGTGAATATGTAATGCAGAGGGTCATCATTAAGATTGACAGTGTCATTATTCTCTTCTATGTTTAAAGCCTTCAAAATTTGAGACCTATATACATTTTGGGCAGCTAATTCAGTGAGAGGAATAGAAATTTTGATTCTGGAAATTTCTTGCTCCAAACTAAAAGGCATCTGATTCTTTGAAGTGCTTGTTTCAGCCTTATTCACTGCTACTCTATCAACAAAATTAGTTTGCTGATTTCCTCTATTTACATTTGTCAAAATTGTTTTAACAGGAGTGCTAGCTGAGGTACTAGTACTGCTAAGATCTGCACTCTGTTTTTCATTGTTTTTAGTGTTTTTCTCTTTGTTTTTATCAGAATTTACAGCCACTGTTTTGTCTTTCTGTTTTGTAACTTTGGGTTTATTTACAGTGCTGTTTTGTGAAGAATTGTTAGAGGTTTTGTTGTTGGGAGTTTCCAAATTCTTTTTACTCCTAAGATCATATTCCTTTGTGGTTTCTATGATGACATTTTCCATTTCTTGATAGTAATATTCATCTTCTGGTCTCTTGTCATCATAGGGTGTATATAGACCTTGTTTCCTATTGTAATGGAATTCAAAGTCATCATTATATACTCCCAACATATTGATGTTATATTCCTCTGTTTGTTCTAATGTTTCTTGAACCTCACTTACATAGTTATGATGAAAAGGAGGAGTGATCTATTGATCATCCTCCCTTGGTCTGTTTTAAGGCTGGTTTCTTCTAAAATTCTGATTTTGGTTTTGATTTATGTTTTGAGGAGTTGTTTGGTTTTGACTTGCTTGTGCTCTCTCAAGTATGCTCATCCTTTTCATCATCTCCTCCATCATTCTTTCCATCTTTGAGATGGATGTGGAAGGTGTAGATTCCTCTCTAAAGGACACTCTCTTCTCATTCTTCATTCTTTCTCTCTTCTCCATTAAGTTAAATTCCACAGCAAGAGCTTCTTTTTTCATATCTTCAAGAGTTAAAGGATCTCTCTCTCTCAGCTGATAGGCCATCTCAGGATCAAATCCTTCAGGAAACTTGTTTAAATCTGAGCCTTGTGGAGGTTTTAGGTCTGGGGGAAGGGCATTATAAACACTATTAAACCTAGTGCAATAGGCTTGTACACTTTCCCCAGTGTTTCTTTGGAGATTTTTGTAATCAAAAAGTATTTGGAGAGGGGTTTTTCTCACTTCCCATTTGTTTAAGAATATTTGATGGAAGGCTTGGAGATCATTAACACTGTGAGGGGTTAAGCCTTTGAACCATTTTTTTACTTCTCCCCCTAAACTCTGAGAAACTAATCTAAGTTTGATAGTTTCATCATCAATTTCATTTCTGTTAAAGTAGTCATTCATCTTATCCACATGTTGTGAAGCAGTAGTAGCATTACTAACATCATATAATGGTATCTTGGACTGATAGTCCTGTGGAAGATTAACTAATAGTAAAGGAAGGACTAGGGGAGCATACCATGTTGCCATGATAGGAGGTTGTGGAAACAGTGGGGGGTTTACAAGTGGTGGATTAACAAGAGGGAAAGTGGGCTGGAATGGAGTGGTTTGGACAGTGGATGTATGAAGAAAAAATGTGGATGTACCAGCAATAGATTGTTGAGCTGATCTTGGATGAGAGACACCTAAATTGTGAAGAAAATGTAAATCAGGTGGTGTATTTTCTCTGCTACCAGGATGTTCACTTCTATCAGGTGATGAAAATGAAGACTCTAAATCTAGCAGATCTAAATCATCAAGCGACCTAGTTCTAAATGGATTTCTTAAGTCAACTTGTGATTGTTGTAGAGCTTCAAGGTTTTCAGGAACAGAATTAGCTCTAAAGGGTGATCTAAAAACAGTTGAAGATTTAACCTCAAGAGACTTCCTAAGGATTCTTTCAAGGTTATCAACTATCTCAGGAGGGTTTGGGTTAGGGTAGGCTCTAGTATGGATCTTTCTAGGAGCCACTATGCTATGTTTTTCAGACCCAATTTAAACAAGAAAATTTTAATCGAATATGACAATCTTTAGGAGGCTAGCTGATCTTTTAAAACGAGAAAAGTTTAATCCTAAAGTCCTCTAGCTGAGTTTAAATGATGTTTTGATGATAATGGGTCTTCCCAGTGGAGTCTTAAGTTTTGTTTTAGGATTGTGGAGTCACCAGGTGGAAATTTTTAGCTCTTTTGGAGGTAAAAGGTTTTATGATCCACCTTATTTGAATACCAATCTAAAATATTTTTGGGTTTTCTGAGTTATTTTAGTCCTATGGATTCTAAGAGTGTCCTAAATCTGTTTCAACACTTAGCTACGGTGAGAGACAGAGAAAGTCTACTCTTATGGCTAAGCCAGCTGATCCTTCAAGGTTTGATAAGTTCTTATGAGAATCCTAAGGTTTTCTTAGTTTGTCATGTTAGCCACCTGTAAAATTTGAATATACCAAAGGTGGCTAAATTTGTTTTTGAGCCTTCAAGGAACAATTTTTCCCTATCAAAAAACTGTTGGCTCTTGAAGACTCTTGAAGGCCTCATGCCTCTGTCCAGATCCCACACTGCTGTTTTGCATCCAAAAAACCTCTGAAATCCTACAAAAATCCAAAGCCAAATATTGCTGCAAACATCCCTTTCCCCTTCCTTCTTCCAAAACTAACCTCTTTTTCCGTCCCTCCATTTCCCATGAAAACCCCATAATTTCATGATTCTTCCTTTTTCCCTTTCATAAAATCCATTTTATAAGGTCTAAGACCCCTTCTTAGCCTTATCGGAACCTTCATTTCCTTTGAAAAAACATTAAAAAACCATAGAAAACGCTTATTTTCTATGTTCTGGGCTTAAGCCCCCTCGGGCTAAGTCTCTAACCCTTTTTCGTCCATGAGCCCGAGCGCCAGAACCAACTGCTAAACCCGTCGGGCGCTTATCCTTTCCAATAATATTTCCCCGCCCAAAACATTGAAAACCTTTATAAATTCATGTTTTTCGAGTTTTAATTCATTTCCAAAAGATTTTTGCCCATGCAATTATGGAGCAATCTCCACCGTCGATCTGCTCCGCAGATCGGACGGTGCGGAGCGTGCCATTCCTATGCCCCCCCCCATCCGTGTGCTGTTTTCCAAACCCGTGTGCTTTCCATCGCACCGCTCTTCAGCGGAAGGCGGTTTTTTCCCGATGGCCAGCGATTCCATATGACGGTTGATGCGTGTCCCTTGTACGATTTGAAAATCGCCGTGCAACTATCGTCCATTGTGCGTTATAGCTCGGACCAGGATGCCCAGCGAAATTGATCTCCGTCGTCCGTTCTGGGTCCACTCATCCAACGGCTATCGCTCTTCCAAAGTGTTCGATGTATAACCAAAGTGCCTGCACGATAAAAAAGCCATCGTACAACGTCAAATAAATCTCCGCCGTCGATCAGATCTATAGATCGACGACTCATATTGCATCGCCCAATTCCGTTGCCTAGGTCACGCTTCCTCCGTGCCTTCCAATGTAGTTAAACCTATAAAAGCAGGATTTTTTAATAAAGTTTTCGTATTGTGCAGGGTTTTTAATCATTTTTCGTGGTTTTCAAAGAAGATTCAAAGAAGGAGGGTGACGATCCTCCTATTTTTGATTCGTCAAAGGAAATCATCCACAGGGTTGAAATGCATGTTTCATTGATGTTTTCTCAGGCATTGATGCCTTATAAACCCTGCGCAGCCCGACACGACAGCAAGAAAAACCATGAAACAGACACAGTCAAGGATTATCAGTGTCAAAGACCAGGAAATTATGAGAGCAGAGAATCAACGGACAGATTAGCGGGGATTATGGCTAAGACAGTTATCAAGAGCCTAATCCCAAATCTAAAACACAGTTTAAAGGAAAACCTAAAGTGTTTTATCAGGAAAACCCTCCACCGCCACAAATGGAGGCAAATTGATTCCTCCTAGCGACTAAAGCGCCACCTGTGCCTCAAAGTATTCAATCAGGAACAAAATTTATTGAGTAGGATCAGATATTTTGCCTCGACGTTGCCGATGAGTTACTTCTGCCAGGAATTTAATGAAAGGATGTCTACAGAGTAACCCTAGCATCACACAGAGCCTCAAAGGTCAACAAAAGCTCCCACTGAGCTTAATACATAAGCCTTAAACCAATTAATACAATGAAACACCTGTACAGTTTCTTCATTGAGCCTCCCAAGGGCCAAGAAAACATTAACTCTGTATTAGTTGTATTTGAGATCTTTAATCAGATCTCACCTCCTCATCCTTCTATAAATACTTCAGTAGAAGATGAGTGAGGGGTTGGTTGTTGATGTAATTGCTGAAGCATTGTAATGTAAATGAGCTGAAGACTCCTGATTTTAAATAGTGATTCACTGGCTCTTGGAGCTCTGCTTGTAACAGATAAGTTAGGTTGTGAAGAGAGATGAATTAACACACTGGACTTGAAGATTGTAACTGGTTTGGAGCATCAATACAAGCTGATTTATGGGATCCTGGTCTATGTTGACGATGATGTTATTCTTATTGTAATTTGTGATTTTGTTTCTGTTTTCATTATGTTTCATATTCTTCTGTAAAGAATAGTTTAAACAGTGTTAGGACCTACTGTATACCAGTAACCTTCTCTGGCTGAAAAATCTTTATTTAAATGTTTTATTTCGATTGTGTTATTTGAAAATAACTTTTAATTCAGTTTAAGCATAGGAATGCTGGCGTTCCCTTGTCTTATTGTCTTAGCTGAATATTATTTTTGAATGTTACTTTCAGTATATGTTGTGTGAAGATGAACTGAGGAAGATATGGTGAGCCCTGGTCCCAGTCTTGTCTGCATAACTGTTTGATTGTTTCCCTTAGAATGTGTTAAAAGCTGGATAGTTTCAAAGTACTTACCAGATCTTAGGCCATTTTATGTTATATCTGTGATTGTCTTGGAAGTAGCCAAGTAAAGAAGAGCTAGGAGAGGATTTGTGGTGAGCCCGGCCCACTAGTCTCTACTCCAAAGGTTGCCTTCAAGTTTCCCTTAGTTTTTATATGTTTTCTATTGGAAGTGTATCAAAGGCTGGCTAGTTTCAAAGTACTTACCAGATCCTAATTTTCTTCTATGTTTTTCTTAAGTGCTTCGTCAAAGGCTGGCTAGTTTCAAAGTACATACCAGATCCTAGTTTGCTTCTATGTTTTTCTTAAGTGCTTGGTCAAAGGCTGGCTAGTTTCAAAGTATTTACCAGATCCTGGGCTGCTCTTTGTTCTACATCTGTTTATTTCTCTTTCTTGATGTATCATTCCATTCCATAAATCAAACCTTAAAGAGATCCTTAGGCATAGATGACTTGCCCCATAGACCACTCTTGAACCTGATTGTTTCAATTAAATCCTCTTATGACTCCATTGCCCAATGGACTGAAAACCTACCATTATCTTTCACCTTGGCCAAAGCTTATTTTGGTTTCTTGCAACTTCTCACTTTTGAACCTCTTTACCTTTGGGACTTTTCACCTCTAACAGCAATCATGTTCAACCATCCAAAAAACAAAACAAACCCTTGGCCTTCATAACTAGCCTAATATCATTACCCCAAACTTCAAAGACATATCCATCTTTGTACTTATTGGAGAGATCCCTCTCCGGATTTAGGGGGGCTAGATCCTAGAATCCCAAAGTTGGTTGAAACGGTGTTGTTTCTGTAATTGGACTCTACCAATATTGCTAATAAATTACAGATTCCTAACATGTCACTGATTCAAATAAGTTTTATCATGATTTACCATTTTCTTGGTAGTGCTTGAAGAGGGCTGCTTGTACTCAAGGGGTCTTTATAAGATCTTAAGGGTAACTAAGATGAAATTTGACTCAGTCCCCAGTGGAGTCGCCATAAATGTTATCTCCTCGTAATTCCAACAGATTGGTGAGACCAGAACTGTGGAGAGGACACTTGAACCACTTTGGGATTCTAGGATCTAGCCCTCCTGAATACAGAGAGGGATCTCTCTATTAAGTGAAAAGATTGATTTATCTTTAAGGCTTTTAAATGTGATATTAGGATATTTATGAAGAACGAGGTTTTTGTTTGTTTTTGGATGGTTGAGCATGATTTTTAGTTGAGTGGAAAGTCCTAAAATGAAAGAGTTTCAAAGGTGTGAAGTTGCAAGCAATCAGAACAAGTTTTGGCTAATAGGATAGATATAATGCTGGTTTTTAGTCCATTGGGCTATGGAGTCATAAAAGGGTTTAATTTTGCAACAATTTCAAGAGTGGTCCAAGGGGCAAGTTATCTATATCACGAGATCTTTGAGATTAAATGATGGAATGGAAACAATAAAAGTGTTGAAGGGGTGGAAAAAGACAATAAATTCAACTAAGATTTATCAGTCTTTCCAAACAAGAAAAGCCTTTTAAGTAACTGTTTAAAACCAACCAAAGGACAAGGCTAACCATAGACTTCTTTGGACAAGTTCCTATTAAAGCTAACTCAATAGACAAACAATCCAGTAATCCACATAATTACTTTTAGAAGGGATGAAAACATATAAGAAAAACAAAGTGCAACCTAAGATCAGATAAGGTACTTTTAAATCTAAACTGCTTTTAGCATACTCTTAGGGAAACTTTCAGAACTACCTTTGGAGAAAGAAACTAGAAGACATGGCAAACCATAAACTTTTCTAGTCTAAATTTACTGAGTAAATAATTAAAATAAAATTCAAGAACTTCCTTTCAAGATTTGCACATCAAGACAAGGGCACACCAACATTCCTTTATAATGTTTATACTTAACTTAAGTCATTCTTAAATACACAATTTGGAGGAAAACATTGAGATAAAGCTTATCAGTCAGAGAAGGGTACTGTAAACAGTAAGTCCTAACTCTATGCTTGCTGTTCTTTATCAGAGAATAAATGGAAAAAATGGTATACATGAAAGGAAAACAATAACATAAAAAGAAGCACTTCACCAGTGATATAGACCAGGATCCCAAGAATCAGCTTGTATATTGATGTCAATCCAGTTACATTCTTCAAGGCCAATGTTTCAGTTCAACAATCATCTTCTCTTCTCAGCCTAACTTATTTGATCACAAACAGAGCTTCAAGAGCCTCTGAACACTATTTACATGTAGAAAGTTTCGAGCACAAGTATTACATCACAGTTTTACAACCAACCAGCAACCAACCCTTTATAATGAGCTCCTCAAGAAGATTTTATAGAAAAATGAGGAGGTGGAATGAAAGAAAAGATCTATAGGTTCAATTAATACAGTTTAATGCTTCTCGGCCTTTGAGGGGCTCAATGGAGAAGATTTCAGATATTTCTCTGTATTAATTGGATTCAATTAAGTATTAAGCTCGCTGGGAATATTTTGTTGACTTTAAGGCTCATTCTCATCTTTGTAATAACTACATTTTATAATAAGTTCTTTAATTGAATTAACTGTTCAACTGTATTGGGGAAAATATCTTCTATTCTGGTCATAACTATGCCTCTTTTGAATGCTTTGAGGCTACAGGTGGCCTTTGGTAGCTGGTGAGGAATCAATTAGCCTCTGATGTGGCAGTGGAGGCTTCTCAGATTGTTGAATTGCTTTGTCCTTCTTTAATCACTGTTTAATTTGCTTTAATTTTGTGTGTTAGGCTTAATTCAGCTCAATTTCCTATCTTCTATTCTTTAAATATGTTTAATTGAGTGGATTAGGCATTGGATTGTCGATTTAGGCGATAATCCTTCAAAAACTGTGTATACAACCTTCAAGTCTTCATCTCTGTTGTGACTGGATCTTCAACACTGATACTCTCTGTTTTAATTAATATTTACTATGTCTTGTTGATGTGCAGGTGCGTAGAGGGTTTCTAATGGCATTAGTGCTCATGAGGGACTGATGAAACATGGCGTCGAACCCTGCAGAATGATCTCTATGGTGTATAAAGGCCTGGGGGATCGTCATCCACGACCTTCAATTCTCTTTTAAAATATTTGAAAAACCTTTAAAACCTGCATAAACCAAGAAATATTAAGAAAATCTTGCGGGATAAGGTAAGACTGCTTCAGAGGTTTCAGAATAGATCGCAGCCTTTGGATGAAAGCATCCAACAATGAGGATGTGTTTGTAGAGGTAAAAAGTGAGGCAGTTGAAAAAGCGGTGAGGAGATTAAGTTAGAACCGTTGATCTGCAAAGATCAACCGTGAATATGTAATGCAGAGGGGCCACTTTACAATGGAACGAAAGAAAATACAAAGGAAATCGGTAAAAAGAACCATTGGTGGAGGAAATATGTTAAAACGAAATTTGGGGTTTCCGAAAGGAATCTGGGCCGTCGGATGAGATTGGCCTCAGAGATCAACAATGGAGGTTGATCGATGGAGGCCCTTGGAGGATGGGCGGAGGGTGATTAGAAAAGGTGAGATTGAATGTGGGCCGTTGATTTGCAGAGATCAACGGCGGAGAACAAATGTGATGAAATGCAATACAAATGGGGAAAGCCGTTTTGGCTGGAGAAATAGCTGGTTTCACGCAAGAAAATGGAGGAAGGGAGGTTTAGCTTTTTGAATGCGATATGCATTAGAGCTCGACATGTGGCATTTCAAAACCACCCATATCACGTGATTTTGGATCATTAACCTTTGGGCAATAAATCACGCGAAAAAGTGCGCCGGCCGTTAGATCTGGGGTCTTAGATCGGACGACTGTGAGAGAGCGTGATATAGATAAGATGCAAGGACGGAAAGAGGTGGAGCAGAGCCAAGGCGATATTAACCTGGACCGTCAGATCTGGGGTCTTAGATCGGATGGCTGTGAGAGAGCGCGATATTGATAAGATCCAAGGACGGAAAGAGGTGGGGCAGAGCCAAGGCGATATTAACCTGGACCGTCAGATCAAGAAATAGACAGCGGAGATTTGATCTGGGAAGGGTAGGACCCAAAAGAGTTGGACCTGTCGGGATAAATCTGGGCCATCAGATGAAACAAATAAACGGCTCAAATTTGATCTATAGGTTAATGAAATAAATATGAGGCGGGGGCCAGGCGGAGAAAGGATTAATGAGAGCTTTTGATCTACAAAGATCAATGGTGGAGATTCGTCGAAAAGACATTATACGGCTGGGTTCATGAAATTTAAACAAAGGTTGTGAGGATTGATCTGGATCATCAGATCTTAGGGCATGGACAACCCAGATGCAATGGGAGGATTGCGATCGGCGGGGGAAAAAGAGAAAAGAGCACCAATGCGATTGAACGTAAACTGTTGATCTGAGGATCAGATTGACAACTGAGAATGTATCAGGAGGTCATAGGCGGGGGAATGGGCTTTGGGATG
Source organism: Pinus albicaulis (assembly GCA_034641835.2). NCBI lineage: Eukaryota > Viridiplantae > Streptophyta > Pinopsida > Pinales > Pinaceae > Pinus > Pinus albicaulis. Next base: position 304,135,909 of record CM076569.1, read on the forward strand.
TAGCGATGTGGGCCGTTGGATCTTGATCTGGTAGGGGAGATCAACGACTGAGAATCCATCAGGAGATCGCCAATCGGGAGGGGGTAATAAAATATTTGAATGCACCCAATGAAAATCTCCGATGTGAGATTCCGAAGGCTGTTGATTGGTTTTGAATCAACGGTTGGAATTCACCCAACCAATGAACCGTCAGAACCCTTTAAAACATAAAAAATCAGATTTTTATAAAATGCAAAGGGAAATTTGCATCGGGGAGGGTTTTATATGAGGTTTTAGCGCTCGATTGTGGGGCTCCAGGTTATGTGAAAAGAAGAAGGGACCGGGGGTTATAAAAGAGGGGCCAATTGCATTTGGGTTTCTCGCTTAAACAAAGAAATGCGCCCATCGAAAGTTCTGATGCGATAAGCACCTTCGAGCTTTAATGCTTGGTTCCAGGGTGTGGGTATATGGTGGGGAAGTGGTTTAGGGCTTAGCCCAAAGGGGCTTAGGCCTATAATGAAAAAATGGGTTTTTTATGAATTTTCAAGGATTTTCAAAGGATTTTGGGGGTTTTGATAAGGAAAAAATGGAGTCTTAAACCTTATCAAAGGGGTTTTAATGAAGGGAAGAGAGGAAGTGAGGGAAAATAGAGGAAATTTATGGGAAAAAGGGGATAAAAATGGAGGTTAATCTTGAGTGAAAGGAGGGGTAAAAATGAGGAAAAATGGAGTTTTTTGCAGTAGTCTTTACTTCAGGAAAACAACAGAATTTCGGAATTGAGAGGGAAACAACAGTGAATATTAACTCAAGAACAAGTTATCTTCACAAGACTTCAAGAATTAACAATTTGGTAATAAAACTTGTTTCTTGAAGGCTTCAAAAATGATTTAGCCACCATTTGACGTGACAAATTTTATAGGTGGCTAACAAGATATTTTGGAATGGTGTCGCCCTTTTCTATCTTGATCTTCCTGAGTTTATCTTTGAGTGCCAATTTCCTATGGTCACTGCTGCTTTGGAATAGATCCGTCAAAGCCTTCCACATTGAATATGGTGTGGCTTTCCCATGGAGGCTTGAGACAATTTTGTCTCGTACTCCCTCCAACATGATCCTCCTCTCCTTTGCCACTTTCTTTTTCCATGCATCAAGATTTGCAGCATCTGCAGCATCGGGTTTAGGAACATCTTTGTCAATGTAGAAATTTGAACAATTTTCTGAATTATTCACCGAGATTATCCTGATTACACACTATTTAAGCTTCATGCATAATACATAACCTCTTCTACAATTTATCATCAATATGCGGAAATAGAAACAGTCGCATGCGCACATAAACACAATAGTCGAACACACATAAACACAGTATGTAATGGGGAAAGCTTACAGCTGAAAACCCCCAACTATCTGTATATTATAATGATAGAGAACATGTAACAATACATAGCACAAACTCCTCACAAGTATCCAACACTATCTCCAATTGTTACACACAAACTAGCTCAGATCTGAACAAGTCACAGGTTCAAATCTCCTCCACTGTTTGCCTGCCTCTACTGTGCAATTCAAGATGAGAATGAATTGGATCCAAGTTTGAATCCCACCCTCTTGTACTGCGCAATCCTCATTGGCAACCTCAATCAATGTGTGTGCAAATCTCATGCACAAGTATAGTCACAACTGATAGTCACAGTCACCCTTTCACCTACCTCTATCACTGGTCTCCACTGAACTGTCCATGCATTGCAGTTAACTGATGTGTTCATTAGTTGAATTATGAGTTAATAACTAGTGAATTAATTATTAATTAATTCACACCCCTCATCACTAGTGTATTTTTCAGTTAGACTAAATACAACTAGTTCAACTAAGTTAAACCGAACACAACTCCACCAAACTCTGCCACATGAGTTCTAACTAAAGTCAACCATGCATTAGCTCAACTAACCCATAGGAAAAGCATATTTCCTTCTGCCAGCTGCATGTGCCACATCCATATCCCAAACTGAAGTGCTCCAAGAGGAAAAGATAATGTTTATAGTCTAAATATTATTAAGGGTTAATAATATTTGACTGTTCTATTTTTAGCTCGAAAGTCTAAAAATAGAAACCACCCAATGTCTAAAAATAGAGGTCCATCTATTTTTACCAACTCGACCAATCATCCATAAATAGCATCCTGCAACTCATAGACCATGATCCATATGTCTAAAAATAGACATAGTCTAAAAATAGACTTTGCGACAAAAATCACATGTGTGGCCCCCACCTAGTTTTGGTGATCACTTTCCAACTAGGATCAAGAAGGATGTTTCAGGATGCCTCCTTCACTGTTTCTTGTTGCAATATTCAACACTCCCTCTCAACAAGAAAGGACTGTCAATGCATGCGACATGCAACTCCATGAATTCGCCCTGCAACCTTCACAAGCGCCATGCAACTCCATGCATGCTACATGCAACTCCATGCATTTGCCATGCACCCTTTGCATGCGCCATGAAAACTCATGCATGCACCATGCAACTCCATGCATGTTCCATTCACCCTTTGCATGCAACATCTCCGAAACAGAAAGGCCTCCAAACAACTCAATCAGTCTAATGCATCTATCATCAAAGTCTTCGACTTCTGCTTGGCCAATTGCACATGTCATCAGGAACCACTACGCTGTTGAACTCTTGCACCCATGCACTCTTGCACTTGTTGTCAACTCTGATCCGCGCTCCAGTATCTGACACTGTCACTTTGGTCTGCCAGCATCGATCCAACTGATCATGCTACTGCTGCACTGTGGGCACCTCGTAGCCAGGTTCAATTCATGAGATCCACACCATCTCATGAATCCTGCCTAGAAATCTCCTCTTGGGATTAATCATGCATGTCGCCCCACCTCTCACTTGGTGGTATAGCTGCATGCACTCCCTCTGCCCATCTGGCACGAAGTTTCTCTGCATGAGTGGTCTCTCCCACTCCATGATCCTCTTGTGGCTGCTCCACACCCCGAGGTTCACTTTCACCTGCATGCAAAACTTGCTCCCTCTCAAGCATCAGTTGCATGTCTTTCTCCCGCTTCCCAACAGTAGGAAGCTCAGTAGACATCCCATCTACTTCAAGTCTGTAGAGATTCTTTGCCCGAATCCCAACCTTCTTGACTTGTCCTGTTGCCTTGTGCCGAAGGAAAAATTTCCCTTCTCTAAAGACAACTTCATACCCTTTATCCTCTAACATTGCGACTGAGATCAAATTCTTTGTTAAACTTGGTACATGCAATACATTTTGTAAAAGAATGAGTTTACCTGACTCCCTCTGAAAGGTTATGGTACCAATGTCGTTTGCATTGTATCGTCCATTGTTGCCCAACTCAACATGCATCTGGAGATTTTTCTCCACCAAGTCACTGAAAAGATTCACATCTCCCGTCATGTGAAAGGAAGCGCCACTATCAAAGTACCACCCCGATCCCAATGCACTAGACAACATGCATGCAATCAATGAGAAGTCCAACTCAAATTGCGAGGCAAGAGCCTCACCAGCTGCAGCTCCAGCAGCCTGCTTGTTCTTCTTCTTCTTTAGGCAATTCGTGGCGTAATGTCCATGATCGTGACTGTGAAAACACTTCACTTTGGACATGCCACGCTCTTTACCATCTGCACCGGATTGAGAATCCTTCTCCTTTCCCTTCCCCTTCCTTGCTTTGGCAGCCAAAGCACAATCTTCTTCATCATATACCTTTGATGAAGATCCATCCCTGGTACTCCGCCTTATCTTTTCTTGCACAAGATCCGACCAAAGTCACTCCCATCCTGGAAATTTCTCCCGACCATTGACAAAATCCTCATAGGAATGCCAACTCTTTGGAAGACCAAGGAGAGCCAATCTCACCAAGTCCTCATCATCCACACTAACTCCTAAACTCCCAAGCTCATCCCTACAGTGGACAAACTTTGTCAAGGATACTGGAATAGTGTCATTCTTCTCCATCTTTATTTTCCTGAGTTTATCCTTGAGCGCCAAATTCCTCTGGTCGCTCTTGCTTTGGAAAAATTCTTTCAATGCTTTCCAAATCAAGTATGGAGAAGATTTACCATACAGGCTAGATACAATGTGATCCTTCACGCCCTCCAACAGAATCCTTCGACACCTTGCTGTCTTCTTTTGCCAAGCCTCAACTTAAGCAGCATCAGTAGGCTTTGGAACTTCAGCATCTATGAACTCCTTCAGCCCATTATCATCTAACACCACCTCCATCCTATCTCTCCATGCAATATAATTCGAGCTGCCCTCAAGAGCATACTCCAATCGCAATCCTTGATAAGACATTTTGACTTCAACACCAAGAAAACACTGTTGCAAATTCGAATTCCACCAGCTCAAAACTCCACCGCTTCTGATCTAATGTGAGAACAAAGTATTTCTAGCATAGAGATCGATTGTAGGGGCATTTACTGGATATATCACCTTTCAAGGAAAGGATGGATCCAGAGGCTACCTGGCCCGCTTACAGACTCTGTCTACCGAAATAAATTGTAATCACTGTAATAGATCCGATGAACAATTTTTGCTCCGATACCATGTAGAAATTTGAATAATAGCTGAATTATTCAACGAGATTATCCTGATTACACACTATTTGAGCTTCATGCATAATACATAGCACCTTCTATCATTGATCATCAATTTGCAGAATTAGAAGCAATCGCATGTGCACATTAAAACATAATCAAGCACACATATAAACATAGTATGTAATGGGGAAAGCTTACAGCTGAAAACCCCCAACTATCTGTATATTATAATGATAGAGAACATGTAACAATAAATAGCACAAACTCCTCACAAGCTCTCAGCACTATCTCCAATTGTTACACACTGACTAGCCAGGTCTGAACAAGTCACGGGTTCAAATCTCCTCCTTTGTTTTGCTTGCCTCTCTTGTGCAATCCAAGATGAGAATGAATTGGATCCAGAGTTCGAATCCCCACCCTCTTGTAATCGCAATCCTCATTGGCAACCTCAATCAATGTGTGTGCAAATCTCATGCACAAGTATAGTCACAGCGGTAGTCACATTCACCCTTTCACCCACCTCTAACACTGGTCTCCACTGAACTGTCCATCCACTGCAGTTAACTGATGTATTCTTTAGTTGATTTATGAGTTAATAATTAGTGAATTATTTAATAATTAATTCACACCACTCATCACTAGTGTATTTATCAGTTAAACTAAATACAACTAGTTCAATTAAGTTAAACCGAACACAACTCCATCAACTGTCTCATCAACTCCAGCAAACTCTCCCACATGAGTTCCAACTAAAGTCAACCATGCAATAGCTCAACTAAACCCTAGGAATAGCATAATTCCTTCTTTCAGCTGCATGTGCCACATCCGTAGCTAGAACTGAAGTGCTGCAAGAGGATAAGATAATGTTTATAGTCCAAATATTATTAAGAGCTAATAATATTCGACATATCTATTTTTAGACTGGCAATCTAAAAATAGATTCTGCCCAATATGTCTAAAAATAGAAATCCATCTATTTTTCCAACTTGACTAACCATCCACAAATAGCATCCTGCAACTTATAGAATATGCTCCATATGTCTAAAAATAGACATAGTCTAAAAATAGACTTTGCGACAAAAATCACATGTGTGGCCCCCACCTAGTTTAGGTGATCACTTTCCAACTAGGATCAAGAAAGATGTTTCAGGATGCCTCCTTCACTGTTTCTTGTTGCAATCTTCAACATTCAATGAATTCCTTCAACCCATTGTCTTCGAGTACGCACTCCATCTTGTACTTCCAAGCAATGTAGTTTGAGCTACCCTCGAGTGCATACTCTAACCTCAAGCCATTGAAATCCATTTCGATCTTGAATCAACTCTAGCACCTACAAAGTCTTTCTAGAAATTTGAATTCTATCTAGTCACAAACTTAGCTCTTCCTTCACTTCTGCAATTTCCTACGCTCTCATACCGTGTATAAATTATACAAAATGCATGTATATCTTTGATTCACTTGATCTAACAATGTACTAAAATTACATATTGAATCTCTTCTACAAATCTTTTGCGGAATTAAAAACACAATCTCTAATCACATGAACATGAAGAAAGATCAATCACACACAACACGGATAATTTCCCAGGGAAAGCTTATAGCTAAAAACCCCACTATATTCTATTTTATATTAATCATGGATCATGAAACAATTACATAAAAAAATATTCTCACGAGATCCCTACACTAATCAGCTAATTTTCTCACACTTTCATATGCAAAACTAACCAACACATAGCCAATTCTTAGCCTCCAGAACCTTTGCCTTGGTTGCGCAAGTATCATGGGCACTCCAATGGGTGTTTTCACATGGATGCATGCCAATAATCCTACAGGCGATATTCAACTTTCCTTTCACCTATAACTCAATTGGGTCTCCTTGTATCGATATGCATGCGGTAATAATAGTAAATCATCGGTTGCATGTGAGATCGATGATTGTGAATTAATTAATATTTAATTCATTGAATCTCTCACTAGTGCATCTTCAGTTACAACTAGCACAACTGAGTTAAACTCACGTAACTGAGTTAAAATATTTACAACTTGCACCAACTCATGCACCACTGCACTTCGAACTCTGTTACAACTAGAATTACTCTGCATGCCTCACCAACAACCTCTAACTCGAAATCCACTACTTAACTGAATTTATCACTTTCAGTTAACTCATTCAAGTCCACATTGAGAATAGATTACAGTTTAATGTCCATCTTAATTAAGGGATAATCAAAATAGACATGCACCCAAAAATAGCATTGTGGGCCCCACCCTAGTCTGGGTGCTTAATGCAACAAGGTGCTTAATGCACTAGGCGTGGGTGCTGAATCTTCTTGTTGAATCTCAAGTTTACATGAGCTTTACATATTCCAGAAAATCCTGTGCAATATACATATTCTAGAGAAGGTGAAATAATTGACATATGAATCACCAAGAAAAGAGAAATAAGCAAAAAGAAACATATCCATAACCAACAACATAGCACCTGTAACATCATGTACTGCAAAGTTATCCATGAGACAGTGCCAAGATACCATGTAGGAAAAATAAAACATGTGTGAGAGAAAAGGAGTTGTGCAAGATCCAGCACAAGCCTGTGTAGATAAAGACAAGAGAAAAAAAGAAGGTGGAGTGACAACTATGGTATATGTATACAACCCTGGTCCACCTCCCGAACAACAATGGTATGAACAAAAAATAGGAAACCCTCCTCCATATGTAGGCCCTGTTTGGATAGTATATCTTCCTTCGAATTATGCTCCTGGTAGATATGGTCAATGGAATGCAACTAAAAAGTCCTGATAAGGTCCTCCGTCCTTCTACGCCAATATCTGAGGTGTGGAGTGTAGAAGGAGTTATGGTTGTTGAAAGCTTGTAAAATGATTTGAGAATCACCATATATATGTATGGGGTCAATATGCAGTCTCCTGGCAAACCAAAGGGTGCTCCAGAGAGCCAACAGCTCCACCCGTGTATTGGTTCTTGCCCCACCACCCCAAGACAAGGTGAATTTATCATCTGCATCCCTGTATAAAACAACCCACAACCACAAATACTTTCTTTCGCCGCGCCATCAAAAAATCCTGTCGGCATCAAGATAATATTCTGCTGCAAATGCTTAGTCTATCCCGAATATGGAACTTTTGGGGTGTTATTGATTCAGTCCATGATAGTATTTTAGACATAGTACAAAAAGGATGAGCAGAAAACCCATAAAAAATGGCACTATTCCTAGTTTTCCATAGTTCCAAAATAGTAAAAAATGAAATAAAAGAATCAATTTTCCGCATTTGGTAGCCCATAGAAAACAATGGAGGATTGATTAAAAACGAGTGATAGGATAGTGTAGATGTGAGAAGATGAGGTCCCATACCTGAGTAGCAAAAGGGAAGCTGAGAAATAGATATGCCACATACTCCCCATCGGATGTACACAACGAGCATAAGCCAGGTCCCAAAAAACCTCTATGACATAAATTGTCCCATGTAAGAACTTTGTTCTGCCATGTAAGCCAAGAAAATAAAATGATCTTCAAGGGCATATGCATCCCCCAAATATGCATGAACTAGGTCTAATCCAGATCCGGTGTTGGAGATCGTAAGCATCTATATATGTCTTGAACAATGAGAGTCCCTCCCCGGGTGGGACCGTCCCAGATGATCTCATCCCTGATTCCACAGCTCGTCATGCCAGCCCTTAGTAAAGCCGCAGTAAACATATCCCATTCTTGAGCAGTGTGTCCAGTGAGATGAAGTGTAGCAGCATCCTTCCATCTCGACATGTTGTCATCCCAACCATCAATTGCGTGGGCCAATGTGAAGATACCTATGTTGTGTAAAACTGAAACAAAGTTCACAAAAAGATGTAAAGAAGCCGGGATGCCAACAATTAAATCAAAACCAATCATAATTTCGTTCCCCCTACCAAATAATTTCCCATTTGATCCGTTTGAGAAGAATATTCTAGACTTTTTGGAAACTCCTCCAGATTTATAAGCCCTTTTCGAGGACATACTCAGGACATTTGATCTAGCAAGACTAATGTAGGCCATGTAAATATTTGGAAGAGATAATACTATTTCGTATACGATCTTGTGAAAGGGCACGCCACATAGATTTAATGAGAAGTGAAAATCCAAAACATCGGGTATCTAGTATACCCCAACCCTTAGTGTGTTTAGGCCTGGATAGAGTATCCCAAGCAACGAGGTGATATTTTCAGCCCGTTGCACCATTTTCCCATAAAAAATGAGACATCTTGGTCTAGATCTTAGCAATAATATGGGAAGGAATAATAAATAAATGCATCCAGTATGTGGCCATCTGCTGCAAGACAGAGGTGATGAGAGTAAGTCTACCACCAAGTGATAAGAAATGGTAAACCCACATACAAAGCTTCTGATCAAAATAATATAGGAGCCAATCCCAATCTCCACTCCTATAGGAGTTTGGCTTCAATCTGAATCCCAAATATGAGAATCCATCCTTTTATTGCCTGAGTTGTATATGAAAAATGTCGACAATGTGTGTGAAGACATCCAGATCCCCCTTCGAATGATATAGAAAAGACTTATGTGCATTTACAATAGTCCCGATGCTGCCCCATACCTAGTGAAGATATAATGTATAACCACCCATTGTCCACCGTCACACTCCCCAAAAGTGAGGATGTCATCCACAAATAAAAGATGAGTGATGTAAATCGATGAAGAGACATGAAATTTTCGGAATAGGTCAAGTACCCGAGCCTCTGATATCTTCCTACTAATACCACCCATGATCAAAATAAATAGTAGGGGAGATAATTCACAGCCCTGTCGAAGCCCCCATTCACCACGGAAGAAATCGGTCGGATGTTTGTTGACAAGAACATCATACCATATGTCAGATACACATGCCATAATCCATTCCAAATTTCGGGAATCAACGATAATCTTAACAAGAATGAGCCGGAGCAGACACCAATCAACGCAATCGTAAGCCTTCTTCAAATAAATCTTCATGACTGCCGATGATATTTTCTCAGTATGAGCAGTGTTTATACATTCTGGAGCAATAGTAACAACATCGTCAATAGATATCCCTTTCAGAAAACCGAATTGCTCAGAAATAATATGGACCGAAAGAGTAATTTTGAGTCTCTCCACAATGGTTTTAGAAATCAACTTATAAAGAATGTTGCATAAAGAAATAGACCTGAAATCCCCAAAAGTCTTCGGGGCTCCAAGCTTGGGAATAAGAGAAATGAAGGTGGATTTGAGAACACTTGAGATCCGCCCCAGGTGTCTCGATTCTTCAACTAAGGAAACCAAATCATTTCCCAGAAGATGGAAAAAATGGAGGAAAAACTCGAACGTTCATCCATGAGGGCCTGGACATTTTTCCTTTTGAAATGAATTAAGGACATGTTGAATCTCCAGTGATGTGACAGGGCGGAATAGAGCATCGTTTTCCTCCTCATCGAACATGGTTGGATATGCCTGTACTGCCTAGAGCTGATCTTCAAGATTATCAGCAGGTGTTAACTTGTAACATCTCTGGAAATATATTTTGGCCTCGGCTCGAATCTCAGAATCAAAGAACTTATATGATCCATCCTCCCCCTTAATGCTCCAGATGGAATTTTTATGCCTTCTATGATTAGAAAAATTATGAAAAAACTTGGTGTTTCTGTCACCCTCCCTGATTTAAGTCGCCCGACTTTTTAATCGCCAAGTTTTCTCTTATATGCTTAAGATCTGATATATCCTTGCTTCAATCATCTTGATATGTTGGACAGAGAGAAATTCAGGGACATCTGAAGAAAAACAACAACTAAGAGCCTCAATCTCAGCAGTGATAGACATCAATTCCAGTAGTAATATGACCATCTTGTCCCGCTCCCATATTCTGACCACAGACTTAAATCCGACAAGCTATTGAACGAGGGCTCCCATAGTCTTCCCCCCTTGGACACCTAGGCCCGCATCCCACCAATCAGATACCAATTTATTGAAGGATGGATCCTCAAGCCAAGTGGAGTTAAATTTGAAAGGAATCCCCTTCCAAATTTCCTCCTGTCGCCATCTAAAAGTGATGGGGCAGTGGTCAGAGATAGATTCCTGTAAAACATATGATCTGTAATTACCCATAGATTCCAAGAGTCCCCGATGGACGAGAAAATGATCAAATCTCTTCCCCACATAATCACACCCACTTCGGCCATTTCGCTAGGTTGGCACCAGTGGGCATGGAAGAACATCATGCAGGTAATGTTCATCCCAAAGCTGTAATAGATAGTCAGAAAGAGGGTCCCCACAGGATGTGATACCCCAGTGTTAATGTGAAAATAATATAGCGTTGAAATCACCAATAATAATAAGAGAACTAATATTCATGATGCCAGAGTCACGGATCCTATCCCAAAAATGTCGACAGTCCGAATAAGGGGCATATATGTTCCAGATATGGAAATGTTCCTCCGAACTGCGAATGTGACCCAATAAAAGGATGCCAGAAAAGAACCCAAAATCCCTGAAGTCAGCAAAACGAGGATCCCACATGGGGATAAGCCCCCCAGATTGACCAGAAGAGTCAGTGGCAGCCATGGACCAAGAGGGAAAAATTGCACGGAAGTATCTAATGGCCTTGTGGGCCGGGGCCATGGTTTTCTGAACAAGTATAATGAAAGGGTGCTGAGAGAAAAAGAGATGACGGAGGGAGTGTATTTTGGTGGCGTCCCCCATGCCACATATGTTAAAGGAGAGAATGGTCATCATGAGCCAGAAGTTGGGGGAAAACTAGCTCTAAGGGCCCTAGAGGGATAAGAATCCAACACAAGGATGTCATGTAGACCATCCAAATCAAATATAAGATGTTTACCATGACCACGACCACGGAAATGATGACTACCCCTCCCATTTTTCTGCGAGTAGTGATATTCCTATCGGAATGGGGACTCATAGTAGGAGAGGATCTGCTCGGGCCAGCTTCATGAACAGTGAGGGCAGCAAAATCAATGTTTGGATTATGTTTTAAGAATTCTTAGTCACTGTCCACAGAGTTGTGGGGCGAAGATAGATTAATAGGATTAGATGGTTAGCATAAAGAGTGAGCAGCCGAGGATGAGGGGCCAAGAAGGTCAGCAGATGGAAATGGAATGTTAAGGCATGAAGGAGGCAAGTCCCCAGGATGAGAGGAGGATGAGGGGTGGTCAGCAAGGGCGAGAATAGAAGGCAATACAGTCTAATTCTTGACAATTAGTCTAGGGAGAAATTAAAAGTTTGAAATCAATATTTTGAAAGGGCTTGGATCCTAGAATCAAAAGTCAATGTAATGAAAAAATATCTCAAGAATTTTACTAATGAGATCCCAGTTTGATTCCAAATTTAGTAAATTGCAATGTCATTTTCTCTTTCATGTATTTCTCATTTCATTTGTGTCTTTCTTCTGCTGGTCAAGTGTATGTAGCAGTAGGGTTATTTAAATTCAAAACTATGAATTTACTCATTGGTACTCAAGTTTTTAATTTAAAACTCTTAATACGCACTCCACTTCCAGGAATTCATACAAAATTTCCTAATCTTTTCCACCATTCTTTCTATAGAGTTTGAACTCATATTATTAAATGCCTGAATTGTAAAACCCTGTTCCTCTTTATTTTCCTCTAGCCATCTTTTTAATTCAAAACTTTACAATTCTCATTGAACTGGCCATGCTAGTTTCAAAAGATAGGTTTTTGAATTATAGTAGTCATTGTAAATGTACTGGGCACTGACCTCTTGCAGCAAGAGGTTGTCTCTAGGAAACAACATCAATTGGCGCAGTTTCTGGGGACGGAGTTGAGAATATATTTTTTTTTCGGTAGGTTTTAATATTTTATCTAATTTTTGAGGGTGAAAATAATCATTATAGTCTGTAAAAATTTCACCTGGTAATTCCACTGGTTTATTGAGCTACTTATAGACAATGGGTTTTAGCTAAAAATGGAGTATTATTTTAAGGGAATTAGGTATGGGGGTTCTCTATTCTTCAAGAAATTTTATTTTTGTTACTCGGCCCATTGCTGGTTGTGTTTATGCAAAAAAAAATGAGGTCCTTTTTCACTATGGTACAAGTAAAGAATGATATTTTCATAAAATTATTTTCCCAATCAGAATAAGCTATTTTCTTTACTTCTCATATTCCGGAATCTGAAAAATATAGTTCATGTTTGATATCTGAAGTTAGTGAACAAGAAACGATTATTTCAATAGTAAATGATTCATCTCTAAACTTAGCCTATACATGCCACTAAAATTACCAGATGTTGTACATGATTTTCCCAAAAAGTATAAAAATACCTTCCTAAATTTAATGGAGACAAACATATTTCAGCAGAGCAACATATTCAAGTTTTTTCAGAATTTCACTATTTCTTTTTTAATCCAGCATAAAGACGTGCTCATGATATTGTTTGCTCAATCTTTGGATGGGGAGGTAAGTATATGGTTTAAAAATTTAGCAGCATAGTCCATATCTTCTTGGTCAAATTTTCATGATCTTTTCCCCAAAAGTTGGGTTGAATGGAAATCACATCATGATTATCTTTTTGAATTTTATACTATAAAAAGAGGGAAAGATGAATCTATGGTTAAATTTAACAGAATATTTCAGATGACCTATTATGATATGCCTGAAGAAATAAGAAATTCTAAGCCAACTGCCAAGGTATATTACATGCTCTCCCTGCAGAAAGATATCACTTTATTTCTCAGAGAAAGAAAGCCATCTTCATTACGAATGGTGTTCCAAAGATGCTATTGAAATAGAAAGAAATTTCAAGATCTGTGGAAATTGTTGGTCAGACAGAGGAGATGGAGAAGAATTTAAATTACTAACACATTAAAGGAGTTCACTCATCAATTAATAAACAAGCAAAAGTTGATGTTCTTAAAGGAAAAGGGCCAGAAGGTGTTTCAAAGCAGCAACATTTATTCCTTTATCATATAGAAACAATATACATTCATCTCAGTCTGTAACAATTTGTACTGTTGATTTCAAGAGAGGCCATTTGAAGTTGCCCATTTCATGAGTATTCTTGATGAAAAAGGGGACGCTATCTCCAACAAAATCAAGAATAAAAATAACAAATGCATGAAAAATTTCAGCAGTGTGATGAATTTTTCATATACATGCTAGATGAACTTGATGATTATGTGTCTCAAGTCATCCATGATGCACATAGTTGTGAGGATTTTCATACGGCCTTAGATGAGCATCATAGTGCCCTGCCCGCTCAAGGAGATACAAGCTATGTTATCTTTGAGGAGTTCCTTAAATACGAAAGACAAACATTTTATGAAGAGCATGTTGAAGAACTAGAAAAAGTCTTAATGCAATAATGATAGCCATAAAAAGAGAAGTTTTGTTGAGATTTCTTGAAGATGAAAAAGGTGTTGCTGAACATGATCATATCTCAGACCTACAACAGGGGTCATCATAAAATGATGAATAAAATAACAAAAAGTGATGAAAATAGTAATGTTGCAGATCTACATCTAGAATGTCCCCTCTTTGATCAAGAAAGTGAAGAAGTCATTGTGCAAGAATATGCTAGTGAGTGTGGGGATAAATATGAATCAAACAAAGTTTTCCATGGCCCCTCAGAAGCGAATAATGTGGTTGTAAAATAACTCTTATATCTTGGCATTAAAAAATAAAATAAAGTTCTTTATTCAAATGCAAATGCAGGGATTCTTTTTAACTTTGATTATATGTTAATTCCTCCAAAAGAATGCACATAGCAGCACTTGGAATTTATTGAAGATAGTCATAAATTTCATGATTCTAATGGTTTTGTAAATGGAGAAGATATTAAGCTCCAATTTAATAGTCATAAGTCTTATCTTGTCGACTTCAAAGATGATCCTATGTATGATTCATATGATTCGGACAAAGAGATGGGTGCAAGACTTCAAATATGCTCGTCGCCAGGCCTATGCAACAAAAATAATAAACAGTAAGACAATTCATGACAACCATATCTACGGTCATTCTACAAAGTGAAGAAGGCTGCCATAAAACAAGAGGCTGATAAAGAAGAATGTTGTAGGGAAGAGGACAATGCCATTCTTGAAATAAAGCTAAAAGCAGAAGGTGAAGAATGGGGACATAAACATCATATTTATTTTATAGATGAATATTTTTCGAATTCATCACATTTTTAAAATCACAAAAATCTTAGAAATAATATCATATTTATTTCATCATCTTAAATATTGTTTACTACCTTTTTGAGCAAATTATTTCCAAGTCGTTGAATTTTTCAGTTTTCATTTCTCATGGCTCTGCAAAGACGATTGGTAATAAATTTCAGATTTGTCTCACAAGAAAACGGCCATAGTCCCCTAATCGACAGCCAATAAATTTCAGATTTGACTCACAAGAAAACCGCCATGGTCCACTAATCGCCAGCCAAATTCCACCAAAGCTATTGCCCATACGAGACACCAACGAGGAATCTGTTGGAATTCTGATTTATTCCAAACAAACAGGGAGAACAAAAGGTTTTTCTCTACAACATAGAGATTTAAAAAAAATTTCTTGCTAAACAGAGATGGCAAATTATTTCATTAACATAAAACAATATTACAAAATGAGAGATTTTTCCTCTGAACATGATTCTAGATTTTCAAAAAAAAAAGTTTGTTTGGCTGTTACAGACACATCGCTGCAAACTTGCTCTCTATCTCACTACACACATACAGTGCTCTGTTTTTGTTTTTGCCTTCGGGCACAAAAAAAATAATACAGAGTCTTCTATTGCAATAAGCCTACGGGCTTTTGCTTTTATATGGCGCAGTGATAAACAAAATAAAATAAATTATGGAATAAAACTTTGTCGCGCGGTAATAAAACATAATAAAAACAATACAACACGGTTTCTTTTAAAACCTTAATACTCCGCCCGTAACATTACTTTTAACCAAAGTTTAATAAACTCTTAACTCGGATTCCAAACTTCAAACAAACTTGATTGCAGACTTTTTGCGTAACAAATTTCCCTTACATCATTAGATCCAAAACCAACGCGAACGCTTTCCTATTGGTTGGCTGCTGGGGCCCATGGAACTCAAAAAAAAATATGAATCGGATTCCATAAAAAATTCGCGTAAAAAAGGTGAAAGTGACATCACGGCAAAAATCAATGTGAAACAATGTGAAGCAATTATGAACTGTAATTGATAAAAAGCTTTGGGTCCGGTTTTGGATTGACGATTGGCGGATGAGCGATGCTGCGGACCTTTGCACTTTGGCACATACGATTGCGATGTTGCGTGTGCGATGGTGGTAGGGACCACATCGTATCGCGGCTAGAGATGAACCTTTGTTGCGGACAAGCGGACAGCTGAGTTGTGATACAACGATGGACGATGATTGGTCCATGTCGCTGGGCTGTGGATGGGACCTTATTCATTCAAAAAGACTTGGCGCGTGAATAAACTCTGGTTGGTGAGGGATTTATGGCCCAATAATACTGTTCTTTTAAATACTCTGTTGTTGCGTGGCCAGAGCCACGATTTCTTCAATTCCTCTGCAAAAGTCGACTGCGGCCCATAACAAAAATTTAATTTCATCTCTGCAATGGTGGCTGCGGCCCATAAACAGAAATCCATCCTTACAATTTCTCCATGCCTCTGTTAAATGCACAGAGGTGTGCACTCAACCTAAGCTGCCCTTGTTTGTACTCTCTTCCATTCTCCTGCACGGGGTTTGCAGGTGAATTTAATATTTCAACACTTCCCCTTAAATTCAGCTGCTGGGTTATCAGTCATACCCAAGCATTTCCTCAAATATTCAAAACTTCTTTGTCCCAATGGCTTTGACAGTATGTCTGCAAATTTCTCCTCTGTTCTACAGTGCTGTAAAACAATTTCTCCATTGTTCACTAGCTCCCTGATGTGGTGAAACTTGGCATCTATGTGTTTAGTTCTTTTGTGAAACACATAATTCTTTGACAATGCTATAGCTGAGATATTGTCACAATAAATCACTGTGCCTTTTACCTGTTCTTGGCACAAACTCCTCAACATTCTTCTCATCCACATTGCTTGACATGCTGCTGCTGTAGCTACCACATACTCTGCTTCTGCTATAGATAATGCCATAATTGGCTGTTTCTTAGAAGCCCATGAAATGGCTCCTGAACCCATATGAAAAAAATAACCATATGTACTTTTCTGGTTATCAATACTTCCAGCCCAATCACTGTCAGTATATCCATTTAACTCAGAATTTTCTGAAGTAGTATATAGAATTCCATACCTTTTAGTTCCTTTCACATACCTCATAATTCTTTTTGCTGCTTGTCAGTGTGTTTCCTTTGGCCTTTCCATAAATCTGGAAATTAAACTAACGACATGCATAATATCAGGCCTAGTTGCAGTCAAATACATAAGGCTGCCAACTATGTTTTTGTACAAACTAGGATCAAAATCCTTGATGCTGTCCTCTTTGCTGAGTTTCAATCCCATCATTGTGGGAGTAATTGCTGCTTTGCAATCCTACATGTTAAATCTCTCCAAAACTTCATTTACATATTTAGCTTGAGAGATAAATATTTTATTTTCATTTTTTTCTACTTTTATTCCTAAGAAGTATTTCAGCAATCCCATATTAGTCATTTCAAATTCATCCTTCATGACTATTTTGAAATTCTCAATGAGGTAATCATCATTACCTGTAAAGATCACATCATCAACATATAAGACAAAAATTAACATCTTACCATCTTTCTCTTTGATGTATAATGTGGGTTTTCCTTCACATTTTTCAAACCCATTCTCTAGTGGATAAGAAACTATCCTACTATACCATGCTCTTGATGCTTGTTTCAACCCATAAAGAGCTTTCTTCAATATGCAAATTTTGTGTTCTTGGCCTTTTTTCTCATAGCCTAGAGGTTGTTCAACATAAACCTCTTCCATCAATAATTCATTTAGGAATGCTGATTTTACATCCATTTGGTAAACTTTCCATTTCTGTTGTGTTGCTATGGACAACACTGCTCTCACTGTTTCCGTTCTTGCAACCAGTGCAAAAGTTTCTTCATAATCCCTTCCATGTTGCTGCTTATAGCCTTTGACAACAAGTCTGGCCTTATGCCTTTCAATCTTACCTTCAACATTTCTTTTGGCCTTGTAGACCCATTTCACTCCAATCACTTCTATACCTTTTGGGAGATCAACCAATTCCCATGTTTTATTTTTCTCTATTGCATTCATTTCTTCATCCATAGTATCTATCCATTTCTTATCTTTTATAGATTCTTCAAAATGAATAGGATCATCAACATGAAAATATAATGCAAATAAAGAGTTCATACCTTCATTTAATGCCTATTGCTCATAAATATCATTCAAATTTCTGAATCTGGTTCCTCTTTCATTTGGTGTACTTGTGCTTGAAGAAGCACTCAAATCTGCTCCTTGTGGTGTGCTTGAAGAAGCACTCTCATTTCTTCTCAAGGGTGTTCTTGCTCCTGCTTGCGGTGTCCCTTGCTGTCCTTGTGTTGGTGGAGGTGGTGCTGCTAATGAGGTGTTCCTTTCAACCATTTCTTCCTCATCATCATCATGAGACAAACAACTCTTCACATTGACTTTTTTCTTAATGCTTCCATCCCAAGCTTCTTCTTCAATAAACTGAACATCTCTGCTCACAATAAATTTCTTGGTGGATGGGTTATACAATCTGTAAGATTTGGATTCCTTACTGTATCCAATAAAAATACACTTCACCCCCTTACTGTCCAACTTCTTCCTTAGCTGATCTAGAATGTGTGCATAAGCTACACAACCAAAAACTCTCATGTGGGTGACACCTTGTTTTATGCCACTCTGTGCTTCTTCAGGAACTCTGTTCATTACTGTTTTGGTTGGGCATCTATTCAAGATGTATGCTGCACAATGTACAACTTCAGCCCAATACTCATTTGGCAAATGTTTTTCCTTCAACATACTTCTTACCATATCCATGATTGTTCTATTTTTCCTTTCAGCAACTCCATTTTGCTGTGGTGTGTACCTTGCTGTAAATTGCTTGTGTATGTCATTTTCTCTGCAAAAACGCAGAAATTATTTTGAGATATACTCACCTCCTCTATCAGTTCTTAAAAATTTTATGTGCTGCCCACTTTGGTTTTCAACAAGTGCCTTAAAGTGGAAAAATTTCTTAAACACTTCACTTTTATATTTCAAGAAATAAACCCAAGTTTTCCTTGTGAAATCATCAATAAAAGTTAGCATATAATGACTGCTTTCTAGTGATGGTGTTTGCATTGGTCTACACAAATCTGAATGGACAATTTCTAAGGGTGCCTTTGCCCTTATGCTCTTTCTTGATGGAAAGTTTTCTCTGTGTTGTTTGCTCAAGATACAACCTTCACAAAGACTGTTCGGTTTTTCTATCAATGGTAATCCCCTTACCATTATTTTCCGTGCAACAAATTCAGTCCTCCAAAATTGAGATGTCCAAATCTCAAATGCCATAACCAGTTCTCATCTTTCACTTCCTTTTGAAAGATCTCTTGTGTTACAGCTGCTACATTTCTTCTTTCCTTCAAGTCAGCTTTGAGCTTGAGAGGAAACATCCTATTGCTGGTCATCCGCACCTCTGCAATGACTTTCTTGCTTGGAGGTATGTCCATAATTATGCACACATCATTTTTGAAAAATACATTGTAACCTTTGTTAATGAGCTTCCCAACACTCAAAAAATTACATTTCAAGCCAGAAACATAGTATACATCTGGCACAAATTTTTGCTTTCCATTTCTTGCAAGGATACTTACTTTGCCTTTTCCATTGACAGAGATCTTAGTATCAGTTCCTGTTGTTACTTCAGATTTAACATCTTCATCAAGATTGGAAAACATTGCTATGTTTCCAGTCATGTGATTACTACAACCTAAGTCTAAAAACCATACATCATCTTGTCTATCTTGTGCCATATTACATGTTAACAACACATTTTTTGGGTTCTTTTCTTCTCTTATAACATTAGCATTCTGCCTATTATTCATGTCATATTGCTTTTTCCTACACTCATTTGCATAATGTCCATATTTTTTGCAATAATGACACTGGACTTGGGATTTATCATACCTTTGTCTATGCGCATGATGTTGTCCACCTTGCTGGCTGCTACTTTGGCCTTGGCTCTGATTCTGATTGTTGCTCCTTCCATGAGTATGTGAAGGGCTATTTTTTCCTCCTCTATTTTGGCTTCTACCTCTTCCTCTTCCTCTGCTTTGACCTCTTCCTCTTCCAAAAGGCATCTAGGTCTTGAAGGCATGCTCCAAAGATGAGTGTGTATTTCTACCCAATCTTTGTTCATGAGTCATCAGTGATGCATGAAGTTCATCAATTGTGAACTTTGTAAGATTCTTTGTCTCTTCAATGGTTGTGACAATAACATCAAACCTTGAAGATAAATTTCTCAAAAATTTCTCTACAATCCTTCTTTCTTCAAGTGTCTCTCCATGAGACCTTATCTGGGTAACCAACCCAATCACATGTGTGAAGAATGAGTCTATGTTATCAGGCTCTTTCATACAGAGAGTTTCAAAATATCTCCTTAGCAATTGTAGCTTTGTTGTCTTCACCTTCTCCATACTTTGATAGGAAATCTGGAGGGTATCCCATGCATCTTTGGATCTCTTAGCTGCTACTATCTTTGGAAAAACACTCTCATGTACTGCTTGATAGAGATAGAAGAGGGATTTTGAGTCCTTCTTCTTATTTCTCTTCAACAAATCCTTCTTTGCCTGTGTCAAGGCATTAAAGGCATTTTCATCTACTGGTTCTTCAAAACCATCTTCAAAAAACTCCCATAAGTCTTGAGAGGCAAACAGGGCTCTCATGGTGATTGCCCAATAATCATAGTTCTTCCCATTGAACTACAGGAGCTGAGTATTTCCAATACTCATGCTTGTGCTGGCTCCTGCCATGGCTTAGCACACTGAACTATGTAATAAACTTGACTGTGTTTTTTTTTTAAAACAAATTGTCTTTTTTTCTTTAAAAAACAATCTCTGTCTCTGAGGACTACACTTTTTTAAACAAAACAAAAATCTGTATTTGAGAAATACCTAGACTTTTGCTGAGTCTTCACTCTGCTAGAGAACTGCTGCAACAAATCCTTCTTTCAGCTTCTTTTATTATCCTTCAAAGAGCCTGGAATAGCTCTGATACCATGTTGGAATTTCTGATTTATTCCAAACAAACAGGGAGAACAAAAGGTTCTCCTCTACAAAACAGAGATTTAAAAAAAAATTCTTGTTGGATAGAGATGGAAAATTGAACTATTTCATTAACATAAAATAGTATTACAAAATGAGAGATTTTTCCTTAGAACATGGTTCTGGATTTTCAAAAAAAAACTTTGCTTGGCTGTTACAGACACAGCATTGCAAACTTGCTCTCTATCTCACTACGCACATACAGTGGTCTGTTTTTGTTTTTGTCTTTGGGCACAAAAAAAATAATACATAGTCTTCTATTGCAATAAGCATACGAGCTTTTGCTTTTATATGGTGCAACAATAAACAAAATAAAATAAAATTATGGAATAAAACTTTGTCACGCAGTAATAAAACATAATAAAAACAATACAACACGGTTCCTTTTAAAACCTTAATACTCCACCCATAACATTACTTTTAAATAAAGTTTAATAAACTTTTAAACCAGATTCCAAACTTCAAACAAACTTGATTGCAGAATTTTCGTGTAATAAATCGCCCTTACGTCAATAGACCCAAAACCAATGCGAACACTTTCCTATTGGCTGGCTGCTGGGGCTCGCGGAACTCAAACAAAATTATGAACCGGATTCCATAAAAAAATCGCGTAACAAAAGGTGAAAGTGATGTCATGGCAAAAATCAACACGAAACAAACATGAACTGTAATTGATAAAAAGTTTCGGGTCCAGTTTTGGATCGGCGATCGGTGAACGAACGATGCTGCAGACCTTTTCACTTTGGCACATGTGATTGCGATGTTGCGATGTGCGATGGTGGTAGGGACCACATCGCATCGCGGCTGGAGACAAACCTTTGTTGCGGACGAGTAGAGGGCCAAGTTGAGATACAACGATGGACGATGATTGGTCCACGCCACTGTGCTGTGGATGGGACCCGCTCCATTCAAAAAGACTTGGCGCGTGAATAAAATCTGGTTGGTGAGGGCTTTATGGCCTGATAAGACTGTTCTTTTAAATATTCTGTTGTTGCGTGGCCAGAGCCATGATTTCTTCAATTCCTCTGCAAAAGTTGGCTGCGGCCCATAACAAAAATTTAATTTCATCTCTGCAATGGTGGCTGCGGCTCATTAACAGAAATCCATCCTTACAAATTCTCCATGCCTCTGTTAAATGCAGAGAGGTGCACACTCAACCTAAGCTGCCCCTATTTTTATTCTCTTCCATTCTCCTGCACAGGGTTTGCAGGTGAATTTAATATTTCAACAGAATCACAAGGGACCAGAAGGTGTTTGACAACACATCCAACAGAGTTACAAATAATGCTATATATAAAATACCAAAAGATATTTTCGATTTAAGAATCTGGGACTATTCCCAATGCAGTAAAATAAAACAAACTCCCAATTTAAATTAAGTTTGTCAAGCATGCTTTGATGCTCTTCAACGCGATCATGGAAAATAATCCTTATTAGATATGGAATAAAAACGAGAACATAGCCTTTGGCATAAACGATTTCGATGAATTTTTGAATACCAAGAAGGATCCAAGCTTCATCTCCAAACTTTGGCCATGGACACGTTAATGGTTTTGGAAAAGATAATGGAGCTATGTGTAATTTCTCCTTTATGCTTTCAATAGTAGAAGGAGAGAGACTCATCAAGGAGGAGGGGAAGCCCTATATTGGTTTTCAAACCATAATAAAGACAATGGTCGAAAAATGACGAGCAGGAAGCTGAAGCTCAATCATTCAGATATTTTTGAGTCGCAACTTTAATGTTTTGTGTGGTTTTGGTGTTCCTTAGAAAGTCACGATATAGGAAAGAAATTAAGTAGTAAAAGAAAACTAGTGTCAAAATGTGCTTTGACCGACATACCATTAGAATTTCTCATCAATGCAAAGCACATATATCAAGTGATGAAATTGGGTTCACCTGGTCTTCCACAGTACCACACATTTGCTTTATTCCTGGAGTGTGTTGAGCAAAACATAGTGGAAACATAAATAAAACACACAGACACACAACAGAAAAAAATAAAGACACAGAGATTTTAACGTGGTTCACCCAACCAATCTGGGCTACGTCCACCAAATAGGGGCATCGAAAATCTCATTCTTCAACTGGAGAATTACAACAGCAGAGTTTCCCATCTGCTCTTCCACTCACCTCACATCCCTCATGCTAATTTGCCTCTATGGGCTTACATTTTATAGCTGGAAGTAGAAACTGAATCATAAATTCACTCACAACAAATATAGGATGCAATAACTCCACATCAGAATTAGATGGAGTCAATTTAGCAACAAATCCTATTGTTGTCACATTCATGAGATTTTCTCCAAATTTAATTAAAAGAAATCTCAACAATCTCCACCGTGACAACAACTAGCCTAATACCCTATTCCATTATTATTTTTATCTTTTCTGCAAGCCAAGAGAAGCTAGACACCATTGTAGCTTCTCTAATAAAACTGGTTTCGTAAACATGTCTGCACAGTTTTCCTTTGTATGCACTTTTTCAAGAGAGACTCCCTGTTCAGTGATAACCTGTCTTACAAAATGGTACTTGATAGGTATATGCTTTGATTTACTTTGATAGGCCGGATTTTTAGCCAAGTGAATTGCACTTTGACTATCACAAAATAACTTGATGTTGTCCTGTAACCTACCAAACTCACCAAACAAACCTTTCAACCAAACTGCTTCTTTGCAAGCATGTGAAGCAGCTATGTATTCTACTTTTGTAGTGGATAAAGCAACAATGTTTTGTAACTTTGACATCCAACTTATAGCTCCACCTGCAAGAGTAAAGACATATCCTGAAGTTGACCTTCTCTTATCCAAATCACCTGCAAAATTGGAATCAACATATCCACAAACAAATTCACTACTTTTGTTATAAGTGATACAATAATCAATTGTGCCTCTCAGATACCGAAGCACCCATTTCACTACTGACCAGTGTTCTTTTCCTGGATTTTCCATATACCTGCTGACAACCCCAACTGCATGCGAAATATCTGGTCGAGTACAAACCATCGCATACATCAAACAACCTACTACATTGGCACATGGAATTCGAGACATATATTCCTTTTCTTCATTTGTGTTAGGACATAAACTTGAAGAAAGCTTAAAATGGGAAGCTAAAGGGACTGAAACAAGCTTCACATTGTTCATACCAAACCTCAAGAGTATTTTCTCAATATACTTCTTTTGTGATAGCCACAACTTACCATTGCTCCTGTCTCTCAAAATCTCCATGCCCAAAATCTGTCTTGCTGCTCCTAGATCTTTCATATCAAATGTCCTAGCCATCTGAGCCTTTAACCTGTTGATCTCTGTTATGATTTTTCTTGCTAAAAGCATATCATCAACATATAACACTAAGATAATGAACATGCCATTACTTAATTTCTTAAAGTAAACACAATGATCATATTCACTTCTTATATAATTTTGACTCATCATGAAAGAATCAAATTTCTTGTACCATTGTCGAGGTGACTGCTTCAGACCATACGATGATTTCTTGAGCCTGCAGACAAATTTCTTGTTGCGATTTTGAAAAAGCCCTTTAGGTTGTTCCATGTAAATCTCCTCATCTAAATCTCCATGTAAATGTTAGAATTTACCGCAAGAATAAATAAAGAATTTACTGAGAGAAATAAATAAACATAACCAGCAATAGAGCACATAAACATAAACACATATGTTTATTTAAGAAAACCCCAAACTCCGGGGAAAAATCCAACCAATGAAATTTCATTAACCATTGGCCACAACCTTGGCCAATCCAGCCAAGTGAGCCTTCACCGCTCACCTCCATGCCTACCTTACAATGAAGTCTTCCCAGCCTTTTATAGGCTCCATTACATGCAATACCATGGGCTAAAACCATGGGTGCATAGTACCATGTGCCCCAAAACCACTACTATTTACCCTAGTCAACATTGACTCTACCCCGAGTCATGTTTACCTAACAATTCCCCCCTTAAACTTGACTTGGGGATTATTGACTAAATCCAGACAAAACTGCTAAGTGAGACAACCCCGCTCACTATAGCCCTTTCCCATGGGGAGTATTGCATGTTAACTTGACATCCCCCTATCACCTAGGTCTAACCCAGACTTTACCAGTGATTACCTAGGGGTACACATGCCATACCAGGTCTTAAAGCAGTATGCCCATTTACATGCAAAAATTAACTCCATTATAATAATTTTTTTTTTTTTCATTGTTGCTATTCTTTGTATGACCATTCTCTACATGCATTCATGATGTCCTCTCCAAAGAGGACATCATAGTTGAACATCAATCTGCCGAATGACATCAATGTCCATATAAAAAGAATCCATCTACCGGATTACATGGGTCACTAGCCTCTATAACCGCTAGTCCTCTAGGAATTCTCTTCAGATACATGGTTCATCAATTAATTAATCCACCTGCACATATCCTCTCTCATTTTCACAAGCTCTCTTTGATCTACCAAACCCTTGTTGTAAACCATAAGCATGGCCCTATTCACGTAGTGCTACACAACTTATTTTTATTTTTATTTTTGTTTTGTTTCCGCACCGCAACAGCACTCTCGCCATCGTTTCTTTTCCCGGCAGCATCGAAACCCCAGCATCACTCTCGATGTTGTTTCTCTTCCCGGTTTCATCTCTGGTTCTCCCAAAAATCGGAGTCCATCCATATTTGCAAACGAGAACCATGGTGTTTATGATACGACCCATCCACGTACAAAAAAAAAAGTCACAAGATCCTCCATAGGCTCGAGAGTAATGGGGCAAATGATCATAGAGGGAACATCAGAGAAATCCAGTTCTTCAATCCTTCCCATTGATCTTGTGATCAAAACATAAATCAATTGCTTGATCACAACCCGAATCTGTGTCCTGGTTCTGCCTTTGTTCATCCTCCTCCTCCTTTCACGCATCGATCGCCTTGCTTCCCAAATCGAATATCTGCATCAAAGCATAGTTCATGCCTTATTGTCCTGAGAATATCCCATGGACTATGCGTAGTCCCGTGGCTGTCATCCCCTCACCGTTTTCATCATGGCTCATTCCTTTGGAAATGAGCCCATTCGAGGAAACAAATCAAGCATTAAACATCGTATAACCAGAGCCACTCACTGCTGCACATTTAATTTTGTGCTCCACAACCACAACGTTCCACAGATGCCCCACTGCTGTATTGCCTTGACCACCGGTGCCCTCTTCAGGACCCCAACCTCGGTTGACTCCAAAACTGCCTCCGCCACCATATATGTTTCTCTCGGTGTTGTATTCACCGCTCTCAAAGCGACTGCCATATGGCAATGCGTAAGACTATATCCCTGTAGTCTCACAGCCCGGACATGAAACTCCTCCACCATTCATTTTTACACCATGCTATGTCCGCTCAAATCTCAGAGTATTGTGTGTTCATCTCAGCTTTTCGATTTCCTCCACGGATTTTCAATATGGTGCATGGACCTTCCAAGTGGGTCTATGCATTACCTCATTGTATCGAAGCTCTCCCCAGCTTGCTTGAGAGCTAGCTTGGTACTCGCGGCCATCATGACTAGGGATTCGATGTAGCCTTCGTCAACAACTACCTTCAACCTTAGTTTTACGCTTGTGTGTATCCTCACTTCTTGATCCACATTATTCTCCTCATTTGCGTTCATCAAGCCATAACCCCTTGGCAACAGAAGCGTCCCTCAGAAGCCAATTTGGCTTTGATACCATTTGTTAGAATTTACCACAAGAATAAATAAAGAATTTACTGAGAGAAATAAATAAACATAACCAGCAACAAAGCACATAAACATAAACACATATGTTTATCCAGGAAAACCCCAAATTCCGGGGAAAAACCCAACCAAGGAAATTTCATTAACCATTGGTCACAACCCTGCCAATCCAACCAAGTGAGCCTTCACCGCTCACCTCTAGGCCTACATTACAATGAAGTCTTCCCAGCTTTTTATAGGCTCCATTACATGCAATACCATGGGCTAAAACCATGGGTGCACAATACCATGTGCCCCAAAACCACTACTATTTACCCTAGTCAACATTTGACTCTATCCTGAGTCATGTTTACTTAACAGTAAAAATGCAGTTTTAACATCTAGTTGTTGTAATTCTAATTCAAGTAAAGCAACTAATGCTAACACAATCCGAATTGAAACAATTTTTACAACTGGTGAAAATATCTCATGAAAGTCAATTCCTGCTTTCTGAGAAAAACCTTTCACGACCAACCTTGCTTTGTACCTGTCTTCTTTATCATCAACACCCCTTTTCAATTTGTAAACCCATTTACATCCCACAATTTTCCTGTCTTTAGGAAGTTCCACCAGATTCCATGTGGCATTCTTGTCTAATGCCTTCATCTCGTCCTTCATAACTTCTTTCCACTTATCACTGTTAGAACCTTCTACAGCTTCCTGATAGCACAAAGGTTCATCATCATTAGCAGTTAAAGCAACTGAAGTAACATAATCATCATACCTTTTAGGAGGACGTCTGATTCTCGTAGACCTCCTAAAATATGTTTCTGGTACTTCCACAATTTGCTGATTATTATCTGTAGGAACTTCTTCATGATCTACATTTGAAACATGTTCATGATCTGCATCTGAAACTTGTTCATGATCTGCACTATCATCAGTATTTGAACTAGTTTCAAACTAAATATGTTGAAACTTAGGTACATTATCCTGTTTCAATTTATCATCTACATCTAGATTTTCAAGTGAAGATTCATTGAATTTAACACCTCTGTTAATGATGATCTTGTGAGTAGTAGGATCCCACAACCTTTATCCCTTAGTCCCATCACCATATCCAACAAATATATATCTTTTTGATTTAGGATCTAATTTAGAATGCTGATGTTTCGAAACTAGAGCATATGCATCACAACCAAAAACTTTCAGTTTAGAATAATCACATGGATAACCTTTCCATACCTCTTAGGAATTTTGCATCCTATTGCAGTTGGTGATCAATTTATCAAGTAACAAGCTGTAGAAACCGCTTCTGTCCACAATTCCTTCTGCAAATTGGCATTACTAAGCATACTTCTTGCTCTCTCTAAGAGAGTCCTGTTCATGCGTTCAACAACTCCATTTTGTTGAGGAGTATATACAATAGTTTTATGTCTTTCTATCCTAGCGTCTTTGCAATAATTATCAAATTACTTTGAAGTAAACTCACCACCATTGTCAGTTCTTAAACATTTAATGGTTCTTCCAGTGATGTTTTCAACTAATGCTTTAAACTGTTTGAAAACTATGAATACATCAGACTTTTTCTTTAACATATAGACCCACACTTTTCTAGAGAAATCATCAATAAAAGATACAAAATATGACGATCCTCCATATGAGGTCATAGGAGATGGACCCCAAACATCAGAATGGATACAATCAAGGATTCCCTTACTAGTATGTTTTCCAGTTTTAAACTTTTGCTTGGCTTGTTTCCCATATAGACAATGTTTGAAGAAATCTAACTTAGAATATTTTAAACTAGGAAGTAACTTACGATCAGATAAAATTTTTAATCCTCTTTCGCTCATATGGCCCAACCTTTGATGCCATAAATGAATAGAATTATTGTCATTTTCAGATACTGTAGAAGCATGATCTGACTCTGTTCTTCCTTCTAACTAAAAAATATTTCCAATTTTCTTTGCTTTCATTACTAGTAAAATTCCTTTATAAAATTTCATTACTCCACCTTGAATAAAGGTTTTATATCCATCTGTGTCTAGTACTCCTAGTGAAATGAGGTTTTTTCTGAGTTCAGGCACGTGTCTTATATCAGTTGAAATTTTATTTGTCCCATCAAACATTTTAATATGGATGCTTCCAATTCCCACAATATTACATGAGACATCATTTCCCATGTAAACAACTCCATCATTGATTGATTTATAAGATTTAAACCACTCTCTATGAATGCACATGTGATTTGATGCACCAGAATCTAACAACCAATGTTGATCATGATTAGACAAACCAACTGATAACACTTCATCACTCATACCTGAAACGGATGCCGAACTTGTATCTGTCGTGTTTTCTTATTTCTTATCTATCGAAGAGTCTCCTTTGGATGTTTGCTATCTCTTCCAACAATCCTTCTTCAAATGTCCCGATTTGCCACAAAACTAGCACTTTACCTTACTCTTCTTCCCTTTCAATTTTGACCGCGAGTTGTTGTGCTTACTAAAGCGTCTTTCTTTAGAACGACCTCTGACCATCATTGCTTCTGATGTAGAGGTTTTTGAATTTGACCTCTTTCTGGTTTCTTCAGACAGCAAAGCTCCAACAACATCATCAAACTCAAGCGTTTCTGATGAACTAAGACTTATAAAAGTAACAAAGTGATCCCATGACTCGGAAACGAGCATAATAAAGTTACAGCTTTATCTTCTGATTCAAATTTTACTTCTATACTTTCTAACTGCACCAGGAGAGTATTAAAGGCATTCAAATTATCAGTAATTGATGTACCTTCCTTTATGCGCAAGCTGTACAACTGTCGCTTTAGAAGAATCCTATTGGTTAAGGATTTTGTCATGTACAAATTTTTAAGCTTTGTCCACAAACCAGCAATAGTTTTCTCTGACACGATGTTAAACAAAACATCATCCGCCAAACACAATTGAATGCCGCTCAGTGCTCTTTCATCCATGTCACTCCATTCGTTATCTGTCATGGTGTAAGACTGTTTGGCTTTTCCCAACAACGCCTTCGCCATGCCTTGTTGCACAAGTAGATCATGCATCTTCACTTTTCAAATCTCGAAGTTGTTTTTCCCATTGAACTTCTCGATCTCAAATCGAGCACTTTGTGTTTTTGACATAGCTTAATTTGTCTTCTTACCCAATAGAAGGAAATCTTCACAACACTTATCAACAGCAAGTAATTTTTAGAATACCTTAAATGTTATTTCGGTTAGTTTGGATATTCTGCCTGGCCCTTATAATGGCACATTGCAAATCAAATCGATATACAATGAATTTCAATATAATCGAATCTTAAAAGACTTCAAAACGATATATAATAAATACAATGTATCTCAGAATTTAGAACACAAATCGATTGTTTTAAATACAAATTGAATTATTGCAATTCAATGTAAATCGATTTGAAAGAAGCCATAGTGAATATATAAATCGATTTAAAAAAGTGCAACAAATCAATTTTTAAATGGTTCTTAAAAAAAAAATGCAAACCGAATTTTGTTTTAAATGGCATTTCACCACCGTTCAACGCTGCTAGGCTCGCAGTCCACCGCACTGTTCAATGTTGCCTTAACGCAACCTTAACTAGCTTAAACACAGAAACCGGTCCACAGTCTCACAGTCCACGGCCACCAGTTTCACTTAAAACACGATCACCAGTTTAAACGCAGCCTGCGCACATCACTGTTTCCTGCTCACGGCGTGGACACGCTGGCAGCAGCAGCAGTTTTCAACACGGCCTCGCTGTGGCTCTTCCACACGGACGTCAGATTTCAACACAGCTTACGGCTTTACTAACAACCACGGTTTGTTTGGCTCAACCCGCAGAGTCACTTAAGCCTCCAAGCTCACCTTGTTTATGCGCAACCCCTTTAAAAATTCAACCTCCATATGCTGTTCATCCAATTAGCACGACAGAGATTAAATCTCACGACGCTGCTTCTCACGGCGCTACTTCTTTGCGCTTTCTCCACATCGGACTCTTCAAATTAACTGTCCACAGCTTTCACACTCCCACTGCTGTGATCTGCAGTCTAAACACAAGTTCGATATGCAAGTAGCTCCGATACTAATTGTTGAGAAAAACACAGCGGAAACATAAATAAAACACACAAACACACAGCAGAAAAACATAAAGACACAGAGATTTTAACGTGGTTCACCCAACCAATCTGGGCTACGTCCACCAAACAAGGGCATCGACAATCTCATTCATCAACTGGAGAATTACAACAACAGAGTTTTCCATCTGCTCTCCCACTCACCTCACATCCCTCATGCTAATTTGCCTCTACGGACTTACATTTTATAGCTGGAAGTAGAAACTGAATCATAAATTCACTCATAACAAATATAGGATGCAATAACTCCACATTAGAATTAGATGGAGTCAATTTAGCAAAAAATCCTATTGTTGTCACATTCATGAGATTTTCTCCAAATTTAATTAAAAGAAATCTCAACAGAGTGCTACTTCAAGTTGGCAAGATTATTTTTTCTTTGGATGATGGTCGACTAGGGTAGCTTTGTTTGTCAGGTATTCACACCGAGACTAACATGTACGGTATTCGAGCACATAAAAGGGTTGTTACCAAGCATAATTTCTTGAAGTTTTGAATAAAGTCATTAAAGGAGATCAAATTTTTAGTGTGACATCCAAATGCATGGTTTAAAACTAATTTTTTTTTCCAATATTTCATGTTTTATTTAATTAGAATTTTTTTGGAAAATCATTTAATCAATTGAGAAACTAAGTCTTTCCAACTATTTAGTTTAGTTTATTATCAGAAGAATGTTTTTTTTTATGATAAATTACACTAAGTAGTTCCAAACACACTGTTTCTCAATTAATTATATAATTTTCCAAAAAATTTCTAATTAAATTAGATATAAATCACAAGAGCTTACACTTTCATGTCTTATGTTTGATGGTGGAACATGGCCATTTAACATCCTTATCATCTATATTTAACTTGGTTGTTGTTGGATTAGATTTCCATCATATTGGAGATTTCAAGGAAGAAATAAAATGACATTTGCAATTGAAGAAGCTTGTTCTTACTGAATGTTGATTTTGGCACTGCCTTTGATACACATATGGCATATAATATATGCTTGCACTTGTTTGCAAGAGACACTTACAGAAAAATTATTATTGCTGCAGAGGCAACCTCAACTACTCCATTGGTTTCAGTTTGAATTTGCAAAACCTGGTGATAGTTATGTGGTTGGTGCTAGTTCTTCATGTGAGAATGTTTAATAAATTTTATTGCAGGTCAATAAGAGTCCAAGATTATACTCCTTGTAAGTGCTAAAAAGATCAACGACCTACAACATCTATACTCCAGATCTAACGATATTTGACCATTCATGGTATGACGAAGTTTAATGGGTAGTAGAGTGTCAGGAAATGGTTTTTCCATCTGTAAATCGGCGAACAACATTCTTTTTTTTTTTTTTGTAAATCGACGAACAACATTCATCCCAACAATTACCCCCTCTATTTCCAGAAACTGCCAGAGGACTGTCAGAAGGTAGTTTATGGTTTACACTAAACCATTCTAGTGTTATGACGTGTATATAATGACAACCATGGAGCCCATGTCCATCATTCATATTTAAATTTTATTAATGTATTGTGGGCCTAATTAACAGTCCAAAATTTATTGGAGCGCATTGCAAAGTTTTATGAAGTGTCGAGCTCTATTTTAATGCGTTTATTACGGTATGAGTGATTAACTCATATTAATTGTATTTCCATCTTTCAAAAGTTTTATGAAGTGTTGAGCTCTATTTTAATGGGTTTATTACGGTATGAGTGATTAACTCATAGTAATTGTATTTCCATCTTTCAAAAAGGGATTAAAAAGAAACAATTTTTTTTTGGCAACCAATTCAATTTTCAAAATTGATTCTTGAAAGTTAGTCTAGGGAGAAATTAAAATTATGAAATCAATATTTTGAAAGGGTTCGAAGTCTGGAATCAAAAGAAAATGTAATGACAAAAAGTTATCAATGGAATCTCAGTTCGATTCCAATTTTGGTAAATTGCAATAGTCATTTTCTTTTTCATGTATTTATCATTTCATTTGTGTTTTTTTTTTTCTATTGGTTAAGTGTATGTAGTAGTAGGGTTATTTAAATTTAAGACTATGAATTTATCTATTGGTACTTAAGTGTTTTATTTGAAAATCTTTAATAGGTGATCTATTTCTAGGAATTTATACACAATTTCCTAATATTTTCTACCATTCTTTTTGCAGACTTTGAAGTCAGATTCTTAAATGCGCGAGTTGTAAAACCTAGTTCCTCTTCATTTTTCGCTAGCCATCTTTTTAATTCAAAACTACTCAATTCTCATTGAATTGGTCATGCTAGTTTCAAAAGATAGGTATTTGAATTAGAGAAGTCATTGCAACTCTTATGGCATAAATCTCCGACCATTCATTTAAAATTTCTATTATTCTTCTAGATTTTCTAGGCACTGACCTCTTGTAGCCAAAGTTGTCTCCAGGAGACAACAATGTACTTGTTGTTATAGTTGAAATATAACCCCTTTTCTCTGCTTTCATCCATTTTCTAAGGAGTCCACCTTATTGGTTGAAGAGAGGGAGCATGATTTTCTCCATAGTTATTAGTGACCAATTTCCTTGTAATACCCTTGCTCGACCCCTGTGATGCATATATATGTACGTGTGATATTGAGGTTGGTGTGCCTCTGTGAGTATGAACATGTTAGGCCAGTGGGCCTAGATATGGTATGATTAAGGCTGGTGTGCCTATGAAATGGGTCTAAGGACTGTGATATTTAGGATGGTGGGTTAGAGACATATTAATTAGGCTAGTGAGTTGAGGTTATTTTGGGAGCCTACGTGCCTATGTAAATATGTTTAGATATTTTTTGGGCCACTGTTCTCAAGTATATGTGACTTTGAAGGATGTGAGATTAGAGAGAGCCTAGAAATGTATTTTTTTTTTTTTTTTCAAGTTATCTGAGTTTTGTTGGCATTATGGTGTGCATGGTTCCATCTAGCTGATGTTGGCATTAGTTTTATGATGGTGTTAGTCATCAGTAATTTTCACTATCCGTAGATGACTAAATATTGGTTCTAGATTTCTAAAAACAAAATTCCATGAACATTGTGAGTTTTAGAAATCTCATTGCTTTCATTATCCTTAGAGAATTTTTTTTTACTATCCTACCATTTTTCCATTTCATGATCACCTTATAACTGCTACAGACTCCAAATGGCTTGTTCCTCTCATTTCCATCCTTTTTCTTACCCATAATCTCATTACTCAGTTTGTCCCTTGCCTATGACTCCATTATCCATCTAGGGTTTTTGAGGGGATTTTTCTTGGTTTCATGACTTCCATGGTTAAATCATCAATAAGGCTTGTATCCTGATGCTCTTACACCTCCTCCTATCCTTAATATACCTTCATAAATAGTTCCCATCACTCTTATCCCTCAAAATCATCGTTTTTCTACAAAACCTAGCCTATTGCTACAATTTGACACTTTTTCGAGACTAGGCCTGTGTTTTTCCCTTTTGGACCCCTTCCCCTCACTCAATCCTTCAAATTCCACTTTCCCCTACTCTCTAACATCCATCCCTATCCCCCAACCCCAAGAATTTAGACAACCCTTAACCTTTTCATTCCCCTCCCTCTACAAGGCAGTCCTAAATCCCTTGTTTTGCCTACACCAAACCCTAATTTCCCCTTCCAATTAAGCTAGGGTTTGCTATGGAAAGGAGGCATAGGAGCAAAGGATCCATATGATAGATCATATCAGCAAGCATAAAGCCATACCAACTCATAAACATCATGCCTCCATCATTTTCCAAGAATTCATTCCAAAGGACAAATAATTTGCCACACCTAGGGCCAGTTTTGCTTCAAACTATGTTTCTAACCAAACATAGATGAATTTGACAAACGTGAGAGAGGGTTTTGTCCATCATAGGTTCAAGAAGAAAAACCTCCCTCAGATTTTACACAGGTATCATGGTTTGGGAGCAATATGAAAATTGCAGATGTCATGGGATAATTGCTGCACTTCTGGAGTGACCTTGGGAAAATCAGGTTTTCTCATCGATGGAGTGTCCAAATGATTTTATTGATGGGTCAAAAGACAACTATACTAGAAGAGCTTTCCAATGAGCTATCATGAACTAAATTTGGAGTTGCGGAAGGCATCTCAAAGTTGTCTGCACCAACACTCTGCATTTCTTCACCATCATTCAACACTTTTTGACCAGTCTTGGAAAAATGAACGTTTGACAGATCAAATCAACTCCAATCAGAGAAAAAAAGGTATATTTGGAAATAAGATTGGAAGATATTTCTAATGAGCTATCATGAGCTCAATTTTCAGTTACAGAAGGTCTCCAAAATTTGTCTGCACCAGCACTTTGCATTTCTGCACCATCATTCAGCACTTTTTGACCAGTCTTGGGATAATAAACTTTTGACAGGGCAAATAAACTCCAATTAGAGAAAAAAGTGTATATTTGGAACGTAGACAGGATAATATTTCCAACAAGCTATCATGGGCCCAATTTGGACATCGGGAAGGCCTCCATATTCCCTCTGCAAAAGGCGCTATGTGTAGGAAAATTTTGACAAATTTTGGTTTTTTGCTAAGGCCTCTGAGCGTAGCACCCTTGGCTCTACGTTTTCATCTCAGGCATTCTCTGGAGGAAAACTTGGGACTTTTGGAATCCTTAGCTCAACTACAGTATGCTCACCAAATTTTATAGCATTTGGAGCATTTTTGACAACTCAAAAGGCCAGAAAGCACCTCATTTTTCACCTTTTCTGCCTCATTTTCAAGCCTGTGACTGCGCCTAGAGTAGTTTTGGGAGATTTCCCTTTTGGACAAGTTAATGGAGTCCAATCAGAAAACCAAGGGTAGTATTGAAAATTAGACTCAGTAGGCTTTCCAATGGGCCATCACGAAGCCAATTCTGACATCGGGAAGGTCATCAAAACTTGGCTGCAAGTGGACCCAGTTTCTCCTATGCAAGCGCCGCGTGTAGGGTAGAACAAGCACTCAAAGAGGAAAAAGGCCAGAAAAACCTTGGAATCTTGGCTCAATATTCTCTACATGTTTCTCAATCCCCATGAGGAAGACATCCACCAATTTTGAGAAAATTTTGACAAATTTTGGTTTTTTGCAAATTTTGAGGCCTCTAAGCGCAACACCCTTGGTGCCGCGCTGTCATCTAAGGCATCCTAAGGAGGAAAATTTGGCTTTTTTGGAATCCTCAGCTCTAGTACAGTATTCTCATCCAATTTTAGAGCATTTCGAGCATTTTTGACCCCTCAAAAGGCCAAAAAACACCTCATTTTTCACCTTTTTGCCTCTTTTTCAGGCTTGGCACTGCGCCTAGAGAAATTTTGGGAAATTTTCCTTTTGGATAGGTTAATAGAGCTCAATCAGAAAAAAAAAAGGGTAGATTTGGAAAGTAGACTCAGCAGGCTTTCCAACGGGCCATCACGGAGCCAATTCTGACATTGGGAAAGTCATCAAAACTTGGCTGCAAGTGGACCCAATTTTGTCCATGCATGGCGCTGCGCTTTCAGACCTCACTGTGTGTTTTTGGCCAAAAAGTCAACAAAAGACACTCATTAATGTCAAAATGATATTTTAGTGTTTTCTGAGGAAAATCTCTCCAAAGTTAGGTTCTAGGAGTTATTTTTGCATTTATTTCATGAGATATTTTGTGCCTTAGGCCTTGCATGGTCTCTTAGGCATAAATGACATTTATGAATAGTTTTGATATTTTCAAACCCTAGTTAGGGTTTTTTCCCTCCTTTTCTAGATAAATAGAGCAGGAGGGCCTTATTGTAAAAGGTTGGAATTTGATGACTCTTTGGAGCAATACATAGTTTTTTAGAGATTGGAGAAGAAATTGGTGTTGTGGAGTTTGTGAATGGCTTGTCTTGATTGATGATGGAGAAGGCTACTTGCAGGATCTCTGAGCTTGGTTAATGGTCATGTGCTTCTATTCAGTTATTGTTTTCTTATGTATCATTGTGTTTCATCCTTCTAAATTACAGTAGGACAAAGGTTTTAGACTAAGAAATGTTTTTCAAAGGCACCTTAGCTCTGTTTGTTCTTCACTGCCACTATGTTTTCCTTTGCTAGGTCATTTTAGAGAAATTTTAATTTCTCTCTAGACCACCTAAGATTGTTTATTTCATGAATGGTTTAATACAGTAGGTATCAAAGATGTTTTATGGTTATCCCTTCATGTTTTATGTCACTAAAACACTGTTCTTGAGATCTCTCTCTAAAGTACCACTAATTAGGTTTGCCAAAGAGGCTATGTTTTTATCATACCCTTTGTCCATGCTTGAATAGTTGTTTTGGAGATCTTTATGGCTATGGTCAGTGATGTTTATGCGTTCCCTCTTTTTTGATTAAAGTTATATGTTTATCTTAAATGTTTTCTAACCTTGAAGGTGAAATCACTAGAAGTTAAATGAGTTTCTCACCTTCTATATTTCATTGGATAGTTTGTCTGAAATGCTTATTTGCTTAAGTTGAATCAAAGAGTTATTGGTGTACCCTGTCTATAGATTACTTCTTTATGTTAAATAGTGTTGAATTCCCTTCTTGTTTTAAGTATATGACAAAGGATTCTTAATTTTCCTTTGCCCTACTTTGTTCACAAACTTGATGTTCATTTCATTTCACAAAAACCTTGAAAATCCATCTGACCATGCTAGATTTGCCCTGTGATCCACCCTGATTTATTGTTGAAAATTTCCATGAATTTTATTGACTTCATAGCCCAATGACTTGAAGATTTCCTCACTCCATCTATTCTACTTGATCATCTACCCAACCAAAACAAACAAAAAAACCCTAAAGTTAAAAACTAGCCTAAAATCAAACCCTAAAAGAAAACAAGTTCACATCCTTTGCAAAAAATAGAGAGATCCCTCTCTGAGTCTAGGAAGGCTAGGTCCTAGGACTCTAAAGACTGGTCTGATGTTACCCTGTGCATTTGATCTCACCAATCTAACAAATCAGGGGAACATAACATAATGACGATCACGGTGGGACCTTCTAAGTAAATGATATCTTAGACCCCACTAGTTCTCATAAATCCCCTGGGAATGCATTAAGAAATCCCAATCATGCTGATGGTGGACAACAAAGTTGAAATCTTCCACCTGGCGACTCCACAACCCTCAATAGACCTTAAGACTCCACTGGTAGAAGAACTCTAGATTTTTTGAAAAGATACAGTGACCCTTTCTGATTTACAAACATGGATCCAAGGATACAAAGAAGATATGCTCCGATGAATAGAGATCATATCCCTGGATTTCCACATAAAATGCCTTAGATAAATTGGATAAAAACCTACCTATATTTCAAGATGAAAAATGTGATGACCCCTTGCTACATCTCATCAAATTTCATATACATGTATGGAGGTTAAAGGTTGAATGGCACGAGGACTGCCTCATGAAAATGTTTATGGCAACATTAGAGGGTAAGGCAAGAGAATGGTATGAATGGCTAAAACTTGGTAGCTTGTTTTCCTTAAAGATCTCCACGAGGTATTTTGTGATCATTATAAAGAAAATTCTCCATCCTTATCCTTGGCTGAAAATTGTTGTGATCAATCTCAAGATATCATACAGTACCTTATAGATAGTGATGAAGAATTGGAAAATTTGCATCCTGAAGACCTCTTAGCAGCCATTCATCAATTTCATTCTCAAGGTAGCTATCATGATAGCCTAGAGGAGTTAGTTGAGGAAGAACCAAATCAATAAATAGAAGAAAACCCACAGGATCTCTCTGAAGGGAGAAGCGATGATTCACCATCTCTTCTAGGTGAGGCTCAAGAAAACATTCAGCCTCGAAATCAACCTTCATAAGAGAAAGAGAATTGTTGTACTTCTATCCAAAGAAAGAGGAAAATGCCTCCACTTTTGACTAAAGAGGAAATAAATCAGATGCTAAACATATAGCCAGCCTCTAAACCTTCATGTGAACAAAACATTTCTGTTCATTCTCCTGCTAATCCCGTCTACCATAAGTCAGAAAGTGAACTTGTAGATCAATTCAAAGAAGAAAAAACTGATAATCCAATATGTTTGGTTGGTGACATTATTTATATTGATGATTTTCCAAAGTTTGATCAATCTGATGATGATGTTCTCCGAATAAAAGCTAACCTTGTGGAGCCATCAACAGTTGGTTTGTGGGAGGAAGATCTGCTTCATCAAATTGGAAACAATAGCCAGCCAATACATACCATCTATGAAACTGATGAGGAAAGCCTTGAAATTTTATAAGTAAGTGAGGGATCTCTCACTCTTTTCTCTACTTCATTTTAGTCCATTATAAATAAATTTCATGTAATTGGAAATCAACAGTCTTTCAGTTTTGATGTTGAGGTTGAGGAGGATGATGAAATTCTTGAGCAAGTTGTCAATGAGAAGCCTTTTCTTGAAATGGTTAAGGAAATCATTTGGGACATGGAATCCTCCTTAAATCCAGATTTGCAGCCACCAAGTTCCATTGAATTACAAATTGCGAATGAAGGCATAGAAATTGATAATCACATGAGAGTTGTTGCACTACCTTCTTGGGAAGATTTATTGTCCAAGAGTGCTCCTGCTCATCAATATGTTGGCCTTCACACAGAATTCAACCCACTCTATCAAAGCACATCAGGTTTGTTAGAGGAGAAAATTGCAATATATGATGAGTCTGACAGTGTAGATGATCATAAGGAAGAAGTGGAGTTTCTTTCCCAAAAGAGTCCCAAGCTTAGAAAAGTGGACAAAAAAGAAGTCCTGGATCAAGATTATTTCCTAAATCCTCTAGGCCAGGTATTATTTCAAGATCCCTTTTCTATTTTCTTAGAGGCAGTTGAAGAGGGAGTAAAATATGTCAAGAGCAGTTTATTTCAAGGTTTAAATAAAAGTTTAGGCACTACTGTTCAAACACAAGTGAGGTGGGAATGGCCTGTTGATTTTTTCAAAACACTCAAAGAGTTGAACCAAGATCCCTCATGGAATCATCTGCTTGATTGGTTGTATTGGAAAAGAGAGTTCACCAGCTGAATGTATATCATGTATAGGTTAGATTAGGATAGATAGGCATGCAAATAAGCTCAGCCTTTTGAGCATCCAATTTTGGTTTCAGATTGTTTTGTCAAAAAAAAAAAAATGAAAACAAAAAAACAGAGAAAAGAAGAAAAGATTGCAGTTTTAAAGAATAGGTACAGCCACATACCAAAAAAGAGTACTTCTGAAAGTGTGCAAGTCTAAATGCCACTACTTGAGAAAAAAGAGTCTTGTTCAGTCATCTAGCCTAATCATGGTTGAAGATGTTTTGAATTTCTGCTGATAGGTTAGTGAAAGAGGGCTTGTCAAATCATTTAAGCTTGACTTGTCATGTAGGAATAGATTAGGAAGAAAAGATGATGGTTCTTAATGCTTAAATCTAAACCAAAGAGAAAGATAGGAATGCTTAACAAATGATGGATTATAACCCTCATATTTTCTAGTTTTGTTTGTACAAAAATAATGTCTGTGTGCAGCTTGTCCCAATGCCACAACCCATGGTGAATCAGATTGCTTAATCCTGGTTCAAATCATGTTTTCAATTTCATGTCAGTAGATTAGAGAATGAAGTCTGTCAAACAGCTTAATCTTAACAGATGAATAGTATAGGTAGAGAATAAAAGAGTTCACTAGCATAATCTGAACTCTTGGAAGTGGTAAGGGTAGAAGTAGATAGCTTTTTATGCTTTCAAAAATAAAATAATGTCAAGGGTTTGCCTGTCCAAGTGCACCTAAGTGAAGAAAAAATGTTAGGCAAAGTATGATGGGTAGGTAGAACTAATTTTGAAGAAATCATGTCTTTTCAGATTTCTGAGATCATAGCTTCAAGAGAACATCAATGAATGAAGGAAAGAGATCTGGCAAAGTGCAAGTAAGGCATTGTTCTTCAAAACTGAGAGATCTGAACTCTGAGGTTTTGGACATCTCTTGAAGAGGAGCTTCCCTCCCCAAGTGGAGCCACTAGTAGTCATCAGTAACTTTCACTATCCGTAGATGAATAAATATTGGTTCTAGATTTCTAAAAACAAAATTCCATGAACATTGTGAGTTTTAGAAATATCACTGCCTTCATTATCTTTAAAGAATTTTTTTTTACTATCCCACCATTTTTCCATTTCATGATCACCTTGTAACTCCTACAGACTCCAAATGGCTTGTGCCTCTCATTTCCATCCTTTTTCCTACCCATAATCTCATTACTTTGTTTGTCCCTTTCCTATGACTCCATTGTCCATCTAGGGTTTTTAAGGGCATTTTTCTTGGTTTCATGACTTCCATGGTTAAATCATCAACAAGGCTTGTATCCTGATACTATTACACCTCCTCCTATCGTTAATATACCTTCATAAACACTTCCCATCGCTCCTATCCCTCAAAATCATCATTTTTTTACAAAACCTAGCCTATAGCTACAATTTGACACTTTTTCGAGACTAGGCCTATGTTTTTTCCTTTTGGACCCATTCCCCTCACTCAATCCTTCAAATTCAACTTTCCCCTACTCTCTAACATCCATCCCTATCCCCAAAAATTTCCCCAAGAATTTAGACAACTCTTAACCCCTTCATTCCCCTCCCTCTACAAGGCAGTCCTAAATCCCTTGTTTTTCCCACACCAAACCCTAATTTCCCCTTCCAACTAAGCTAGGGTTTTCTATGGAAAGGAGGCATAGGAGAAAAGGATCCATATTATAGAACATATAAGCAAGCATAAAGCCATACCAACTCATAAAAATCATGCCTCCATCATTTTCCAAGAATTCATTCCAAAGGACAAATAATTTGCCACACCTAGGGCCAGTTTTGCTTCAAACTATGTTTCTGACCAAACATAGATGAATTTGAAAAAAGTGAGAGAGGTTTTTGTCCATAATAGGTCCAAGAGGAAAAAAATCCTTCAAAGGCTACACAGGTATCATGGTTTGGGAGCAATGTAAAAAATACAGATGTCACGGGAGAATTACTGCACTTCTGGAGTGACCTTGGGAAAATCTGGTTTTCTCATAGATGGAGTGTCCAAATGACTTGCTTGATGGGTCAAAAGACAAATAGACTGGAAGATATTTCCATTGAGCTATCGTGAGCTAAATTTTGATTTGAGGAAGGTATCCCAAAGTTGTCTGCACCAGAAATCTGCATTTTTGCACCATCATTCAACACTTTTTGACCAGTCTTGGGAGAATCAATGTTTGACAGATCAAATCAACTCCAATCAGAGAAAAAAAGGTATATTTAGAAATAAAATTGGAAGAGATTTCCAATGAGCTATCATGAGCTCACTTTTGAGTTAAGTAATACCTCAAAAAGTTGTATGTACCAGCACTCTACATTTATGCACCATCATTCAACACTTTTTGACTAGTTTTGGGAGAATCAACTTTTGATAGGGAACATCAACTCCAATCAGAGAAAAATGGTATATTTGGAATGTAGACAGGATAATATTTCCAACAATCTATCATGGATCCAATTTTGACATCGGGAAGGCCTCCAAATTCCCTATGAAAAAGGTGCTATGTGTAGGGAAATTTTGACAAATTTTGGTTTTTTGTTAAGGCCTCTAAGCGCGGCACCCTTGGTGCTACGCTTTCATCCCAGGCATTCTCAGGAAGAAAACTTGGCATTTTTGGAATTCTCAGCTCAAGTACATTTCTTACCAAATTTTAGAGCATTTGGAGCATTTTTTATCACTCAAAAGGCTAAAAAACACCTTATTTTTCACCTTTCTGCCTCATTTTTAGGCCTGGCGCTGTGCCTAGAGCAGTTTTGGGAGATTTACATTTTGGATAGGTTAATGGAGCCCAATCAGAAAACCAAGGGAATTTTTGAAAAGTAGACTCAACAGGCTTTCCAACAGGTCATCACAGAGCCAATTCCGACAACGGGAAGGTCATCAAAACTTGGCTACAAGTGGACCCAGTTTCTCCCGTGTAGGCGCTGCGTGTAGGGAAGAACAAGCACTCAAAGAGGCAAAAGGCCAAGAAAAACTTGGAATCTTGGCTCAATATTCTCTACAGGTTTCTCAAACCCCATGAGGAAGAAATCTACCAATTTTGAGAAAATTTTGAAAAATTTTGGTTTTTTGCAAATTTTGAGGCCTTTAAGCGCAGCACCCTTAGCGCTAAGATTTCATCTCAGGCATCCTCAGGAGGAAGAATTGGGTTTTTCAGAATCCTCATCTCACGTACAGTATGCTCACCCAATTTTAGAGCATTTGGAGCATTTTTGACCCCTCAAAAGGCCAAAAAACGCCTCATTTTTCACCTTTCTGCCTCTTTTTCAGGCCTGGTGATGCGCCTAGAGAAATTTTGGAAAATTTTCCTTTTGGAAAGGTTAGTGGAGATCAATCAGAAAACCAAGGGTAGATTTGGAAAGTAAACTTAGAAGTCTTTCCAACGGGCCATCACGGAACCAATTCCGACATTGGGAAGATCATCAAAACTTGGATGCAAGTGGACCCAATTTTGCTCATGCATGGTGCTACGCTTTCAGACCTCACTGTGCGTTTTTGGCCAAAAAGTCAAAAAAAGACACTCATTAATGAAAAATTGATATTTTAGTGTTTTTTGAGGCAAATCACTCCAAATTTAGGTGCTAGGAGTTATTTTTTCATTTATTTCATGAGATATTTTTTGCCTTAGGCCTTGCATGGTCTCTTAGGCATAAATGACATTTATGACTAGTTTTGATATTTTCAAACCCTAGTTTGGTTTTTTTACCTCATTTTATAGATAAATATAGCATGAGGGCCTTATTGTAAAAGGTTGGCATTTGATGACTCTTTGGAGCAATACATAGTTTTTTGGAGATTGGAGAAGAAATTGGTGTTGTGGAGTTTGTGAATGGCTTGTCTTGATTGATGATGGAGAAGGCTACTTGCAAGATCCCTGAGCTTGGTTAATGGTGATTTGTTTCTATTCAGTTATTTTTTTCTTATGTATCATTGTGTTTCATCCTTCTAAATTGCAATAGGACAAAGGTTTTAGACTAATAAATGTTTTTCAAAGGCACCTTAGCTCTATTTGTTCTTCACTGCCTCTATGTTTTTCTCTGCTAGGTCATTTTAGAGAATTCTTAATTGCTCTCTAGACCACCTAAGCTTGTTTATTTCATGAATGGTTTAATACAATAGGTATCAAAGATGTTTTATGGTTATCCCTACTTGTTTGATGTCACTAAAACACTGTTCTTAAGATCTCTCTCTAAAGTACCACTAATTAGGTTTGCTAAAGAGGCTATGTTTCGATCATACCCTTTGTCCATGCTTGAATAGTTGTTTTGGAGATCTTTATGGCTATGATCAATGATGTTTAGGCGTTCCCTCTTCTTTGATTAAAGTTATATGTTTATCTTAAATGTTTTCTAACCTTGAAGGTGAAATCACTAGAAGTTAAATGAGTTTCTTGCCTTCTATATGTCATTGTTTGTCTGAAATGCTTATTTTCTTAAGTTGAATCAAAGAGTTATTGGTGTGCCCTGTCTATTGATTACTTCTTTATGCTAAATAGTGTTGAATTCCCTTCTTGTTTTAAGTATATGACAAATGATTATTAATTTCTCTTTGCCCTACTTTGTTCACAAACTTGATGTTCATTTCATTTCACAAAAACCTTGAAAATCCATCTGACCATGCTAGA
Source organism: Pinus albicaulis (assembly GCA_034641835.2). NCBI lineage: Eukaryota > Viridiplantae > Streptophyta > Pinopsida > Pinales > Pinaceae > Pinus > Pinus albicaulis. The sequence continues at coordinate 304,180,168 of CM076569.1, forward strand.
TTTGCCCTGTGATCCACCTTGACTTATTGTTGAAACTTTCCATGAATTTTATTGACTTCATAGCCCAATGGCTTGAATATTTCCTCACTCCATCTATTCTACTTGATCATCTACCCAACCAAAACAAACAAAAAAACCCTAAACTTAACAACTAGCTTAAAATCAAACCCTAAAAGAAAACAAGTTCACATCCTTTGCAAAAAATAGAGAGAGCCCTCTCTGAGTCCAGGAAGGCTAGGTCCTAGGACTCTAAAGACTGCTTTGATGTTACCCTATGCATTTGATCTCACCAATCTAAAAAATCACGGGAACATAACAGATGGAAGCTAACTCATGTTGGTATTGATGTCAACCCTATGTAGACTAGTTGATACATTGATGCCATTCTTGTAGTATAGTTTCCATTGGTTTAGTTGGCATTGAGATGATTGTGTTGGAATTAATTTCAACCTTATGATATCACACTCATGTTGGTCAGATAATGTCAACCTTGTAATTATGTAGCTTGTTGGTTACATGTTTTTCATGTAGGAGTTGTCTTGTGTTGGCATGTATTTCAACCTTGTGATGGCCTCATAGTGCATTGATGTCAAGTTCGTGTGCATTGATTGGAGGCATCGTTGATGCTGCTATAGTAGATGTTGTTGCTACATGTATGGGAGATGGTTTCTCAGGTGTCCATGTTGTTGAGTTGGCATACTAGGTATTCATGCTTAAGCTCATGGAGATGACTTGTTGCAATGATGGTTTGGCCTCATGATGATGATGTTGCAAAGGTGTTACAATATGTGTTTAGATGTGTTGTAGCTTGTGTAGGTGTCAGAGGAGAGCAGAGGACTTGTTGGTGGTCTTTCCAACCCTTGTTTGCTGGCCTTTAGGTAAACTTGACGGTGGGACTTGGGAGATATGTTTTTCCTATTTGCAGAGGAGTCACAAGACTTGGAAGAGGTTTAAATTTGAGTTCAGATGTTGTAGAAGGTGATCCAATAGGTGGAAGAAGTTCTGAGCTAGAGTTTTTTTTTTGACCATCCTCTTCCCCAACCGTACCCATGCACGCTTGTTTATGCGGTTGAAAGGCTCCAACTGCATGGAGTGAAGCATGTGTGTGTGATTGAAACCAGGATCAAGATATTTTATGTGTGTGGTTAAGCTTATTCACAAAAATTCCTCCGCATTCCTCACATACGTATGGATTAATTTGACTTGGAATCAGGAGGCTTCTAGATTAATTAAAAAAGGTCAAAATTGGTTTGAAAATTCTTCCAATGGGTGTGAATGCATTTAGTGCACAAGTAGTGATGGTTGAGGATTTATTTCTTCAAATTTGTGCACTCTTGATCTTAGGCCAAAGATGAATTTCTCCCAACATTTTTTATATACTTTATTTTGGAGCTGGGTGAGGTTGATGACACTATCAGGTGAGTGAGAAGGCTGCATAAAAGTTGAGGAATGCTTCAGAACTAGTGTGCATAATGATAGATTGTGCATGAGTGTTAATGGAAGTAGTATGAGTAGGTCTATTTGCTAAAGAATAGTATTGATGCAAAGTTTAAGATTGCAAAAAGATGTAGCAAATTTATTGTTAGAGATGGAGAGCTTGGTATAGCTCCATGTTTGTGACTCTTAGATTTGTTTTGCAGTTGTTGCTAGTGAATTTGGCACATAACCATTGTGTTTTATGCTACTAATTTTATTATGCAGAAACCATATTTTGGAGTGAGGTTTTTATGCTATGGATGAGAGTGAGATTTATTTTTGCTGCTGGTGATATTATTCAGTTTTTGTTGGATGGATTGTGGCCACTATTTTCTTGAGTAGAGGGCATACTTGTTGCAGTGTTTTTATTTGTTCATGGTATCTTCTTTTTGGAGATCGTATTGCAAAGTTGAATCGAGTTGAGAAGAAAGTCTTGGGATCTAGTGTGAAAATATATGAAATGAGGTACACATATAGTAGAGGAGCAGTGAATTCATGAGTTTGCAGTGGTGATTTCTAAGTTTTAGCGAAAGGAACAATTTCTCCATCCAATGAGAGTTGGATAGTCCAATCGGAGTTGGGCGAGGATGGTTGATCATGGTGGCTTTTAGAAGATGGTAGTTCGTAGATATTTGTGAGAACATATTCATTCAAGCTGAGCAGTAGAATCGATTCTCCCTGGCTGATGGGGGTCAACTGATTGTCAATGAGTTCGAGTCTCCTGACTGATGGAAGTCAAAAATCTATGAGAAAGACATAATTTTTTTAATAGAAGATTTAGAGTAGTGCAACAACAACAAGGGTGGTTTTTTTTTTTCCTGGTGAAGGGTTTTCCACCAGAAATACTTGTGTCTCATGTGTTGATACTTTCTTATGTCTCTATTCATGGTTACATTTCTCATATGGTTTACTTAATGCTTATGATTTATGCATAGATATGAAAATGTTTAATGAGTTATTGCTAGTTAATATATGCGTGATTCACTAAAGAAATTTTAATTAGTAAAAATTGTTAAGAAGTCACACTAAAGATTCACCCCCCATGCTATCACTAGTGCTCAAAGGTTTCCAATTTTTTTTATCAAAATGAGGCTCTTGGTTTCAATTTGATCGCAAGAGTGTAGATCTAAGGTTTATTGGCAGACAATTTAAATATTTTTTTTAGAATGAATTCTCAAGGAATGATTGTCCTCATTGCTACAAATTACAGAGTATGAAAAAATAATGTTAAATATCAATTATTGTCTTGTGGGTATAACATTTGGAGATTGGTGTGTGAAGGTTGTGGGAAGGATCCACTTGCACCTAAAATTTTGTAGTAGGATGCACAAGCTAGATGCATAATCTACAAGAATCTTCATGATGATGATTTGAAGAAGCTAGTAGGTTTGAAATATGCTAAAGAAATGTGGGACAAGCTGAAGCCTATATTTGGAGATGGTACTAGCAACAATATGGAGAATGAGGAAGAGAGAAACAAGAAGAAGAACAAGAAGATGAATAAGAAGAAGGGCCTTAAAAAATAAGAAGCTCAACCACAAGAGTCTCATCCTACTAGTGAAAATGATTCAACTAAAGATGATAATAAACTAGAAAATCATGAACCTAAAGGTATAAATATTTATGATTTTATTTTGAGTTACAATTTTGATTATTCTGATTTTGATCATGCTAAAGTGCCTAGTGGAGATGAGAATGATATTAAGGTTCTTAGAGCTAATATTTATAGACTAACAACTACATGCAAGGATCAAGAAAAAATATTGTAAATCTATGATGATAAGGAGGCCTAGCTCAAGGAGGATATTATCAATTTAAAGGTTAAGCCAGAAGAATTAGAAAGAGTTAAAGAAGGTATGAGGAAGTAGTACAAATAGAAGGAAGATGAGTGTAAAAGATTAGAAGCTGAAGTGATCTCCTTCAGACAACAACGAAATATGGAGAAGAGCATTGTGGCCTTGGATAGTTTGCTTGAGATCTAGAGATCACCATTGGATAAATACAGTCTTGGATTTCAAAAGGGAGAGTCTAGTTTGCATGCAGGTAAAAACACCAAAGTAGAACCAAAAGAACCTATAGAAAAAAAATCCAACAACAAGAGTGGGAACCACTGAAACAAAAATCAAAACCAACAGTAGATTAAGCAACAAAACCAAAAACAACAAACAAGAAAACCTCAAAGAGCTCTTACTTTCATAAAATATTTTTCTCCTAGAGAGAATCATGGCAGAGCTGTAAAGTTACAAAGGAATCAAAGTCATTTTGTTCCTTTTGTGCACTAGGTAGAATGTTACAAGTGTCACAAATTTGGGCATGTTACAACCAATTGTAGGAGAAAATTGTATAGATCCTATTAGTGAATCTTGCAGCAATATCAACAACCAAGGAGATTGGCTAATAGGTATAATCATGATTTTTATGGTTATTGTTACTCGTGTAACCTATTCAACCATAAGGAAATAAATTGTAGGTCTAACCAATGGGGGAGAAGAAATTTCATGCAAGGTATAGATATGGCATGAGAAGTAGGAAATTTGATCCTATTCCTTTAAATCTTGGCCACGTGGAGTGTCACACATGTCATAATTTTGGCCATATGGAAAGAGACTTCTTGTTGCACCATTATTCAAGGAAAATTTGGAAAAAGAAGCAAAAACAAAGAAGATATAGTAGAAAATCAGTGAAGGAAGAATTTTTTTTTCCAAAGATAGTGTGGAGAAAGAAGGAGCAATAGCTCTTCAACTAGTGAAGAGCATCCCTTCCTAAAGTCCATGATTACTTACTGCATATTTATAAAAATATTGCAGAATTCATGAGAGGTGCATAACCTCAGGGGGAGCGTATGGTAACAATGTGATAGTTTGATGAGTACAAGTTGTTACAACAGCAGATGATGATTTCTTTTGAGCCTCATGCACATTCAGATCCATAGGATCATCATGCATATTGGAGGTATATTGAGCTCAGTGGGAGATATGCATGGTATGAGTTTTACATGTGTTATTTGACATTTTCCTCACTTTTTTTCACTCAATTATTTGTAGCTGCCTTACATAAGTTTTATGAGTGAAAGTAGTACATTTTGCAGCCATATATATGATTTTTATTTCACTGACAAGTTGGTTGAAAATATGGTACAACCATGCATAGAAGAAGTTCATTGGCATAGGATGCATATTTATGACATGAGACATGGACCAACCATGTATGGGTTGTTATATGTAGTTTATTATAGTCATATGTTTATCATTTATTCATCATTTTCTGTTGGTCGACAAGTCTAGTCTTTAGCAGTTTGAGTTGTCATGGTGATAGGCAAGTTTATGGAGTCATTTGGTAGCCATGTGTATGAGATTATGATGTTGTAATATCCATTTCATGTCATTTATTTGAGTCACTGGTAAATAGGAAATTATCATAGCATCCATGTTGTAATGCAACCAACCCACAAAATAAAAGAATAAATAGATCAATGACTTAAAAATTAGCCTCTTTGAGGGGGAAACCTCCTTTACATTACATAAATTAAAAATTCTTGGATGATACAAATGAAAAGACCTCCTTTGTATATATAGGAGTCTAAGGGGTCACAATATAATCAGAGCCTACATAACAATAATAATGTAAGGGAAAAACAATAACAATAGTGGGTTTCTATGGGGCACAACAATAACAATATGTGGGCTACATGGGCACAACAATAACAATAAGGGGGCTACATTAACAAGAAAAATAAGGGGACTACACTAGTATTATAGGGACCTAAAATCCCCCTCCCCTTCAAAAAAGTGTTTTCCTCAACACTTGAGTAGTTTTGGATGCTTATGTATAAAATTCTCATCCTCCCATGTGGAACCTTCAGTGGGTAAGTTCTTCCACTTAATGAGATACTATGAAATTGATCATTTTGTAGTTGTCGGGTTCTTGTTTCCATGACTGCTACAGTCTCAAATATGATTTTTCCTTATTTGTCAAGTTCTGACAACATTGTTTGAACTGGAAGCTTGTCACTGATAACCTTCTTTAAGCATGAAACATGGAAAACTGGGTGTGCTCGGGAAGATGGATGTAGCTCCAATTTGTATGCCATAGTACCAATATTTTGCAACACCTTGTAAGTACCGTAGTACTTGGGTGATAATTTATTATCCTTCTTAGCTTGCTTGAGGGACATTTTTTTGTATGGTTGTAGTTGTAAAAATACCTAGTCACCTACATCAAAAATTCTTTCACTGTGATGTTGATATGCATGTTGTGTCATTTGATTCTGCGCCAGAATAAGGTTATCCTTTAAGAGTTGGAGAACTCGTTTTTGATGCTTGATGTGATCTTCCATTGATTGAACCTTATAATTTTATCTTAAATATGATATGATGGATGGTGGATACTATCCATAAAGTGCCATAAAAGGGGTCATTTTTGCTGCAGTATGTAAGGGAGTCTTATACCACCATTCAGCTAGAGGTAACCACTTGACCCATTGTGTTTGTTTATCATATACAAATCAATGAATATATCCTTCCAAATTTTTTTTTTCACTATCTCATTTTTCCCATCAGATTGAGGATGATAAGATGAACTATGAGCTAATTGAGTACCAAGACAAGAAAATAATTTCGTCCAAAATTTTCTAGTGAAAATGAGATCTGCGTCACTTACTATATTCTTTGGGTTTCCATGAATCTTTTGAATTATTTCCATAAATGCAGTAGTGAATGTACTGGATTTAAAAGGATGAGATAATGCACAAAAGTGTGCATACTTAGTAAGTCTATCAACTACCACCATGATGACACTCTTTCCTTCAGAATTGGGTAAACCTGTGAGAAACTCCATTGAGACCTCCTCCCAACGCTAACTTGAAATGGCTAAAGGTTGTAAAAAACTCGAAGTCTTAATTTTATCAAATTTATTTTGTTCGCAAACTAAATGTTATGCCACAAAATTTTGAATATCATATTTAAGTCCATCCCAAAAAATTCCTTCTTGACCCTGTGGTAAGTTTTTAAAAATCCTGAGTGCCCTCCTAAGGGAGAGATGTACAATTCCAAAAGAATATTTTGTTTGAGTTGGGAATTCTTACAAAGATATAAGCGATCTTTCTACCATAATGAATCATTTTTCCAGCTAAATGTATTAGATGTACTAGGACCTTGCTGCAACTTTTGAATGAGTGTCCACACCTCTTAATCATTATTCCATTCACCCCTTTCTTCGATTATCCAAGCTGGAGAAATGGCAAAAATAAATTCTTACACATCCTCATACTTTCTTGAGAGTGCATCTGCAATAACATTTTGCTTCCCTTTTTTGTAGATGATTTCAAAGTCATAACCCAACAATTTTGTGACCCATTTTTGTTGTTCTTCTAAGATAATCTTTGTTCCAAAAATTATTTAAGACTATCATGATCTATTTTTACCTTGAAGTGTCTTCCTATTAGGTAAGGTTTCCATGCTTCAGTGCATGTAGTATTTCCAACATTTCCTTCTCATAAATAGGTTTGTGTAAATATTTTCCTTTGATTATATGAATTTCATAAGAAATGGGTCTTCCTTCTTTCATTAAAACCACACCAATTCCATTTCATCAGGCATCACATTGCACAGTAAAGGTTTTTTGAAGTGTGGCATAACTAAGACCGATGCTTGGCACATTTACTCTTTAAGATGTTCAAAGGCTTTAGTTTTTTCTGGAGTCCAAGAAGATGTATCTCTCTTCAGTAATGATGTTAGAGGTGTTTCTATTCTCCCATAATTCTTAACAAACTTGTGATAATACACTGTCAACCCGAGAAATCCTCGAAGATGCTTTATGGTTGTGGAGATTTTCCATTCCTTAATGGATTTAATTTTGTTAGTGTCTACCTTAACACCCTCATGAGATACAATATGATCCAAATATTCCACCGCCTGTACTCCAAATAAACATTTGGAGCCTTTATGTATATAATTTTTTGTCCTCCAATAGTTTGAGAACCGTGTCAATATGTTGAACATTGTTGTAGTGTATTTGACGCATGGGCGGATGAAATACATTGTGCTTGATAAGGGAGGCTGCTTTTCTACAAGCAAGTAACAAGTCAATTGGTTTGTTAGATTGTTAGTGGAACAACATAACATGTAGCAAACTAAGTAAAGAACATAACATGCCACAATAAAGAAAAAAAAGGAAACAAAATACTCATGTACAATAACAAGCTCAATTGAGTCAAACACACTAATAATCCAAATGGAGAACTATTCCCCTTTTATTAGTTGCTGATGGTATAAGATAATAGGTTGCTAAATTACTTGCAATGAATCCTTAGAGCTATGGAGCTCTAATATTCAAGGCAAGGGGGTCTCTTCCCTTTAAGCTTCTTACAAACCTCTGTCTCCTCGACAGATGGTATAATAACAGACACTTGGTGAACTTCTTCTCTTGGATTGAGGTGTTGGATGGCCAACCGCTGAATCCTTCAAATCCTTGCTACTTGGACAACATAATTTTGGTTTGCTCTTGAGCAATTTGGCTAGCATAACAATGTGTTCTCATGTTCCTCTTCCCATGGCAGTATTTTATAGGCAAATTTCAAAATTTCCCTCCCTCTCTTGGTACAAGATGGATGTTGATACAAGAGTGGGAGTCCGATTCCTTTGTGTGTTGCACTTAAGGCCTCAAGGTGGTTGTACTTGGCTGGCTTGAGTGGGAATCTTCTTCTTCAAGTGTGCCAAAAGGTTTCGGATGGTGACTTTCTGCATACCCAGGATCACATGGCTATCTAAGGGATAGTCACGATGATCTTTGTTGCTATCAAAGAAAAGGACACGTAGATCACTTAGGTTCAGTGCTTTCTATGCGCTATTTGATAAATTTTCTTGCTTTACCTTAAGAAAAGTTAAAATTTTCAGATCCTGTAATGTCTTCCTTCCCTGTAAATCCTTATTTGTACCTTCTTCTTGACATTTCCTAATGTCTTTTTCTTGTACAATTTTCTAGTGATAACAGTTTCCCCCTAATGTATGAGGTCTAGGAAGAACTGTATAACCGAAATACATTATAGTTTTTTTTTTCTGTATAATCCATTTGAGAGAGAGAGAGAGAATGACTTGAGTGAAACTTGAGGTTGGAGACCCCTTGCTGTGAGTAAAAGAGGTACCATGATTTGGTGGAAACCTGCAAAAGGTAAAATAAATACAATATTTATACGAGGTGGGCATGTACCATGCTCATGATAATTTAGCTAGTTAGGATAAAGGTTTTGTCTGTGTCACTTGTGTGGTAGTGACCTGTTGTTTGGTTGATGACAATAGTTGCTGACGCCCTCAGGGGCATTTTTTATTGGACATAAATTTGAATGTGGTGCCCACATGCATAAAACTTGGTATGGCATGTTTTTAGAGTAGATTCTCATTGTATGCATGGGTTTTTTACTGGGGACCTTCCTATGTAAGCATTGCCAAAAGAGATGCTTATGATGGCATGGGTCTTCGAAAAAATATGACAGAGTGCAATGGTTCTAAAGTATGATACCATATTTACATGAAAGCTTGTGTTGTAGTCGGATGTCAGGAGGATCGATGACATCAATGGGAAATGATGACTCCCATAGTGCCATTTGAGAATGCCCCTATAGAGGTGAGGAGCCATCCAAGGTACTGCCTCCTTCTTGGAAGATGGTTGTTGAAGTCGACAAGAAGGAAGCCGCAACAGACTGAGAGAAGTACTGATGCAAGGGACCAGGGTCTTTGATATAGTAGACATGGTGTGATAGGTTAACGTAGGCATGACAATGATAAATGGTTGTAATTGATGTGGAAGTTTAGCAGCCCAAGGTCGGAGCTTGTAAATGGAAGTGGCAACAGTCATAACAATTTATGGTGAGGAAATCCCTGGGGTTGGTAGGACATCCAGGGTGGGTATGTGGTTTATTATGAGTGTCATGGTGGGGTTGGGTAAAGAATGCGAAGCTCCGACCAAGGGTGATAAGGGACTACTTCCAGGTGAGAAATGTGGGTGGAGGGGTGGGAGTGTTCTCCTAAAAAACATTTCTACACTAGCCAAAAGAATATAGAAATGGTTTGGATGTACAAGCATGGAGATGGGTGCCCCAATAAAAATGAAAATGATCACACACTTATGGTGTGAGGGGGATTTTTTTTTCTTAGGGTGGGGTCCCCATTGGTTATTTTTTGTGCGAGGGTGGTGAAGTGGACGAAAAGTGTCGCAAATGGGAAATGAATATGGGGGTGCGGTAGGCCAAGTGCGAGACGCGGTGGTGCGTATTTGATCTACTTATGAGAATGGAGGTATGGGAAAGGGGTTTTTATCGTGACATGGTAAAAATTGGCTTGATGTATGATGTATGAATGAACATGAAGAGCTTCCCGGACTTGGATGTGGTGGCCATGACTCCATATTTTTATGTATGGTCTGCTTGAGTGATGGATGCCGTGGAGGGTGAGGCTCTACCGACCGACAATAATGCTTATAATGTGAAAGGTGGGGTGATGATAAACATGGTTGGATGACTGGAACTTATGGTTGATTATTGTGGAGAAATGATGTCAGGATATCCAAAGCTTCTTTGGGGAGCCTATCATGCTGGGGATAGAATGGTACCTTCTCTTGTACCTTCAGTGGCTGGGGAAACATGTGATTTGTCGTGCTTGTAACACTACAACCAATACCTCAAATGAAAGCATAATTTTTATTCCAATATATTGAAAATAACGTTGAATGGAAAGCAATAAGAGAGGGCGTTTTGTTGTAACTAAAAAAATGATGTTTTTTGAGGTGTGGATGTGTGAAGCCTACTTCGGACATGATGAGGTGTTGTTTGCTGTGTTTCTTTCGGTTTTGCAATTGGGTGTTTTGAGCTCCTGTTATGGTCTGTTGAAATGAGAAAAGGGAAATATGGGTCAATATGGATCATTTTAGCTCATTTGTTCTGTTTGAGAGCTTGAGGTGAGAGTTAAGACCCTTCTATCGAGCCTTTCTTGCCATTGCGATAAGCCCCTGTACCCAGGATTCGCGCCGTCAGTGTCAGGTAGGGCCCCGAATGTCCTGTAATTTAATTTATTTATTTTTTTAATTTTTTTAATTTTTAATTTTTTCAGTTTTTTTTGGGAGGGGTCCGTACAATTCCGGTTTGTATGGATAGCTGCCTCTTTTTTTCCTTGATCGCACGGGCGATTAAGATAGAGGTGTGCGAACCTCGCGGGGAAATAAAATTTCCCGTGAGGTTATTGCGCATGGATATGATTTTGCGTGATGACTTGTGCATCTGTTCTTGATATAGATGCGCGAACATCATGCATGTGTAAAAAATAGGCACGATGATGAGCCCAAAAAAAAAATTGTTTAAATTTTTTTGATTTTTGGCTCACTGATTTTGTTTTGTTTGGTGACAGGATGTTGTGGCATGTGCATGATTAACCTGATTTGCATATTGTTGTGGCATAGGATTCCAATGTACGAAGGCTCCTGGTATAGTGGGGCTTGCTCAAGTTCATAGAGAACGATATCTTAAGATCACATGATAGCCTGCTGCGTTTCCTGGCCTGCTGCTGGAATAGTAGACGAAAGGTGATGGTCTTGCGACGTAGAGATGGATGTATACTTTGTGACCGGTCTACTGCATCAGGGTCAGGCTCTTCCACACACACTTCCTCCTGGGCGGGTGAATATCCAGCGTTGGGCGGCATAGTACTGCAGCGACACACCTCTTTCTCAGGGATGCATCCTTATCGAGACGGTGACGAACCTAGAGAACCTATGTGCTTTGGCGATGATAGTTCTCCTAACTGGATCATCATTGCACAATAAGGCGTTGGGGCCTTAGATTGGTGTTTTTATCTGGCTCCGGGCCAGTCATTTTATGATTGGGCGCGCCATGTATACGATGGCATGGTGACACAACTAGGGAAGGTTCGGGGAGGATCTTCCAAAGTGTTTACATATGCCAACATCCTTTGTAGTATCATGCTTGAGAGGGTGGTGATGCTGCGACCTATCGTGCCAGTACCTATTGGTCCTTATCGGTATCCTTGGATGTGGAGGTGGGTGCTCGTGATGCCTCGTGGCAGAGGAGGGGAGGTGGGTCGATGCTGGGATGCGACCACAAAGGTGTGGTTCTAGGCTAACCCACAGATTTTTTTGGATTATCCATACGTTGGGATGGATTTCCAGGGGATTCAGATATGGGTCTTCCTGCTGGTTATGTGTGGGGCCTTGCAGGTATGACTTCTTGATGTTGTTCTACATTTTCGAGTATTTTCTTGACACTGACACTGTGCTTATTTATCTTGCAGATGTGGGAGCAGCTAGGCATCCTATTGTCCGCTTGGTGGGGTATTAGCCACTGAGGAGGGTTCCAGGTGGAGTTGTTCAGCCCCAGGTTGGTGGGAAGGGTGATGTGTTGGCCCCTCAGGGGAGGGTAGCAGTGCAGCCGCTTTCGAGGACACTGCTCTTCTTAATCGCGCAGAGGTGGCTGAGGTGCGAGTATTGAGGGGCAGCTAGTTGCTGTTGAGGCTCACTTAGCAGACTTAGCCGATGCGTGTGGTTGGGTGGAGAGGTTAACCTGTGGTATGTCAACCCGGGGTTTTGTGGATGACTTGGATGATGCATGGCTCAAGGTACTGATGGCTCGAGAGAGGGTGTATCATCCTACATTGCGCCGTGTGGCACTTTTAGTTTTGGCTGCTGCACCTTTATTGGCACTGGGTGCAGCCGTGGGTCCTTAGGATCCACCTGGCGGGGCTTTGCCCTAGAGATTTTATGTATTCAGGGAAAGCACTCGTTATGAGGATGCTTCCCTTATTTTTTGATGACATGGATATATATTTTTTGGCTGACCTGCAGGCTATTAGGGGAATTTTGAGGTCTAATATAGGCCTCCTAAGAAAAATGTACAACCAAAATGAAATTTATAAGAACCAATGGGATTCAATATGACGATGTCAACTATGGGGGGTGATTTGCCATTTTTGGAGTAAAAAAGTAAAATATTAAAAAATAATAGAATAATAAAACTACTATTTCAATTCGTATTTTCAACTTATCTCTCTAAAATTTTACTCAAAATTATAGCAAGATTACTCGTTGGATGTAAAATTTAATTCCTCATCCAAGGAGTACCCATGTTGCATACTTTCGATGGACCCTACTACACGAAAAATGAGAATACATGAAAAAACGTGAAATATGGGTACTCCTTGGATAAGGAATCAAATTTTGCATCCAACGAGTATTGTCACTGGAAATTTGAGTAAACCCGTACGTATATAAGTTGAAAATACGAGTTGAAAAAAATAGTGTTCTCTTTTTTCCCTCTAAAATTTGATGATGTAATCTAATCTTATTTTATTATTTCCACTATTATTTTATAATTTCCTTAGGAGGCCCATTTTAGACCTCAAAATTCCCCTAATGCAGAGACATGACTTGTATATTGTGACTCACATATTTTTGATATATATATGAGAGATATGTATTTTTTGCGGCTTTGATGATGTGTTTATGGTTATTTTATTTGATGGATGTCATGTGTTATCACTCCACTGGATCTCTAAGGCTAAGAAAGAGTTCAAACAAAGGTAACCACATACCAATATTTTAGCTTAGTAGCTAGCCCTACCAAACCAAAGAGGGCTCTCTCCACAATGTCACAACCAAGAGGGCTGGATGAATTACGGTTTTAGGCTAGGTATGAGTATAGGGTTTGTTTGTTTGAATTGGTTTGCTGGATGAGTGAATTAGGTCAAAGAGGCTAGGTCAGGGAAAATAAGATTAGGATTGAAGTCCATTAAATGGGGCAAGGTAGGTAGGAAGTCTAACAATTTAGGGTTTTAGGGTGAGATGGATCAGATTGATGAGGAGCTAGAAAGGGCAAGGAAAATCATGTATTCTTTCTAAACTGAAGAGAATGAACAAATTTTGAAGATTTCCCAAAACAGAGCATGAGAAATGTATTCTAATTATAAACTTGAAAATAAGCATATAATTAAGATGAAATGGATAATGAAGACAAAACATTCATACATATGTAACATAAGAAGAAACTATGCTAAATTTGCATACCACAGGTATCCCAAAGAAATAGCTGCAACTCTTTCATTAATTTCTTACCAAATACTGATTACACTAGAGTCTATGATCAATGCAACAACATCCAATTGTGAAATGAGTCAAAAATTACAGAATATAGACTTCAAAACAAATTCTCCCAACCTCAGGGGTCGAATCCATGAGCTAAGGAGCTGTTCCACCAAAAACTGAACTGATACCTAGAGTGCAGGCTGGTAAAATTGACTCATCCCTCACTTTTTGGAAACTGATTCATTACATCTCATCAAGAGTTTTTACCTAATGTGTTTACCCTAGGTAACTCAACAACATCATAATTACGTTTAAATCCATGAATTAAATTGGTAAAAACACCATTTGCCAAGGTGAAAATGAAAAAACTGAGAAAATTTGGAAATATCAACAAATTCAGAAAACTTATAAAAAGCGCAGTGCCAGTGTAAAAAGTGCAGTGATAGTGTAAAAAGCGCAGCGCCAACTTCAGGTCCACTTTTGAGGGGTTCTAGGTGTCCAAATTGAGCTCAGAATAGCTCTTTGGAAAGCCTGTCCTGTCTAGCTTCCAAATCTATGCTTAGTTTCCAAAAGGGTTAATATTTGACCCTCCAAAAATCTGTAATATTCCTAAATTAACATGTAGCTAATAGGGATATTATTTTTGCTTTAAAAATCTAGTTAGATGAATAAATGTGCAAAGGAAGTTAATCAAACTCCTAATGAAGAACAAATCAATGCCAAATATGAAAAAGGATAAATCTTGGCTATGTAAATAAGCACCCTTAGGTGTGAAAGGGGCTAATCATCTTGACTGGGTCAACCTTGACCAAATCTACATCATTGTATTGGAGGAGTGCTCACCAATAAGGCACAACGTAATTCTAGTTGAAGATCTCTTGTGTGAAAGGGATGAGTCCATTGAAGGTGGTTTATGGTTTTGCACACTCTCATCTTATAAAAGGAAGGAAAAGGCAACATGAGGAGGTTGTTCAAGATATGATATTTTTATATATTGTCTGTTTAGACCATATAGCTTTCTTTGGCTATTTATCCTAGATTGAAAATGTTGTTTAGCATTGGAATTCCCTGTTTAGGAGTTCCTCCTCTTCCCATTGAGTAGTTATTGGGAGAGTTTGTGTTGCATAGTCCACTATCTGGCTTGAAGGCCAAGCTTCTCCTTTCAATTACAACTCAAATTTTGTTGAGGGTTTGGTTGTCTTTGCAAGTTGCAGCAAGTGGAGATTAGATCTATTCAGATCTAAGACATTTTAGTGCTCTTTTTCAGTGGAGGAGTCCTCTGCTCTATTGGAGGAAGTGTATTGGAGTGATTGAGCCTCATTTCTTGATATTGGCATGTGGCCAGCTGATATCTATACCCTACAACGCAATTTATATTCTAGATATGCATTATTCTTGTAGGAGTTGTTGCAGGGAGTTTGGGTGCACTATTTGGAGAGCTGGTTTCTGAGTGTTGGGGATCTTCCCTTCACTTTGAGGTCCATTGGAGGAGATCTACATATTGTATATTTCAGATCTAATCTTCATATTTTGAATACTTTAGTATTTTTTGAATATTTCTGCAGATCTTCTTTCTTAGATCTTAGATCTACTTCTTATCCTTGGTGTAATGCTCAAAACCCCAAGGGGATCTGAAAGAGGAGCCTTTCTAATGCATGGATCTGACTTTTTATGCATAGATATGCTCTAGATCTGACATGTAATCCACAACAGTTTGCAGCCTAATAAAATAACGTTGTCAAGGCAGTTTCAGTCCATTCTTGTGGTACAACACCTCTTTTGAGGGAATTTCTTCTGTTTATTTCTTGTATTTCCAGCTTAGTATTTCATGGGCCTCATTATACAATTATATTGTTGCTATAAATACTATTGAAGAACATTTTATTGGCCTCTTGCCCTTGCTCTAAGTGAATTGTGTTATTTCATTGTTGTATTGTTCATACATTGCTACAGTCCTATTCTTGGGCATTTTCCAGCCGTACTAGGTGTGGGAGATCTATTTAACCCACCTAGAAAAATTTGTTTCTGATCTCCTCTTGGATTTAGGTTTTAGATTATCAGATCTAAGGGATCCAAGGGATGATTTCCAATGCTGTAGCATACATTCTTGAAAAATGCATTTTTCAGGCATGCCTTGCTAGCAGTCCCATTTTGGGGATATTACAGTGGTATCAGAGCATCTATCTTGGCACAACCTTTGCTTATTGAAGAGCCAATATGTATTTTCATGGAAAGAAAAGACCGATGAAGAAATGTGGTTACATTGAAGACACAAAAGAAAAGGGTAAGATCCCTTTAACTGGAAGTTTGCAAAGAGAAGAGTTCTCTAAAACTCTTTCTCAAGCTTTGAATGAACTGAAAGAAGAAATATGGGGAATGAAGAATGAAAGACAACCAGATCTTTTGAAAAGGTTTTCACATGAAGGAAGCCCCACTACTTCATATAATGGTTGTGAGCATTCAGCCACATCATTAGATTTACAATGATCTATCAGCCACTTTTTCATGAAGAAGAAGAAGAAAAAGAAAGGAGATGTGCTAAAGAGGGAGACTCTTGATGATTATTTGTAGGAGTATGAAGCTCAATCTAAGGAGTTCAAAGATCACTTGAACTTCCAAGGGTTTTGCAAGATCAAGGAGGAAAGAAGGAGCAAGCAACATTGTGTGAGTAGATTCTTCTTATCTACTTTTGATGGATCACTTAAATGTCCAGCTAGGGCTTGGGTGAAGGAGCTAGACACCTATATGCAACAACATCAAGTTTCAGAAAAGGAAGCTATCAAAGTAGCAGTGCTGCATCTTGAGGGTAAGACTTATGCTTGGTGGTTGTTTGAATCTTTTTCCTTAAGGAATGCAAATACATCCACCTATGCAAGGTTCATTAGAAGAATAGTGGAAAGGTTTGATGAAAGGTTTTATGAAACACTTCCTATGAAACCAAATATTTTTCATGGATTGGAAGGGTCCCTAAATTAAGCTTCAATTCAGAAAACCATTGAAGGGGATGGAAAATTGTATGAAATATTGCCAAGGGAAAAGTCCTCATTGCATGAAGATCTTTCTTCTCAAGAGGAAGACATGGAGATTCCTCCTTCAAAAGAAGACCAAGATCTAAGGTCTCTTATTGATGATGAGGTATTTTCAACTATAGAAGAGAAGGCTGGAGATGATAACGCAGTCATGACAAGAGCACATCTAAGACCTCATGAAGAGGAAGATGGAGCACTTTCTCCAAGGAGAGAAACTCTTGCACTCTTGCAAGGAGTTCCAAAGAATCTCACATATGGAGATTGTGGCACAATCCATGTGCAACATGTGCCATCATTGTCAAATGATGAGATCTTGAAGTTGGAAGAAGGAAAAGAGGAGGGAAAGTATCACATGATGAGGAGCATATACCCCTCTCTATTTCAGAAGTTTTATGCACAAAGAAGGCAAGGGGAATTATGTAATGAAGGCAAGGACAAATCTATCCAGACACATACACATCCTGATCTATGCCTTGATGTCTCTTTACATGGAGGAATTCCACCGGGGAGACCTCCTAATGGGAGGAAAACTAAAGTGTTCTCTCAACTATGGGCAACATATACATACTTGGCTAAGGAGGGAGCTTTGGGAGAAACTAGCACAACACAGAGAATATTTCATGGATTCAAAAGAGAGATAAGCAATTTTCTGAATTGGACATTGCTATCTCCCGCTCAGTTATTTGCGCTGAAAAAGGAGAATTCAGAAGTCTATGATGGCATGGACATGATTTCATATGGAAACTCCATATCTTTGGGGCAGCTAATGATATTTTCACTCACAAAACAGATTTCTGAACATGACAAGAGGATATCAACACTCTTGCATGCATGGGCCAAATTGAGGAAGTTTTGGAAGACAAGGAATTTCCAAGGGGAGGTTGACTTCCATCTACTTCAATCTTGTCTTGAGCAAGATCAGCTACAAAGGAGGCGACAAAAGGAAGTTGATAATACTCCAACATGTGACTTTGACATCAAGCATGTCAAGGAGGAGAGCCATGCTATGACAGGGGCTACATTTCAGATTTCTACAGCGCTGTCATTGTTGGGGAGCCTAGATCCTTATTGGGATTTCCAGCTTTTGATGGAATACTCCAAGGACCTTTTCACATGTAAGGTTATTGATGGGCAAGTGACAGATGGGAGGTATAAAGTAGTTGAGGGAGTAATTTATTCCCATGATTAGATCTATTTGGCTAGAGACTCCAAGCTCGAGAAGAAACTACTTATTGCAGCCTATGAGATCTTGCTTTCAAAACCCACTGGTTTCATTAAAGCATATCATACTATCTTAGATGGATTCATGTGGAAAAACTTCCAAGAGGAGATGCACTCTCATATGAGGAAGTGCATGGATCATTTGCTGGTTGAGGAGGAACATAGCTCTTGGGAAGAGTTATCATTACCACCTCCTTATTCATTGAGTGTGAGAGGAAGCTCATCCATGCGCTACCTTGTTGATTTGAAACAAGTGTATGATAAACATTGTATTGATGAACATCATGATATATTTATTATATACTTGCATTTTCTTAACACTTATGTGCAGGTCTTGGGTCCAAGAGGGGGCACTTCTTCTTATGGGCTTCATGAGCCACTTTGGGCCATGAACAATGGTGATGTTGGTCATTCCTTGGGAGATATTGGAAAGATGATGTACTCTTCATGGTGTGATTCATTAACACCAACCATAATACACCTTCTCCAAGCATGCAAGAAGGATGGGGCAGCAAACAAGTGTTGGGGAAAACACTTGTCATATCATATTCTATGGCAGTTAGGAGTAAAAATGCGCTGGTTGCACATGAGGGAATATTTTCCTTCTCCTTTATTGCATATGGTAGCTAGCATGACCTTAATTATGATCCCATATGCTGAAGATGTTCTTATCTTTGTTGGGAACATGGTTGGAGGAGAGACACATTTGTTGGATGTGTCCTTGGGGAAAGAAATTTCCTACATTTTTTGCACTACATGTTCTAAGGGGAGCATGGGAAACTATATGGCCACTATATTAGATCACTTGTTTCTTTATGAGGTGGACCATATGATTGATTGGAGCACTTGGGGCATGCCTCTCATGAGAAATTGGGAGGAGCTTTACTATGAATTACCATGCTGGGAGGTGATTCATTCCATTTGGATGATAGCATGGAGGTGGGAGTCCTTCATTGATGATGAAATTCCCCATGGTTGTCATCACTTCTATCTTGAGGAGGCCATTGATTAGCAAGGAGGTTTCCATATATACCTTCCTTTCTTTCATGATGAGAGCCATTTGGTTTATCCACTAAAGGCCAACTTGCACACTTGAGAGGAACCATGGGGAGACAGAATTTTTGCAGAAAATCTGAAGCAATGGTGGAGACTATTGAATAAGGAGGCCACAAGAAGAGGAGGGGAGATTTTGTAGCACCCTTGCAGTTGCTTGAGGACAAGGAACATTTGGGAGGGGAAGACTATCATCATTAGGGGAATTTTGAGGTCTAAAATGGGCCTCCTAAGAAAAATGTAAAACAAAAATGAACTTTATAAAAACCAATAGGATTCAAGATGATGATGTCAACTATAGGGGATTATTCACCATTTTTGGAGTAAAAAAGTAAAAAGAATAAAAAATAATAAAATAATAAAACTATTTTTTCAACCTGTATTTCCAACTTATCTCCCTAAGTTTTTACTCAAATTTTGAGTAGGAGTTCTCGTTGGATGCAGAATTTCATTCCTCATCCAAGGAGTACCCATGTTGCATATTTTCGATGGACCCTGCTACATGAAAAATGAGAAATACATGAAAATGTGATTGCAATCACATTTTTCATGTATTTCTCATTTTTCGTGTAGCAGGGTCCATCGAAAGTATGCGACGTGGTACTCATTGGATGAGGAATTAAATTATGCATCCAACGAGTACTCCAGCTTGAAATTTGAGTAAAAATTTACAGAGATAAGTTGAAAATTCGGGTTGAAAAAGTAGTTTTATTATTTTATTATTTTTACTTTTCTTTTTTCCCTCTATAATTTGATGATGTAATCTAATCTTATTTTATTATTTCCACTATTGTTTTATAATTTCCTTAGGAGGACCATTTTAGACCTCAAAATTCCCCTAATGATTCCTAAATTAGCATGCAGCTAATAGGGATATTATTTTTGCTTTAAAAATCTAGTTAGATGAATAAATGTGCAAAGGAGGTTTTTTTTTTTTTTTGAATTAGTTTAAATCTATTAAAAAAGGAAAAATAGTTTACATCTTGGCCACAGCCTTGACAGTGCCCAGAAGAGTGGCATATTAAGCATATGAAACATAAAAATGACTGCCCACTAGGGGAAACTAATCCAAACCATATAGATTTTTTCCATACTACCCACACAGGGGTGTTAATTTTGGTTTCCACTGTAATGTGCATGTTTGATAAATAGTAAGACAGAGACTACTAGATACTATAGCTAGAAAATCAAGAGCAATCCCAACCAAGTGGGAATCGTAAAGCAAAAACCAAACTCTAATGGAGTAATTATGCATCATGCTGAGGAGGAGGTTCCTCCAGGATAAAGCACCTGTAAGAATCCATATCGTCCACCTCCTTGTGCTTGTTCTTGCCTGAGACATCGCTTGGCTTGGAGCGCTCATGCCCACCGCGAACCTTCTCCTCGTCTTTAAGAGCTTTTCCTTTGTCCTTGTTCACCTATTGTTGTTGCTTGTCCATTTCCTGAGTCGAAGCTGAAGAAGCTCCTGCCTGAAGCACTTTGGGATCAACCTGCTGTGGTTCTTCCTTAAAGACCACCGAGATAGAGGAAATTATACGGGGTCTGTTCAAAGAGCAATTGAAGAAAAATTGGGCAGTCTGGGGAGTGTCAGAGGCCAGATTGATAGGGTAGGTCGGAATAGGGTTGGTATTTTGAAATTTTCCCCTCCCACTGCGAGTGTTCGGATATCTACTGATAAAGTAGTCCTAGGAGGGTGAAGAGGATTCCGAATTGGAAGTGGAAGGGGTGCTTTGGGGACAGCTTCTAGTGCTGCCCCTTCGACATCTCATGCGATGTCTCAAACGCAGCATGGTGATGGGCACAGACGAAGGCGATGGAGGAGGCGGAGAGATAGAATTGGGTGCAAAGAAAATCTAGAGTAACTGTAGACTGATTGCAGAGGCTGATACATGAGAGGTGGAGCCCTTCCCCTAGTTCAATGCAACAGCTGAGATGGCTTCGTCTACTAGTGGTTGTGCAATGGAAGGGATGCACAGCCGAGAGAGAGAAAATTTTTTGCAGCGGAGGAAGGGGGAAGTTTGAGCTCCTGCTATCTTCCTCCATCTTTAAACACAGGGAAGCGCTGTCTCGAAACTCTCCCGGCTTTAATTCCTGATAAATGTAATCAGCTGGAGTGTGCAAATAATTCCTTACAGAGGTGTTAGCGAGCATAATGGTCAGATCTCGACCTCGGCTCTGCATTAATTCTGCATTGATGTAAGTGCTAGCTTGAATGCTGTGATGATGGGTACGCGGGCTATATCTCCTGGCGATGGCTTGGGTGGCCAAGTGACCCCTCCACTTGCTGAACCCAAGTTTTATCAGCATCTTAACGCTAATGTTCACCCGCATCCGGGAAATGTGCAAAGGAGGTTAATCAAACTACTAATGAAGAATAAATCAATGCCAAATATGAAAAAGGATAAATCTTGGCTATGTAAATAAGCACCCTTAGGTGTGAAAGGGGATAATCATCTTGACTAGGTCAACCTTGACCAAATCTACAGTGCTGTATTGGAGGGGTGCTCATCAATAAGGCACAATGTAATTCTAGTTGAAGATCTCTTGTGTGAAAGGTATGAGTCCATTGAAGGTGGTTTAGGGTTTTGAACACTCTCATCTTATAAAAGGAAGGGGAAGACAACATGAGGAGGTTGTTCAAGATATGATCTTTTGATATATTTTCTGTTTAGACCATATAGCTTTCTTTGGCTGTTTAGCCTAGATTGAAAATGCTGTTTAGCATTGGAATTTCCTGTTTAGGAGTTCCTCCTCTTCCCATTGAGTAGCTCTTGGGAGAGTTTGTGTTGCATATTCCACTATCTAGCTTGAAGGCCAAGCTTCTCCTTTCAATTACAACTTAGATCCTGTTGAGGGTTTAGTTGTCTTTACAAGTTGCAACAAGTGGAGATTAGATCTATTCATATCTATGACATTTCTGTTGAGATTGCAACAAGATGATGAGCTTAGTGGAAAGAAGTCGCCTTCACTAAGTGGGCCCGTAGGCTATTTTTGGCACAAAGTCTATTTTTAGACTACGTCTATTTTTAGACATATGGATCATGTTCTATGAGTTGCAAGATGCTATTTGTGGATGGTTGGTCAAGTCGGAAAAAATAGATGGACTTCTATTTTTAGACATACTGGACAGAATCTATTTTTAGATTGCCAGTCTAAAAATAGATATGTCGAACATTATTAGCTCTTAATAATATTTAGACTCTAAACATTATCTTATTCTCTTGGAGCACTTCAGTTAAGTGCATAGATGTGGCACAAGAGCTGACAGAAGGAATTACGCTATTCCTGAGGGTTATGTGGAGCTATTGCATGGATACTTTAGTTAGAACTCATGTGACAGAGTTTGGTGGAGTTGATTGAGGAAGTTAATGGAGTTGTGTTCAGTTTAACTAATCTAAACATAGTTGAGCTACTTGTATTCAGTTTAACTAATTGATACAATTAGTGAGAGTGGTGTGAATTAATTATTAATTAATTCACTAATTATAAACTCATTAATCAACTAAAGAATGCATCAGTTAACTTCAGTGCATGGACAATTTTAGTGGAGACTAGTGCAGAAATAGGTGAAAGAGTAGGTTAACTATCAGTTGTGACTATACTGTTGCTATTTTCAACACACAGATAGGTGGAGAAGCCCATGAGGATTGCACAGTACAAGCCAGGTGGTTTATCTATTTAATTAAGCCATCCCATAGCATTGATAACGCAATAGAGGCTGGCTATCAAGTGGCAAAAGATTGGAGCATGTGTTTTGCTAGATCTAGCTTGATAGTGTGTAGAAATTGAGGGTGTGCATGAGAGCTTGTGAGGAGCTTTGTACTATGATTGTTACATGATCTCCATGGAAAATAATATATAGATAGTTGGGGTTTTCAGCTTTAAACTTTCCCATTAAATACTGTGTTCATATGTGTGATTGTTCGTGGTTTTAATGTGTGCATGCAATTGATTTTATTTCTGCAATTAATGATCAATGGTAGAAGAGATTCTGTATTATGCATGAAGCTAAAATAGTGTGTGATCAGGAGAATCTCGGCGAATAATATAACAATTATTCAAATTTCTACATGGTATCAAAGCAATATTGATCATTGGAGCAATTGCAAAACATTGAAGCGGTTGAGTTTTGTGCTGGTGGAATTCGAATTTTGCAGCAGTGTTTTCTTGGTGTCGAAGTTGAGATGTCTTTCAACGGATTGCGATTGGATTATTCCCTTGAGGGCAGCTCAAATTATATTGCATGGAAGGACAGGATGGAGGCGGTGCTGGATGACAATGGGTTGAATGAGTTCATAGATGCAGAAATTCCAAAGCCTACTTCTAGTGATGCTACCGTACTTGACGCATGGCAAAAGAAGACAACAAAGTGTCGAAGGATTCTATTGGAAGGTGTGAAGGATCACATAGTGTCCAGCCTTCATGGTAAGGCTTCTCCATTCTTGATGTGGAAAGCTTTGACAGATTTATTTCAAAGCAAGAGCGACCAGAGGAAGTTGGCACTCAAGGATAAACTCAGGAACATAAAAATGGAGAAAGGCGACAATATGCCCAAGTACCTCTAAAGAAAACCCTAGCTCAATGGGAGAGGAAATTAGGGTTTAGTGTAGGCAAAATAAGGGATTTGGACAATTTATAAGAATGAAGGGAAATAAAGGGGATAGGGGGCTTCTAAATTATTAGGAAAATATTTGGAAGTAGGGAGGGATGTTAGGAAGTAGGGGAAAGTGGAATTTCAAGGATTGAGTGAGGGGAAGGGGTCCAAAATGGAAAAACACATGCCTAGTCTAGAAAAGTGTCAAATTGTAGCAATAGGCTAGGGCTTGTAGAAAAATGATGATTTTGAGGGATAAGAGTGATGGGAAGTGTTTAGGAAGGTATATTAAGGATAGGGGAAGGTGTAAGAGCATCAATATACAAGTATTGTTGATGATTTAACCATGGAAGTCATGAAACCAAGAAAAATTCCCTCAAAACCCTAGGAGAGGGAAATGAGATTTCTAAGCACAACTGAAAGACAAATATGGTAAAAACAAAACCACTTACTTGGAAATGATAGTTTGGAACCTGAAATTTTCGAAGACCTTTGACTATTAATACTCCTTCAAAAGACGAATTTGACGGTGAAAAGACTAATTTTCATGATTTTGACCCTATGACCTAATGATGGCACAACATGGGAGAATAAGCTGAATGATGACCATGATGACTATGGGACTCTTTCAACAATGAATGACCTGACCATGATGATGTCCATTGACCATGGAAGTGAAAGCAGTAGTAAGGATCTCAATATCCTAATTAGTGACCAAATTTTTGCATGACCTAGTGCAATGATAAAAAAATTCAGAATGGAACCCTAATATGATGTGAAAGGAGATATTTTGATCACTGGTGGCAGGATGCAAAAATCGACACTAACATCGTGTACCCTTGATGGAGATCTATTCATTATGTTTTTTTCTTTTCCATGGGTGATCATTTATACGAGATGCATTCCAGTCTAGAATATGATTAGCTATGTGATCAACTATCTGGTTTTGATTTCTTGGTATATGTGTGAATGTAATATGGTCAAACTGACAACTTAATCTTATTGCATGAAAATATTTTCTAAATAGTTGAGGATCTCGTACTTCAAAGTATTGGTTTAACTGTGAAACCATTAGCTGGGAATCAAGGTATATATGTAGATGGCGAATGCCTTGGTTGAAGGCATCACTCATCAGCTCATTGACTGCATGATATTCTGCCTGATTATTGGTGGTTGATCCGATGCGTATTCCGTTGGTGAAGAATGTCGATCGGCCAGGATGGTAAATAGCCCAGATGGCTGCTGCTAAATTTTGAGACCATTGTGATGCTCCATCAACGAATCCAAAATAATGGAGGGGGGAACGATCCATCTGTGACACCAGAGCACTTTTTTAGAACAAGTCTTTGATGATTTTAATCATCGAAAAATAGATTATGCTACATGCATCTTCTCTTTTGGGGTGAGGCCTCTTGCATCTTATGGGTAAATTTTTTTGAGGTAGAGCCCATTGATGGGGTTAGCTAGGATTGTATCGTTGTGCTCTGATAGGATATATGCCCACTTGAGGAGGCAATGTTTTATGACGTAGGGACCTTTCCATAATGTTTCTAACTTCCTGGGTCCTAGGGCCTCTTTCGCGACATCGTAGCAGAGGACTAATGCTCCTTCGGTAAATGAGCGAAGGGTGATGTTGTGATTGAATGAAACTTTTACCCATTTTTTATGTGCCTCGTTATGTTGGAGCAACTACTGTCAATTTTCGTCGACGAGTTATAGTTGTACCAATCATTTTTCTAAAGGCTGGGTATCATTGAGGAGTTCGATGGTGGCGTGCAAGTTGGGGATCTCACGTTCGATGGGAATCACAATTTTGACCATGTACACTAGTTGGAAGGGTGTGAATCTTGTTTAGTTTTTAACTGTCGTGCAGTATGCCCACAGGGTGGAAAAAACCATGTGGTGCCAGTTTGTCTTATGGTTATTCACCATACGTTGTATTATTGTTTTAAGCACTTTGTTGACAGCTTCTACCTATCCATTGGAATGAGGACAGTATGATGATGTGAACTTGTGTGTGAATCCTAGGTGGTGAGAAAACTCCTGGAATATTTCATTTTAAAAATGATTTCCGTGATTGGAGACTAAATCTTTCAGGACAAAAAACTGCGCGATGACATGGTTGAACATAAACCGTGCCGCGGTTTCTGTCGTGTTATCATATGTGGGCATGGCTTCTACCCATTTGGTGAAATAGTCGACATCAAAAATGATGTATTTGTGGTTTCCAAACGATGCAGGGTTGCAAGTCATGAAGTCGATTCCCCATTTACAAAAGAGACTGGCTACAATGATCGGGTGCAGAGGAGCACGAGGTTCTCTTTCCTTGTGAGCAAAGAATTGACATCACTCATATTTTTTGACTGCCATGATGCAATCATAGAATAAGGTGGACGAAAAATATCTTGGCCGCATAAATTTTTGGGCAGTAGCCATTCTGGAGAGGTGGTCGCTGTAAGCTCCGCTATGATAGTCATTGAGGGCTTGCTCAGCTTGGTCATGCCAGAGGTATTGATGTAGGATGGTATCAATGCCTCATTGATAAAGGACGTCTCCCATGCAGAGGTATTGGGGGAAATGGTGGCGTATGCACCTTCGGTCATCACGTGTGAGCTTTAGATTGAAATTTTGGGTTCGTAGAAATAAGAGGATATCACCGTACCAAGGCTCGTCAATCGTCACAAGAAAGAGATGTTCGTCTGGTAGTGAGTCGTTGATTGGGGATCCTTTAGTCTGACTTGGGAGTTCAGTGATGAAATCAAGTAAGATCAAAGCTTTCTTTCTCTCGGGGGAGTTGAACTATAAGTCAAACTCCAGTAGTATGACTACCCATCGAGCATATTT
This sequence comes from Pinus albicaulis, assembly GCA_034641835.2. Classification (NCBI taxonomy): domain Eukaryota; kingdom Viridiplantae; phylum Streptophyta; class Pinopsida; order Pinales; family Pinaceae; genus Pinus; species Pinus albicaulis. The sequence continues at coordinate 304,206,466 of CM076569.1, forward strand.
GTGGTTCATCAAATGACGAGTCAGTAGGTATCTCATGGGGTTGATATTTGCGATGATTGTTGTACTCCGCAAGATAATGTGGTGCCAAAGCTTTTGGACTACGTGCATTAGGGCTAGGGAAGTTTTTTGTTCGATTTCATACCTTAATGTGGGGCTTGATAAGTTTTTACTGATGTAATAAATCATGTGTTCTTTACCATCGAGTCGGTCTTGGATTAATACCCGGGCTAAGGCAGTTTCTGACGTTGACAGATATAGGGTGTAATATTTGTCGTAATTTGGTGGGCTGATCAATGGGGCTAAATATAATATGTCTTTCAATGCCTAAAATAATTGTTGGGCTTGATCATCCCACTTAAACAGGATATCCTGATGGAGAAGGCATAGGAATCCCTGTGCGCAAGTGGCATAATTTGGGACAAAGCGTTTAAGGAAATTGGATTTCCCATGCAAGCTTTGGAGTTGCTTGAGGGTTCGTGGTGGTGGCACCTATTTGATAGCCTGGAGTTTGAGGGGGTCCACTCTGATCCCTTGTTTGGATACTATAAAACCTAAAAGTCAACCTGCATTGACGCAGAAGACGCACTTGAGAGGGTTCAAGCGTAGGCTGTAATGTCATCATCTTTGGAATACTAACTGTAAATATTCTAGATGATCGCTTCGCTTCTTGGATCGAATAGTGAGGTCTTCCAAGTAAGCGAGGATAAGGTGGGCTAGGTCATGGAAGATATAGTTCATGGCCTGCTGGAAAGTGGCTCCAACTTTTTTAAGACCAAATGGCATAACTCGGTATGAAAAAAGTGCCCCACAGGGTCTTGAATGTTTCCTTGTATCGATCAGTATGCCGAATTTGAATTTGGTTATACCCTGAGAAACTGTCCATGAAGGATAGGGCCTCGTGTTCGACGTAAGAGTCAATGACTTGGTCGATGAACAGGGTAGGGTAGTTGTCTTTTGGACAAAATTTGTTCAGATCTCGGAAGTCAATACAGACGCAAATGGTGCCCTATTTTTTCATGATGGGAACATGGTTGGAAACCCATGATGTGTAAGCTATGTGGTAGATAAACCTGTCTTTGTGAAGCTTGTCAATTTCTCACTTAATTACTTTTGCCTTATATGGGTGTAATTGACGTTGTTTCTGGCGTATCGGTGGTATGTCGGGCGAGGTGTCAATATGGTGCTCTACGATAGTGGGACTAAGCCCTAGAATTTTTGAATAATCCCATGCAAACTTGTCTTTATACTCTTGCAACAAGTTTGTGTAAGAGATTAATTCATCCAGGGAGCATACTGCCCCCAGTGAGATTTCTTCGATTTTTTCCGGGTTTCCAGATATATTTACCTTGATGGTTGGTGAAATATTGGACATGTTCCCTTCTTCAAATAGGTCAGACACCGGGATGGGATTTTTGAACCAGTCAAATTTCCTAGATGGAAGGAAATATTTTGATTTGATAGCTTATATCTCTTGGTTTTCTAGGTTGTTCGGGCCGAATGCCTTTTTGGGAAGAAAAAACGAGGGGTGATGTATTTCATCCCACAAATAATCTGGTTCCGTCATGGCCTCCAAAATATCCACGTCTGAATGGAACAAGGTATCTAAGGGGCAGTGAGTTTCTGTGAGTCCGTGAGGAGGTGGTTCGGTCCTAACGGAGCTGGTCGACAGACACGAATAGGATTCCATAGTCAATGTTGTGGAATGAGACGAGGTTGACTGGGTGCAGACAGGTTGTGTTTGCATCGTCAATGGTACAACTACTTTTGTAGTTGTAGCAGTCTCAACACCAATGAAAGATGAGAAGAAAACACGAGTCATGGTTCCGATGCATGATGAGATGAATCGTATGTGGTGTTGCGTGTCGTCGATGCTAGATGGTGGAGGAATTTCCACTGTGGTGGCTTACATGAGAGCAAGCTTAGGTTCTTCACGTGGCGTACCAAGGGTGCTTGCAATTTCTTGGATTTGGAAGTTGTGTTAAGTGTAGAGGCGCTTAAATGTTTCCATTAAGGGGCAAGATTCTGTTTCGTGATTATGGCCAGTGCAAATGGTGCACAGTATCAAGATTCTTATCGAGTAGATGGTATGAGAACCAATGCTACTATGTCCCTGAAGTGGATGCTCGGAAAGGATTAGGTGTTGGGGTATGATTATGATTTTTCCATCTCTGAGTTTTTGGATTTGGATGATCTAGCTCCTTTGGGGAGTTTAGAATTAACGCTACTCTTGCCGCTCGTAGCCTTGGGAGGTACTCACAATTCATCGTATGGTGGGATTGTGAGAAAATCCCGCAATATCAACATGCGATCTTTTCTTGATTAGAGAGATTGATTTGTAGGATGGTGGTGACCAGGCGAAGTCTGTTTATAAGGTTCTTTAGTTCGTTACATTGATTGACTCAGTGCTCGATTTTATTGCATAGCCCGCATGCCATCCTTGGTTGGTCTAGGCCTTGCTAGGTCGGTGTGTTGTTTTACCTCTCCTAACATTTTCGTATTGATGAGGGGTAGACTGCCTGAGGGAAGGTTTCCTTGCATTAGGTTGTCTTGGCTTTAGACCAACTGTATACGGGTGTTGCGCCTCCAAAGAGCATATGATGTCTATTTGAGGGTGCACTTGGTAGATGTAAGTACAATGTTGAGTCTGATGGTTGCCTTGACAGACCAGAAAAGATTGTATTTCTTCAATACTCCCTTCCCTCTGAGTTGCTGAAGTGATTGGATACCATTTTTGGAGTGATTCTAGCTATGGGAATTGGGCAACCAAATGGTTACGTGCATTACATAATCCACAGGTTGGTCTTATCCATGAAGGGAACTTTGGGGTGACGATGTGCCCCTTTACTGGCCGCTTTTCTGTTGACATGAAGAGAATGGACCTGCTTGTCACATATTCTTGCGTTGTCAAGATTTCCATGGATTCTTTATCTGATCCATCTACTAAGGGGAGGTGTACGATGGCCATGTGTAAATTTTTTAATGCTGAACGGAATCGGGGGATATAATGCAAATGACGATCCGGGTGGTCGCCAGAACATACCCAACATGAATACTAGACTTCTCGTAAGCCGTCATAGTACACAGGGTTGACAAGATACCATCTCTAAAACATCTCTAGGGCTGCAAAGTCAGCAATGAAGTGATCAAGTTCATCATAGAGTGCACAGATTTTTATAGGAGGTGGAGAGTGATACCGAGGGGAATGTGGTCGTTCAGGTGACTGCCTCGCCTCTTGTAGGTACATTGTGACTCGAGGTTCTCCCTCATCCATATGGATGGGGGGATTTGAGGGATCCTTTTGGTATGATTGCTCTAGGGCATGCAAGGCATCCCTATATCGTGGCATCTTTGGGTAGTGATGAGTGTAATGCCCATAACGGTCATAGATGGCACACACATGGTTGGTGCGTAATTTTTTCCTTTGATTTTTCATGGCATGTTCATTTTTATGGGAACTTGGGGCTGCGAAATTTCTTTCGGTGCTTAGAAGAGGATTTATTGGAATATGGTATCACATAATTCACAAGGTTGCAACACCCTCGTTATGATGGGGTTTTCGATTTTCTTCCCTGTTTTATTTGTTTTCTTGGCCTCTCTAACTGGCGTTGCTAAGAAAGTCTCATTAACTGGTGTCGCTTCCTAAGGAGTGATGGGGGTTATCCCTGGAGAAGTGATGCTAGGGCTTCCTAGCATGGCTGGTGGGACCAAATACTATACAAGTTTGGCAATGTTACGGTTGCCAAGATTTTCTGTGACACAAAACTAGGTGGACGGTATAAGAATGGGGTTTGCGAGATGGCGTGAGGTAGGAAAGATGTTCGAGTGGACTTATTTTCTGTACTACTGGTCTCCATCTCTGGGCTGGTTTTGGTGTTTGATGATAACATCATGTAGACCGGTGCCCCTGTGATATATGAGGCTACTTCTGGTATGACAGGGGGATCTCCTAAGAATGATCCAATGATTGATGATGGTTTGAATTCACTGGGGCCATATTCTTTGTACCACATGATCGAGACTCCGTAGTTGTGTCTACATAAGGTAGAATGACATCAAAAACCATCATGGGTTTATTATCATAGTATCTCAGTTGGTCCACGGTGATGATTCGATCCTCGTGGGGGAACATCACCATCCAGAAAATGGAGGAGGACATGGTAGTCATGGAATACATATAACTTTGTCAAAGGAGTATATTGTAGTCATGTTGAGCATCCAATACTTCAATTTCTATGAGTACCGTTTTTCCGGCCAAGTTAACAGGGACATTCTGATATAGACTGAAGGGAGCAGAAGGGCAACCATTGTATGCTTTGAGTATGATTTAGGATGGCTTCAGTTCGGGTGATCCCAACTTCTGCCAAATGGACTTGGACATGATGCATGTATATGCACCTTCGTCAATGATACATTGATGTATGGTGATATTTTGGACTGATACTGGTATCTGAAAGGCGACCAATGAAGGAAGCCTAGGGGTGGATTTGTCTAAGTCAAAATCCATTAGGTACGAATTGGAAGGGTCGATGGTGCCTAATGCAGAAAGTAAGGCTTTCTGCTATTTTGGGCAAGATTGTAGGACCTCTAAAGCTGACATGGTAGCGGGAGATTGTGCTAAATCATCCACGATAATGTAGTTATGGGCTAATTTTGAGTGGTTTCCTACGCGCCTAGTTTGACCCTTAGCCATCTTTGGCAGGGGTTCAATAGGTATTTGATGCAGGGATTCTATAATAAAAAGATCCTTGCGCATAATAGAGTGTGTGTTTCCTTAAAATGGAATTCTCATCAAATTCTTCCTTAAAACCACATTCAATTCAGCTCAAAACATATATAAAGAAGAGATAGCCCACACAAACAAAATACTAGTATATAATAACACAAGAAATTCAGATTCAAACCTGTTTTCCCAAATATTACATTTGTGGGCCTCTCGGCTCTCGCCCTTTACATAAGCTCTCACACCATTCATCTTTATATCTCTCTCTGTCTATTCCATCCTTTCTGTCTCTCTATCCTCACACAAAACGTCACATTTATACATAATTATGGATTAATTCCAATCTACGATTTCCTCCACAAGTATCTCAACCAAACTCCAAAATAGATTTATCCCTTTTTTTACTCAACTAAGTTCCATTTAAGGAGTTCCTAATCGGTAAATTATCTATCCAACTCAACTCCACCCATATTGTCAATTAATTAAGAGAATATTTACAATAATCTTCACAGTTATATTTTTCTCTTAAATTATTTTTAAAATGTACATAATTTATAAAATAAATAAATAAAACCTCACGCCCTAAATCACACAAATGAATAATGAAAATTAAGCAGGATGCTCCTGCATCACTATTTTGGATATGTTCAATGGTGCGATAGGTGCACTCGTGCTTGCCCTTGACGGGTTAGTGTCTGGGGGGGCGTCATAGTTTCGATTCCTTGTCTGGAAAAGAATTTCTTCGCGAGTCATGTAAATTTCATGGTTGTCATTCCTGGAATCATTTTGGGGTGGTTGTTGCTGTTGCATATTAACCACTCCTTGATGGGGGAAGGGCTCCTACATTACAATGGCTTGATATGTAGGCCCCCCTTGTCCACGGTTACCCTGAATTTTTTTTAGTTCATGGATATCAGGATAGTGATGAGTGTAATGGCCATACTCACCACATATAGCACAAGAATGGCTTTTCCGTAGAATGGCCGTCTTGTTATACCCTTGGGAGTTGTTTTTTGGTTCCTAATTTTAATTTCGGTTGGGGTTTCCCCCAACCTAAGATCGTAGGGGGTGTTTCTTTTTATTGCCCCCCTATTCAGAGTCTCCCTTTTGTTTATTCTTAGGATTTTTTCTTGCAGCGTTAGGAGGATTACTACGATTCTCTTGGTCATAACACTAGCGCGTATGAGCCTGAGAAGGTTGCTCGAAGTTCACCGACGCGTTATTTTGCGGTGGAGGGTTTTGTGCAAGGGAAGGGGAATATTGGTTTACCTGTCCCTGGTTGGTGTATGGTTGCTGGGGTGGATCTCTTCCATTAACATTCCTAGCTGAGTACTAGGTCCCCTGGGAGGGAGGGTACGATCCCCAATGTTGATGGTGGTATGATGAGACCCTATTTGTCATATTTTGCAGAGGTGCAGAGTGACTTTGGTGGTAGCTAGGTTGCGTGATGTTCTGGTTAGAATCATACGAGTAACTTGGGTACTAGATACTGCTGCCTAGGTGACCTTGAGTCAATGACCCGGTCAAGCCATCTTTAGTATTCGACGTGCTTGGAAATTATCTGTAATTTTGTAGGCGTGAGGCGTTAGGCAGGACATTGTAAATGTATCCTGACTGGGTGTATATAAGTTCGAGTTGTTGGGATTTGCAAATGGCGTCCTCCTCAGAGGTAGGTACTTAGGTCACCACATATTTTGAGATCTCTGCTATGAGAGTTTTCAAAAACAAGTCGAGTAAAACTCTATCATCGAGTTTAGCTTTGCATAAAACTACGATGCCGTCGCCATTCGTGGAGATGGTTTGAGATATGGACAACTGGCGTTTTCCTAAAATGAGTTAGTAACTCCATCCCCAAATCATGGTGGATGGGTATTTGAAAATATGTGAGGAGCGCAACGGCGAGGGCACTAAAGGTTCCATGCGAAGAAGAAGGTTGGTTTACATACCATTTCACGGCAGGTCCGGTTAGGGTGCGTTGAAATAGTCTCAGTCGAATAGTATCATCAAAATACTATTGGACGGACACCATAGGTGGAAAGTCATAATATTATTTCCATGGTATTCTGCTTGCTTCCCTTCAAGTTTTGGAATGTCTGAGGGGAGCTTCGTGGGAATGGGGGACCAATTAGGGTTTTGCACAATGGGGTCGTTAGTTAGATTTGATAGATCTAGAAGGTTTAATGATGCTAAAAAAGGTAACTGAGTATTGAATGCCAATGTGTACTGTGGAAACATAGGAATATGAGTGTGATGATGTATGGGGGGTGTTTGTGGAATAGTACCCTATGACATGCCCTGTTGTGTGTTCTGCTAACTCCCCAGAGGGGTAGCGCTCCTCTGCCCTCTGGGGGTTGTGGGAGGAGTTGTGTGTGGTGACCCTGTTGGGGTTTCCATGGGTGTGGTGTTGGGTGACCCTTGGGGGTTTCCAACTAAAGATGCCCCGATAAAGGATGATCCAATAATGGTGGCAGTGTGTCGTCTTTGACACCTAAATGGTGAAATACCTGGCACTCCTCCCTCTAATGGGGGGAGCTCCAAAAAACTTCTAGATCGACGAGGTTCTGTTGGGTCCGTTATGGTGTCGACTTGGTTAATTTAGGAAATATTTTTTAGTTTTCTGAGAGGAGGGAGATTATTACCAAAGAAAATATGATTCCATAAAAAAAAGAAAAAAAATTGATGTAAGTTTTTCCTTTAGACTAATGCTATGTGATCAAGTAAGCAAAAAATATGGTTTTGGTTGTTTTGCGTATGATACTCAAAAATCCTAAAAAGACCTGATTGTCCTCACACTCTCAAATGTAACTGGGCCTTGCGAAGATACCTTCTGATGGGTATTGGTGATAACGTTCTGAAAGAACTAGCGACGCCTTCCAGCAACCGAAGAATCGACCAAGGTAAAGGTATGAGGATCTAGTGTTGCCTGCACTATCACCTATAGGGAATGATGCCCTAGATTTGGCCACTAAAGTATCATTGTCCCATGTGAGCATTCAAGTCTTGATATTCTTGGTATTCAGCTACGAATACCAAGCACTTTGTGGGTTAAGTAGCCCCAAAGAGTATCGAACGCATTGGGCCTAAGCTTAACCCCTTCTGAAACGTGTCTCTGTAATGCTCTGGAATTCTGTTCCGTGGGAGGATAGACAGATTTTAAGCTCCCTAAAAAGTCACATTTATGTTTCAAAATGTATAATGACCATGGTGGATTATTGGATGCCTACCCCCGATGGTCCTAACTTGGGGAGAATTTAGTGAGTTCAATTAGTGGTTAGTTTTAGAGAGTCTTAATTTTCTTAAGGTGTGCCTTAGTGAAGCAACCGTAAGAAGAGGACAAAGGTCCCAACACACTGGGTGCCTTTTGTTCTAGTGCTTACTGATGCTTCATGTGTGCTTTGGAGTTTACAAACACAAATGTTATAAGATATGGATATCCAGTGATCCTTTACAATCCTTCTCTAATTACACAATGTGTGATTGTTCCTTGCAGAAAATAAACAATGTGCGGATGATGGGACGCTTACACTTTGCCTAGTTAGACTAAGTTTTGCACTATGGGAGGGTGGAAAATTATCTTAAGAAAGCTTTCATATGCATACCTAGGTTCACGGAGAGGTGCAAGGGTGGCAGAGATTACTTGCCTTCTTTTCGATATTTTGGTCATGGTCCCATATCCTAATGCAAAAAATTGAACTAAACTAATGCGAAAATTTTGAAAAATAAAAAACTAGCTAAAGATGTGTGGAGGAATGGGCTACTTAATTTCGGCTAATTATCCTATGTGTTTGGTGTCTTTTACCATCAGATATTTTTTTTAGATAACATTTATGGGTTGAAGGCCACTTACTCACCCCTAATCAAACTATGTGTGATTTGAGATGATAAAAAACTAAAATTAAAGAAAACTATTTGTTAAGTTAAACTTCAACAAAAGGTGTCCTAACTAGTCATGAAACACCAGAACACAGTGATGGAAGATTTATTATGGGTTTCCAATCACCTTAAAATTTATAAAAATGAGAAAAAGCAGTGAAACATGTGCTCATTATCTTCCGCGTGGCTTATTTTTGCACAGGCGTACGGTTCGTGCGTCTGTATGGGCTGACGCACATGGATTTAAAGTGTCCAAAATATCCACCTTCTTTGAGCCAAATTTCTCAATGAGGGTGACTAAAAAGTGCTAAGGGGAAGTAGGAGTGATCTTGCAGCAAGTCTGGGTAGGAGAGAGGATCTGCCATCAATAACCACTAGCTTAAAATAAAGAAAGAAGTGGAGTTGTCATTCCTATTGTAGTAAATTTGTTGCATGGGTGGATGAAATACACTATGCTTGATAGGGGAGGCTTCTTTCCTACAGGAAAGTAACAGGTCAATTATTTTGTTATATTTTTAGTGGAACAACATAACATGTAGTAAACTAAGTAAAGAACATAACATGCTCCAGTAAAGAAAAAACAAGAAACAAAATACTCATGTACAATAACAAGCTCAATCGAGTAAAACACACTAATAATCCAAACAAAGAACTCTTCCCCTTTTATTTGTTATTGATGGTATAAGAGAATAGGATGCTAAATCACTTGCAATGAATCCTTAGAGCTATGGAGCTCTAATATTCAAGGCAAGGGGGTCTCTTCCCTTTAAGCTTATTACAAGCCTCTCTCTCTCCTTGATAGATGGTAGAATAACGGGCACTTGGTGAATTTATTCTCTTGGATTGAGGTGTTGGATGGCCAAAAACTGAATCCATCCACTCCTTGCTTCTTGGAAAACAAAATTTTGGTTTTCTCTCAAGCAATTTTGCCAGCATAACAGTGTGTTTTCATGTTCCTCTTCCCATGGCAGTCTTTTATAGGCAAATTTCAAATTTTCCCTCCCTCTCTTGGTACAAGATGGATGTTGACACAAGAGTGGGAGGCTAATTCCTTTGTGTGTTGCACTTAAGGCCTCAAGGTGGATGTACTTGGCTGGCTTGAGTGGGAATATTCTTCTTCAAGTGTGCCAAGTGGTCCCATACGGTGACTTTATGCATACCCAGGACCCCCCCCCCAAGGCCACGCGGGTCACTTAGGGCCAGTGCTTTCTGTGCGCTATTTGATAAATTTTCATGCTTGATCTTAGGAAAAGTTAAAATTTTCAGATCCAGTAATGACTTCCTTCCATGTAAATCCTCATTCGTACCTTCTGCTTGACATTTCCTAATGTCTTTTGCTTGTACGATTTTCCAATGATAATAAACATGATCCTTGAAAGACTTGCTATAGATTAGTATATCATCAAAAAATACTAACACAAATTTTCTAAGGAAGGGTTTGAAAATGTAATTCATCAAACCTTGAAATGTGGAAGGTGCATTAGTAAGGCCAAAAGGCATGACCAAAAATTCATAATTTCCCTCATGAGTTCTAAATATTGTTTTTAGAATGTCTTCAATTTTCATTCTAATTTGATGATATCCTGAATGAAGATCCAACTTGGTGAAGTAAATTGCTCCATGTAATATATCCAACAATTCATCAATGATAAGAATGAGAAATTTATCTTTAATAGTGAGCTTTTTGAGCTCCCTATAATCCTGACACATATGCCATGATACATCCTTCTTGTGAACCAATACTACTAGAGAAGAGAAAGAAATTTGACTAGGTTGATTATACCATCCTCTAGCATTTCTGCAACCATACATTCAATCTCACTCTTTTGGGCATAAGGATATCTATAGGGCATGATGTTTGGAGGAACACTTACTAGAATGAAATGAATAACATGATCATGATCATGAATAGGTGGGAGGCCTTTAGGAGTCTCAAACACCTTGGAATGATTTTCCAAGACATTTTGGAGATATGGAGAAATAAATGACTTCAATGTTTAAACCTATAGTGAGCATAATTGTGCAATTACGCCTCGTTGTTCTTTCTTCAGAATTATTTTCATGACATTAGAGTTGATTATATTGCCTGGTTTCCCTATGATACCTCTTAATTAAAATTCCTTTCCTTTCCAAATTCAAGAAAATTTCTTTAAAATTCAAAGCTATCGTCCCCAAATATTGTAACCATTGGACTCCTAGTACAGCATCAACACCACCCATTGGAATGGAAAGCATTGGATTATTCAATACATATTTCCCCAGGTTAGCCTAATATTATGGCACTTTCCAGAGAAATTTATAGTTCCTCCATTTTCAACCATTACTTGACACTCCGGTGTTGGATATAGGAAGCAATTCAATTCCTTTAATATCTTACAATGAATAAAATTATGGGTACTACTTGAACCAATAAGAAAAATTACCTATTTCTTCTTGATATATACTTCTATCTTGAGAGTTTGAGGAGTGGTAATTCCTACCAATGCATTACAAGATATGGTCGAATTCATTTCTTCTTTCTCCGGGGTTGGTTCCTGGTGTATATCCTCCTATTAGATGGTTCTTGTTCCTTTTCATCCTCCTCTTCACAGTCTATGTAAAATAATTTCTTCTTAGCGCCCTTATGACCTTTATTGTATTTTCTATCACAACTATAACAAAGCCCCTTTTCTCTTTTTTCCTCCAATTTTTGTGGTGTTAACCTTGTAGGTCGTGGAAGACTAAGGGAAGAAACACTTCTTCCTTTTTAATTGTGAGTGGTATACTTCCTTGTTACATAATTTTGCTTTTAACTTTTCTTGCCACCCTGAATGCCTTTTCCGATGAATCAGGTTCCCAAAGGCGAACCTCATGTTGGATGTTATCCTTTAAAGTCCGTATGAATACATCAATCCTATGCTCCACTGGAATATCATTTATCCTAATATTCAATGTTTGGAAGTCCTCAATGTACTCCTCCATTAAACCCTTTTTTTTTAGATTTATCAATTGGCTAAAGAAGGTGTTGCTTTTCATATCCTCATAATGTACTATCATTTCCTTCGTAAAAATTTACCAAATGACAAGTGTTTTAAGAGAAAAAATCATCAATACCATACAAACTGATTGGGTTCTACATATAAAGTTGCAATTCGTACCTTTTGTGTGTGTTGCACATAATGGAGATCAAAATATATTTCCATATGTAGTATCCATGTTACTAGATTTGTGCCATCAAATTTCCTCATATAGATATTTGGAATGTGGTGGGTCTTAAACCCAACATTGGAGTCTCTAAAATCATGATTGGCATTGCTTTTGTTCTCATCATGAGTTTCATGGAATAACTTTTCACCATTAGGAAGCATTTCTTGTAACAAATTTGTCAAACCTTCCTTCAAACCTTCCATGTATTATTTTAAACCATTCATGTCACCTTTTAAACCATCCATGTCGCCTTTTAAACCACCCATGTCCATTTTTAGTTTATCTTTGGTTTCTCTTTGTGAGAGTGAAATTTTTTGCACTTGGTCCCATAATTTTATACATAAGTATCCAGAACTACTCAAGCATTGAGGACAACACTTTTTTGATGGAGATGGGCATGTTAGGTCCCTATAATACTAGTGTATCCCCCTTATTGTTATTATTGTGCCCATGTAACCACATATTGTTATTTTTGTGCCCATGTAGTCCCCCCTAAAATTTCTACAAGAAACACTATAGTCCGTACACTTTCAAACAATTTTTATAGAATTCAAATCGAATGCTTGAAAAAAAATTTATGACGATTTTTCCTAGGTCACCTATTTGAGATGAAATTTTGGAGCTTGAAAAAACCCTAACTTCCTCGAATCATATATTCGAAAATATAGCGAACCAGGATCTGAAATTCGTACACGAGGTTCACCAATATTTCAGATCCACGTGGTTGCAATTTCAACTTCTTAAGCTTCGGAGAAAACAAGTTATAAAGAAAATTCCAAGATTGTTTGAAGAAGAGAAACCATAGAATCCAAAGCTCCAATACCAATAGTTATGCAATAGCTCACAAAATAGAAGAAAATATAGATCAACGACTTAAAAACTAATCTCTTCGAGGGGGAAACCTCCTTTACATTACATAAATGAAAAATTCTTGGATGATAAAAATGACAAGACCACCTTTGTATATATAAGAGTCTAATGGGTCACAATATAATCAGAGCCTACATAAAATGTTATGAAACCAACTCCAAAAATAGAACAAAAGAGAGATCAACGCCTTAGAAATTAGCCACTTCGAAGGGGAAGCCTCCAATACATTACAAAAATGAAAAATTCTTGGATGATACAAATGACAAAACCTCCTTCTATATATAGGAGTCCATGGGGCCACAAGATAATCCTAGCCGACTTAACAATAATAATGTAAGGGCACAATAATAACAATATCGAGGTTACAGGGCTACAACAATAACAATAAGGGGGTTACACTAACAACAATGAGGGACTATACTAGTAATATATGGACCTAACATGCCCCTCTCCTTCAAAAAAGTGTTTTCCTCAATGCTTGAGTAGCTCTGGGTGCTTTTGTATAAAATTATCATCCTCCCATGTAGAATCTTCAGTGGGTAAGTTCTTCCATTTGATGAGATACTCTGAAATTGATCAATTTCGTAGCTGTCAAGTTCTTGTTTTTGTGACTGCTTCAGGTTCCAATATGATTTTTCCTTCCTCATCAAGTTCTGGAAATATTGTTTGAATTGGAATTTTGTCCCCTATAACCTTCTTTAAGCATGAAACATGGAAAACTAGATGCACTCACGAAGAAGCAGGAAGCTCCAATTTTTATGCCATAGTACCAATATTTTGCAACACCTTGTAAGGACCATAGTACTTTGGAGATAATTTATTATCCTTCTTAGCTTGCTTGAGAGACATTTTTTTGTATGGTTGTAGCTGTAAAAATACCTAGTCTCCTACATCAAAACTTCTCTCGTTGCGATGTTGATCTTCCCATGGTTTCATTCAATTTTGTGCCAAATTTAGGTTATCCTTTAAGAGTTGGAGAACTTCTTGTTGATGCTTGATGTGATCTTCCACTGTTTGAACCTTAGAATTTTCTCTTAAAGAAGATGTGATGGACAGTGGATGATATCCATAAAGTTCCATAAATGGGCTCATTTTTGCTACACTATGGAAGGAAGTGTTATACCACCATTCAATGAGAGGTAACCACTTGATGCATTGTGCTTGCTTATCAGATAAAAAACAATGAAGATATGCTTCCAACCATTTATTAACTATCTCAGTTTGACCATCGGATTTATGATGATAAGATGAGCTATGAGCTAGTTGAGTACCCAAACAAGAAAATAATTTCATCCAAAAATTTCCAGTAAAAATGGGATCTTTGTCACTTACAATAATCTTCGGGATTCCATGTATCTTTTGAATTGTTTCCAAAAATGTAGTAGCAACTGTACTTGCTTTAAATGGATGAGATAATGCAAAAAAGTGTCATACTTGGTAAGTCTATCAACTACCACCATGCCGACACTCTTTCTTTCGAACTTAGGTAAACCTGCGATAAAATTCATTGAAATCTCCTCCCAATGTTGACTTGGAATGGATACAGGTTGTAGAAGACCTGGGGTCTTAATTGTCTCAACTTTATTTTTCTTGCAAACCAAACATTCCCCCACAAAATTTTGAATATCATATTTAAGACCATCCCAAAAAAATTCTTTCTTCACCCTGTGGTAAGTTTTTAATAATTTTGAGTGTCCCCCTAAAGGAGAAGTGTGAAATTCCAAAAGAATATATTTTTTTAGTTAGGAATTCTTGCAAATATATAAGCGAAATTTGTTCCATAAGGAATCATTTTTCCAACTAAATGTGTTATATGTACTAGGATCTTGCTACAAATTTTGAATGAGTGTCCACACTTCTTCATCCTTCTTCCATTCATCCCTTGCTTTGATTATCCAATCTGGTTAGATAATAGAAATGGCACAAAGCAATGCTTCCACCTCTTCATCCTTTCTTGAGAGTGCATTTGAAACAACATTTAGCTTCCCTTTTTTGTATATGATTTCAAAGTCATAACCCAACATCTTTGTGACCCATTTTTTCTACTCTTCTGAAGATAGTCTTTGTTCTAAAAAGTGTTTAAGACTATCATGATCAGTTTTTACCTTGAAGTGTCTTCCCATTAGGTAAGGTCACCATTTCTTTAGTGCATGTAGTATTTCCAACATTTCCTTCTCATAAATAGCTTTTTGTAAATAATTTCCTTTGATGGGACGACTTTCAAAAGCAATGGGTATTCCTTCTTACATTAAAACAACACCAATTCCATTTCCTGAGGCATCACATTCCACAATAAAGGTTTTTGTGAAGTCTGGCATAGGTAATACTAGTGCTAGGCACATTTCCTCTTTAAGATGTTAAAAGGCCTTAGTTGCTTCAGGAGTCCATGAAAATTATATCTTTATTCAATAATGCTATTAGAGGTGCTTCTCTTCTCCCATAATTGTTAACAAATTTGTGATAATACCCTGTTAACCCAAGAAATCCACGCAGCTGCTTTATGGTTGTGGGGACCTTCCATTCCTTAATGGCTTTAATTTTGTTAGGCTCTACCTTAATACCCTCGTGAGATACAATATGACCCAAATATTCCACCTCTTGTACTCCAAAGAAACATTTGGTGTTTTTGCATATAGTTGTTTCTCCTCCAATAGTTTGAGCACCCTGTCAACATGTTGAAAATGATCCTTCCAAGACCTGTTGTAGATTAGTATGTCATAAAAAAATACTAGCACAAAATTTCTAAGGAAGGTTTTGAAAATGGAATTCATCAACCCTTGAAATGTAGAAGGTGCATTGGTAAGGCCAAAAGGCATGACCAAAAATTCATAATGACCCTCATGAGTTTGAAATGTTGTTTTCAAAATATCTTCAATCTTGATTCTAATTTGATGATATCCTGAACGAAGATCCAACTTGGTAAAAAAAATTGCTTCATGTATTTTGTCCAATAATTCATCAATCATGGGAATTGGAAATTTATCTTTAATAGTGAGCTTATTGAACTCCCTATAATCCGGACACATGCACCATGATCCATCCTTCTTGTGCACCAATACTACTGGAGCAGAGAAAAAACTTTGACTAGGTTGAATTATACCAGCCTCTAACATTTCTGCAATCAATAATTCATGATTGATAAATTATTTTGTCCAATAATTCATCAATCATGGGAATTGGAAATTTATCTTTAATAGTGAGCTTATTGAACTCCCTATAATCCGGACACATGCACCATGATCCATTCTTCTTGTGCACCAATACTACTGGAGCAGAGAAAGAACTTTGACTAGGTTGAATTATACCAGCCTCTAACATTTCTGCAATCATACGTTCAGTTTAGCTCTTTTGGACATAAGGATATTTGTAAGGCCTGATGTTTGGAGGAACACTTATTGGAATCAAATGAATAGCATGATCATGATCATGAATAGGTGGGAGTCCTTTGGGAGTTTCAAACACCTTGGAATGATTGTCCAAGACTTTTTGGAGATCTGGAGAAATATATAATTTTGATGTTGGAACTTCTAGTGAGCATAATTGTGCAATTATGCCTTGTTGTTCTTTCTTCAGAATCTTTTTCATGAAATTAGAGCTTATTATCTTTATTGGCTTTCCTGCGATACCTCATAATTTGATTTCCTTTCCTTTCAAAAAAAATTTCAAGAAAATTGCCTCAAAATTAAAAGCTACCGTCCCCTAAGATTGTAACCATTGTACTCCTAGTACAACATCAACACCTCCCATTGGAATGGAAAGCATTGGAATATTCAATATATATTCCCCCATGGTTATCTTGATATTATGGCATTTTCTAGAGCAATTTATAGTTCCTCCATTTGCAACCATCACTTGACATTCTGGTGCTGGGTATATGAAACAATTCAATTCCTTGGCTACCTTACAATGAATGAAATTATGGGTACTACCCAAATCAATCAACACTATTAACTTTTTCTTCTTGATATGTCCTTCTATCTTGAGAGTTTGAGGAGTGGTAATTCCTACAATGCATTACACAATATGGTCGAACTCATTTATTCTCCTTCTAGGGTTGGTTCCTAGTGTATATCCTCTTCTTTTGAAGTTTCTTGTTCATTTTCTTCCTCCTCTTCATAATCTATGTAAAATAATTTCTTCTCAACACACTTATGACCTTTAGTGTATTTGCTATCACAACTGTAGAAAAGCCCTTTTGCTCTCTTTTCTTCCAATTGTTGTGGTGTCAACCTTGTAGGTTGTGAAAGTATAGGAGTAGAAACACTTCCATATTTATTGATGTGAGTGGTAGGCTTTCTTGTCGCCATAATTTTACATTCAATATCTAAATTCACAGAGATAATTCAGTTTCAATATCGAGCTTTGAAACCAAATGTTTTGAAACCAGCTCCAAAAATAGAACAAAAGAGAGATCAGCTTTAGAAATTAGCCACTTCGAGGGGGCAACCTCCAATACATTACAAAAATGAACAATTCTTGGATGATACAAATGACAAAACCTCCTTCTATATATAGGAGTCCATGGGGCCACAATATAATCCTAGCTGACCTAACAATAATAATGTAAGGGCACAATAATAACAATATCGGGGTTACAGGGGTACAACAATAACAATAAGGGGGTTACAATAACACCAATAAGGGACTATACTAGTAATATAGGGACCTAACATAAAAATGATAATGTAAGGGCACAAAAATAACAATAATGGG
Organism: Pinus albicaulis; assembly: GCA_034641835.2. Classification (NCBI taxonomy): domain Eukaryota; kingdom Viridiplantae; phylum Streptophyta; class Pinopsida; order Pinales; family Pinaceae; genus Pinus; species Pinus albicaulis. The sequence goes on from CM076569.1 coordinate 304,223,828, forward strand.
TTTCTATGGGGCACAATAATAATAATATGGGGGCTACATGGGAACAAAAATAACAATAAGGGGGCTACACTAGTATTATAGGGACCTAACACGTATTTATTGATATATCCATGTAAAATTCCCATGAAGACATGTCAATTTTATTGTATGTATATTTGGGTCATTTAGCCATGAGTCATGAGGTCATGTTATGGTCATATATTGGTCATGTATGAGGTATTTTGTATCACTACTACAGCAATGTATTTTCGTTGTATATGTCATTTTAGTCATGGTCATGTGGAGTCTTGGTGCTTATTTCTTGGAATGGAAACAAAGCTTGCATCAAAAGCGATTCATCATAGGTTGGAGTTGATTTTGGAGATGGAATATGTTTATGGGGAGCATTATTTATTCCTATTTACTTCAACCATCCATTGTTGGAATTATGATCCGCTTGGAGGTGTTCATGGTGTGCCTCATTCTATGCCTTGAATGTTGGGGTTCTTGACCTCATTATATGAGTGAAGAGTTGATGATAGCTGTTGGGCCTCAATAATTCCCTCATTTTTACCATATAAAATTACCGTTTATAAATCATATTCCTTCACTTTCTACCATATTCATATCCATTTCCTGTAACTCATGCCTAAAACCATACTTTTCATTTCATGGTTAAATATCATAGTTCTATTGTATTTTTAATGTATTAAGGATGATTTTACCATGATTTACTAATGATGGTTTTGATAAGTTCATTTGTCGCAGGGTTCCATTGTCGAAATTCTCCACAAATCAGCTACTGCAGGTTGAGTATGGAGCAAAACTTGTTGTAGATGAAAATATGAAGTTTGTGATCAAATGGCGAAGAATCTTGAAATTCCGACATGCGCGTTTTTTTTAGAGCACCCTCATTCAGGTAACTTAAAAACAGTTTGGAAAAATTTGACAATATGAGGAAGTTACGGTTAGGGGAATATTTTGCACCATCTTAAGTACATAATGAGTTCTTAAGCACGGGATCGTCTGAACGTGTCAAGTCAAGTCGAGTTTGGCCTGAACAGGTCAATTCAGGTTCAGTTGTGCATGCCTTTTGCTGAACGACCTTGTAATAAACATATCAGTGGTTCCTCCATTTATGCATGGATCGGAATAAGCCCAGCCATGGCTCTCTAGAAGAATTGGATATGATAGTGGTTTATCAATCTTCGAGCATCATACACTGAGATTTTTGTGGCCAAGGATAGAAAGAGGTTCTCCAAGATTGTACGCAGCCAAATGAAGCCCAATTGAACCATGCAAAAATGATCCAAGATCGATTTCATGAGCCCGTGATAGTCATTAGTTAATAAATTTTCCATGTTAAGATCTTAGTTAGCTTAGCTTTGTTCCATCGGTTGTCTTCTTAAAGACCCGACGAGCTGAGATTAGAATGAGCTGAGTAGTTGAGTAATGATACGATTGTAATTGTTGTAATGTTCTAGACTTGATTAATTTCAAATTTATGTTATTCCAGATTATGTATGCCATCACTTTGATTTAATACAACTTCCAACACTTGTTCCACTATGAGTTATTTATGATTGAATTTTAAATTTCGTTTCAATGAGTTAGTTCACCTTTCTCTAGGCGTGGAAAGGGCCCACCAATTCTGGAACCAGGCTCATCGTTAGTTTATATTCAAAGATAGTTTATTGTGTTGATTTCTCAGAAAATATCTTGTGGTTGATCAATTTAAATGGTTTGTTTTGATTCTATACTTAATGTTTCATTTTGTTCTTGTAGATCGAATTACTGAATGAGATGTTTAATTGGTCCATGAGCACTGTGTAACAATTTAAACAATTAATTGTGTTTCCCAAAAGAGCCTTATCCTATTAAGAATCGATCTGATATGAATTCCTCATAGGGTTTTGATTTTTACGTTTTGCAATTCTTTAGTTTGACAGTGCACATGGATGCTCTGGTATTGTGAATTTTGATTGATTATGTTGTAGAGTGAATAACAAGTTGTTTAGAGTCACGTACATGGTTACGATATTTCTTAACTTTGGTGAGAGTCGTGTTTGATTTCTTAAGTCTTTTATAGCAAATTTAAATCGATAATATCTGAGTGAATAGCTTCTTAGTTCTTTCAAATTTCATTGTAAAGTACAGGACTTGTAAAACATTGCAAAATATCATAGGATTTGTAGTTATAATTTAGGTATTTGATCTCAAAGTGTGTGTGGTGGTCTTTACTCTATTTTAACTAGATTTTCTGTAGAATGTTATCATAGATAGAAATTCAATTTCCCTTTTTGAATAAGTAGTTCGAGTTTTTGTAATAGATGCTTTGATTCATTTAAATAATCATTTAGGATTCTTTCCAGTGTTGAATAGGATGGTTACTTTAACAATAGATATTAGATTCTTTGGGAATCATTAACTTAGATTGTTTAAGAATTATTTTTATAAGTTTATATGTTTAAGTAATTTGATTGAATGCATTTCTTTGATTGAATGCCTTTCTTTGATTAAAGTGAATTAGATAACTTTCGAGTTTGATTTCAGTCTTGCATTCATCATTGTGATTGAACTTTCGAAATTTACTAAGTTTAATTTAGGTTCATGATCTAAATGAGTTTTTTCCAATAAACATAATTCGAATCCTGTAATCAGAATTTTATAAGTCGAAGTAATTTTAATGTTAAGAGAAATAGTGTTTGAAATGATTTATTTTTGTACTTAAACAAAAATTTGATTTCTTACCCTAGTTTAGGTTAGATGCTCTGATCCTGCGTTACCCAAGCTTGCACCTCGAAGCTTACGAACCCTAGATTGATAATTTAATGTTGGAATTATAACACATATATTTTCCCCAACAATAACTATTGATGTATGGTTTCCTCATGTGGATGTTGCTTCCATGAGTCAGTTTCAATAGAGATATGGTCTGGTTGCTTTATGTATATGCACATATTATGCCATATTGTTCATTGATGTTGCTTACAGTTTTGCATATTGCTGCTACTTCCAGAAGTTGTTGGCAGGCATGCTGCTCTGAATGATGATTGATATATTTACTACTTGCTACTACTGATATGAGAGGCATGGATGTTGACTGATATGCATTATTTTTCAACCATGTAGAGATCAGATGCTCCAATATTTTTTCTTCAGTTCTTGCTGCCTTATCAGATTGAGTTGACCCTTTTCCATTAATGTCAAAGGGGGAGTAATAGAGGATGATGGACTAGAGTTTGTGTATGGTTTCCATCAATTCCAAAGGGGGATATTGTTGGAATTATGGTGTGCACAATTCCAACTAGTTGATGTTGGCATTGGTTTCATGATGGAAACTAGCTCATGTTGGCATTGATGTAAACCCTATGTAGACTAGATGATGCATTGGTGCTATTCCTATAGTATGGTTGCAGTTGGTTTAGTTGACATTGGGATGATTGTGTTTGCATTCATGTCAACCTTATGATTTCACACTCATGACGATCAGATGATGTCAACCTTGTGATGTTGTAACTTGTTGGTTGTATGGTGTTCATAGAGGAGTTGTCTTGTGCTGGATGCATTTTAAGCTTGTGTTGGAATCATAGTGCACTGATTTCAAGCTTATGTGCATTGACTGGAAGCGTTTTTGATGATGTTATAGTAGATGTGGTTGCTACAAGTATTGGAGATGGTTGGTCAGGTGTCCATGTTGTTGAGTTGGCATACTATGTATTCACGCTTATTCTTATGGAGATGAATTGTTGCAGTGATGTTTTAGCCTCATAATGATGATGTTGTAGAGGTGCTACAATGTGTGCTCATATATGTTGCAACTTGTGCAGGTGTCAGAGGAGAGAAGAGGACTTGTTGGCAGTATTTCCAAACCTTGTTTGTGAACTGAATATGGACAAACTAGTTTTGTTGTGCTAGCTTCCTCATCAGTATAAAAGAAAAGTGCTTAAGTATTGTGTGCATAGATTTGAGAATGAAAGAAGATTACTTCAATGGTTTCTTTTAAGTGTTCTTCAACCAGTATAATTCCATGAACAAATTGTAAAGCATGAAATCATCAAACACTTGAAAAGAAATGTGCATCAAACCACAAGAAAAAAACCATTGATGAAGGAGTTCACCCCTCCCAGGCTACATCTCTTGTTCCGTTAACATAACTAGACCTCTCTTGTATTCGGTGTCAAAAGTACATATCAATTTGCTGCCAAATCCATGTGTTTATTACCCCTTCAAGCTAATATTATTATGTAAAGAACCCTCACAATATCAACAACACAAGATGTCTCCTACAGAGATGACATTCTTTCACCGGTGAGAGCTAGAAACCCCTCACATACACCCTTCAATTCCACACTAAAGAATGAAATAAACAATTTCATGAATAAAGAAGTCAAACCAGAGTTGAACCATGCTATTAATAGATGCTGCAGAAATATTTCTGGAATTGGGAAAACCCCTACAAGGTCTCCTCCCTAATCAACAAATTCCAAAACTGCTTCAAACATCTGATTGATCCATACACCTTACTTTTAAAACCTACAATATGACCCTGAATATGTGTTCAAATAAGTAAACAAAGGTAGCCTCTTCTAGCTCTTCAATTGGTCCTCCGGTGAAGTAGATGTGGCCTCCTCTCCTAGTGGCCCTTGACATCTTTAATCCTAAAGCTGGGAAAATAATTTCCATAAGTGCTCCTTTGCCTCTGAAACCTACACCAAACTGCTCAGAATGTCCAAAAATTCTAGGATAGACTCTTTCTGAACCCAATTTGGTTGAAATTTTCTCAAGTTATGGCTCGGTCAACTTTTCCTAGAAAAACTCGTCTAAAACTGGAGCAACTCCAGTTAACTCCACAAAATCTAGAGTTCCCACCGAAATTGGCAGACTTTGCCAACTTAATCTGCATGGCTAAACTCGCATTAACTGGAGATTAGTGGCTTAATATGTGACTTAGGTGCTAATGGCACATTTTACAAATATGTATTAAAATTTTGGATCAGCGCTATAACATGGGTTAGTTCTTAATTAAGCACGTTTAAAGTTTTAAACCCGCACATTTAGTTGGAGCTATGCCGAGGTCACGGTGTATGGTCCTATGGATGGGGGCTGGCCGCCACCTTACCCTCTCTCCATGCAATTATATAAAACTTAAATACTAGTCAGAACCCATAGTAGTTAAGATCCATTATGCGAGAGAGGCGGTAAGTCGTTGCGTTTGTGCGGGGGAGGTCGCAAGGTTGAGCCCGACCTATGCTTGAAATTCGATTAAAATTTTGCACCACCATGTAATATGAGGGGGGGGGGGGGGGGGCTCCTCTGGGTTTGCCAACCAACCAACTGACACTTGTCACCACTTGATTCGACAAATTGAAGGAATATTCTAGGAATATTCCAAGGAATATTCCTTGGAATAGTCTTTTTTTGAATAGTTTGCCCAGTCATCATCCTATTAATTCTGCACAAATTTTAGATGTTTGAGATAATGGATAGAAGGCTCTAACTTTCTCATACGGAGTCAGTTTTCGATGAAACGAAGTGCACCAAAATCAAGGCGACAAGACCTATCCGGTCATTTAGTTTTAGAGCGATTTTAAGAACTTTGATTTTTGAGCTTAAATTTGAGCTTATGATCATATCTCCCCACTAAAATACTTTTGGTCTTCGAAATTTAATTTTCATCTGTTTAGCAATTGAAGGTACAGTTCCTTAATTCTTTTAAACTCGACCCAATCGAATTTTGAAGTGCCTTGGCGACTCTTTTTCATGATGAGCTTGAACTGTAACTTGACCAAGGTTTCAAGTTGGTTGTTCTTCTCGACTTTTCCATGTTTTTATGACCATGCATAAAACATCCTTCCCAAGAAGAATTCAATGGTGTTTATCTGCAAAAATCCTTACAGAGGATAAAATCCAAAATAATTTGACATAAACCAATACAAGCTACACATGGCAAATACTAGTAGAAATTGAATGTTGAACACATTTGTACATACAAAATACGTTTCCACTACTCATACAAAAATTTTCAAAATTCTTTCTGACATAATCAAAGATAAATTCATTTTACAACATGGAGAACTTGACACCGAAATTTTCCATTTCAATTGACTAACAACCAAGCCAAACTAGCATAAACATGCTAAAGAAAGCATTGTTGCATGTAAGTGATTTATTCATGAATTATAACTTTTACAAATTACCCACTATGGCGATATGCAACTAGTGCAAATAAATACTTACAATCTTCAACTAGACAAATAGTCCGAACAGTTCTTACCTAGCATGGTAACTAAACCCTCTATTTGAACTTTTCCTTCTTTTGAAGTTTCTTCATGGATGGTCGCGTCTTGCGCCAATTTTGATTTTGTTGCATTTTCTTCTGGTGCTTGCATGACTTGCTTGCCATTACTAGGATGAAGTTGTGGAAACAATTTCCAACACTTCTCGATCCAATGCCCACTGATATTGCAGTGAGTGCAAAAGTTCCTTTTATCTCTTCTTAGCTCACATGCCTTTTTATTTGATTGAGTTGTCCTCTTCTTGTTCTCAATCTCAAGAGACATAAACATATTCTTGATAATGGGTTTGATTTTTTCACACTCATCTACACAATGGTTAGAATAAATGAAAAAAGTGCATGGAGACATTCTCCTCAACATGTCACACAAATCAGCAAGTTGTTTTCCTTTAGGAGAAGCATTTAAATAATTAGGAAAAGTATACCTTTTCTTGGCGTCCTTTGGCTTATGCTTCCAAGATGATGAACTTTCATGAAAAGAGGAACTTGAATCAACTTCTTCTTCAACTTTTTCATATCTCTCTAGAGATACCTTCAATTCTCTCTTGTATTTGGAGAACCAATAAGGTACTAGTTCCATATGGTAGAAGTTACATGATACACAATAGCTGTCATTAGAATACCATTCTTCTAGTGCAACATAACCCAAGACTTCATACTTAGGTCTCTCTTTTCCTCTATTGGGTTCCTTATGCCTTGTTGATTCACACCAAGACCTAAGCCTTCCTTGTAACCCATATTTTCCAAGAGCTTCAACCCAATTCCTTTGTTGTGTCTTTCAAAGGCTGCAAAAGAATTTACATTAACATACACATGTAAATAAGGAGCATATGCATGCTCACCACTTATCTCATCTCTTGATTGAGGCACAAATATGGTTTCGTACTCCTTTCTGATTCTGAAGGTGTCCTCTTAGAATCTTTTGTTCTCTTCTTTCATCTCCTTAACATGAAGTGTTGATTGAACCTCATACTCCACATCATGTGGAAAAAAAGCACAAACATGTCCATCCTCCATCTTGGAAAGAATTTCTACATTAGCATTTTGCATCATAGTTGTAGAAAAATATGAATTTTGTGGAGAATATCGTGGTTTATCATCATTTTTTTTACCTTCTTCTTTTGTTGGATATCTAGAGTCTTCATCTTGCAGTTGTATGTTCCTCTCTTCATAGAGGACCTTCACCATCTCTGACATGTACCAAAAATCGTTTTTTAATCTTTCATATTTTTTCAGGCTTGTAGGTTCTCCTCCTTGACACATGCTTATTGAAACCTCAGGATTCTCTGGAGGTGAAACTTGAGGTGAAGCTTGTGGCAACATTGGCCTCCTTCTTCTTGTTCCCACTTGGGAATCTGCACCAACAAGTTTTCCTTCTCCTCTCTAAAGCTTTAGCCTTGTAAAAATTTCACTTTCTTTGCACAAGCAACACAAGCTAACAATAAAAAAAGCTTTGATGCCAACTTGATCCAAATATGGACAAATTAGTTTTGTTGTGCTAGCTTCGTCATCAGTATAAAAGAAAAGTTCTTAAGGATTGTGTGCATAGATTTGAGAATGAAGGAATATTACTTCAATGGTTTCTTTGAAGTGTTATTCAAACAATATAATTCCATTAACAAATTGTAAAGCATGAAATCATCAAACACTTGAAAATAAATGTGCATCAAACCACAAGACAAAAACCATTGATGAAGGATTTCACCCCTCCTGGGCTACATCTCCTAGTTCGTCAACATGACTATACCTCTCTTATATTCAGTGTCAAAAGTACATATCAGTGTGCTTCCAAATCCATGTGGCTATTACCCCTTCAAGGTAATGTTCTTCTGCAAATAACTCTCACAATATAAACAACACACATGTCTCCTACAGAGATGAAATTCTTTCACCGGTGAGAGCTAGAAACCCCGCACATACACCCTTCAATTCACATTGAAGAATGAAATAAAAAACTTCATGACTAACGAAGTCAAATCAGAGCTGAACCATGCTAGTCACAGCTACAAAAATCTTTCTGGAATTGGGAAAACCCCTACAAGGTCTCCTCCTTGCTCAAAAACTTCCAAAAATGCCTTAAACATCTGATTGATCCATACACATTACTTGTAAAACCTGAAATATGACCCTAAAGATGTGCTCAAATCAGTAAACATAGGTTACCATTGGATTCACAACATCCAAAAACCCCTAAGTAGCCTCTTTTGGCTCTTCAATTGGTCTTCAGGTGAAGCAGATGTAGCCTCCTCTCGTGGTGGCCTTAGGCATATTTAATCTTCAAGATGGAAAATCACTTCCATAAGTGCTCCTCTACCTATGAAACCTGCACCAAACTGCTCAGAATGTCCAAAAATGCTAGGATAGACTCTTTTTAAGCCCAATTTGGTTTAAATTTTCTCAAGTTATGGCTCAATCAATTTTTTTTAGGAAAACTCCTCTAAAAATAGAGAAACTCCAATTAACTCCACCAAATCTGGAGTTCCTACTGAAAATGGCAGACTCCGCCAACTTAATCCCCATGGCTAAACTCACATTAACTATAGATTAGTGGTTTAATCTGCGGTTTAGGCGCTAATGGTGCATTTTACAAGTCCACATTAAAATTGTGGATTAGAGCTAATAACATGGGTTAGTGCTTAATTAAGCACGTTTAAAGTTTTGAACCCACGCATTTGATTGGAGCTCCACCAAGGTCACGATGTATGGTCCTATGGACTGGGGACTAGTCCCTGCCTTACCCTCACCATGCAACCATATCAAACTTAAATACTAGTTGGAACCCATAGTAGTTAAGATCCATTCCGCAAGAGAGGTGGTAAGATGTTGCGTTTGTGTGGGGGAGGTTGTGGCGTCCAGCCCAACCTCCAATTAAAATTTTTCACCATCATGTAATATGAGGGGGGGGGGGGGCACATGGTGGCCTCCGGGCTTGCCATGTGTCAACACCCAATTGGCTTTAAAATAAACCAATAAAACTATAAAAAATCACCAAAATTTCAACCAACCACTAGCTGACACTTTTCAACACCTGATTCAACCAACTAGAGGAATATTACTAGGAATATTCTTTTTACCGATTGGGCTTCCCAGTCATCATCCTGTCAATTCTGCACAAATTTTAGCTGTTTGAGAAAATGTACAACAGGCTCTAAATTTCTCATACAGAGTCGGTTTTTGATGAAATGAAGTGCGCTAGAATTAGGGCAACAAGACCTATCCGGTTGTTTAGCTTTGGAAAGATTCCAAGAAATTTGATTTTTGAGCTTAAATTTGAGCTCCTGATTAGTTTGTTTGGCCTATTTGCAGACACATCACAATACTTAGAAGTAGTTTGGAGGTGAGTTTAGATGTTGGCGAAGGTGATCCAATAGGTGGCAGAGGTTCTGACCTGTATTTTTTGGTTTTTGACGATCCTCTTCCCCAAATGCACCTATGAGGGATTCTATGTGCGGTTGAAAGGATCTAACCGCATGGAGAGAATCCCGTGTGTGCGGGTTGAAACCAGGATCAAGCTATTTTATGTGCACACTTGCTCTTCTTCACAAAACTTCCTCAAGATTCCTTGCGCACATCCAGATTAATTCGACATGGAAATATCAAGAGGCTTCTATATTAATTAAAAAAGATCAAAATGGGTTTGAAAAGTCTTCCAATGGGTGTGAATGCATTTAGTGTACAAGTAGTGATGGTTGAGGATTGTTTTCATCAAATTTGTGCACTCTTGATCCTATACCAAAGGTCAATTTCACTCAACATGTTTTATATACTTCATTTTGGAGCTTAGTGAGGTTGATGAAGCTAACATGTGAGTGAGAAGGATGCATAAAAGTAGAGGAATGCTTTAGACCTAGTGTGAGAAATGATAGCTTGTGCATGAGTGTTATTGGAAAAAATATGAGTAGGTCTATTTTCTAAAGAATAATATTGATGCAAAGTTTCATATTTTAGAGATTTGTAGCAAATTTGTTGGTAGAGATGGAGAGCTTGGTGTAATGCACACCTCCCCTCACATCTACCCACTTTCATCGGCTTACCTGAGGGGAAGTTATGATCAGACTCAAAATCCTAGCCAACCTTAAGGAAATGGAGTCAAAAAACAAACCTTATTGACTTCCCTCAGGTGCCAAATGACCCTCCTAGAGTAACCCAATCCCTTTAGGTGTCCATCCCCTGAGCCAACCTACCTTTTCCATGAATTTTACCCCTAGTCTCCCTCTTGACAAGGCATCAATGCAACTGGAACCTCCCAGTTGCATGCATAAGCCTGCATTAGTGCGACTGTGGAATTTTTCACCCAATGTTGTGCCAGCAACTGTGGATTATAAGGGTAGATTCTAGGGATGGGGCTAGACCTCTACCAAGAAATCCCTGTAACTTTTAGAATTCATAAATTACATAAGGAAAATGCTTGTAAACCAAAAAATAACACCAGGTTTATGCCTGACCATCCCCAACCCAGACTAACATTCGGTCAAGCACTTGGAAACAATACAATATACAATTAATGAATACAATACTGAGCATAAGGGACTGAAAATTCGTATGAAACTTATCAATAAGGATCACCACACTCTCCCATTAGATGTCTTATCATTAATTAGGTCTTGCATCCATTATTATTTCAATTAAAATTAAAACATTAAGTAAACCATGACTATAACGAGTCACATCACCATGCTTATAACCAACATATAACCACAAAAATAACCATGATATGAAAACCATTAAATCCACATAAATACAAGTAGAAAAATAAGAGAAATTGTCTTTCATTAAACATAGGAAAGAACCAACTAGGTTCGGGACTTCCACCTACCACCTGACCATAGACATGGTTGAACCAAATATTTCTTTTAGTTAATCCCTACCACAACATATTCCAAGCATGAATGTGGGATCTCATGGATAAAACAATCCAAAAACAACCAAGGGAATCCAGAGGTTAAACCACCTCCACCCACACGATACTGTGATCTCACCTAAACTGGCACCGAGATCACAAAACCAAACTGAGCTTGGAATGCCTCCAGATCTCATCACTATCCTTGAGGAATTTTTTGTCTCCTTGTCTCTGGGATTTACCCCAATCCACACCGGATCACTAGGACCTTATCGAGACATCACCCTCAAGATTTACCGTGTATCCCACCAAAACTAGCCAAGGGATTCATAGGTCTTTGTGAATGTACCTGATACCACCTTCACCCCAAATTTTGAAACCATCTAGCAATTCCAAAGCTCAAAATTGAGAAAAATACTATCACACCATGGCTATCTAGAAAAAAGGAAAGGCAAGGTTGAAAACCACTGTCAAAACCTGGCAAAAGAACCAAATAACAACATCACATACCATGCATGTAAAAACTATCTAGGCAATCATACATGCAATTTGTTACTTGCAAGTATTCCTAATGAAGTTGCTTGATCTTGCTCTTCCTTGCTATATATTTTCTTTCCTTTCCTTTCCTTGACCTTACTTTGCTTTCTTTTCCTTTTCTTGGTCCAATGTTGAAATGCTCCAAGAAAACTCTTAAGTGTCCAAGACTGTGTGAGAGAGAAAATAGAGAGAGAGCTCCAAAAACTGAACTGACAAAAGCCATGAATTGATCCTCAAAATCCTTTTTATTAGTTAGGCCTCTATTTTCTTCATTTTCCATTATTTTCCTTCAGTTTCCTCCTCATAGGAAACTTGTGACCTTCACCTTTTTTTCTCCTAATTTCCATTATTTTCATAAATAAATGTGCCAAAAATATTTTTTTTCCTTCTAATGCCTCAACCATTTCCTTTTTCAATCTCCCCTTAGCCATAAACACATCCAATGATTTCCACTAGGATATATTTTCCCAACATTAAACTTGGAATAAGTATTCCTTAACCATAGTTTTATTTTTCCTTTATTAACTTTTATTACATGAAATTTTAACCCGGGTCTGTTACATAACCCTCCCCATTGGGGAACATCACCCTCGGTGATAAACCACACCTATACCTAAGTAAAAATGCCAAAAAGAAAACATGCTTCCCATGGAGATTTATAACTTAGATCGATGCAGTATTTACAGTGAATAACTTGCTTAAAAGAATAAAACCATCATGAAAGCATGAAAATATAACAACCATACCACTTATTGGAGATTTATAGCTTAGCTCATGGCAGTATTTATAATAGAAACCATACATAAATATGTAAAAATACCAAAAATTCTTTGTCTCAACTGGAAAACAATGAAGGATACATAGCCCACATCTGATCCACCATCTCCCATGTAGCTTCTTCGGGCCCAAAGTGTTTCCACTACACTTTAACTTGCTCTATGGATTTGTTCCTAAGAATGAGTTGTTTTCGATGCAATATGCACTCAGTTTCCGACTAGAATTGTTCTTATTTCTCCACTTGCAGTACAAACCAATCAATAACATGATCAACAACCTTTATATACCTTTTAAGTAATGAAACATGAAAAAAATCATGGAATTTCACTGTTGGAGGTAGTGCAAGTTGATAGGCCATTGGTCCAATCCTCTCAAGGATCTCAAAATGTCCACAATACCATGGTGTCAACTTCACACTTGATCCAATCCTCGAGGAGCTATTCTTGGGCTTGATGCACAAATACACATGCTCCCCAACTTGAAACTCCTTAAATTCATTATGTTGGTATGCATAAATTTTATACATATCCTGTGATGTCTTTAGATTCTTCTTTATAACTTGCATCTCCTATTCCATTTCTACCAACATGTCTGGTCCAATAAGTAATCTGTTCACTCGATCACTTCAACTGATGGGAGTATTAAAACTCCACCCATACAGTACCTTAAAAGGACTCATCCTAAATGAATCCCGATAACCATATTTATATGCAAACTCAACTAATCGAATGTACTCCTCCCATTTCCTATGCTGGCACATCACATACATCCTCAGCATATCCCCCACAATATTATTGACCCTTTCTATTTTTCCATCTGTCTATGGGTGATAATTTGTACTGAAGGAAAACTCTGTCCCCATACCTGCAAAAAACACCTTCTAAAACTTGGAAGTGAACTTGGCATCCTTGTCCAACAAAATATGCTTCAGAACACCATGTAATATCACAATATCCCTTATGAATACTTGTGCCACCTCACTAGCTAAATATGTAGTCTTCACTGGAATGAAGTGAGCCACCTTGATCAGCCTGTCGACCACAACCATGATAGAATCATCTTGCCTCACTGTCTTCGAAAGACCTGTAATTAAATACATGGAAATGACCTGCCACTTCCATTCTGGAATCGAAATAGGCTATAGTAGACCACTTGGATGCCTATACTCTGCCTCTATGTGCTGGCAATCCAAACATCTAGCCACAAACTCTGCCACATCCCTATTCATATTTGACCAATAATAAAACTTATTTACTGTCATCAATGTTTTCTAATATTGTGGGTGACCCGAGTATGGCTTGTGTGAAATTACCTCAAGATAAGCTTCTTGAGCTCAATGTCAGCCAACACATAGATCCTATTTGTAAATATCACCAAACCATCTATCATGAGATGATAGTCTACATCCTAATCACCGGTACCTGCACCTGCGCCTGTACTCTGTTGTAACCTATGCCTCAGCTCCACATACTTGTTATCTTGTTGTCTGTTAGGTCCCTATATTACTATTGTAGTCCCTTATTTTTGTTAGTGTATCCACTTAATGTTATTTTTGTACCCCTGTAGTCCCCATATTGTTATTATTGTGACCCATAAAACCCCACTATTGTTATTGTTGTGCCCTTACATTATTATTGTTAGGTCGGCTAGGATTATATTGTGATCCCATGGACTCCTATATATAGAAAGGAGGTTTTTTCATTTGAATCATCCAATAATTGTTCATTAATGTAATGTAAAGGAGGTTTCCCCCTTGAAGTGGCTGATTTATAAGGTGTTGATCTCTCTTTTCTTCTATTTTTGGAGTTGGTTTCATAACATTTGGTATTAGAGCTTTGCATTCTAGGGTTTCGTTGCTTCAAACAGGTCATCGTGGAATTTTCTCTATAATTTTTTTTCTACAAAGGTTCAGAAGAAAAAAAAAAACACATTTGCGAAGAAATCCTGAGGAAAGTCCTATAAAAATTTCAGATCTTGGTTCACTATATTTGTGGAGATATGATTTGTGGAAGTTAGGGTTTTTGCAGGCTCTCGAATTTCATCTCAAAGAGGTGACCTTGGGAAAATCGTCATAAATCTCTCTCTGAGCATCAGATTGGAATTCTATAAAAGGTGGCCAAAAGTAAACGGACTATAGTATCATGTTTATCAATTTTAGAATCAAAGGAGGAAACAATGACATGTGGAACATCGTACAAGTTAGCTCTACTAAAAAAGTCCATAATTAGGTCATTGTGGGAGATTGGGCATAAATTTGTCTTGAAGAATCCAAATCAAGTCAAACCTATGGAATTGGAAAGAAGATTCATAGGGCTACTATAAGGCTGAGGATAAAATATCGAGGATCCGAAATTACTCAGATACATCAGTTTAAATATCGAGCTCCTCAAAAACAAGAAAAAGGTGTGTATTTTTTTTTCAAATTGCATAAGTCCTGTTTGAAAAATCAGTTTGTAGTGATTCCAAGGGCATATTGAAGCATATATATCAGTATTGGGTTCTAAAATTCCCTCTAAAAAGAATTCAACACCCATTAAACCCTTAGAAGGCTCTACTATGACTCATAAAGAGGAAGAAGTGCAACATGGTATATCAAAATTACAAGAGCAAGCACAACAACTTTTTCTCTCGCAAAGAGCAAGAAAAAATGAAATGGAAGTTTTGAAGAAAGGTGTGGAATCTAAGATGGATGAAGAAAGGCATGGAAGCTAATATGGATGGTTTGAAGAAAGACGTGGAAGCTAAGATGGATGGTTTGAAGAATGGAATGGAAGCTAAGATGGATGACATGGAAGCTAACATGAAAGACATGAAGAATGATCTAAAAGTAGACACAGAAGGTTTGAAGGAAGGTTTGACAAAGTTGATACAAGAAATGATTCCTAATGGTGAAAAGGTAGTGCAAGAAACTCATGATGAGAACAGAAGAAATGTTAAACATGATTTCATAAACTCTAATGTTGGATGGAAGACCCACCATATTCCAAAGATGGATATGAGGAAGTTTGATGACAATGATATCGTAACATGGATACTACGGATGGAGCAATATTATGATCTCCATAATGTGAAAAACACACAAAATATACATATTGCAACTTTACATTTAGAAAAAAATACATTTGTATGGTATCGATGGATTTGTTGTTGTCAAAAAATTGTCACTTGGTCAATTTTTACGGAGGAAATGATAGAACATTGTTAGTATGAATCTTTCGTCGGAAAAGATCACTTTAGCTACACATAAAAAATAGCCCTAACATCAAGTATGGCTGCCAATATCTTTAAGTCTGCAGTTAGTTGATCCAAATAATGTTGCACAGATCTAGATGTAAGCATAAAAGACATTAAGCAGTAAAAATAAAATATGGCTCCATGCATCCAATAGACAAGACAAGAAACATATTTTTGAAAGAATTTTTTATATTAAAAGGGGGCACCTGAGAGGAAAACAAGAAAGGTGTTTTCTGGTTCTCCTCAATGGGATGGGTTCTTGAAAGTCCTCAATGTTTCAGATCTAAAATTTCTCTCTCTTGTTGGTGTAGAAAACCCAGACAATCATAGAACTCAATGGGAGCTCACAAGGCAAAAATGGAGAATGTGACCAAGAGTATAGATCTAGAGTGATCTAATGCAATGAAAAGGTGACTAATGAATGGGGAAAACCCTTCTATTTATAACAAAATATTAGGGTAGTCTAGAACTTGGTGCATGAATAAAATATTATTAATCGAATTCTAGAACCACCCTTTAGGAATATTTTATTATATTTGTTGGAGGGAAAAGGATTTTTGACTTGGGTCAATTCCTCTATTTATAAATAATAAATAAATAAATGATT
The DNA here is from genome assembly GCA_034641835.2 of Pinus albicaulis. NCBI lineage: Eukaryota > Viridiplantae > Streptophyta > Pinopsida > Pinales > Pinaceae > Pinus > Pinus albicaulis. The sequence goes on from CM076569.1 coordinate 304,240,100, forward strand.
TATTTATTATTTTAAGGAAATGATGGGAATATAATTAAACAAATAATGATTTATTTAATTATTTATAAATGATTTAGTCAAATTTAACTAGGAATATTATTTAAATAAGGATTTAAATAACTTATTCCTAGGAAATAATCAAATAAATAAGGATTTATTTAATTGATTTCCTTGTTTTGGGTTAAATATGACCAGGAAATATAAACAAGTATAGATTTGTTTATTATTTCCTTTTGGGGTTTCCTATTTGGACCATAAACAACTTAATAAAGGTGTTTTACTAAGTTATTTCACATAGTGAAAGCAATTTTACTTTGGGTAAAATTGGTTTTACATGGTGTACTTGGGTTCATTTAATGATAATAGGTTAAATGACCAAAAAATGGTGTAACAAACATTATGAGGATACAAAGAGCAACGCCTTCTTTAGCCAACTGATAAATCTCAAACAAAAGGGTTCAATGGTGGAGCACATTGCGGACATCCAAAAATTGAATATAAGGGTAATTGATATTCCATAAGAACACATGATTGATATCTTGATAGGGAATTTAAAGGATAACATCCAACATGAGGTTCGCCTTTTGGAAACTAATTCATTGGAGAAGGAATTCAGGTTGGAAAGAAAAATTGAAAGTAAAATTATGGCGATAAGGAAGCCTACCACTCAAATCTATAAAGATGGAAGTGTTGCTACTCCTAGAATTCCACAACCTACAAGGTTGGAACCAAAAAAATTGGAATAAAAAAGAGAAAAAGGGCTTTGCTACAGTTGTGATAGAAAATACATTAAAGGTCATAAGTGTGTTGAGAAGAAATTATTTTACACAGATTGTGACAAGGAGGAATAAAATGAGCAAGAAACTTCAAAAGAAGAGGATATACACTAGGAACGGACCCTAGAGAAAGAAGAAATGAGTTTGACCATATCTTGTAATGAATTGGTAGGAATTACCACTCAAACTCTCAAGATAGAAGGACATATCAAGAAGAAAAATTTAATAGTGTTGATTGATTCAGGTAGTACCCATAATTTTATTCATTTTAAGGTAGACAAGGAATTGAATTTATTCCTATACCCAACACCAGAGTGTCAAGTGATGGTTGGAAATGGAGGGACTATAAATTGCTCTAGAAAATTCCATAATATCAAGATAACCATGGGGGAATATGTATTGAATGGTCTGATGCTTTCCATTCCAATGGGAGGTGTTGATGTTGTACTACAAGTACAATTTTTACAATATTTGGGGATGGTAGCTTTTAATTTTCAAGAACTTTTCTTGAAATATTTTTTGGAAGGAAAGGAAGTTGAATTACGGGGTATCGCAGGGAAGCCAATAAAGATAATGAGATCTAATTTCATGACAAAGCTTCTGAAGAAAGAAAAACTAGGTGTAATTGCACAATTATGCTCACTATAAGTTCTAAACATCAAAATCATCTTTCTCTAGATCTCCAAAAATACTTGGAAAATCATTCCAAGGTGTTTGAAAATCCCAAAGGACTCCCACCTATTCGCGATCATGATCATGCTATTCATTTAATTCCAAGAAGTGTTCCTCCAAACATCAGGCCTTACATATATCCTTATGTCCAAAAGAGAAAAATTGAACGTATGACTGCAAAAATGTTAGAGGTTGGTATAATTCAACCTAGTTAAAGTTCTTTCTCTGCTCTAGTTGTATTGGTGCACAAGAAGGATGGGTCATGGCGCATGTGTCTGGATTATAGGGAGCTCAATAAGCTCCCTATTAAAAATAAATTTCCCATTCCTATGATTGATGAGTTATTGGATGAATTACATGGATCAATTTATTTTACCAAGTTGGATCTTTGTTTAGGATACCATCAAATTAGAATGAACATGAATATATTCTGAAAAAAACATTTCAAACTCATGAGGGTCATTATGAATTTTTAGTCATGCCTTTTTGGCCTTACCAATGCACCTTCTACATTTCAAGGGTTGATGAATTCCATTTTTAAACCCTTCCTTAGAAATTTGTGTTAGTATTTTTTGATGATATACTAATCTATAATAGGTCTTGGAAGGGTCATGTTCAACATGTTGATAGGGTGCTCAAACTATTGGAGGAGAAACAACTATATGAAAAAAGCTCCAAATGTTTCTTTGGAGTACAAGAGGTGGAATATCTGGGCCATATTGTATCTCAGGAAGGTGTTAAGGTAGACCCTAAAAAAATTAAAGCCATTAAGGAATGGAACGTTGCCACAACCATAAAACAGTTGCAAGGATTTCTCAGGTTAACAGGGTATTATCGCAAGTTTGTTAAGAATTATGGGAGAATAGGAGCACCTCTAACAACATTATTGAAGAAAGATGAATTTTCGTGGAATACTTGTTAGACTCCTATAATTCATAGTATCACAAGGTGACTGATTATTTCCCAAATCTTTCATTTTGAAAATAATATTCCATGGGTGTCATTTATTTCCTGAAAAGGAAGGGAAATCTTGACCGTCAAGAACTTCAAAGGAATCAATCTGTCTTTTCAGTTCAATGGAAAGAGAAAAGTGTTGTTGATAAGGTGTAATGGTGAGAAAACTTAATTTTTGCCCTCATTCATTTCATTTACCCTCTTTTACCCTTCATTTTTCCAAACTCTAAAGTCCCACACTTCATTTCTTTCAAAACCCCTTTTTTAACTATTAAAATTCGATTTTTATAGTTAAAAAAAAGTAGCTCCGCCCACCCACTAACATCCATATCATATTTCTCGTTTAAACTTACCATACATTCCTTTATTCGTAGCTCCGCCCCCCACATTAGGCCGCTTGATATGTTATACATATGCTATAAACCACATCAACCTTACCTTATCACAAATTCCACCCTAAGCCTTTATCTCATTGACCTCTATCCTTACCTTTTTGTCGCGAATCACGCGTCGCAAAGTTTAACATTTACCTCCTCACCGCTATTAACAAAAACGCCAATTTTGGGCTGCAGGCGGGCCCTTCTCCTTGCCACGTCATTTCCACTCGTCGCAAAGTTTAACATTTACCTCCCCGCCGCTTATAACAAAAGTGCTGATCTACGGGTTGTGGGTGAGCCCACCTCCTTGCCACGTCACCTTCGACCCCATCATCCACTCATACCCTTAAACTCCCTGCACTTTTTCACCATCTCCGCCCCCCATCTCCACATTCGATGATCTCCACACATTTCGCACCCCCCTCGGCCTTCGAGATTTGACCGCCAGGGGGGGGGGGTGGTGGGGGGGTTTCTGAAATGGGCGGTATTCCTTACCACCCTCCCCGCTACATGGCGCACCCCTGCTACTTCGAATCCCCCTTCTCCGAAACCAATATCTGCCATCACCCCCTTCCGAAAGGTAGTTTTTACCACTGGAAAAACCGCCCCTGCCACCATTGCGTCATGAAAATTCACGACACTGTTGCTCCACGTCCGCCGACCTACCACTACCGCTCCTGCCACCTGTTCTCCACGTCGTTCTTACTTGCTAATCATACCCAAAAGGTGATTATTGGAGCACTCTATTATATTTGGGTGACCACCGATTCAAAGGAATGTTTGCCAATTTTTAAAAGGACAGTGGGTTTTCCGTTTCGAACTCCACTACAACAGTAACCAACACAGAAGAGATAGAGGCATAATGGCTATCATGACAGCCAGCAGAGCAATCAGATCGGGTCATCAAGCAACCATTTTCCACCAAGGTAGAGCCAATATGTCAGACCCATCCTTGCCTCTTCGGCATCACACTAGCCATATTCTGATCATTTCACAATCAATGTCGGACTGCGAGAGTAAATACAACCACCGTTTTGTCAGTTTTATCTTATCATTGCCTTCATGTTTCCACTTGTCCAAATTTCTGCTTGAATGTAATTAATGAAAATCAGTGTAGTAGATAGAGTAATCAACTAAATTTTAGTTAAATACTGCATGCATTAGCAGTATGAAGGAGCCTGGAAAGGGAAAAACCATTGTAATAGGCTCATCTGGTTGTAAACACTCTTTTTTGGATGACTGAAGGGACACTGTTGTTTCTAGATTCTTCTGTTATGATATGTGGTGAAGTGCCTCTTTCCTGTAATTTTTCATTCTCTAGTTTCACATACTGTTTTCTGTCTTTACTATGGATAAGAAAATTTTGTTCAAGATTTATCATCGGGCACCCTGTTTAGTCTTGAAGTAGTATCTATGTTTTCCTTTGAAATTTGAACGCATGATTCATAGAAGGTCTGCTCTGCATTCACATTGAAACTTAACCTCTCCTTCCCCTTTCCATTTCACAAGCTGTAAAGATCCGTTGGCATGACTATCTTGCTTGGTTACACATGATTTCGGTTATTTATCCATTTGAATCTGTTTACACCCGTTTGACTCTGTAATATTCCCAAATAGGGAAGCAACAATATTTGAACATAAAAATGGAAATAGCAGTGATAAATCAACACATAAAATGTAATAAGATCATATAGCCATCATATTAAGATCATAGCAGAAAAATGTATACAGGTTCTTGAGGAAAGGGTCATGCAAGTTAGGCAAAACAAGCCTCAAGGAAACATGTACATGAAATAGGAAGACCACTGCTACACAATAATGCCCAAGGCTAAGAAAACGCAGTTTTAGTAGATATAATTGATGCTGGAAAATTTCAATAGATAGATATGATATTATATGGCTCAAATAATGCCGGGAGTAGAGATCTAAGCTCCCAAACACATTTCCAAGATAACCCGAAAAGGGTTTCCTAAAATACACAAAAACACAGAAAATAGAAATATGGCCCTAGGGATGAATAATCTCTGCAACTGGATAGCTGATAGGAGGTGGCTGATATGATTTGGAAATGTATGAAAACTCCTCCTATATATTCTTCAAATGGGAGGTTGATCCCTTCACTGAAAATCTATTTCCCTCAACCAGGGCTCCAAACCTCCTACTGCTACTGCACTATGAAATAACACAATCCCTTCAGGAAATTGCACTGTAACTAATAGCGGTACCTTAGACTGATGTTAAATGATGAAATGAAGCTCAAGAATCTCCCTTATAAGCCTCCCGGATGAAGGGTTGCTCCCTCTACTGGAAAAGAAGCTCAGAAGTTGGGCTTCTCAGCCCTCCACTGCTGCACCCTACAACTTAGCACACCTCTCAACAGAAACTGTGATGTAGAAGTAAGATAGAGCTTGGCCTGATGCTAGAATGTGGAAATGTAGTGAAATACTATTCCTAGAGGCTCCTCAAGGAAAGAGGTGGGATTCCTGCTCGGGAACACCCTGTGCTAAACAATACTGCAACCTTAGCTAAACAGTTGAAGAGAGAAAATAGTCATTCAGACCATAGAAAAAATAATAATCAAAACATAACCCCTATGGCTACCATCCTCTTCCTTATATAAGTGATGAGCTCCCTCACCCTTGGTCCCACTCATTTAAGTCACTACTTCCATGCAAAGAGTCTCCAACCAAAACTATGTTGTCCCTCAATGAATGCCACTCCTCCATAACAACGTTGTTGATTTGGTCAAAGTTGACCCACTCTTCATGCTCCAACCCCTTTTCACACACAAGGGTCTTCAATCCAGCTCTTTGGATGACCTCAATTCACACTAGGAGTGTCTTTATTCCTACCAAGGAGATTTATGGGTCTCCATACCCTCTTATTCCTCCAAATAATAAGCAAAACAAAATTTTAATATTCCAATTAGCTGTATGCTAATTTAGGAATATTACAGACTCCATAGCCCAATGGCCCTCTTATGGTGTCTCAACCATAAATTTTCAAATAAACCCCTATGCACTAAGAGCTAGCCTAAAATTCCCCTATAAAAAAAGCTATATCTAACAGAGAGATCCCTCTCTGGGTCTAGGAGTGTTACACCATTTTTTGGTCATCTAACCTCTTATCATTAGATGGACCCAAGTACATCATGTAAGACCAATTTTACCCTAAGTAAAATTGCTTTCACTATGTAAAATAACTTAATAAACCACATTTATTAGGTTGTTTATGGTCTAAACAGGAAACCCCAAAAGGAAATATTAAACAAACCTATTTTGTTTAATTTTCCTCATGGAATAATTAATTAAACTATAATTTAATTATTATTCCTAGTCATGTTTAACCCAAAAACAAAGAAATTAATTAGATAAACCTTTATTTATCTTATTATTTTCTAGGAATAATTATTTAAATCTTATTTAGATAATATTCCTTGTTAAATATAACCAAATCACCCACAAATAATTAAATAAATCATTATTTATTTAATTATCCTTCAACCACTTCCTTAAAAAGATAAATAAATCATTTATTTATTTATTATTAACAAATAAAGGGATTTGACCCAAGTCAAATACTTTTCCCTCCAACAAATATAATAAAATATTCCATAAAAGGTGGATCTAGATTTGGTTAACATTATTTTAATCATGCACCAAGATCTAGAATGACCCAATATTTTGTTATAAATAGGAGGGTTTTTCCTACCATTCTTCACCTTTGTTGCCTATTAGATCACTCTGGATCTAAACTCTTGGTCTGACTTTGAGCCATTATCATTGTCATATTTTCCATTATTTGCTGTGTGAGCTCCCTTTGAGTTCTATCTTTGTATGGGTTTTCTACACCAACAGGAGAGAGAAATGCTAGATCTGAAGTGCTGAGGACTTCCAAGAACCCATCCCATTGAGGAGAATTGGAAACATCTTCTTGTTTTCCTCCTAGGTGCCCTTAATACAAAAATTCTTTCAAAAATTGTTCTTGTCTTGTCTATTGGATATATGGAGCAAACCCTTCTTTTTACTGCTTAATGTCTTTCTGTGCATAGATCTGGTTTTTTGTAGCTCTTTTCTTGATCAACTAATTGCATATCTGAAGATATTGGCAGCCACTTTTGATGTTAGGGCTATTATTTATGCATAGCTAAAGTGGTCTTTTTTCATACACATCGACAAAGGATTCATACTAACAATTGGCGACTCCACACGGGTTTTCAATTACGACCGCTGTCGTTTTTCATATTCCTGCATATCCAGCTACTTCAGACCCTAGGGTTTCTCTTCAGATTTTTGTTTTTCCTATTTTCATGGTTTTTTTCCCCTATAAAACCCTAAAACATTAAAATTTATAACTTCTGCGTGTTTTTGGCCCTATTGCGCAGGTGACAGACATCAACCGCAACTGAGACGACAAATTTTCTGGAAATCTGCCGCCGGGACACCCGGAGCTTCAGGTCGCACTTTTCAGCCCATAAACTGCGACCTGGACCTCCAGGTTGCACTTTTTAGCCCATTTTCTGCGACCTGCACTGAAAACAGGTCAAAACCTGCGACCTGCCAATTTTTCTGCTGTTTTTCTGCAATTTTTCTAGGTTTTTCTGAAGCTTCTGTCAGGGTTTTCCAGCCTCTGTCTCAGCCCATTTCGACCTGTTTCTGATCTGTTTTTCTCATCTAAGTGGGAACATAGCCCCCTAGGGCTTCAGTACCCTCCACTTTTGGTGGAAGAGTTTTTTATCTGTTTCAGGTCTGTTTTTTCAGAGTTTCAGCCCCCCTTTTTCCAGATCTGATACCTCCTTTTCAGGCCTCTTCTAATCAGCTCTTCTCCCTTTCAAATCACCTCCTGAAGATTTTTTTGGATCTAATTTTAAGGCCTCCACCTTGCCCCTTCTGCTTTTTGCTGATTTCCTCCTTTTTTCCAGCCACCTTGCCTCTGCCTCTTGGCTGTGATTTGCACCTCTTTTCAGCAGCTTTTCCCTTTAGATCCCTGTCCCTTTTTGACCCTAGATCTATTGGCCTCTTTTTAGTGTGTTTTGACTAGATTTTTTTCCCTCTTTTAGAATCGTTTTGCGAGACCCGCCTTTTTGGGTCAATGCAATAGTAGCTGTTAATTTTCTGTTATTTCAGCATTATACACTGTTCTTGCAGCATTATTTTCAGTTACGCAACACACTTTTTCTCTTGCTCTCAAAACGAAAAGGGTTTAAAAATTAAAATTAACGCACGCCACACACTCACCCTAAGCGAAGAAGAGCCTGGTTTACACAGCCAGGCAAAGACTTTAAAATCAATTGACACTACACCTTTTTGCCCTTGTTTTGACATTGTAATCACTTGATTCTGCACCTCCCTACCTTTGTCGGTCGTTCTTCTTCCCCTCGTGCCGTGTTTGTGTTACCATCATTGCGCCCCCAAGGCGCGCTTCCCGGAGACTTCTTGGCCTTCACCCTCAGTTTCCGGTCGATTGACTTGCTCCGTCCCACCGTCGTCGAGCCAGTCCTCCTCCTAGTCCGCACTCCGACTCCTCTTCTGATTCATTGGGTTCTCCTTTTACTTCTGGTTCTCCCCCTGTCACCTTCACTATGTCTGGTCCAGGGCCTAACGCTAGCGGTGCTCCCGGCCCTAATGCAAGAACTACTACTAGCGGAACCGCCACAGGAACTACCTCGGCTGCACCCTTGCTACCGTATATCGCAGGCCTCAGCCTCCCCGATTTCAATCAGTTGATCAATGACCCCATCCGCCATGATGTTGGTTGGCCTGCTATGCTAACCAAGCTCCCCTCTGACATCCCTAAGTTCGAAGGCCTTGCTGGAGAAGATCCAACCAACCATGTACGATCCTTCCACATGTGGTGTTCCTCCAATTCCATTACCGATGATTCCATCCGTCTTCGGTTGTTCCAACGCACGCTTACCAGCGAAGATTCTAAATGGTATGTTGACCAAGCCACCTCTTCCCATACCACCTTTGCGACCATTGCCCAAGAATTTTTATCTTATTTCCAGCTCCCTCTCCGATACGATACTAGTACGGAGCTCTTGACTTCCTTCAAGCAAACCTCTTCGACCCGCCTTTTTACCCATGTCCAAGAATGGCGAAGAAGACGAAGCTTATGTCGAGCTCCCCCCTTCGAAGATCGGGTTTATATGGACTGGTTCCTTCGCACTCTCTTAGCTCCCATTGGCAAAGATGTCACCTCCCATTTCCCTCAAACCGAAGAATCCGCCCTCCAAATAGCCTTGAAATATGACCTGATCTATGCTCAGTCTGGTTATGTTTATACCGTCCTTCCTGACCTCCCCAGGCCCGGTGGCGCTAACGCCCTGGGGGCATCTCATTCCGCCGACGGTATCGTTGGAGCCCTTTCTCATCCGTATGCTCAACCTCCTATGGGCTATAGGCTCCCTCAGGGAGGGGCCAGCACCTCTAGCACTTTTCCCCCTCCAGGTAGCATGTATCCAGGATACGGCATGCCTCATCCTTTTTCCCAACCTCTTGCTTACCTCAATGTTGCCCAACCTAACCATTACCCTTATCCGTAGCCTAGTGCGCCAGCTCCTCCAGCATATGCGCTTCCGTCTCCCTTGCCTCCTCCAACCCCGCAACAACACCTACAGCCCCCTCCAGGGCAAGTATTTGCACAGCAGGGCATGAATAATCCCCCTTCTTCTCAAAGAAGGTGGAGAGGCAATTCAAACCAATCTGCCCCTGGTACTCGTGGGCCCAATCCTCAAGGTATTGACCCTAACACCGCTAACCAGCAACAGGGCACTCAGCCCAAGCCGGACAGGCCTCTTCGCACAAATAAGCCTTGTTCGTGTTGTGGTGTTTATGGTCATTACACCCATGATTGTCCCCTATTACCATAGATGCGGCAGATGTGGGAGTCTCAAGCCACATTGCGCGGACAACATGCCTCCCCTCATGCTCCCCCTAATGTGGCCACTACTCAACCAGTTGTGTTTACTGATCCTTTCCCTCAGCAAGGATTCGTGGCTACCCAACCACCTGACAGACAGGTCGCCACTCCACCTTCCATTTCTGGTTCCTCTGATTACCAGATCCTCATGATGAACTCTGATCCATCCCCAACCGTCGACCTTCACCTTCAAACTCGGTCTCGCCAGTACCCCAAGCCTCCCGCTCAGTCTGCCCCCGAGTCCCCTTCTTCAGGTTCTACAAAGCCTCTTTCGACATCCAATGGCCCCTTACATATCCCTCAACCCAAAGTTGAGGTTCATACCAAGATTCCTAAGGGACCATTACGTCGAAATGCTGCTTCTGGTCAAGCTGCTCATTCGTATAGCATAGTAGATGATTTGGCGCAATCTCCTGCTGCCATTTCCACATTGGAACTCCTCCAATCGTGCCCTTCCCAAAAGAAGGCTCTGCTATCTGCCCTGGGTGCTGTAGATCCTGCTAATGACCAAATGATTGTTTTCGATGCCACTCCATCGGACCATCCTCCTCTTCCTCCTTCTGTCGCCTTCCAAATCCCAGTCAAAATCCGGAACGCCAACGTTTCCCGGTGTGTAATTGATGAGGGGGCATCCACCTGCGTGATGTCCGCTTCGGTTTGGAAGCAACTCGGATCCCCTGAGCTGGCCCCTTCCACGATCACCCTTCGAGCGTGGGACGGCCACGCCTCCCAGCCCATTGGCCTTTTCCGTAATTGTCCTATCACCCTCGCCGGTAAGACTGTTTGCATTGACGTCGAAGTCATAGACGCCCCGCTAGACTACAACATTCTATTGGGGCGAAGCTACACGTATGCTATGTCTGCTGTCCCATCTGCGGTTTTCCGCAAGATGTCTTTCCCCCATAATGGAAAGATAGTCACCATTGACCAGTTGACATATCATGAGCCAAAATCTCAGACCTCACCTGAGACGACCATCTCTTCTGTAGCCAACAAGAAAACCATCGATTCCTTGACCAGTGTCTCCCCCGGCGTCTACAAATATTCCTCCCTGCTTGGAAATTTTCCTGGTCTTCCCCCTCCTCATATCTCTGATCCCAGCTTGTCGAATGTTTGCATGATGCAATCGTCTCGGGCTGCCCTTAAGCGACCCGCTTCGGCTAGTCAGCAACCTCAGACTCAACCTCGCCCACCGCAACCCGCTCCTAGCCCTTCATCTCCGCTAGCCGGACCTCCTCCTTATGGCCCTTCTCCTACAGCTGGTATCCCTGAACCCCTTTATCCCCCTGGATCGGTTCCCCTAGGCCTTAACCATCTCGGAGCCGTTCCTCCTGGTCATTATCCCGCTGGTCAGATACCGTTCCTGGCTCCCCCTCCCGGAGTCTATTCGGTCCCCGTCATGGCCACCCTCTCTCTCCCTAACCTGACCCTGGGTATACCCGTCTAGTACCTTGACCCTCCAGCCGCTACCCCTCCTGGTCACCCCAAACCCTATCTTTCTTTGACACCGGTTCAACCTGTCCCCCTCACTTCCTCCGTTGCTACCATGCCCCCTGCACCTCCCTAGGACCCTACCCCTGTGGTGACACCTCCAAGAAAGAAAGGCAAAGCTCGCAAGGGGGCATCCAAAGACAAGGCCACCCCGACTGACCCTGCTCCTCCTCCGCCCGCAAAGCCTTGTGCCTTGTGTGATGTCGTCGGTCATGCCACCCATACTTGTCCTGAGTTGCCCCGCATTCAACCCATGGTTAAAGTCGCGTTCCCTGAGTCTACGGTCTCCGACCCTTCTCTTCCGTCCTCGTCCGTAACCAAGAACCCAAAAACTATCCGCACTAGCAAACCCTGTGCTTTGTGCGGTGTCCATGGCCATTACTCCCACCATTGTCCTCACCTGATGCATTACCGCGCCTCTTTAGAAGTAGTCCGAGAGTATGAGGTTGAACAAAATCAATCCGCCTCTCCCATACTTGTGCAGTATGCTTCGGGCCAACTTGAGGATCCCCCCGCTCCCATCGACATTCCGCCCCCTGATGTTTAGATGACGGAGTCTACTACGACCATTCTTTACCTATCATCCTCTGTGAGACCCTTGGAGCACATTCCCCTTGAGTCCTCCCCTGTTGTTTCACTTGACCCCCCTTCAGTGACCACCCTTGACCCCCTCTTTTCTGCCCATACACGAGATCACTCCACCCGTATCTCTGTTGACCTCCGCAGCCCGAGTCCCCGCCATCCCTCCTATAGCCCTCATATACCACCCTCTAGTTTGTATATGAGTCATAGCCATCCTGCTCATTGCACTCCCTCTCACAGTTGCCGCTCGATGTCTTCTGTACACTCACGCTGCCGTCATTGTATCTCCTCCCCCCCTTTGTTGTCTTGTAACACCATTCCGCAGGACCTCCTGTCCCCACCCTATATCGGTTATGCCGATGGTGCAAGTCGTTACTCTCGGAATCTAGCCTCGGCAGGTTGGGCCATTTTCACCCCCTTGCATGCCCTTGTTCTCTCAAACGGGGTCTGCATTGGTACTGCCACCAACAATTAGGCCGAATATGATGAAGTGCGTGGTCTCTTAGCCGATGCCCTCTTTCATCACATCCTCCATCTGCATATTCGTTTGGATACCCTACTTCTTGTCATGCAGCTAAATGGTGTTTATCGTGTGCATAACCCTGTGCTGTTTAGACGATATTTACGAGTGAAACTCTTGATACGTGAATTTGAAACCATAACTTTCAACCATGTACCTCGAGAACAGAATCACTATGTAGATAGTATTGCAAACCATGTTCTAGATTGGCATTTATCACATGAATTTCATACAAGACAATAACATTCATAATCTTTAACAAAGATGCATATCCATAATATGTGTCGCAAAACATGTGTTTAGAGTCCATCTACTCTAATACATATGACATGCCCATCGCATGTTACAAAAACTCAAAACTTGGGGCACCACCTACCGCTACATACACACTAGGGGGCACCACATGCCCCCTACCTACTCACTATCTGGCGGATCCCGAGCCAATGGCTCTGCTCCTGGAGCTCGTAGATCACGTATGCCTTGACCGGCCATTGCCATGCGTCGCATGACACCTCACCATTCCGAGGGTAGACCAATACATGGCTCCACGTACTGGTCGTCTAAGTCTTGCCACCTGTGCTCTGAAACTCCGGTCAGCAACCTCTCGTATCTACGGCGGATGTCCTCCAGAAGGGCGGCCGCATCCTCATTGCGTGCTGCTCTCGACCCACTCGGCCCTGCAGCTCCCGATGCTGCTGGTCGTCCCATATATCCGGCCGGTTTTACCAGAGCTATATCTGCATACCAAAAGTACATGAATCAGTACCATATCTACTATTCACTAACTTTAACATGCCCAAAAAAGAGTAGTTACTTTCCACTTACCATCAGGTCCCCATACTCGACCAGGTGGAAGTGGTAGGTCCGGATCCCCACAATAACTCATCCCACTATAGGGATAGTCGTCTATGTATAGCGGCATCTGATCCTAATGGGAAAAAAACTCAGGTCAAAACACTCGCCCGACCGCCCCTCCTTTGCCTATGCACAGTAGCCGCCCCCATCGGCGCATCCTGGGCTCTCTCGGGCCCCCATCTGGAAGCTATATACGAGGTCGTAAGGTCGGGATCTTCTCAAAGAAGAAGGCGCACAATAAAGTCCCGTATGAGCAATCGTGGTTCACTTGCCGCTTGCAAAGCGACAGCTGTCGTTTTAACGACACTAACATCATTTGGGCCCACCCATAGTAGGTCCCACTCAACGCACTCTCTACGATCATCATCTGCCCCCCAGTGATGTGATGGAATGCCTGGCTGCCCAGGATCCGTAGCACCACTGCGGCCACTCCCCGGGTCTCTAGTCTCTCTAGGTCCCCGATCGGTATCCACGTCCCTTTGACTTGGAGACTCGGTCGGCAATGCCTCTCGACATACTCCATGATGTTCCGCCCCCGCGGTAACACTGGCTGCGTGTTTCCCACCATCCCTAGTGGCGGGAGACCTGTCAAGAAATACACATCCTGGACTGTCAGTTCGATCCTGTGCCCCTACACTACAAAGACCTCATGCTCTGGATCCCAATAACTGATAATCCAGGCCAACAAGGGCTCTCCATCTCTCATCAATGGGTTCTCCAAAAACTTCAGAACCCCAAACTTGGCCAACACATGACGGACACCCTGATCTGCCTGGATCTCTGCCCGCAATGTACCCAGGTCTCTCTCTCTCCAGTTCACCCGTATATCTGCCATATCTGCACAAAAACATCATCTTTTTCAGCCTACAGATAGGGAATATTATAACCAAACACAAAAAACCAAACTCTCAGCCATCAAACAGCACTAAAACCCCCTCATCTTCCAGGTCGCACTTTTTTGCCAAATCCTGGGACAGGTCGCACCTTTTGGCTCAAAACCTGCGTCCCAGGTCGCACATTTTGGCCCAAAAAGTGTGACCCAGCTGAAAAGATGCAAGGGGGGCTGTTCCTGAGATTCTGGGCCCTAATCTGAACTTTCAATCCATCAAAATGAAAGATTAAGGTTAGGCCTATTACCTGCCACTGACGGATCTCGATTCCAACAGTCGGTTTGTCCGCTACGCTTGCCGCAAGATTTAGGGCCTTCTCTCCTCTCTACATTCACCACAACAACACTAGCAAATGAGTGGATTTGGAGGGAAAACTGCCTTATTAAAAGAGAACCCTTGTTTCTTATTTCACTTGCTGCGACCATACCGTAGCTCCGTTTGACAAACCGTCTGCACCGTTGGAAAGCTCTCACCGAGCCCTCAAATGGGTATCTGTTAGTTTTTTGTGATTTGATACTTCACCAGGACACATTTTGTCCAAGATGGGTCACTTGACTTCTCCTTGAAATCACATTTCTTCACTTATAACACTGGTACTTGGGGCACCACTTTGCCTCCTTACTTGTCTTTGTTCGTGTTGATTTTTGTCATGAGTTACCATCTTGTACTCATGTTTTCATGGTCCCCCATTGGACCTTTACTGTGTGGCAGCACCATCGAGTCACCCTTGTTTAGAGCATCCAAGTGGAGTCATCATCGCATTCATGGAGTCTATCCCGAGTCCCTTTGTACCCCGCTATCGTCCTCCATCCCTCATTGCTTGGTTCCCCTCTTCTATCGCACATTATGGCCTTTAGTCCCACTTTCCCTTATCCCTGATGATATTGTGTCAGTCGCTGCCATGTCATTCATGCCCTTTATGCTCTAGCAAGGGAAGTCGTCCATTCGCTACTCAGTCCCCTCCATTCCACCATCATCATTGGTATTAGTCTGTCCGTTGCTCCACTATTTTCTCTCATGCCTTAGTTGAGGATCTCTCATTGCCTCACCTACGGCGGACTTCCTTCTGTCGACATCAGCTCCTTCATTCCAAAAGACATGTTTAGAGGGCAGTGTACCTTGGTTCCGGCTTCCACTATTGTTCGGTGCCTCGGATCAGGCAAAGGGATCTCTCATTTCCCTTTGACTTGATTGTTTCTCCACTCCAGCTCCTTTCAGCATGATCGAGATCCGTATACTTGATGGTTCAGTGATGTAGCAGCAGCTCTTGGTGATTCCCGAGTGTGTGTGAGATGTCTTAGCCCTCATGAGGGGGTGGCCCTGCAGGTAGCCCCCCAAATGCCTGGATGACCTCTTCATTGTAGCCCTCGATGTAGCTCCATATATTTGATGATGTCGGCCTTAGCCGCTTGCAACGCCTCTTTGATTTGCATGTATCAGTCAGATTTTGTGAGCCCTTCCCCGCTTATAGGGGGCATTTGGGTTGTATTTTTATCTCATGTACTCAGATATTATTGTATAAGTCCTGGCTGTTATCCCAGGCACAACATGTATGTGGGATCCCTCATTGTATTTTTATCTGGCTCATGTTTATGCCGGCTGTACTTTATGGTTCGGTCCCTTGTTTACTGGACACACTATTCTTTTGTACTTTGTCTCGGTGGGCATAGGTATGCCTTCCCCGCCACCTTTAGCACAGGTACCCTCTCATAAAAAGAGACTTGTTGCACCTGCAAGTCTCGTCTCCTCAGGGTCTAGTTCTTCAGCACCTTAGTCTACCTCACATTTCTCTCTCTGACTTCCCTCTTGATGTCTGGTGATTGAGTTCTTACAACGTACTTCGGTCATACGATTTGCTCCTAACACTCGCACGCTGGGGGACAATCTGTTACACCATTTTTTGGTCATCTAACCTCTTATCATTAGATGGACCCAAGTACATCATGTAAGACCAATTTTACCTTAAGTAAAATTGCTTTCACTATGTAAAATAACTTAATAAACCACATTTATTAGGTTGTTTATGGTCTAAACAGGAAACCCCTAAAGGAAATATTAAACAAACCTATTTTGTTTGATTTTCCTCATGGAATAATTAATTAAACCATAATTTAATTATTATTCCTAGTCATGTTTAACCCAAAACAAAGAAATTAATTAGATAAACCTTTATTTATCTTATTATTTTCTAGGAATAATTATTTAAATCTTATTTAGATAATATTCCTTGCTAAATATGACCAAATCACCCACAAATAATTAAATAAATCATTATTTATTTGATTATCCTTCAACCACTTCCTTAAAAAGATAAATAAATCATTTATTTATTTATTATTGACAAATAAAGAGATTTGACCCAAGTCAAATACTTTTTCCCTCCAACAAATATAATAAAATATTCCATAAAAGGTGGATCTAGATTTGGTTAACATTATTTTAATTATGCACCAAGAACTAGAATGACCCAATATTTTGTTATAAATAGGAGGGTTTTTCCTACCATTCTTCACCTTTTGTTGCCTATTAGATCACTCTGGATCTAAACTCTTGGTCTGACTTTGAGCCATTGTCATTGTCATATTTTCCATTATTTGCTGTGTGAGCTCCCTTTGAGTTCTATCTTTGTCTGGGTTTTCTACACCAACAAGAGAGAGAAATGCTAGATCTGAAGTGCTGAGGACTTCCAAGAACCCATCCCATTGAGGAGAATTTGAAACATCTTCTTGTTTTCCTCCCAGGTGCCCTTAATACAAAAATTCTTTCAAAAATTGTTCTTGTCTTGTCTATTGGATATATGGAGCAAACCCTTCTTTTTACTGCTTAATGTCTTTCGATGCATAGATCTGGTTTTTTGCAGCTCTTGTCTTGATCAACTAACTGCAGATCTGAAGATATTGGCAGCCACTTTTGATGTTAGGGCTATTAGTTATGCGTAGCTAAAGTGGTCTTTTTTCGTACACATCGACAAAGGATTCATACTAACAAGGAGGGCTAGATCTTAGGCCCGAAGCGGTTTTGATGTTGAAACTCTGGTATTCTGTCTTCAGCCTTCAGAATTATAGGGAGCTAACATAGTGGCGACCATACTGGGGATGAAATTTATCTTCCTCAAAAAGTACATCAAAGTTCAGATCTGATTACTGATGTTGGATAGTGACGAGACACAAGAAGGCTAAATTATTCACCTGATGACTCTAGGATTCGAAGAACCCAAATTTTGAGCATTCATGGCGACTCCACAACATGCTAACTAGATTTTCTACTGAACAAGATGAGAAGGTTTGTGGCAAATATTTTATCTCGTGAAGATTAAATGCATTCAGGAATGATTTATCAGAATTTTAGCTTGATAGATATTTTTTACAGGTTGTCTTTCTCATTTTGAAATCAAGCAAATTTGGTCCTAAAGCTAAAACATGTTTTCTGAGGGTAGTTGTTGAACGATACGAAGATGGCATTGAAATTTTGAATTATCAAATTCAGTAATATAATTTTCAAGATCCTAAATAATTCTTGGAAAATCTTCCTTCCCCAAAGCAAGAGGAAATTTTACTACCTCTTGACTTACATATTTAGGATGATTATGCTTTCGAGTAAGAAACTGAAGATGTGGTTTCAAGGTTTAATACCGAGGATACAAATGATCGGCTAGTCATTGAAGGCCTAGAAGAAAATATCATACATCACACTTTTATCGATCATATATCATATTATATGGAGCTTATTTTTAGCTCAAGTTTTCAAACATGTATTCTCTATAAGGATCAAATACATCAACAATTTCCATTAAATATCACAAATTTGATTATGTGGAGACATAATCAAGTTATACTTCTGATTTTCCTGACAAGTAGTCAAGTTGTCCATTTGTTTCTGTTGCTACTTGATTGACTGCACTGACATTATTTTATCATTTAGAACAACAATGATTTCAGTAGGTTAGGGTAGGTAGGTGTGCAAATAAGCTCAGTACTCTGAGCACCTTTTCTGTTATATTTTTAGATTGCTTTCTAGTTTTTAGCTCAAGTGTGTCCCAGATTATAGGTCACAAAGAGTGTTGATTTAGGCTTTAATATTGTCAGCCACAAAGGTTTTTGTAGCAGATCAAGTTGCTGATTTGGGATCAGCCCAAAGGATCAGGCCACTAGTCTATGATGTTCTTGAAACCTCTTGAAGGAGCTGCCATCCCCAAGTGGAGCCACTGTTAGACTCCTGTAATTCACAGGAATGATTATTTCCAAGATCTTTCATATTTAAAATAATATTCCATGGCTGTCATTTATTTCCAGAAAAGGAAGGGAAATCCTGACCGTTAAGAACTTCAAAGGAATCAATCTTCCTTTTCAGTTCAGTGGAAAGAGGAAAGTGTTGATGATAAGGTGTAATGGTGAGAAAAATTCATTTCTGCCCTCAGTCATTTCATTTACCTTCTTTTACACTCCATTTTTCCAAACTCTAAAGTCCCACGCTTCATTTCTTTCAAAACCCCTTTTTTAACTATTAAAATTTGATTTTTATAGTTAAAAATTAAGCAGCTCCGCCCGTCCACTAACAACCATATCATATTTCCCATTTAAAATTACCATACATTCCTTTATTCATAACTCCGCCCCCCAAATTAGGATGCTTGATATGTTATACATATGATATAAAGCACATCAACCTTACCTTATCACAAATTCCACCCGAAACCTTTATCTCATTGACCTCTAACCTTAACTTTTCGTTGCGAATTTCGCATCGCAAAATTTAACATTTACCTCCCTGCCGCTCATAAGAAAAGCGCCAATTTGTGGGATGTGGGTGGGCCCACCTCCTTGCCATGTCATTTCTGCTCGTCGCACTTTGCACTTTGCAAAGTTTAACATTTACCTCCCTGCTAATTATAACAAAAGCACTGATATGTGGGCTGCAAACGGGCCCACCTCCTTGCCACATCACCTCCGAACCCACCATCCACTCATACCCTTAAACTCCCCGAACCTTTTCACCATCTCCACCCCCCATCTCCACATTTGAAAATCTCCACGAATTTCTCACCCCCCTCGGCCTTCGAGCTTTAACCGCTAGGGGGGGGGGGGGGGGGTTCGAAATGGGTGGTATTCCTTACCACCCTCCCCGCTACGTGGCATGCCCCTGCTACTTCGCACCCCCTTCTCTGAAATCACACTTCGCCATCACCCCCCTTCGAAAATGTGGTTTTCACCACTAGAAAAACTGCCCCTACCATCATTGTGTCATGACGATTCATGCCACTGTTGCTCCACTTCCGCTGCCCTACCACTACTTCTCCTGCCACCTCTACTCCATGTCATCCTTCCCTACTAATCCTACCCAAAATTTGATTATTTGAGCTCTCTATTATATTCGGGTGACCAATGATTCAAAGGATTTTTTTCTAATTATTAAAAGCATAGTGGGTTTTCCGTTTTGAGCTCCACTACAACAATAACTGGCACCGAAGAGACAAAGGCAGAATGGCCATCGTGACAACTAACACAAAAATCAGATCGAGTCATCAAGCAACCTTTTTCCACCAAGGTATAGCCAAGATGTCAAAGCCATGCTTTCCTCTTTGGCATCACACCAGCTATATTTTGATCATTTTACAATCAATGTCGGACTGCCAGAGTAAAAACAACCACCATTTTGTCAATTTTATCTTATCACCGCTTGCATGTTTCCACTTGTCCAAATTTCTGCTTGAATGTAATTAATGACAATCAGTGCAGTAGATAGAGTAACTGGCTTAAGTTTAGTTAAATAAGTTTAGTAATAGGCTCATCTGGTTGTAAACACTCTTTTTTGGATGACTGAAGGGACACTATTGTTTCCAGATTCTTGTGTTATGATCTATGGTGAAGTGCTTCTTTCCTGTAATTTGTCATTCTCTAGTTTCACATACTGTTTTCTCTCTTTACTATGGATAAGAAATTTTTTTTTAGGATTTGTCATCGGGCACCCTGTTCAGTCTTGAGGCAGTATCTATGTTTTCCTCTAAAATTTGAATGCAGAATTCAGAGAAGGTCTGCTCTGCATTCACATTGAACCTTAAAATCTCCTCCCCCTTTCCATTTCACAAGCTGTAAATATCCATTTTCATGGCTAGCTTTCCTGGTTACACATGATTTCAGTTATTCATCCATTTGAATTTGTTTACACCCATTTGACTCCATAGCCCAATGGCCCTCTTTTGCCATCACAACCATAAATTTTCAAACAAACCCATATGCACTAATAGCTAGCCTAAAATTCCCCTATAAACAAAGCTATATCTAACAGAGAGATCCCTCTCTGGGTCTAGGAGGGCGAGATACTAGGCTCAAAGAAGTTTTGATGTTGGCCCTCCGGCAGTCTGTCTTTAGCCTTCGGAATTACGGGGAGCTAACACTCTTGAAGCAGCTAAGGAATTTTAACATCTTAAAGAGGAAATGTTCCTAGCACCGGTCTTAGGTACACCATACTTCACAAAAACATTTATTGTGGAATGTGATGCCTCATGAAATTGAATTGGTGTTGTTTTAATGAAAGAAGTAAGACCCATTACTTTTGAAATTCCTCGAATCAAAGGAAAGTATGTAAAGAAAGATATTTATGAGAAGGAAATGTTGGCAATACTACATGCACTAAAGAAATGATGACCTTAGCTAATGAGAAGAAACTTCAAGGTAAAAAATGATCATGGTAGGCTTAAACACTTTTTGGAACAAAGACTACCTTGAGAAGAGCAGCAAAAATGGGTCACAAAGATGTTGGGTTATAACTTTGAAATCATCTACAAAAAGGGGAAGCTAAATGTTGTTACAGATGAACTCTCAAGAAAGGATGAGGAGGTGGAAGCATTGCTTTGTGCCATTTCTATTATCCAACCAGATTGGATACCCGAAGCAAGGGAGGGATGGAAGAATGACGAAGAAGTATGGACACTTATTCAAAGGTTGCAGCAATATCACAGTATATCTAATACATTTATTTGGAAAAATGATTCCTTATGGTACAAAGATTGCTTATATATTTGTAAGAATTCCCAACTAAAACAAAATATTCTTTTGGAATTGCACACCTCTCCCATAGGAAGACACTTAGGATTTTTAAAAACTTACCATAGGGTAAAGAAATATTTTTTTTGTATGGCCTTAAATATGATATTCAAAATTTTATGGCGAATGTTTGGTTTTCCTACAAAATAAAGTTGAGACAATTAAGACCTCGGGTCTGCTACAACCTTTACCCATTCCAAGTCAATGTTGGGAGGAGGTTTTAATGGATTTTATCACATTTTTACCTAAGTCTCAAGGAAAAAGTGTCATCATGGTGGTAGTTAAGAGACTTACCAAGTATGCACACTTTTGTGCATTATCTCATCCATTTAAAGCAAGTACAATTGCTACTGCATTTATGGAAGCAATACAAAAGCTACATGGAAACCCAAAGATTATTGTAAGCGACAGTGATCCCATTTTCACTCGAAATTTGTGGACATAATTATTTTCTTGTTTGGGTACTAAACTAGCCCATATCTCATCTTATCATCCTCAATCTGATGGGCAAAATGAGATAGTGAAAAAATGCTTGGAAGGTTATCTTCATTGTTTTGTATCTGATAAACAAACACAATGGGTCAAGTGGTTACCTTTGGCTGAATGGTGGTATAACACTTCCTTCCATGCTACAGCAAAAATGACCCCATTTATGGCACTTTATGGATATCATCCACAGTCCATCACATCATCTTTAAGGTAAAATTATAATATTCAAGGAGTGGAACATCACATCGAGCATCAACAACAAGTTCTCCAACTCTTAAAGGATAAATTAAATTTGGCACAAAATCGAATGAAACAACATGCATATCAACATCACAATGAAAGAAGTTTTGATGTAGGAGACTGGGTATTTTTATGGCTACAACCATATAAACCAATGTCCCTCAAGAAATCTAAGAAGGATAATAAATTATCACCTAAGTACTATGGTACTTACAAGGTGTTGCAAAATATTGGTAGTATGGCATACAAATTGGAGCTTCCTCCTTCTTCTCGAGTGCACCCAGTTTTCCATGTTTCATGCTTAAATAAGGTTATAAGTGACAAACTTCCAGTTCAAACAATATTTCCAGAACTTGATGAGGAAGGAAAAATCATATTGGAACTTGAAGCAGTCACGGAAACAAGAACTCGATAGCTACGAAATCGATCAATTTCAGAGTATCTCATTAAGTGGAATAAATTACACGGAAACAAGAACTCGACAACTACGAAATCGATCAATTTCAAAGTATCTCATTAAGTGGAAGAAGTTTCCCCTTGAATATTCCTCATGGGAGGATGAGAATTTTATACAGAAGAATCCAGAGCTACTCAAGCGTTGAGGACAACAATTTTTTGGAGAGGGGCATGTTAGGTCCCTATATTACTAGTGTAGTCTCTTATTGTTGTTAGTGTATCCCCCTTATTGTTATTGTTGGACCATTTTAGTCCCCATATTTTTATTATGTGCCCCATAAAACCCGACTATTGTTATTGTTGTGCCCTTACAATATTATTGTTAGGTCGGATAGGATTATGTTGTGACCCCATGGACTCCTATATATAGAAATGAGGTTTTTTCATTTGAATCATCCAAGAATTGTTTATTTATGTAATGTAAAGGAAGTTTCACCCTCGCAGTGGTTGATTTATAAGGCATTGATCTCTCTTTTCTTCTATTTTTGGAGATTTTTTCATAACACTGTTCTGCCTGTAGTATTTGATCTTGTAATTCTATCCCATAGGGACTCATAATTTCTATATGGTTCACCTGTACCTTATTTCTAAGAGCTTCTGCAACCCTTTTATCTTTACCCTTGATGTACTTGATCTCAAAGTCAAACTCACAGATTGTGGCTAGCCATCTAGCTTTCCTGGTGTTCAAATTTGGCTGGTCAAACAAGTATCTCAACCTGTTATGATCACTTACCAATATAAAACTCCTGCCAAGAATACAATGCATCCACATTTTCAACGCCTGAATGATAGTCGCCTGAATGATGAGTCATGTAGTTTTGTTCATGCTCATTCAATTTCTTGGACTCATCGCATATCACCTGTCCCTCCAGCATAAGGAATCCTCCAAGTCCTCTTTTACAAGCATCCACACACACAAAAAATTATTTATCTGCATCTGCATTCTTAAGTACTGGAGCACTGGTCAACAACTTCTTCAGCTACTCAAAACTAGCTACACATTCTTCTGTCCATTCAAACTTATTACCTTTCATCTACAAAGATGTAATAGGATATGAAACGTGAGAAATTCTCGATGAACCTCCTGTAGTAACATGCTAATCCAATAAATGATATGACTTCCTCCACTTTCTTAGGAGCTGCCCACTCCATGATGGCTCTTATCTTTTCTGGATCTGCTGCTATGCCTTCCTTGGAAACAACATGTCCCAAATAATGTACCTTTGTCTAAAAGAAACTGCACTTGCTAAACTTAGCATATAACTGATGCTCTCTTAGCAAACTCAACACTGTTGCCAATTGCTCAACATGCTCTTCTTCATTCTTAGAATATAACAAGATGTAATCAATGAATATAATAAAAAACTTGTCCATATAAGGACGCAACACACTATTCATAAAAAACTTAAATGTAGCTAGGGCATTAGTCAAATGGAATGGAATTACTACAAACTCATAATGCCCATACTTGGTACTAAAGGTGGTCTTGTAGATGTCCTGTTCTTCGATGTGTACTTGATGATATCTTGATATGAAGTCGATCTTATATAACACTACTGCTCCCTTCAACTGATAAAACAAGTCATCAATCCATGAAAATGGATACATGTTCTTGATAAACACTTTGTTCATATGCTTGTAATTGTTGGGCCTCAGATATGCCCATTTTTCCATCGCATAGTACCATTATTTCATAACCTAAATTCCTACATTCTTACCTCATATCGTACCATAATTCCACAACTTGCCGCCAATACATATCCTACGCCTTGTCTTTGATTATCATTATTTTTATTAGATTTTCTATGATTAGGGATGATTTAGTCATGATTTACTAATGACAATTTTTTTAAGTTCATTTTCCGCAAGGTTCCATTTCCAAAATTCTTCACAATCCAATTAAACTAGTTGCTATAGGTTGAGTACGAAATAAATTCTTGTAGTTGAAATTATCAAATTTTTGAGAAAATGGAGAAGAATATCAAGATTCAAACACATGGGTTTTGTTCATAGTACCCTTATTCATGTAACCCATGAACATTTTGGGAAAATGCATTCCCATGAGGAAGTTATGATTAGGGGAATACTATAGCATAGGTTAAGTACAAAATCGAGGTCAAATTCAAATTTGACTATTTCAGCCACATCCACAGTTTGGATAAGCTTCTTATGCTAAAAAAAGGAATGATTTTTGAAACTCAACCCAACTTAGCCAAAATCCACCTGAAGAATCACTCATGGAAGATATTATACAACTTAGATTATTTTTTATGTTTAACCATTTACTTTCTATGGTTAGCTAGTTAAATTTGGCTTCCATCGATTAAACTTTTAAGGCCCGATGTGTCTTGTATCAGCAGAGGAATGTAAGCAGATGATTATGCAATAGAAATGATGTTTGATCTCTGTCATAATTTCGTGTAAGATTTAGTTATGATAGCTATCTCTCAGATTTGTTTGTAACTTTGATTGACAATGATTAATACAAATATCAACTTTCTGATGTTGTGAGCTACATCTCGTTAGCCTGTGAGTTTTCTTAAAGCCACCGGTTGGAATTGTTAAGGGCCCACCAACGCCCTTTCAGTGAGCTTCCTATTTTTTTTTGGTGCATTTTGATTCAATTCAGTTACTTTGTGTTTCATTTCAGTAATTGCATATTTCGTGTGGTTTATTTTCCAATCTAGAAATCACGTGGCTTTGCGTGGTTTACACTTTAATTCAACAAAAGTGTGTTTCTGAATATTTTGATTTCATGTATTGTAGGACACGCGATAATTTATTGTTTATTTTATGAAATATTTTCTCATCCATTTCAATTTCAAATCGATTTTGAATGGATTTAATAAAGTGTGCATAGGAGTTAATGTGTCGATATGATTAGGATAGGATTAGAGTTTTGTTACGATTGAAAATTGATAGGAATCAATATTTCTTAAGTATAATCATTTTAGTTATAAGATTGGATTTATGAGTTAGGTACAAAATAAAATTAGTTTAAAGAGAGTTGCGTTTCATTTTTATGCTTGTTGATTTCTCATGTCTCGGGAATTAGATTAGTTACAATTTTGTTTGAATTGTTTATTGCCTTAGCTTGACATCATTTGTAGTGATTGAAAGTTAGTTTCCTTTTGAATTAATTTCAATTGATTTTAAGTAGATGTTATCATTGATTTGAGTGAGAGTAGATAATAAAATGATTTGTTTTCTGTCGTAGATTTCAATTCAAGTTCTTTTTAAGTATTGAATCAGAGTTCCTAAGTTATGATAAATTATGTCTTAGGTCATGAATTTGTTTGAAAAAATATTAGTACTGTTTGCATAGTAATTAATAGTATGACTAATTTTGTGACTCATTTTATATGCACAATCGTTGAAACATTTATACAATAACTTATATCACCTATGATTGATGAGTTGCATTGTCTATATTTTAATTTTTGAGTGACTTGAAGGTTAGTTGTTTGTTTGCTTTACTATTAAGTGAGCTTTGAATCAGTCAGGTTATGATCCAAATAGGGTCGTGATTAAGGTTCAAATAGAATAAGGATTTTTTTTCATTAGAAATATTTTAAACTATGATTATGTACTTAAATAGTAAATTGATTTTCTCACTCTAGTTTACGTTAGATGCTCTGATCCTGTGTTACTTGCGCTTGTGCCTCTAAGTCTTACGACCCCAGATTAATAATTTAATGTTGGAATTATCACACATATAATTTCCCCAACAGTAATAAATGCACAACCTGAGATTACCATACTTCTTCTTTATGAACAACACTAGTGCATCCCAAGGTGATACACTTGGCCTAATGTACCCCTTTCAAGAATTTCCTTCAACTGTAACTTCAACTCTACTAAATCTGGCATACTCATCCTATAAGTTTAATTTGATGATGGTGGTTCCCCTGGTACCAACTCGATAGAAAAGTCCACTTCCCTGTGAGGAGGTAACTTTGGAATATTTGTTGGAAACACAACCTAAAACTGCTGCAATACAAGATCCCTTTGGAATATTTTTGCATCCTCAACCTCCTTACCCTTGTCACTAGAAAAATTCACTGCAAACACCACACAAAATTTTCTACAACTACGCTTAGCCTGCATAGCGGCAACCATCCTCACTGATGTAGGCTTCTTCTTTCCCTGCAAAATTATATTTTCTCCATTATCATCCAGACACTCAATGGCTTTGTCATAACAATCTACTTTGGTCCTATGAAGGTACAACCAATCTATACCAAAAAGCATGTTGTATGATCCCAATGGCATTACATTCAAATGTGTTGATGTAGGCATACCATTTAACTCAAATGAACAAGCTCTTACCCAATGGTGAACTATATTCTTTGTACCTACATCCAATTGCACCAACAGAGATTCGACATGCACTTATTTTCTCAAGCCACACTTATCCACCAGGTCAGGATTAACATAAATATAATTAGATCTAGGATCAATCAAAATAGAAATAACTTGGTCACAAAGCTTATCGTCCATATCAATGATAAATTACCAGTGATCTGCCTGTCGGTTGTCCACAACTGCATAAATCCAAGGAATACTATTACCAACGTCCCCAACTGTATGTGCCTCCTATGCACTATAGATTTGGGTCTACCACCCTGATAATACAGACAATCTCTCTTGCGATGATCCTTGCCACATATCCAACACTACAACGGTGCTCTACCATCACCTCTAGTCCGTTTCTTCCCATCCATGATCCATGTACCTTATCAATTGCACTAAACTTCTTGTAAGGAACCAAATTTCATTTCTCTCCTACATCTTGAGGTCTTCCCTGCTTTGGTGTCCATCCTTCTTTAACTTTATAATTTCCTTTCAAATCACACTTACGCTCAACTTTTTTCTTTGAATGCACATAAAAATGATTCGAATTTTGAATGGCCTCTTCTAGATATCTAGGCTCATCGAAATCAATCCGGTATCTATATGATACTCGAAGCCCACTGATGAATATTTTAACCTTGGCCTTCTCATCCTTGAGGTAAGGCACATATCTCAACAACTCCAAGAAATTTCTAGTATACTCCGAAAGGTACTTATTCTTTAAGAGCCTCTCAAACTCTTCCCAAATCAAGTCATCCTACTGAATACCTTTAACATTCTTCACATGCTCCAACCAAATATTTGATTTCCCTTTAAAACTGAGACTGGCTACCTTGGATTTGATGTTCTCTGTATAACTATGCAATCTAAAGAATTTTTTCATCCCTAACAAATATGCCTCTATATCTTATGACTTATTCATCTCTCCATCAAATGTGGGTTTCTTGAATTTCTTAAACTCCTCAAGCAAGTAATCACCCCTCCTATAAGGATTATGATGGTGACAACTATGATGATGTCTCCTAGAAGAGAAACTAGAATGATACCCATACATACTAGTCCTTCTGTCAGGTGTGCCCAATGATATTACACCTCTTACTGTGTCCCATCTATCCAAATTGTGTCCAGACCAAGACCTACTACCATAGGATCCATTAACATCTTCTTCATTCTCTTGACTATTTTTCTTTTGTCTATGTTTCTACAACTCTGACTAGCTTTGAAGAATCATTGCATTAACCTCTATCTGCTTTTCTTGAGACCTTGCAT
This sequence comes from Pinus albicaulis, assembly GCA_034641835.2. Taxonomy (NCBI): domain Eukaryota; kingdom Viridiplantae; phylum Streptophyta; class Pinopsida; order Pinales; family Pinaceae; genus Pinus; species Pinus albicaulis. Next base: position 304,267,988 of record CM076569.1, read on the forward strand.
GTCTTTCCTGAGCCTCAACCAACCTATCATCATCTTCCTTACAAATTCTGATATTTTCCCTCAAGCTCCTCTAGGTATCTGCCACACCAGGGTAATAATCATCTCCTTGCTTCCAAACTCATATGTAGGGAGAGTTACGGAAACTATAGTATACCACTTTGATCGTCATCATTGATTCTCTTCTTCCTGCAAGTATACAATGTCAGAAAAAAATATACCAAAATAAAATCCATAGCTTATTGCAGTTCATGGGAGGCTTATCTCATCTGCAAGATCGGTCCACATTAGCATGTACATGAATAATCATATATCTAGATAATCAATATATCAACATATAACATCATGCATGACCATACCAAAAATATACGTTGATCACATGCATGCCGAAAATAATCTTGAAAGCATCATACTTTTCCAAAAGAGAGTGCAACCACACTCTAGTACCACCTATAATGCACACCTCCCTTCACATCCACCCACTTTCATCGACTTACCCGGGGTAAACATGAGATGAGGGGAAGTTATGACTAGAATCTACCTCCTAGGTGACCTTAAGGAAATGGAGTTGACAAACAAACCTTATTGAATTCCCTCAGGTGCCACAGGACCCTCCTAGGAGTAACCCAACCCCTCCAAGTGTCTATCTCTTGATCCAACCTAGATTTTCCATGAGTTTTACCCCCTGTTTCTCCCTTGACAAGGGATCAGTGTGAATGGAACCTTCCACTCGCATGCATAAGCATGCATCAGTGTGACAATGGACTTTCTCACCTAGTGTTGTGATAATGAATTTTCACCCTAATGTTGTGCCAACGACTTTTCACCCAGTGTTGTGCTAGCAACTACTAATTTTAAGGCTATATTATAGGGTTGGGGCTAAACCTCTACCCATAAATCCATGTAAATTTTAGAATTCATAAATTACATTAGGAAAATGCTTGTAAACCAAAAACTAACACCAAGACTAGGCCTGACCACCCCCAATCGGGACTGAGATTCTATCAAACACTTGACAACAATGAAATCTACATGTCATGAATACAATACTGAGAAGACTGAGCATAAGGGACTAAAAATTCATATGAAACTTATCAAAAAGAAACACCCCCCTCTCCCATTAGTTGTCTTATCATTAATTAGGTCTTGCATCCATTATTATTTTAGTTACAAGTAAAACATAAAGTAAACCATGACTAGAACCAGACACATAACCATGATTATAACCACCATATAAAAACAAAAATAAAAATGAGATAACAACTATTAAATCCACATAAATACAAGTAAAAAAGAAAGATAACTTAGCTTTCATTAAACATAGGCAAGAGCCAACCAGGTTCAAGACTTCCATGTACCACCTGACGATAGACATGGCTGAACCAAATATTTCTTTCAACCATTCATGCCTGTGCCATATTCCAACTATGAATGTGGAATCTCATGGATAAACCAATCCAAAATAGCCAATGGAATCCATAGGTTAAACCACTTCCCCCTCACCATACCGTGATCTCACTTAAACCGACACCGAGATCACAAAACTGAATTGAGCTTGGAATGCCTCCAGATCTCATCACTATACTTGAGAAATTTTCCATCTCCTTGTATCTAGGCTTACCATAATCCACACCGGATCACTAGGCCCTTACTGAGACACCACCCTTAGGCTAAATTACCATGTATCTCGTCAAAACTAGTCAAGGGATTCCTAGGCCTTTGGGAATGAGCGTAAGACCACCTCCATCCCGGATTCCAAAACCATCCATAATTTCCAAAGCTCAAAGTGGAGAAAAATCCCATCATACCATGGCTATATGGAAAAAGGAAAGGCAAGGGTGAAAACCGCTATCAAAACCTGACAAAACCATGTCACCGACATCAAAAGATCCATTGATTTTTCTGAGCGTTTCCTTCAGTGCCAGCTTCCTGTGGTCGATGCTTTTCTGAAAAAAATCTGTTAAGGCCTTCCACATAGCATATGTATTTTCCTTTCCATGGAGGTTCTAGACAATATGATTTCGAACTCCTTCTAACTGAATTGTTCTCGCCTTTGCTACATTCTTCTTCCATGCATCAATATTTTGAGCATATATTGTTGCGGGCCTGGGAATATCATTGTCTATGAACTCCTTCAGCCTGTTGTCTTCCAATACTGATTCCATCCTATCCTTCCAAGCTATGTACTTTGAACTACCCTCAAGGTCATATTCAAGTCTCAATATATAAAAAGACATCATGATCTTTACTGGTCCTGAAGAGTAAATATGCAAATTCGATTCACCTGTTCAAAACAAACTCATATTATTCTCTTCTATAGTTATTCATTCTTTGAAACCATGTATAAAATCCACATATATTCAACTGATCTTGTAATATGCTAAGAAAAAAAATAATTAATTCTATTCTACAAATTGTGGAAACCAATTATGATTGCATACTCGAACAAGAAAGAGGAAGAATTTCAAACACAAAAAAAAAGTATTTATCGAAAGGCTCAGCTAAAAACCACTCTATCTGTATATTTCATTATTCAAATAATATGAGAATAGTACAATTCTTCTTTCAGGTTTGAGAGCTCTATGCACTATCTCTGTTTGTCTCACTACCAACTTGTGCACAAGATTCTCTTGGCGCGCCTTTCTCTCACAAGTTCCATGCACAAACTTGTGCTTCCTATTGCTTGGTCTCACCAACATGTGCTCACCAAAACAATTATTAAACTTGTGCCTTCATTCCTCCTTTTAAAGGAAATTAGAATGGTTAAAATTAGTGAGTTCTCTAATTAAGGAATGATTTATTTTAGGCCTTCTTCTGACTACATGCACCACCTGTACAATTTGGATGATTATCCAACTGATAGTACACTTTCTTTTAACTCCAATCTCAACTATATATTTCTCATAACTGACATGTATGAGTTATTTATGAGTGAATTATTAGTTATTTAATATATCACTACATGTGAATTAAATCCAATTTAATTCACTTGACCTCTCACTAGTTCCTCCATCAGTTAGAACTAGTTAAACTTATTTTAACTCAAATACATTAATTTAATTAACTAGTGCCTCTAGTTTGACCCTCAAATTGAATTAAATAAACTAACTATGTCTTCTTGACTTAGTTACTCATACAAGATGTCATGTGATGTGGAATTACAAATTACTTCTAATTTAATTCAAGGGAAAATTAAATTAAAATCCCTTTTGATGCCATTTTCAATATTTATTGTTGTTATTTTCAATAGCATGGACATGCCCGGTTGGGTGGTTGAAACTGACTACAAGAATTAGCAGCAACAACAAAAGGAATTGAAACATACAACAATATGTTGGTAAATCATTTCAGGAGCATGGCCATTGTGGGACACTGGTAACCAATGGTGTCCATTAATTTACATGAACATGCTATGACCGGTATGATGGTTTTGAGGTAGGAATATGCCTTGGTTTTGGAAATTATGATGTGAAGAAACCTTGCTAAGGGAGGTATCATCCAAGGGACTTTGTAGTAGAGAAGGGGATACCAGCGGAACTTGGAATGTGTGTGACTCCATGGAAGGGGGTGACTAAATTTCCTGAGGGATTGTGTAGCAGAGAAGGGAAGATCATGGATGCATTTTTTTTGGTCATTAGCATTTCCAGATCGAATCAAATCCACATTGAGATTGTGCCCTGGAAAAATGAGCCGATAACTGTTCGTTGAGGGAATAAGTGGCACAAGATTTTAGTGCTAGACATTGGATGCATCTTTAACTTTAACATTGGATTATGGACTTCCTGGTAAGAAGGTGAATCTTGGTATTACTTTGAGGGTGGATGTGTGAGCCTATGGATTCCCTTGTTGCTCATACGAGCATTGTATCCTTTTATTTTCCGGCTGAGAAAATGTGCATAAGTATATGTGGTTATTATTGTAAATATTGTAATGATTTGTGTTATAAAGCTCCAATAAGCGGTATGTTTGTCATGTTGTCAACAATGGTCATTGTAAATACTGCAATGATCTATGTTATAAATCTCCATGGGAATTTTTTTTTTTTTTCAGTGGTTTGTTGTTTATAGGTGTCATTTAAGACTGAGGATGGTGTTCCCCCAAGGGGGAGGATTTTGTAACAACCCTGGTTAAAAATCCATGTAAAAAAAATATAATACCAAGGTCATGGGACATGTATTCCAAGTTGAATGGTGAGAAGAACATCCTAGAGGGTGTCACTTCGGTTTTTATGGTTAAAGGAAATTGAAAAAGGTAGTGGCAAAGGCTTTGGAAAGGAAAATAGTCATTATTGGCATTTTATTTATAAAAATAAAGGAAAATAGGAGAAAAGGAAGGTGAAATGTCACAGGTTTCATGTGAGGAGGAGACTGAAGGAAAATACTAAAAAATGAAGAAAATAGAGGCCTCATTAATAAAAAGATTTCTGAAGATCATTTCACATACTTTTTTCAGTTTAGTTTTGGAGCTCTCATTCTATTCTCTCTCTCTCCCATACTCTTGGACACTTAGAGGTTCTTGGAGCACTCTTGGAGAGTTTTACATGCTTGTATTTTTGGAGCAAGAAGGAAAATGAAGAGTAGGAAAGCAAAAGAGGACATCGGGATTAGCGAATACAATGGGTTTTGCTTGCAGGTACTGAGTTGCATGTATGTTTTCCTTGCTAGTTTTGGCTTGCATGGAATATGCATGTGGATTCTTGGTCATGATTTTTCATTAGCATGGAGGATTTCTTAGATTGAAAATGGTTTTTCCTAGTCTTTCCATTTCCTGGATAGCCATGGTGTTGAGGGAGTTATTCCCTTTTGTTTTCTGGTTGGTTTTCATGTTCCTTTGGTTGTGGGTTGAGTTATTAGTTCTTGGAGCCTTGGTTGGACAAATGCATTGGGTCCGTGTAAAATCTTGGATTGAATTACTAGTCCTAGAGCCTTGGTTGGACAAAAACTCTAGAGCCTGGCATCAACTGTGGGTTGAGTTACTAGTCCTAGAGCCTTGGTTGGAACAAACGCTCTGGAGCCCTAGACAGCTTGGGTAGAGACCGATCTACTGATGGTTAGTGATGCACGAGCGTGAGGTGGAATCATTGGTTTAGCCTAGTCTATGGTTGGGTGGTATGTGGAATTCCGTGACTTGGTTGGATTTCCATATGTTAATAAGAGATATTTTCCTCTTGTATTAATGGGTAAATATGCATCTTATTATGTGGCTTATATGGTTGTTCTATGCTTGTAATTTCTGTTGTTTATATGTTGGTTATGAATATGTTCTATGACAATGATGGTGTATGGCTCTCATCATGTTTTGATTTGTAAATAAATGAACAATGAATCTATGACCTAATAGATGATAATTCAGCTAATGTGATGAGGCATCATTGGTTATTATCAATTCTCAGAGAAGTATGAGACCCTTATGCTCATATATGTTGTTTAAACATGTAGATTACATATTTGTGACATGTTTGACGAAATTCCTGTCATAGCTAGTAGGGGTCTAGTCAAGTCCTTGTTAAATTAATTGCATTTGTATAATTATTCCACTATTATCTTTCATTCCTGGAAGTGTCATGGAGTTCTAGGCAGTGACCTGAGCCCTGGGCCTGAAAAAGTGGCACAGAAATCAAAGTTGTAGGCACATAACTACCTAGGAAAAATGCCTAGTCACAGGTTTACACATGATGTGGGAGCGACTGGAGGGTCCCAACCGCGCTCATGCCCATGTCATGGGAGGAAATAGGGGATTAATGCAACAAAAGTTAGTTTGTCTTAGGGGCTAGTCACCTGGAAGGTTGGGATGGCTCCTGGGGGTTCTATTGCAGGTGTAGAAGGTATGAGTTGTTGTGTTCCGTCGATTCCACTTCCTTAACTGACACATAGGGAGTTGAATCATATCATAGTAACTCTTTGTCACATGTTTACCACAATTGATCAGTTACTTGGGTAGATGTGGGAGGAGGGTGTTAAACCATGTACATACTTTTTAAGAAAATAAATGTAAAATACATTGCCTTCTTTCATCGTAGATAGTTAGGATAGTTTATAGGCCACTGGTATCACTTTTGAAAAATCTAAAATGATCCACAAAAAATGGGTGATAACTTAGCATAAGGCTCAAATTTCTCTGTACGTTGTATAGGTCAAACACGTGGAACATGGCACAAACACCACATCCTGGGCACATTGGATTCAATGATATATTCCTTGGTTTGATGCAGAGATACACATTCTCTCCCATTTGTAATTATTTGTGGATTCTCTATTTATCTACATAATTATTTTTCATGTACTGGGTAGCCTTCAATTTTTTCCTAATATCGAGTACTTCTTGCTTTAATTGCTTCAACATGTTAGGTCTAAGGACCACTATGTTTACTGGGTGATCCTAGCTAAAAGGAGTGTTACATTTTTGGCTATATAATGCTTCAAAATGATTGATCTTCAATGAATCTCAATACCTTGTTGTTGTATGCAAAACTCAACTATTGGTAGGAATTCTTCCCACCTCTTTTGATAATGCATGACATACATCCTCAACATTTCCTCCAAAACTCTATTAACCATTTCTTTTTTACCATTTTTCTGAGGGTGATACATTGTACTAAAATCTACCTGATCCCAAAGCCAACAAACAATTCCTTCCAAAATTTTGATGTGAATTTGGCATACCAATATGAAATGATCTTCTTGGGTATGCCATGTAATTTGAATATTTCTTTCATAAAAATATGAGCTATGTCAATGTATTTTTGGGTGGACTTGATAAATATATAATGGGTTTCCTTGCTCAACTTGTCCACTACCACCATAATGTCATCATGTTGTTTGAATGTCTTTGGAAATCTTGTAATGAAGTCCATAGAATTGAATTCCCATTTAGGTATTGGAATTGGTTGCAACCATTAGAGAAATTTTGAGGTCTAAAATGGGCCTCCTAAGGAATATTATAAAATAATAGTGGAAATAATAAAATGATATTAGATTACGTCATCAAATTTTTGAGGGAAAAAAGAAACTAATTTTTCAACTCATATTTTCAACTTATCTCCCTACTATTTTACTCAAATTTCGAGAAGGAGAACTCATTGTATGCATAATTTAATTCTTCATCCATTAAGGAGTACCCATATTTCATACTTTTGATGGACCCTACTACATGAAAAATGAGAAATACATGAAAAAAGTGATTACATGAGGAATTAAATTTTGCGTCCAACGAGTGCTCCTGCTCTAAATTTGGGTAAAATTGTAAGGAGATAAGTTGAAAATATGACTTGAAAAAGTAGTTTTTTTTTTATTTTTTAATATTTTTTCATTTTTACTCCTAAAATTGTGAGTCATCCCCCATGGTTGACATCATCATCTTGAATCCTATTGGTTCTTATAAATTCGTTTGGTTGTACATTTTTGTTTTGAGGCCCATTTTGACCTCAAAATTTCTCTAATGAATCTCGATGGGTGTCTACATTATAATTTGAATTTTTGACATTCTAGGCACCTAGTAGTGTACTAAAAAATATCCTTCTTTGACCCTAGCCAATAATACATTTTATTTACAGTTGTTATAATTTTTTAATGACCAGGATGACCTGAATAAGGCCTCTTCTGAAAATCATCCATCATGAGTTTCTTCAAGTCAGCAACACACAAATACCACCTATCATTGAAGAATAACATATTTTCATTAGTGACATTGTGATTCTTGCTTATTGTTGCCTCTGGTTCTTTTAATAAGAATTCCTTCACATGTTATAAATGATTGTTGGTGAACCCTGGTATTGCACTGATCAGGAGCTCATAAATTTTGCTCAAATTAAAAGTTACAGGATTAGGTTGAAACGAAGATGGTTGTGTATATCTCATCTTCCTGATTCTAGTGCCACAAACTGTTCGAAAAATCAATGTCGTTTGAGGGAGATATCGCATTTTGATCGAAAAGCCAAAAAGGTAAAATTGCAACAGTTTGACCAGGTTTTACTGGGATGCACAGTCAGCAAAAAGGGAATATTCTAAGGAATATTCCTTTCCTCAGAACCAATAGGGTTTTGACAAGTGTCATTTTTTTATTCGATGTATGGGATTTGAAGGGTCAATTATAGGGCGACACATGCTTGGCCCTGAGGCCGCCACATGTCCCCAATACTGCACTATAAAATTTTGTTGAAGGCCACAGGAATTGAACCCTAGACCTCCCTCCAGGTACACGGACAAGTTCGACAACCGCTTTATGCTTTGTTGCTTAACCTTATGGTTCATGGGTTCTATTTAAGTTTTATTGCAGTGGAGTTTGGGGGGTTGGGAACCGCCAGCAGTCCCAACCCACCAGTGGTTCCCATATATATTTTCACATGGAAAACATAAAACATCAACCATCACAGTCAATACCAATCCAACCTGTAGTCTCGGCCAGCTAACGGTTACCCGTATATATGTCACATGACCACGTTTAAAATGTTAACTCCGCGGATAAGGCGTTAACCTCTGACGGTTATGAAACCCGCAGGTTTGGGGTTGGCATATGGCCACCCCAACAAAAAAATTTAATTTCCACAGTTAATTCCGGCATTCAGGTTGGAAGGCACACCCAAAATGGCAGAATTTACTATTTTAACTCTAGTTAAGTGGAGTTCTCCAATTTTAGTGGAGCTTTTCTAGGTGAAACTGGGAAAAATAGTAGGACACTCAATTTTCTCCGATTCTGAGTGAATGAAGAGTCTTTTTTGACTACTTGGAGAATTTTTGAGCCATTGGTGCAGAGAAAACAACCATTAGAGCATCGTAACTACATGTATTTGAAATTTTTTGAGCATAATGAAATATGGACATGCCATTGGGAGATGGACTAGCATATGTAGCCCAATAGGGGTGAAATTATTCATCATGCTTGTTGTGTAAATTTCATGTGGTGACTTATTTCTCTATTTTACATTGTTGTTTAGTGTTATTTAAGTTTTTTTTATGCTTCCAATTCACCTAAAATCATCTACAATTCATCGACAAACACCTTAATCCTTATGCAAACTAATGAACTGATTATGCACATGTTTTTAAACTAAAAAGACACTTAGCACATCAAAAATAATACATTCATTTCAGATAAGATAGGTATCAAAGCTAAAGTTTATTCTCTGGTGTTGTTTAGCACAAATAATTGTTTAAGTGTTTGCAAGTTTTAGATGCTTACAAGGCTCAAGCTCAAAAGAGGAGAAGGAAAATTGGTGGAAGCAGAAGGGGCTCAAAAAGAGCCAAAGCAAAGGAGAGAAAGATTGCCACAATCTCCACCACCTAGTTCACCTCCTAAAGAAGTAGAAGCTCCATTAAGCATGCCTCATAAAGAAGGAGAAATCCATGAAGAATTTGATCCCAAGGAGGAAGAAAGAGTGTGTAGGAAATCATTTCTTGACATTACTGAGATGGTTAGAATCCTTTATCAAGAAAGGAATGCGAGACTAGAAGGAGAAGGATCTAAACTTCACAAGGAAGGACAAGGATCTTCAGGAGGTCACCATGATGAAGATAAGTCAAAGAAGGGAAATGGAGGAAATGGAAGCAATAGAGAGCCATCATCCTCACCCTCATCATCGTCATCCTCTACTTTTTCTTCAGTACATCAGCCACACAAGTCAAAGAACACTGGTAAAATTCCTTTTTTAAAACTTGATGTTTAGTTCGAATTTCCTATTTTTAATGGTGAAGTCAATGCAGAAAACATTGATAATTAGATTAGGCAATTGGAGGTCTATTTGAGAATCCAGAATCTTCAAGATGATGATACCAAAATTCAATTAGCTTCATTGAGAATGGAAGGTGCATCACTTGTTTGGTGGGAAGCCAAGGCAAAGGAGGAAATCAAGAAACATGGTAAGATTGTTCTATCATGGTGAGATTTCATTACTTCTATTAAACAATAGTTTTATCCATTATCTCATATGCAAAAAGCCATCATGAAATGACAGAACTCTATGCGATTAAAGGGACAAAATGTGCAAGAATACACCCAAGAATTTAGGAGAAGATCTCTCTTATTAGGGGTAGATTTGCAGAGCCAAGATACTTTGTTCAAGTACATAGGAGGCTGACATAGCTACTTGAAACATAATATTCTCATGTTTAGCCCCACCAGTCTAGATGAAGTATGTGTTCAGGCCACACATCTAGAAGCTAGAGGGAAGAACATTTCTGAAGAGGGTAGGAAGAAACCTTTTAAGGGTAAAGGAAAAGAAAATACCTCAAAATTTAAAAGCAAAAAGAATGCATCTGTTAATAAAGAGGGAGAAAAAGTGGTTTTTAAACATTTTTCAAAAGAAGGCCATGATGAAACTCATTGTTGGAAATTACATCCTGAAATGAGGCCAAAGAAACCCAATAACAAAGGGAAATAGAAAACTCTTGCTACAACTCAACATGATTTAGGATCTGATTCAGGTGATGAATCTAAGATTATAGCCATGGGATTGAATAACATGAAGGGAAAAGAAATTGAAACTAAACTCAGTACCAGTACATCAAACTGTCACATAAACACTCCAATTGAATAAGAAAGAATATAACTGTTTCATGTAAGGGTCATAACCAAGCATACCAAGATTGACACATTGTTTGACAGTGGGTCAAAAGCAAAATTAATCTCTAAATATTTGGCCAAGAAACTTAAGCTTGAGACCATACCTCATCCAAAACCATATCCATTAGGTTTGATTTGTAAGGATGCAAATCTACAGGTTTTAAAGAAATGGATATTGAGGTTTGCAATCACTGCAAATTTTGTTGACAAAGTTGAATTAGATGTGGTTTCGCTTGACATCACTGGTATTATATTTGGGAGTCCTTACTTGTATGATAGGAAATCGATATTCTATCGCCATGATAACAAGTATCATTTATTCAAATATGGCAAGGAGTTCATTGTTAGAGCACATCACAAGAAGACAAACATTGCTATTGTAAATGCTGGACATGTAAAGAGGCTGGTAAATTCAAGTAAGAATTTTGTTCTTCTTATGATTAAGCCTAAAGTTGATATTAATCATGAATCATTTGAGGGATGTGATCCTAAGTTGAAATCAGATTTATATGATGTGGTTAATGGTCATCATGAGATGTTTCAGGAGCCAACAAGATTGCCTCCAAAAAGGGAGATTCAACATGAGATTCAGTTGCAGCAAGATTGTCCTCTTGCAAATATTGATATGTATCACATGTCGATAATGGATAATGCTGAAATAAAGAGGCAAATCAAAGAGATGTTGGATAAAGGAATCATAAGGCCAAGCAGCTCGCCATGCGGTTCACCCATAGTCTTGATAACAAAGAAAGATGGGACTTGGCGCATGTGTGTAGATTTTCGAGCTTTGAACAAGATTACGATAAAAAATCATTACCCACTCCCAATAATAGATTATTTGCTTGATCAACTGAAAGAAGAAAATTTTTCACTATGTTTGATTTATGAAGTGGATATCATCAAGTAACAATTGCAGAAAGTGATATATAGAAAACTGCATTCAAAACCAAACAAGGACTCTTTGAGTGGCTAGTTATGCCATTTGGTTTGTGTAATGCACCGACATCTTTCATACGAGTTATGGATAGTGTTTTGCGACCATTCCTTGATGAATTTTTTATTGTCTACTTAGATGGCATTTTAATTTTTAGCAAAACAGGAGAAGATCATGTCTTGCATGTGAATAGAGTGCTTGATATTTTGAAGAAAGAGAAATTGTTTCTTAAGATGTCAAAGTGTGAGTTTGGAAAGACTTCTTTGGTATATTTGGGACATATTTTAGGAGGAGGAGAATTGAGGATTGATTATTCTAAAGTGGAGGCCATTGTGAATTGGACCACACCCAAAACAGTAACCGAGGTAAGAAGTTTCTTAGGTGCAGCTCAATATTGGAGAAAGTTTATTCCTAACATTTCTTCCATCACAGCTCCTATGCATGCAGTGATAAGTGTGAATACAGGCTTCCAATGGGGAGGCAAACAACAACAAGCTTTCGAAGCTTTAAAAGACAATATCAGTTCATATCTAGTCCTTGCATTACCAAATTTGAGACAACCATTCGAGATTCAAACTGATGCTAGTGATTATGCCATGGGCGCAGTATTTTTGCATCATGGTAAGCCTATCGCTTTTTATTCTAAAATTTTTAATGGTGCTGTGACTAATTATCCTACATATGAAAAAGAACTATATGTGTTGTTACAAAGTGTCAAGAAGTGGAAACACTACTTGATGGGTAAAGAGACTATTTTACACACCGATCACCAACCATTATAGTACTTGCAGTCACAAACAAAATTGCAGCAATCGGGACATTTCAAGTGGATGGGATTTCTTCAACAGTTTCACTTGGATATAAGGTACAAGAAAGTTAATTTCAATAAAGTTGTAGATATTCTTTTAAGACTAGTCATTAGTGCATCTATTTTACTTAAAAATGATTTTGTTGTATATGAGCGTTACATAGAACAATATGCACATGACATTGATTTTCAAGATGTGTATGCTAGTTTGAGTGAAGGGAATCAAGTTGAAGAAAAATATTATCACATGAATAACAATTTGTCGTTTCATTTGGGCAAGTTGTGTATTCCACAAGGAGAGAGGCTAAGTATCATGAGAGAAGCTCATTCTTCTCTTATTACTGGACACTTTGGGCTAAGAAAAACAATGGTGCATCTACAGAGGGATTCCAGGTTCATTAGGAATTTTTGGTCAAATATATGGAGAATGATGGACGCAAAGTTGAAAAGAGTACCGCTTTTCATCCACAAATAGATGGACAAACCAAGATGGTGAATAGAAAATTTGTGCATCTATTGACAGGATATTGCAGCAAACACCCTTAGTTGTGGGATGAAAAACTGCATTACATTCAGCGCGCTTACAACCTGGAAAATCACTCTTCAACAAAAGCATCACTGTTTGAAGTATGCTTTGGGTATTTTCCAAAATCACAATTAGACTTCATCTTTGGGAAGGATGTTGCAATTGATGGCCATCCTAACATTGATAAGCTCGAAATTTTATTGAGAAAATTTAGATTATACATTAACAAGTTCAAGAACAACTTGAGAAAATTCAAAGCAAATACAAAGAGAGGCATGACAAACATCGGGTTGATCACAAGTTTCAAGAGGGAGATGAGGTATGGTTGCACATTAGCAAATAAATGATGAAAGGGGAAGGTAAAAAGCTCAAACCCATTCGTTATGGTCCTTTCAAGATCATAAAACAAGTTGGTAATAGTGCATTCCGACTTGACTTGCCTTCTTACATGCAATTGTATTCAATTGTTAATGTTGAAAACTTACGTTTGTATGAGCTATAGAAATTAGTATACACTAAGCATGCATACATCCAGATTCCCTTGATCTCATAATATTTAACTTCTTGCAAAATACAGAATCATTCCACTGTTAATATTTTGCAGAAAATTAATTACAAACACATGTGAAGCATAAATAAAAACAATTGCACATAACACAGTTGTTTAACGGGAAAGCCTGAAGCTGAAAACCCAAACTATCATATATTATGTATCATAGAGATCATGTAACAATCTCATACAAAGCTTAGTACATCAAGCTATCAGTACAATCAATCGTCACACACTAACATAGAAGAAATCTGCAAATCCATGCACCGATCTCCGCCCTCCTGCTAGCCTGCCTCCATTGCACAATCCCTGCTGAAGAATAGCTTTGAATGAATTCAAATTACCCTTGCCTTGACTACGCAATCCTCATTGGAAACTACAATGTGTGTGTGGTGCAATCAATGCATCACTATAGTCACAACAAATAGTCCATCTTGCCCTTTCACCTATCTCTCTACTCGATCTCCACCGGAACTGACATGCACTATAATTAATTGCTATATTGTTTAGTTGATTAATGAGTTATTATTTGTGAATTAATTAACTAATTAATTCACTCCACTCTCACTATTGGATCATTCAGTTAGACTAGATACAACTAGCTCAACTGAGTCTAATTGAGTTAAATTGAATACAAATCCATGAACTACTCGTCCAACTCTATCATAACTTTGCCACTTCAGTCCTAACTGAGTCCTCCATGCATGAACCACCAGTAAACCCTAGGAATTGCATAATTCCTTTAGCCCACTGATATTCAAAATCTGTGCACTAAAATTAAGTGCTCCAAGAGAATAAGTGGTTGTTTATTGTCGGATTATTATTAAGAGCTAATAATCGACACTTCTATTTTTAGATCGACGATATATAAATAGACTTCGCCCAATATTCTAAAAATAGAATTTCACCTATTTTTTCAAACTTGACCAACCATCCACAAATAGCATCCTACAACTTTTGAAATATGATCACCATGTCTAAAAATAGACTTGCGCCAAAAATAGCCTGCGGGCCCACTTAGTGAAGGCGACTCTTTTCACTAAGCTCATCATCTTGTTGAATCTCAACACTCCCTCTCAACAAGATAGGGATTATCTTTCACCCCGATCCTGCCTCTATGGTATTCAAATTTGCTCCTGGTGAGCGCCTTCGTCAGAATATCTGAATCCTGATCCTTCGTAAGAATGTACTGAAGCAACATGATCTTTCGTTGCACACAATCTCTGATATGATGATACCAGATAACAATTTTTTTAGATCTATCATGAAACACAGGATTAATCGAGAGTTTAATGCAACTCTGATTATCACAATGTATCACTGTAGGATCTAAATGTGAACCGAACAAATCAACCAAGATCTTCCTCATCCAGATAGCCTCACATGCAGCTTGAATTGTTGCCATGTATTCTGCTTCCGCTGAACTGAGTGCCATGGATCTTTTTTTCCTGCTGTACCAAGAAACTGTCATAGATCCGATACTGAAAATCCCTCTTGATGTGCTCTTTTTGTCTGTTGGGCTGCCTACCCAATCTGCATCTGTGAAGCCATGCAACTTCACCTCATCCATCTATCTGTACCATAAACCATACTCAGATGTGCCCCTGAGATATCTCAAGACATGCTTGCCTGCCTTCCAAAAAAGCTTGGTAGGCTTAACCATCACTTGTGAAAGCCAGTTCACTGCATAGCATATGTTTGGTCTTGTATTGACTAAATACATGAGCGAACCCACCAACTGTCGATAAACAGTGGCATCCACTACCTCTATCGATGTAGCATCCTCTTTCCTCCAATTTCCTGGAAGAGGAGTATCGATAGGCTTGCAGCCTTGCATGTGAAACTTCTACACTATCTCCCAGGCATACTTGCCTTGAGACACAAACAGTTCACCTTCCCGCTGCCATATTTCCAATTCAAGGAAATAATGAAGGAGGCCCAAATGCTTCATCTCAAACTCCTTTGCAAGATTTGCCTTGCATGAGTGTATCAACTGCTCATCACCCGTTAGTATTAAATCATCAACATAAAGAACAATGATTAAAAGCTTACCCTCCACCACAATTTGGTATAGGTTTGCATCCGCCTCACTCTTGGTGAAGCCAAATCCAATGAAATAGCTGTCGATCCAAGTGTACCAAGCACGTGGTGCTTGCTTCAGCCCATACAATGCTCTTTTGAGCTTGCACATACACAACTCGCTGCTGTAGATCTCAAATCCTTCCGGCTGCTCAATGTACACCTCTTCCTCAATGGTCCCATTAAGGAACGCAGTCTTCACATCCATCTGATGAATGTGCCAACCCATCTGCGCTGAGAGAGCAAGGATGGTCTATATGGAAGAATACTGTGCGATAGGTGCAAAGGTTTCTTCATAGTCAATCCCCTCGATCTGTGAGAAGCCCTGGGAAAAAAATGTTGCCTTATACTTCTCGATGCTTCCATCAATAGCTTGCTTTACCTTGTAGATCCATCTTGATCCTACAACTGATTTTCCCACTGGCCTTGGAACAATCTCCCAAGCACTATTTCTGACAATGGAGTCATACTCCTCCACCATGGCATCTACCCATGTGGGTTCCTGCACTACTTCTTCAAAAGAAGATGGCTCTGACACGATACACTTGCTCATAAGAGCCATTTATCTAGTAAATTGGTTAGGTGATTGTCTCTGTCTGCGCTGTGATGTAGGGACTCCTACATTCTGTGTCGCATCAAGCTTCAGTCTCTCAGCTTCTGTGGTCCGCTTTCTGCCTTGTCTAATGTTTGGTTCTGCATGAGTGGACTCCTCCACTCCATGAATCTCCTCCTGTGGCTGATCCACATCTAGAGGCTCATCTTTGGGAACAAGAAATTCCTCCTCTGCATGCAAGTGTAGCTCCCTCTCAAGTGACAATATCATGGCTTTCACCTCATTGAATTTTATATCCCGTTGCACCACAGTCATCCGACTGTTTGGAAAATACACATGATAATTATGGGGTGTTTCTGTGTACCTCACAAATATCCCAACTTCTGCAGCTGGCTCTAGCTTCTTCCTGGCGACCTTTTTCACATGAATGTAAACATATGAGCCAAAAATCTTCAAATGAGAAATATCAGACTTCTTACCAGTAAAAGCTTCTTCAGGTGTACTCATGCCAAGTACTCTATGAGGACAATGGTTTTGCACATAAACCACAGTGTTGCATGCTTCCGCCCACAAGTGCATCGGTATGCCCTGGTCATGCAGCATCGCTTGTGTAGAACCCACGATCATTCTGTTATTCCTCTCCATGACTCCATTCTGCTGTGGGTTATGAGGTGCTATGAGTTCTCTTTGAATTCCTTCTTTGCTACAGAAGTCTTTGAATTCACTCGAGATGTATTCACCACCATTATCACTTTGCAGAGCTTTCACTTGCTTCCCCGACTCCTTCTCCACCAATGCTTTGAACTCACAGAACTTTGAGAACGTTTCACTCTTCTTCTGCATGAAGAAGATCCAACATCTACGAGAATAGTCATAAAAAAATATAACATAATACCTGTGTTTTGCTGTTGAAGCAACCGAGAAAGGTCCACACACGTCTGTGTGAATTCTCTCCAGGATCACTGAAGAATGATTCTCCTTCTCATGAAAGTCGGTATTCACAAACTTACCCATAGTACATCCCTTGCACTGATCTGACTGTGCAAGACCCTTGGGAAGTCCAGTAGAAATCTGCTGCAAAATATTCAAAGTGCCATGGTGAAGATGGCCCAATCTCCTGTGCCATAATTCGCCCTCATCCCGGCTCACCACTTCTTCCGCTTTTTCCACCATTGCAGCATAGCCATCTGCCTCCAGCTTGTAGAGATTCTTAATTTGAACCCCTATCATATTGGTTTGACCTATTGTTTTATCTCGAAGGAAGGCTTTTCCCTCACTGAAAACAACATCATAACCTTTGTCTTCCAACATTTTGATCGAGACCAAGTTCTTCTTCAGACCTAGAACATGCATAACATCCTTTAACAAGAATGGATTACCAAACTCCCTCTCAAAGGTAATGGTCCCAATTCCGGTCGCACTGTATCGACCATCGTTGCCCATCTCTATATGCATTTGGAGGTCCTTCTCCTCCAAGTCACTAAACAACTCCTTGTCTCTTGTCATATGGAAAGACGCACCACTATCAAGATACCACACTGATCCCATACAACTTGAAACCAAGCATGCGATCAAAGAGAAATAAATTTCAAATTGAAATTCCAAGGCCTCTCCAGCTGCAGCTCCAGCAACCTTCTTGTTCTTCTTCTTTTCTGGACAGTTAGTGGAGAAATGCCGATGTTCGTGACAGTGAAAACACTTAAATTGGAAAAATCCCACTTCTTGCCTTTAGCATCAGATTTTGAAGGAAATTTCTTCCCCTTCCCCTTACTTGCTTTGGTAGCCAAAGCACAATTTTCTTCATCTTCATTCTTCAATGAAGAGCCATCCCTGGTACCTCGCCTTATCTCCTCCTGCACAAGGTCTGACCAAGTTGCTCCCATCCCGGTAGTTTCTCCCGTCCATTGACAGAGTCTTCGTAGCTATGCCAACTCTTCGGAACCCCAAGGAGAGCCAAGTTCACCAAGTCTTCTTCATCAACAATAACCCCCACACTTCCCAGTTCATCCTTGCAGTGGACAAACTTCGTGAGGTACTTTGGAATACTTTCTCCCTTCTCCATTTTTATTTTCCTGAGCTTGTCTTTAAGCGCCAACTTCCTCTGGTCGCTTCTACCTTGGAATAAATTTGTCAAAGCCTTCCACACTAAGAATGGAGTGGCTTTCCCATGAAGGCTAGACACAATATGGTCCTTCACACCTTCCAATAGATTTCTTCTTGTCTTTTCTATCTTCTTTTGCCATGCGTCAAGTAATGCAGCATCGCTAGATTCCAGCTTAGGAGCATCACTATCGATGAACTCCTTCAGTCCATTATCCTCCAACACCACCTCCATCCTATCCTTCCATGCTATGTAATTCGAGCTCCCATCAAGGGCATACTCCAATTGCAACCCATTGAAAGACATTTCAATGTATACTCAACTTCTGCACCAAGAATCTTCTGTAGCAAATTCGAATTGTCCACCATCACAAACTCACCAATTCTTCACAATTGCAATCTTCAATAATTAACACTGCTTCGATACCATGTAGAAATTAGTATACACTAAGCATGCATACATCCATATTCCCCTGATCTCACATTATTTAACTTCTTACAAAATACAAAATCATTCCACTGTTAATATTTTGCAGAAAATTAATTACAAACACATGTGAAACATAAATAAAAACAATCGCACATAACACAGTTGTTTAACGGGAAATACTGAAGCTAAAAACCCCAACTATCATATATTATATATCATGGAGATCATGTAACAATCTCATACAAAGCTTATTACATCAAGCTCTCAGTACAATCAATCATCACACACTAACATAGAAGAAATTTGCAAATCCATGCACTGATCTCTACACTCTTGCTAGCCCGCCTCCACTGCGCAATCCCTGCTGAAGAATAGCTCTGAATGAATTCGAATTACCCTTGCCTTGACTGCGTAATCCTCATTGGAAAATCCAATGTGTGTGTGGTGCAATCAATGCAACACTATAGTCACAAAAAATAGTCCATATTGCCCTTTCACCTATCTCTCCACTCAGTCTCCATTGGAACTGACATGCACTGTAGTTAACTGTTGTATTGTTCAGTTGATTAATGAGTTATTATTTGTGAATTAATTAACTAATTAATTCAATCCACTCTCACTAGTGTATCATTCAGTTAGACTAGATACAACTAGCTCAACTGAGTCTAACTGAGTTAAACTGAATACAACTCCATGAACTACTCTTCCAACTCTGTCATAACTTTGCCACTTCAGTTCTAACTGAGTCCTCCATGCATGAACCACCAGTAAAACATAGGAATTGCGTAATTCCTTTAGCCCACTAATTTTCAAAATCTGTGCACTAAAATTAAGTGCTCCAAGAGAATAAGTTGTTGTTTATTGTCAGATGATTATTAAGAGCTAATAATAATTGACACTCATATTTTTAGATCGACGATCTATAAATAGACTTCACCCAATGTTCTAAAAATAGAATTTCATCTATTTTTCGAAATTGACCAACCATCCACAAATAGCATCTTGCAACTTCTGAAATATGATTACCATGTCTAAAAATAGACTTGCGCCAAAAATAGCCTGCAGGCCCACTTAGTGAAGGCGACTCTTTTCACTAAGCTCATCATCTTGTTGAATCTCAACATGAGCCACCTTTGATCGATGATCAAGGAAGTGATGTTCAACTACCTTCTATTGATGATTTCTCGCCAGAATTTCTGGATGAGCTCAAAGAAGATACAATTCTTGATAGGAGGACAAGAGCATCCAAGAGGGGAAGTGTTGACTACCTTCGAGTTGAGCTCAAAGGCACTACACCAAGCAAGGAAAAATGGATGGAGGTTGGAAAGGTGAGGGAGTTGTACCCTCATCTACTGAACAGGTAATCAAGTCTTTTGGGGTCTGAAAGCATTCCAATGGGGAGGACTAATTAGGATTTCATAAATTTTTCTCAAAATTGAAAGTTACAGGATTGGATTGAAACCAGAATGGTTGCATAGATCTCTTCTTCTTGATTTCGTTTCCGCAAATGGTTCGAAAAACCAATGGCGTATGAGGGAGATATCACGTTCTGATCGAAAAGCCAAATAGGTAAAATTGCGACAGTTTGACCAAGTTTGACAGGGATGCAAAGTCAGAAAAAAGGGAATATTCTAAGGAATATTCCTTTCCTCAGAACCAAATGGGGTTTGACAACTGTCATTGTTTTATTCAATGTATGGGATTTGAAGGGTCAATTATAGGGCGACACGTGGTTTGCCCTGAGGCTGCCACATGTCCCCAAGACTACACTATAAAATTTTGTTGAAGGTCGTAGGAATCGACCCCCGGACCTCCCTCTAGGCACGCGCACAAGTTTGCCAACCTCTCTATGCTTTGTTATTTAACCATATGGGTCGCATGTTCTATTTAAGTTTTATTGCAGTGGAATTTGGGGGGTTGGGAACTGCCGACGGTTCCAACCTGCCAGTGGTTCCCATATATATTTTCACATGGAAAACATAAAACATCAACCATCGTGGTCAATACCAATCCAACCCGTAGTCTCCGCTAGCTAACGGTTCCTCGTATATATGTCACATGACCATGTTTAAAATTTTAACTCCGCGGATAAGGCGCTAACCTTCGACAGTTATGAAACCCATGGGTTTAGGGTTGGCGTGCGGCCACCCCAACCAAAAACTTTAATTGCCACAGTTAAGTCTGATGGTCAGGTTGGCGAGCGCACCCAAAGTGGCGGAATTTACTATTTTAACTCCAGTTAAGTGGAGTTCCCCACTTTTTGTCGAGCTTTTCTAGGTGAAACTGGGAAAAAGAGTAGGAGACTCTATTTTCGCCCATTCTAAGTGAATGAAGAGTCATTTTTGACTAATTGGTGCATTTTGGAGCCATTGGTGTAGATAAAGTATCCATTAGAATAAAGTAACTACATGTATTTGCAAAATTTTGAGCATAATGAAATATGGACATGCCATTGGGAGTTGGACCAGTAGATGTAGCCTAGGAGGAGTGACATTAGGGGAATTTTGAGGTCTAAAATGGGCCTCCTAAGGAAATAATAAAATAATAGCTAAATCAATAAAATAATATTTGTGAATTTGCAATTCACTTTTTGCACCACAATCCATGTAACCATAGTTAAATTCAATTCAAATGTTGTACCAAAATAAAATTAATAAAAAAATTGTATTGATGTGACTATAAATAAGAATGAGTTTTTCAAGAAAATATCATTATCATTGAACAATTAATGTAGTTGTCATTTGTTCTTAAATAACTTAAAATAAATTATAAATATAAATTTATAGATTCTTAATTATATTGCACGCTATTAATTAAAATTTATATTATTTAAATTGTATAATAACATGTAATTAATTTACTATATAAAAATAATATAATAAATGTATAGATATATGCATTGTTTCTTTCAAGAAATATGAAATGACAATAATATATTTTTATTCAAAAAGTGTGAAATGACATTTATTATGAGTACTTTACTTTGACTTTAAAAGTACTTTGAGCACTACCATGGTTAACCATGAGTTTTTATCCACCATTGAGAATGTGACAAGTAAGTATCTTTAACTCAAGAAATACCACCTCAACCATTAGGGATTATGTCATCCCCTAAAATGTGATTGGTTCTCATAAAGTGAATTTTTATTGTACATTTTCCCTAAGAGGCCCATTTTAGACCTCAAAATTCCCCTAATGACCGCTTCATCATGCCTGTTAAGTAAATTTCATATGGTGTCTTATTTATTTGTTTTACACTGTTGTTTAGTGTTAATTAAGCTTGTTTTATGCTTCTAATTCACCTAAAATCATCTACAATTCATGGACAAACACCTCAATGAAACTATACTAAATTGCAGAAAGGAAACTAAAATAAATTTTTGAAAATAAATGACAGGAAATGAAACTAATTCTAATCACACTTAATGGGCCAAATGACTAAATGCACTCTAATTATCCTATGATCTATCTACCATGCTACCATGCTTCTAACCATGCAACTATTAATGATCTAACTAAACTTGAAAAAGTGTTGCTTGCAGTTTGGAGGAAAAAGGGCTAAAGATGCTAATGGAAGCCTTAACACATGTGACAAGGCTTAGAGGTGGAACGAGGGGTTTAGACTTCATTAAAACTTATGATATCACAAAAATTATTTGGAGGGTGTTAGGTCCCTATATCACTAGTATAGTCCCTTATTATTGTTAGTGTAACCCCCTTATTGTTATTGTTGAACCCTTGTAACCCCCATTTTGTTATTATTGTGCCCTTAAATTAGTATTGTTAGGTCGGCTAGGATTACATTGTGGCCCACTAGGATTACATTATGGCCCCATGGACTCCTATATATAAAAAGGAGGTTTTGTAAATTGTATCATCCAAGAATTGTTCATTTATGTAATGTATTGGAGGTTGCCCCCTCGAAGTGGCTTATTTCTAAGGCGTTGATATCTCTTTTCTTCTATTTTTGGAGCTGGTTACACAACATTTGGTATCAGAGGCTTTGGATTCTAGGGTTTCGCTGCTCCAAACAGGTCATCGTGGCATTTTCGCTATAACTTCTTTTCTATGAAGCTTCAGAAGCTGAAATTTTTAGGGTGCGAAGCTCAAATCTTGAGAAAGTTTGTGTAAACATTTCAGAGATTGGTTCGCAATATTTTTAGAGATATGATCTGTGGAAGTTAGTGCTTTTTCAGGCTCCTAAATTTCATCTCAAAGAGGTGATCGTGGGAAAATTTCAATAACTCTCTCTCTGGGCATCGGATTGGAGTGCCGTAAAAAGTAGTTGCAAGTACACAGACTGAAGTTTCTTGTATATCAATTTCAGAGACGAAGGACTCCTACCTATTCGGGATCATGATCATGCTATTCATTTGATTCCAGGAAGTGTTCCTCCAAACATCAGGCCTTATAGATATCCTTACTTCCAAAAGAGCGAAATTGAACGTATGATTGCATAAATGTTAGAGGCGGGTATAATTCAACCTAGTCAAAGTTCTTTCTCAGCTCTAGTAGTTTTGGTAAAGAAGGATGGATCATGGCGAATGTGTCCGGATTATAGGGAGCTCAATAAGCTCACCATTAAAGACAAATTTCCCATTTCTGTGATTGATGAATTATTGGATGAATTACATGGAACAATTTATTTTACCAAGTTGGATCTTCGTTCAGGATATCATCAAATTAGAATGAAGACTGAAGATATTCCAAAAACAGCATTTCGAACTCATGAGGTTCATTATGAATTTTTGGTCATGCCTTTTGGCCTTACCAATGCACCTTCTACATTTCAAGGGTTGATGAATTCCATTTTCAAACCCTTCCTTAGAAAATTTGTGCTAGTATTTTTGATGATATACTAATCTACAGCAGGTCTTGGAAGGATCATGTTGAACATGTTGACATGGTGCTCAAACTATTGCAGGAGAAACAATTATATGCAAAAACATCCAAATGTTTCTTTGGAGTACAAGAGGTGGAATATCTGGGTCATATTGTATCTCACGAGGGTGTTAAAGTAGACCCTAACAAAATTAAAGCCATTAAGGAATGGAAAGTCCCACAACCATAAAGAAGTTGTGAGGATTTCTCGGGTTAACAGGGTATTATCGCAAGTTTGTTAAGAATTATGGGAGAATAGCAGCACCTCTAACAACATTATTGAAGAAAGATGCATTTTCATGGACTCCTGAAGCAACTAAGGCCTTTGAACGTCTTAAGGAGGCAATGTGCCATGCATCGGTCTTAGCTACGCCAGACTTCACAAAAACCTTTATTGTGGAATGTGATGCCTTAGGAAATGGAATTGGTGCAGTTTTAATGCAGGAAGGAAGACCCATTGCTTTTGAAAGTCGTCCAATCAAAGGAAAGTATTTACAAAAACCTATTTATGAGAAGGAAATGTTAGTAATACTACATGCACTAAAGAAATGGCGAACTTACCTAATGGGAAGACACTTCAAGGTAAAAACTGATCATGATAGTCTTAAACACTTTTTGGAACAAAGACTATCATCGGAAGAACAGCAAAAATGGGTCACAAAGATGTTGGGTTATGACTTTGAAATAATCTACAAAAAAGGAAAGCTGAATGTTGTTGCAGATGCACTCTCAAGAAAGAATGAAGAGGTGGAAGCATTGCTTTGTGCCATTTCTATTATCCAGCCAGATTGGATAACTGAAGCAAGAGATGAATGGAAGAAGGACAAAGATGTATGGATACTCATTCAAAAGTTGCAGCAAGATCCTAGTACATCTGATACATTTAGTTGGAAAATGATTCCTTATGGTACAAAGATCGCTTATATCTTTGTAAGAATTCCCAACTAAAACAAAATATTCTTCTGGAATTGCACACTTCTCCTTTAGGAGGACACTCGGGATTTTTAAAAACTTACCACAGGGTGAAGAAAGAATATTTTTGGGATGGCCTTAAATCTGATATTCAAAAGTTTGTGGCGAATGTTTGGTTTGCCAGCAGAATAAAGTTGAGACAATTAAGACCCCAGGACTTCTACAACCTTTATCCATTCCAAGTCAACGTTGGGAGGAGATTTCAATGGATTTTATCACAGGTTTACCTAAGTCCGAAGGAAAGAGTGTCATCATGGTAGTAGTTGATAGACTTACCAAGTATGCACACTTTTGTGCATTATCTCATCCATTTAAAGCAAGTACAGTTGCTACTACATTTATGGACAGAATTCAACAGCTACATGGAAGCCCAAGGGTTATTGTGAGCGACAGAGATCCCATTTTTACTGGAAATTTTTGGACGGAGTTATTTTCTTGTTTGGGTACTCAATTAGCTCATAGCTCATCTTATCATCTTCAATCTGATGGTCAAACTGAGATAGTAAATAAATGTTTGGAAGGATATCTTCGTTGTTTTGTATCTGATAAACAAACACAATGGGTCAAGTGGTTACCTCTCCCTGAATGGTGGTATAACACTTCCTTCCATACTGCAGCAAAAATGACCCCATTTATGGCACTTTATGGATATCATCCACCATCCATCACATCATCTTTAAGAGAAACTTCGAAGGTTCAAGCAGTGGAAGATCACATCGAGCATCAGCAAGAAGTTCTCCAACTCTTAAAGGATAACCTGAATTTGGCACAAAATCGAATGAAACAACAGGCAGATCAACATCGCAGCGAAAGAAGTTTTGATATAGGAGATTGGGTATTTTTACGGCTACAACCATATAAACAAATGTCCCTCAAACAAGCTAAGAAGGATAATAAATTATCGCCAAAGTACTATGGTCCTTACAAGGTGTTACAAAAGATTGGTACTATGGCATACAAATTGGAGCTTCCTGCTTCTTCACGAGTGCATCCAATTTTCCATGTTTCATGCTTAAAGAAGGTTATAGGTGAAAATCTTCCAGTTCAAACAATATTGCCCGAACTTGATGAGGAAGGAAAAATCATATTGGAACCTGAAGCAGTCACGGAAACAAGAACTCGACAGCTACGAAATTGATCAATTTTAGAGTATCTCATCAAGTGGAAGAACTTACCCACTGAAGATTCTACATGGGAGGATGAGAATTTTATACAGAAGCACCCAGAGCTACTCAAGCGTTGAGGACAATACTTTTTGAAGGAGAGGGGCATGTTAGGTCCCTATATCACTAGTATAGTCCCTTATTATTGTTAGTGTAACCCCTTATTGTTATTATTGTACCCTTGTAACCCCCATTTTGTTATTATTGTGCCCTTAAATTATTATTGTTAGGTCGGCTAGGATTACATTGTGGCCCACTAGGATTACATTATGGCCCCATGGACTCCTATATATAGAAGGAGGTTTTGTTCATTTGTATCATCCAAGAATTGTTCATTCATGTAATGTATTGGAGGTTGCCCCCTCGAAGTGGCTTATTTCTAAGGCGTTGATATCTCTTTTCTTCTATTTTTGGAGCTAGTTACACAATAGAGGGAGGCTTTGAAAAGTGCGATAGAGGAATTGCAAAGGGAGGATGGAAGTGTGATATGTGATATGTGATATTGCAATTCACAATATTGCAAAGCTGGAGGAGTGGCGAAAGCGTTGTTCAGGAGTGGGAGCGAAATGCGAAATGCGATGGGACATGATTTGCGATTGTGATGGGTTATGGAAGTGCGAGATGTGATATCTCAATCGCAAGACCACAAAGCTGGAGAGTAGCGGAAGTGTTGTTCAGGAGCGAAATACGAAATGCGATATGTGGCAGGTGACATGGTAGAGTATGAAAAGAATATCGCAATCGGCAGATAGGAGCGGGAAGTATTACGGGAAACAAATGATAAATTCAATTTGCGATTGTGGTAAGTATTTGAAGGAAAAAGGATCGGGTTTTGATGTTTATGAAGTTATTTTTTACTGATAAGTGACAAAGGTAAGGCAGAAGGAAATATTGCAATCGGCTCTTGGAATGGGAGAGCATAAACAGAGAATACAAGAGATCTATGATTTGCAATGAGCGAATTACGGTGAGCGGGAGTTTCGAGGAGCAAGGGCGGAGGTCAAACTTTTAATGTCTTTTCAAGCGTTTTGTGAACAAAAAGGGTGACAACTGCAATAAAAGAAGAAGGAGGGACTAGAGCGTAACAAAGGTGTTTGGAAGAGTGAAATCAGAGATGGAAAATGAAGCAGGAAGGTGAGGGTGAAATTCTACAGAACTTTAATACTGATTCCTACAAACAAACCTGCGGATTCATGCACGGAAAAATAGACAAAATGCGTGATAACATAGTGGAAGAAAGACTGAAACTGTTATTGCACTCTACTCTAATATGGGAGGTAGTGAATCATAAACAAAAGCATTTTTGGTCTACGTGAAGGTCTACCCTCCTCGAGCTCTATCGAAAGATATGAGAGGGGAAGGTTGCCTCACAGTTTTATGGAGTTCATCAAATATTCTGCAACACATATAAGCATATTAAATCTACAACAACAAACTATAACAATAATTAAAATATCAGAAATAAAACTAGCTAAATGATAGAAATAAAAGAATAAAAGCAACAGGGAAGCAAAGGCACTGCAACTCCCAGTGGTTGTTGCCCTACTTTACTTTATCAACCTGGGGTTCGTACAAACTTGGAGGTGATAGTGCTATATCCATAGCAGATGCATTATACTCATGTAATCCTCTTCTGCTCTACAAAAGGGTACTACTTCTAGGGCTTCTCGGTGAAGTCTCTCACACTTCAATGAAACTAGACTAAATTGCAAAAAGGAAATGACAGAAAGAAAACTACATTAAATTGATGAAAATAAATGACAGGAAAGGAAACTAATTCTAACCACACTTAATAGGCCAAATGGCTAAACGCACTCTACTTATCCTATGATCTCTCTACCATGCTACCATGCTTCTAACCATGCAACTATTCATGATCTAACTAAACTTGAAAAAGTGTTGCTTGCAGTTTGGAGGAAAAAGGGCTAAAGATGCTAATGGAAGGCTTAACACACATGACAAGGCTTAGAGGTGGAAACAGGGGTTTATATTTCATTAAACCTTATGATATCACAAAAAATATTTGGAGAGGGAGGCTTTGAAAAGTGTGATGGCAATATGCGATATTGCAATTCGCAATATGGCAAAGCTGGAGGAGCAGCGAAAGTGTTGTTCTGGAGCAGGAGCGAAATACGAAATGTGATGGGATAGGATTTGCGATTGTGATGGGTGACGAAAGTGCGAGATGTGATATTCGATATCGCAATTTCAAGACCACAAAGCTAGAGAGTAGTGGAAGTGTCGTTCGGAAGCGAAATGAAAAATTCAATATGTTACGGGTGACGTGGCGGAGTACGGAAAGAATATTGCAATCGGTAGACATGAGTGTTAAGTATTATGGGAACCAAATGATAAATGTGATTTTCGATTGCGGTAAGAAATTACAGTAAGTATTTGAAGGAAAAAGGATCAGGTTCTAATGTTTATGATTTTTTTTTTACTGATAAGCGGCAAAGTGTTAGGTCCATATATTACTAGTTTAGTCCCTTATTTTTATTAGTGTAGCCCCCTTATTGTTACTGTTGTAACCCTGTAACCCCAATATTGTTAATATTGTGCCCTTACATTATTAATGTTTGGTCGGCTTGGATTATATTGTGGGCCCATGGAATCCTATATATAGAAGGAGGTTTTGGTCATTTGTATCATCCAAGAATTGTTCATTTATGTAATGTATTTCCCCCTCTAAGTGGCTGATTTATAAGACATTGATCTCTCTTTTCTTCTACTTTTGGAGCTGGTTTCTTAACATTTGGTATCAGAGCTTTGGATTCTAGGGTTTCCCTGCTCCAAATAGGTCATCGTGGAATTTTCGCTATAACGTTTTTTATACGAAGGTTCAGAAGCTGAATTCTTTAGAGTGCAAAGCCGAAATTCTGATGAACAACATCGCAAAATTTCAGAGTTTGGTTCGCAACATTTTCGAAGATATGATCTATGGAATTTAGAGCTTTTTTCAGGTTCCTAAATTTAACCTAAACAGGTCATCGCAGAATTTTCACTATAAATATTTTTCTACGAGGTTTGAGAAGCTAAAAGTTTCGTAGAGCAAAGCTGAAATTTGGAGGAACTTTCCATACACATTTCAGATCTTGGTTCGCAATATTTGTGGAGATATGATCTCTGGAAGTTAGGATTTTGTCAGGCTCCCAAATTTAATCTCAAAGAGGTGACCATGGGAAAAATGTCATAACTCTATCTCTGAGCGTCAGATTGAGATTTTGTAAAAAGTGGCTGCAATTACATGGACTGTAGTTTCCTGTCTATAAATTTTAGAGCCGAAGGAGGAAACATTAACACTTGGAAAGTCGTACAAGTTCGCTCTACTAAACTAATCCATAATTAGGTCATTGTGGGAGATTGGACATAACTTTGACTTGAAGAGTCCAAATCAGGTCAGACCTGTGGCATTTGAAAGAGGATTCAGAGGCCTACATCATGGCCAAATTTAAGATATTGAAGATCCAAAATCACAGAGATAATTTAGTTTCAATATATAGCTCCTCAAAAGAAAGAAAAAGGCGTGTATTTTTTTCGAATTACATAAGTCTCGTTTGAAAAAAATTAATTTGAATTTATTCCAAGGGCATATTGAAGAATAGATATCAGTATTAGGTTCTAAAATTCCCCCTAAAAAGAATTCAACGCCCATTAAGCCTTCGTAAGTCTCTACTATGACTCATGAAGGTAAAGAAATGCAACATGAGATGTCAAAATTACAAGAGCAAGTGCAACAAATTTCACTCTCGCAAAGAGCAACAAAAAATGAAATGGAAGTTTTGAAGAAAGGCGTGGAAGCGAAGATGGATGGTTTGAAGAAAGGTGTGGAAGCTAAGATGGATGGCATGGAAGCTGGCATGGAAGCTAAGATGGATGACATGAAAAACAGCATGGAAAACAACATGGACAACATGAAGAATGATCTAAAAGTAGACATTGAAGGTTTGACAAAGTTGATACAAGAAATGTTTCCTAATGGTGAAAAGATAGTAGAAGAACCTCATGATGAGAACAAAATAAATGTTAATCGTGATTTCATAAAATCTAATGTTGGCAAGAAGAACCACCATATTCCAAAAATGGATATGAGGAAGTTTGATGGAAAGGATCCTGTAACATGGATACTACAGATGGAGCAATATTTTGATCTCCATAACGTGCAAAACACACAAAATGTACGCATTGCAACTTTACATTTAGAACAAAATACATTTGTATGGTATTGATGGCTTTGCTCCCATAAAAAAATTGTCACTTGGTCAATTTTTATGGAGGAAATTATAGCACATTATGAGGATACAAAGAGTAACACCTTCTTTAGCCAATTGATAAATCTCAAACAAAAGGGTTTAGTGGCGGAGCACATTGAGGACTTCAAAAAATTGAATATAAGGGTAACTGATATTCCAGAGGAACACAGGATTGATGTTTTCATAGGGACTTTAAAGGATAACATCCAACATGAATTTCGTGTTTGGGAACCAGATTCATTAGAGAAGGCATTTAGGTTAGCAAGAAAAATTGAATGTAAAATTATGGCGACAAGGAAGCCTACCACTCACATCTATAAAGATGGAAGTGTTGCTACTCCTAGACTTCCACAACCTACAAGGTTGACACCACAACAATTGGAAGAAAAAAGAGCAAAAGGGCTTTGCTATAGTTGTGATAGAAAATACATTAAAGGTCATAAGTGTGCTGAGAAGAAATTATTTTACATAGATTGTGAAGAGGAAGAAGAAAATGAACAAGAATCTTCAAAAGAAGAGGATATACAGTAGGAACCAACCCTAGAAGAGGAGGAAATTAGTCCGACCATATCATGTAATGCATTGGCAGGAATTACCACTCCTAAAACTCTCAAGATAGAAGGGCATATCAAGAAGAAAAATGTAATAGTTTTGATTGATTTGGGTAGTACCCATAATTTTATTCATTGTGAGGTAGGCAAGGAATTGAATTGTTTCCTATACCCAACACCAGAATGTCAAGTGATGGTGGCAAATGGAGGAACCATAAATTGCTCTGTAAAATGCCATAATATCAAGCTAAACATGGGGGAATAGTCCAATGCTTTCCATTCCTATGGGAGGTGCTGATGTTGTACTAGGAGTACAATGGTTACAATATTTGGGGACGGTAGCTTTTAATTTTCAAGAACTTTTCTTGAAATTTTTTTCAGAAGGAAAGGAAGTCGAATTATGGGGTATTGCAGGGAAGCCGAGAAATATAATAAGCTCTAATGTCATGAAAAAGCTTCTGAAGAAAGAACAACGAGGTGTAATTGCACAATTATGCTCACTAGAAGTTCCAACATCAAAAGCATCTATTTCTGCAGATCTCCAAAAAGTCTTGGACAATCATTGCAAGGTGTTTGAAAATCCCAAAGGACTCCCACCTATTCCCGATCATGGTCATGCTATTCATTTTATTCCAGGAAGTGTTCCTCCAAACATCAGGCCTTATAGATATCCTTATGTCCAAAAGAGTGAAATTGAACGTATGATTGCAGAAATGTTAGAGGCTGGTATAATTCAACCTAGTCAAAGTTCTTTCTCTACTCCAGTATTATTGGTGCACACGAAGGATGGATCATGGCGCATGTGTACGGATTATAGGGAGCTCAATAAGCTCACCATTAAAGATAAATTTCCCATTCTTGTGATTGATGAGTTATTGGATGAATTACATGGAGCAATTTATTTTACCAAGTTGGATCTTCGTTCATGATATCATCAAATTAGAATGAAGACTGAAGATATTCCAAAAACAGCATTTCGAACTCATGAGGGTCATTATGAATTTTTGGTCATGCCTTTTGGCCTTACCAATGCACCTTCTAGATTTCAAGGGTTGATGAATTCCATTTTCAAACCCTTCCTTAGAAAATTTGTGCTAGTATTTTTTGATGATATACTAATCTACAGTAGGTCTTGGAAGGATCATGTTCAACATGTTGACAGGGTGCTCAAATTATTGTAGGAGAAACAATTATATGAAAAAACATCCAAATGTTTCTTTGGAGTACAAGAGGTGGAATATTTGGGTCATATTGTATCTCATGAAGGTGTTAAGGTAGACCCTAACAAAATTAAAGCCATTAAGGAATTGAAAGACCCCACAACCATAAAGCAGTTGCGAGGATTTCTCGGGTTAACAGGGTATTATCGCAAGTTTGTTAAGAATTATGGGAGAATAGCAGCACCTCTAACAACATTATTGAAGAAAGATGAATTTTCATGGACTCCTGAAGCAACTAAGGCCTTTGAGAATCTTAAAGAGGCAATGTGCCTAACAACGGTCTTAGCTATGCCAGACTTCACAAAAACCTTTATTGTGGAATGTGATGCCTCAGGAAATGGAATTGGTGTTGTTTTAATGCAAGAACGAAGACCCATTTCTTTTGAAAGTCGTCCAATCAAAGGAAATTATTTGCAGAGAGCTATTTATGAGAAGGAAATGTTATCAATACTACATGCACTAAATAAATGGTGACCTTACCTAATGGGAATACACTTCAAGGTAAAAATTGGTCATGATAGTCTTAAACACTTTTTGGAACAAAGACTATCTTCAAAAGAGTAGAAAAAATGGGTAACAAAGATGTTGGGTTATGACTTTGAAATAATCTACAAAAAAGGGAAGCTAAATTTTGTTGTAGATGCACTCTCAAGAAAGAATGAAGAGGTGTAAGCATTGCTTTATGCCATTTATATTATCCAACCAGATTGGATAATCGAAGCAAGGGATGAATGGAAGAAGGACGAAGAAGTGTGGACACTCATTCAAAAGTTGTAGCAATATCCTAGTACATCTGATACATTTATTTGGAAAAATGATTCCTTATGGTACAAAGATCGCTTATATCTTTGTAAGAATTCCCAACTAAAACAAAAGATTCTTTTGGAATTGCACACTTATTCTTTAGGAGGACACTTAGGATTTTTAAAAACTTACAACAGGATGAACAAAGAATTTTTTTGGGATGGCCTTAAATCTGATATTCAAAAGTTTGTGGCGGAATGTTTGGTTTGCCAGCAAAATAAAGTTGAGACAATTAAGACCCCGGGTCTTCTAGAACCTTTATCCATTCCAAGTCAACGTTGAAAGGATATTTCAATGGATTTTATCACAGGTTTACCTAAGTCCGAAGGAAAGAGTGTCACCATGGTGGTAGTTGATAGACTTACCAAGTATGCACACTTTTGTGCATTATCTCATCCATTTAAAGCAAGTACAGTTGCTACTAAATTTATGGAAACAATTCAAAAGCTACATGGAAACCCAAAGGTTATTGTGAGCGACAAAGATCCCATTTTTACTAGAAATTTTTGGATGAATTTATTTTCTTGTTTGGGTACTCAATTAGCTCGTAGCTCACCTTATCATCCTTAATCCGATGGTCAAACTGATATAGTGAATAAATGTTTGGAAGGATATCTTTGTTGTTTTTTATATGATAAACAAACACAATGGGTCAAGTGGTTACCTCTCACTGAATGGTGGTATAACGGTTCCTTCCATACTGCAGCAAAAATGACCCCATTTATGGCACTTTATGGATATCATCCACCATCCATCACATCATCTTTAAGAGAAAATTATAAGATTCAAGCAGTGGAAGATCACGTCGAGCATCAACAAGAAGTTCTCCAACTCTTAAAGGATAACCTAAATTTGGCACAAAATCGAATGAAACAACAGGCATATCAACATTGCAGTGAGAGAAGTTTTGATGTAGGAGACTGGGTATTTTTACGGCTACAACCATACAAAAAAATGTCCCTCAAGCAAGCTAAGAATGATAATAAATTATCGCCAAAGTACTATGGTCCTTACAAGGTGTTGCATAAGATTGGTACTATGGCATAAAAATTGGAGATTCCTGCATCTTCGCGAGTGCATCTAGTTTTCCATGTTTCATGCTCAAATAAGGTTATAGGTAAAAATATTCCAGTTCAAACAATATTTCCAGAACTTGATGAGGAAGGAAAAATCATATTGGAACCTGAAGCGGTCACAAAAACAAGAACTTGATAGCTACAAAATCGATCAATTTCAGAGTATCTCATCAAGTGGAAGAACTTACCCACTAAAGATTCTACATGAGAGGATGAGAATTTTATACAGAAGATCCAAGAGCTACTCAAAGCGTTGAGGAAAACACTTTTTTGAAGGAGAAGGGCATGTTAGGTTCCTATATTAATAGTTTAGTCCCTTATTTTTATTAGTGTAGCCCCCTTATTGTTACTGTTGTACCCCTATAACCCCAATATTTTTATTATTGTGCCCTTACATTGTTAAAGTTAGGTCGGCTTGGCTTATATTGTGGGCCCATGGAATCCTATATATAGAAGGAGGTTTTGGTCATTTGTATCATCCAAGAATTGTTCATTTATATAATGTATTGGAGGTTGCCCCCTTGAAGTGGCTAATTTCTAAGATGTTGATCTCTCTTTTCTTCTAGTTTTGGAGCTGGTTTCATAACACAAAGGTAAGGCAGAAGGAAATATCACAATCGAGGCTTGGAATGGGAGAGCATAAATAGAGAACACAAGAGATCTTTGATTTGCGATGAGTGAAGTATGGGGAGCGAGAGTTTCGAGGAGCAAGGGCGGAGGTCAAACTTTTAATGTTTTTTCAGGTGTTTTGTGAATAAAAAGGGCAACAATTGCAATAAAAGGAGGGAATAGAGCGTAACAGAGGTGTTTGGAAGCGTTAAAACATAGATGGAAAATGAAGCGAGAAGGCGAGGGTGAAATTCTCTGGAACTTTAATACTGATTCCTGCAAACAAACTTGCAGATTCATGCACAGAAAAATAGACAAAATGCATGATAACATAGTGGAAGAAATATTGAAACTTTTATTGCACTCTACTCTAATTTATGAAGCAACAGATCATAAACATAAAGAATTTTTGGTCCGCGGGAAGGTCTACCCTCGTTGAGCTCTATCGACAGAGATGAGAGGGGAAGGCTTCCTCACTTTTTTATGGAGTTCATCAACTATTATATAGCGTAGATAAGAATATTAAATCTACAACATAAAACTATAACAATAATGAAAATATCAAAAATAAAACTAGTTAAATGACAGAAAGGAAATAATGAAAACAACAGAGAAGGTGAGGCGCTGCAACTCACAGGGGATGTTGCCCTACTTTACTTTATCAACCTGACTTTCGTACAAACTTGGAGTTGACAATGCTATATATACAGTAGATGCATTCTACTCATGTCATCCTCTTCTTCTCTATGAAAGGATGCTACTTCTAGGGTTTCTTGGTGAAGTCTGTCACACTTCAATGAAACTAAACTAAATTGCATAAAGGAATGATAGAAAGGAAACTAAATTAAATTGATGAAAATAAATGACAGGAAATGAAACTAATTCTAACCACACTTAATGGGCCAAACGGCTAAATGCACTCTACTTATCCTATGATCTATCTACCATGCTACCATGCTTCTAACCATGCAACTATTCATGATCTAACTAAACTTGAAAAAGTGTTTCTTGCAATTTGGAGGAAAAAGGGCTAAAGATGCTAATGGAAGGCTTAACACATGTGACAAGGCTTAGAGGTGGAAAGAGGGCTTTAAAATTCATTAAACCTTGTGATATTGCAAAAAATATTTGGAGAGGGAGGCTTTGAAAAGTGGGATGCCAGAATTGCAATGGGAGGACGGAAGTGTGACATGCGATATGCGATATCGTAATTTGCAATATGGAAAAGCTAGAGGAGCGGCAGAAGTGTTGTTCGGGAGCAGGAGAAAATTGTGATTTGCGATGGGACAGGATTTGTGATTAAGATGGGTGATGGAAGTGCGAGATGCCATATGCAATATCGAAATCGCAAGACCACAAATTTGGGGAGTAGTAGAAGTGTTGTTCAGAAGCGAAATGCGAAATGCGATATGTGATGGGTGACGTGGCAGAGTATGGAAATAATATCGTGATCGACGAACAAGAGCGGTAAGTATTACGGAAACCAAATGAGAAATACGATTTGCGATTGCGGTAAGGAATTTTGGTAAGTCTTTGAAGGAAAAAATATCGAGTTCTAATGTTTATGAAGTTATTTTTTACTAATAAGCGACAAAGGTAAGGCTGAGGGAAATATCGCAATTGGGGCTTGGAATGGGAGAGCATAAACAAAGAACGCAAGAGATCTGTGATTTGCGATAAGCAGGAGTTTCGAGGAGCAAGGGAGTTTCGGGAGTTGTTCGGGAGCAAGAGTTTCGAGGAGCAAGGGCGACAACTACAATAAAATAATGAGGGCATAGAGCGTAACAAAGGTGTTGGAAGTATGAAAACATAGATGGAAAATGAAGTGGGAAGGTGAGGGTGAACTTCTCCTTAACTTTAATACTGATTCCTAGAAACAAACCTGTGGATTCATGCACAGAAAAACAGACAAATGCGTGATAACACAGTGGAAGAAAGATTGAAACTATTATTGCACTCTACTCTAATCTGAGAAGCAGTGAATCATAAATAGAAAGAATTTTTTGTCTGCGGGAAGGTCTACCCTCCTCGAGCTCTATTGACAGAGATGAGAGGGGAAGGTTTCCTCATAGTTTTATGGAGTTCATCAACTATTCTACATCACAGATAAGTAGATTAAATCTACAACAAAAAACTATAACATGAATGAAAATATCAAAAATAAAACTAAATAAATGACAAGAAGAAAAGGATGAAAACAGCAGAGAATCTAAGGCACATGGATTGGGCCCTAACCCACAAGCCTAGCTCTCTGGAACTAAATCAGTAAAATGGAGTTTTTCTGCTCATTTCAGGAAGAGAATAGCCTTGTTACATTTTTGAAAATTTAATCATTGATTATAATAATAAAAAGATTAATATCTTGTAGAAAAAATTCTGAATGGAATCGAATCCCTTCCTTGCTCTATTTATTCTATAGGGAAGCTACCAACAGCTCCCTAGAAAATAGTGATTGAGTCCATTTTAACTCCAAGTAAACCATATATTGAGTGCAATTCATGCCCAATTTTCTTGGCTACCTTTGATAGTTAAGTAGGGTGGACAAACCCCTTGAATCTCTCCAAGTTTTCTCCATAATTTCCTGACATTGTGCTCATTTATTCTTCAATATTGATCTTCCAGTGGCAGGGAGAAAGTTCCTAAATTATCACCTCCTCCAAATCTTCATAATCTGCCCAATATTCTCACAATATTCTACAAAAATAACCAATATTAGGCACAAATATGCAATTACCTTTAAACCTTCCTAAGAACATATTAAAGCATAAGAAAACATTATTAAGTGTAGAAGGAGAGATTTAATATATCTTTTATGTGCATAAGGAAGGTTATATGTGCCTAAGAAAGGTTATATGGGCCTTATTTTATGTCTAATTTATAGGCCCATCATCACCCCCCTACTGAAACTGTTGCTCATCCTTTGAGCAACCTATCCATCCTCCCTGCCTTCTAGTTCTTCCTGCATGCTGGCTTATTTCGTTTTCTGTTTATTAGCCCTTGCGCTGCTCCTCATGCTAATATTCTTGTTATTATTCTTGCATTTATTCTTGTGTGTGTTGCATGGAGGTCCTCATATGCCTTAAGCAAATTTGTATTTTTCATGCCAAAGGTGGTGGGTCCACCTTTTATTTAATTTTTTCTATTTTGTTCTCTTTTTTCCATTTTTTTATTGCATGAAAAATAAAATCAGAGTTCTCTTTCTGTTAACTGATTTCACCCTTATTTACCCCTTGGAACTCCTTGTATTCCATTACAATGAACTGCTTACTACCCACTTTCTCGAGGCCTTTTTACTTTTGTCTTGTTCCTCTTCTTGGTGGAAAAAGTGAGGCTAGTTGCTAGATAAGGCTGAGGTTTCTCTGCTACTGATTTTGGCTATATAAAAAAAAATTTCCTTCTCACACTTTCTAATGTTTTATTAAGCTACAATAGATTCGAAGAAAGGGTTATATGATTGCATACCTGAGCCTTACCATTGATTTGTTTTTGCAGGTGATATTGAAGCTGCATGTGGGGATCTACCCTAGCTCCTTTTGGAGCATCTGAGCACATGAGGAGGAAGTCCAAGTTTGACTACCTTTGACTAAAATGTTGACCAAATTTTCTTTTTGTGCCAACTTGTTGTTTTTTTCTTGCAAAAGTTGGAGAGCACCTGTATTCATTAGAGAGAGATACATGGAGAAATGCATTTTTTTTTATGGCCTACTTGTTGCCTTAATGAGGTTTTCAACTGGTAGGTCTGCTTAGGCACCTCAAAGGAGGTTTTCACCTAGGATATTTTATTTTTCTCTCTTTTTTCTTTTTTTTCAACCCAATGACTGCCTCATGTAGGTTTTCAATCAGTGAGCCAATGCCAAACACCTCAAAAGAGGTTTTCACCTGAGATTTTATTCTTTCCTTTTTTTTTCACTTTCCTACTCTACTTGAAAAAAAAAAAACCTTTTTCAAGTATAAGAATACTTCCAATGGAGCCATGTACACATCAAGATGATAGATAAAATCATATGTGCACTTAGAATATATGCTTTGACATGTACCTGAATATGAGAGATGAATTGCTTTGATTGGGATTGTATCAAGTACTGTTGGAGAAGAGCGTGTTGTTGTAACTTAATGATTGTTTGGAACCATATGTCAATATAGTTTTGATGCCCCTGGTCCACTTGCTGAGTTAGATCACCTTGGATATACTCTTCTATTATGACATTCAAATCTTCCTATTTTTTCTGATTGTTCTCCTGAACACATGGAGGAAATGCTGGTAAACATGAGGGAACTTTCTCAACATCTGATTCTCATGTGGGCTTTTCATCAAGTTCAACCCTTGATCTTTTTATCTCCTCATTTGGATATTCTTCTTCTTGATGTCATCCTTCAATGACATTTAGAAAATATATTATTTTCAATACCTTTCTTGAACTAAGATGAATACCATCTGGATCAAGAGGAGATGTTTGGAAGTGTTGTAACTCAACATTGTAAGTGAGCTGAGATACTTCATTGTATGTGTTTGGAAATGGTGGTATAGGTAGTTGAGTGGGGGCGGATATATGAGATGGATGTAGTTGAGGTTGTGGTTGTGGTGGAGGTGGATGGTAAGGATAGCATGGAGTTGGGTATGGAGGATATGGAGGGAAATATTGAGGATATTGTGGATTTTACCAATAAGGTCCTTGCCAACCATGTTGCCAAGATTGGTTTTAGGGTTGAGATGGCTAAGGTTGCCAAGGAGGGAGTGTGTTCTAATTAGTTTGAGATGGATGTGAATAAGCTTGAAATTGTGAAGTGGTTCCTTGCATCATATCAAGTTGACTAGGCTGCCAGGGTATCCTTGGAGCTACATAACATAGCTTCTTTGGTGATTTCCTTGCTCCATTGTCTTCCTGGTAAACTTCTTTAAACCTAGGGAATGATGGACAACATTTAGTAGCATATGATTCTGCATGGATAACAAAAATATCAGCATCTTGTTTTTGCTCATTTTTCATTCTTAACATTTCTACTTGTTCACTTAGATTGCTAAGAATTTATGTTTTAAAGCTGTCAATCAAATTTCCAAGTTCATCTTGCCTTACCAATATTGAGGCAGATTTACTTACTCTTTCCCTTCCTCTTGATATGCGCTTGAATGTTTCACAAATTTCTTCAAATGACAATTGGTATACATCTCCTCCACTCATGAGATTAAAAAGATCAATCCACTCATCCCTAATTGTTCTAAGTAAGAGGGTTTTTAGTGTGTCAAATCCTAAATGATGCAATTTTTCCCTCTTAACATTAAACATGAACCTATATATGAGATCCTCAACGCTCACATCCTCTTTTTAATTCATTTAAAAATTTCTTCTTTAATATCATGGTTATTATATTTTCCTAGAAATATATTTTGCATATCATTCCATGATCTTATTTAATTAGTACCTAGACTCATGAACCATTTAAGAGCGTTGTCCTTCAATGTTGTAGGAAACAATCTTAGTTTTTGAGTGTGTGATAAGTAGCCATAAGATCTACAAAGTATCTCAAATTAAAAGAGAAATGTTTCCGGATCCTCTGTCCTCATACCATGGAAGTTGGGAAGGAAAGATGGAGGGATGTTCTTCATATGTACACCGATGTCCATATCTTGAATGGGAAACCCAATAAGATCTGCTTCATTGTCATCATATCCATCCATCTCTTCTACCTTCAAAAGTGTATGGTGATGTGGTTCTTATTGCACCAAGTGGTTAAGTGGGGGGGTCGGTATTAGAGAAGTATTTTTAAATTTTTTTTAGTATCCCTACTCCTATGACGCATGAAAATCAGATTTTTTGTATTTTTCAATATTTTAGAAACAACATGAAAAGGAAAGCAAAAAATAATGCTAAAACAGAATCAAAGCATCTACTAGACACCTCCCCGACAACTATGCCAAAAAGTGATGAGCCTTGGTATTGCACCAAGAGTGCTGCAACTCCCAGGGGCTGTTGCCCTACTTTACTTTATCAACTCGGGGTTCATACAAAATTGGAGGTGGCAATTCTGTATACACAGCAGATGCATTCTACTCATGTCATCCTCTTCTGCTCTACGAAAGGGTGCTACTTCTAGGGTTTATCGGTGAAGTTTGTCACACTTCAATGAAACTAAACTAAATTGAAGAAAGGAAATGACAGAAAGGAAAATAAATTAAATTGCTGAAAATAAATGATAGGAAAGGACACTAATTCTAACCACACTTAATGGGCCAAATGGCTAAATTCACTGTACTTCTCCTATGATCTATCTACCATGCTACCATGCTTCTAACCATGCAACTATTCATGATCTAACTAAACTTGAAAAATTGTTGCTTGCAGTTTGGAGGAAAAAGGGCTAAAGATGCTAATGCAAGGCTTAACACATGTGACAAGGCTTAGAGGTGGAAAGAGGGGTTTAGACTTCATTAAAAATTATGAATCACAAAAATTATTTGGAGAGGGAGGCTTTGAAAAGTGCAATGGAAGAATTGCAATGGGAGGACGAAAGTGTGATATGTGATATGTGATATCACAATTCGAAATATCACAAAGCTGGAGGAGCGGTGGAAGTGTTGTTCGGGAGAGAGAGCAAAATGAGAAATGCGATGGGACATGATTTGCGACCGCGATGGGTGACGGAAGTGCGAGATGCGATATGCGATATTGCAATCACAAAAATGCAAAGTTGGAGAGTAGCGGAAGTGTTGTTTAGGAGTGAAATGCGAAATGTGATATGTGATAGGTGAGGTGGCAGAGTACAGAAAGAATATCGCAATCGGTTGGCAGGAGCAGTAAGTATTATGGGAACCAAATGAGAAATGCGATTTGCGATTGCGGTAAGTCTTTGAAGGAAAAAGGATCAGTTTCTAATGTTTATGAAGTTATTTTTTACTGATAAGCGACAAAGGTAAGGTGGAAGGAAATATTGCAATCGAGGCTTGGAATGGGAGAGCATAAACAGAGAACGCAAGAGATCTGCAATTTGCAATGAGAGAAGTATGGTGAGTGGGAGTTTTGACGATCAAGGGCGAAGGAGGGAATAGAGAGTAATAGAGGTGTTTGGAACTATGAAAACATAGATGGAAAATGAAGCAGGAAGGCGGGGGTGAACTTCTCTGGAACTTTAATACTAATTCGTACAAACAAACCTGCGAATTCATGCACAAAAAAATAGAAAAAATGTGTGATACACAGTGGAAGAAAGACTGAAATTGTTATTGCACTCTACTCTAATTTTAGAAGTAGTGAATCATAAACAAAAATAATTTTTGGTCCGCGGGAAGGTCTACCCTCCTCGAGGTCTATCGACAGATGCGAGAGGGGAAGGCTGCCTTACAGTTTTATAGAGTTCATCAACTATTCTACAATGCAAATAAGCAAGTTAAATCTACATCAACAAACTATAATAGCAATGAAAATATTAGAAATAAAACTAGCTATATGATAGAAATAAAAGAATGAAAACATCAGAGAAGTTGAGGCACATAGGTTGGGCCATAACCCACGGGCCCAACTCTCTGGAAATAAATCAGTAAAATGGAGTATGTCTACTCATTTCAGGAATAGAATAGCCTTGTTACATGTATACAAGTTTAATCACTAAGTACAATATTAAAAAACTTAATACCTTGCAGCAAAAATTTTGAATGGAATCGAATCCCTTCCTAGCTCTAGCTCTACTCTATTTATTCTATAGGGCAGCTACCAATAGCTCCCTAGAAAATAGTGATCGAGTCCATTTTCACTCCAAGTAAACCATAGATTGAGTGCGCTTCGTCCTTAGTTTGCTTGGTTGCATTTGATAGTTAAGGAGGGTGGAAAAACCCCTTGAATCTCTCTAAAATTTCTCCATAATTTCTTGACATTGTGCTAATTTATTCTTCAATCTTGATCTTCCAATGGCAGTGAGCAAGTCCCTAAATTATCTCCTTATCCAAATCTACATAATCTATCCAATATTATCACAATATTCTACAAAAATAACCAATATTAGGAAAAAATATGCAATTACCTTTAAACCTTCCTAAGAACATATTAAAGCATAAGAAAACATTATTAAGTGTAGAAGGAGAGATTTAATATATCTTTTATGTGCATAAGGAAGGTTATATGGGCCTAAGAAAGGTTAAATGGGCCTTATTTTATGTCTAATTTAGAGGCCAATCAATTGTCATGTACCAATGACTCTTTTATCCTTTCTTTGGTGTCAATTTCATAAGTGATAATGGTTTCCTAGTGAGCCACTTGTATACTTCCACAAAGTGCATATGCTACTCTTTTTTCCTTACCCTTAATATGCTTGATCTAAAAAAATAACTCATTAATTACGGCTATCCATTTATCTTGTATTGAATTTAACTTGAGTTGATCAAACAAGTATTTTATCCCTCCATGTTATGACATAAACACAAACTTTCTCCCAAGCAAGTAGTGCCTTCACATATTTAGTGCATGCACAATTTCTTCTAGCTCCAAGTAATGAGTGACATAATCCATTTCATGTTAATTTAGTTTCATTGATTCATAATAGGCTACATGTCCTCCTTTCATCACGACTCCACCTATTCATTCTTTTATAGGCATATGTGTAGACCAGGAAGTCCCTTTTTGGGTCTGTCACCCTCAAAATAGATGCACATGCGAGAAATTTTTTGAGTTGTTCAAAACTAGATGAAGACTTTTATGTTCATTGAAGTTTGACTCCTTTCCTATGTAAGGATATGATTGGATAACCAAAATTTAAAAAAAAAGTGAATGAACCACTTGTAATATTTGTCCAATCCCATGAAGTATCTAACCTCTGTGACATTTTGGGGAGTGGGCCACTCCATTATTGCCTTAATATTTTTGGGATCCACATCCACTGCTTCCCTTGAAATGACATGTCCCAAGTATTGGACGTGTGATTGGAAAAATTCGCATTTGTTGAATTTAGCGTACAACTTGCATTACCTTATAATCGACAACACTATTTTCAAATTATTTTCATCCTCTCTTTTTG
Source organism: Pinus albicaulis (assembly GCA_034641835.2). Lineage (NCBI taxonomy): Eukaryota > Viridiplantae > Streptophyta > Pinopsida > Pinales > Pinaceae > Pinus > Pinus albicaulis. The sequence continues at coordinate 304,311,051 of CM076569.1, forward strand.
ATTTTTATTAAACCAAGATATCATTCACAAAAGACAATACAAACTTGTCTAAATACAAGTTGTGGACATTGTTCATCGGGAACATAAATGTGTCTAGGGAATTTGTGAGCCCAAATGGCACCACCATAACATTGCAAAGTGTCCATTTATTTTTATGAATGCATTCTTGTCATTATCTTCATCATTAATTCAGACTCGATGATAACCAGATCTCAAATATATTTTGGAGAATTTTGGAGCCCCTCTTAGCTAATCGAATAGGTCATCAATTTTAGGTAGAAAATACTTGTTTTTTACAGTAGCTTTATTCAAATTCTAGTAGTCAATGCACAACTGAGTGTGTCATCTTTCTTCTTTACAAACAATGCTAAGGCTTCCTAAGGAGAAACACTGGGTATGATATACCCCTTACAGATTATTTCTTTTAGCTGTAACTTTAATTCTAACAATTCATGTGTGCTCATACAATATAGATCTTTTAAAACTAGAACTGAACCCGCAATCAACTTAATAGAGAAATTGATTTCCCTTCAATGTGGAAATCATAGTATTTCCTCTGGAAACATATCACTGAACTGATTTAAAATAGGTTTATCTTCCATTATAGCCTTGTTTCTTTGCTACATTGGTCACTTGGACCATATATAAGGCACGCCCCATCTAGCCGCATTTATTTACTTGCAACACTAATATTTTCCTAATAGATACATGCTTCCTCACTCCTTGAACTATGATTTCTTTACCTTCATCGCCAAGGCATTACAATGACTTGTTATATAAATCCACCTTAGTTTAGTAGGGTTCAAGTCAATCCATGCCTATTAGAAATTATACAAACCTAGTGGTAGTAAGTTGATGTATGCCATTGTGGGCATGTTGTGCAGCTCTAGGTGGCACAATTCCACCAAGTCGGCCACTTTATTTTTGGATTTTATGGCTAGTTGAACCAGTCATGACTCATCTCTACAACTTTCAGACTCCCATAATTGAAATTTGAACCCGAGTCAATTAAAACTGAAATAGGATGGTCAACGACCATACCTTCCATTGCAGTCACTAAGACTTAATGAGTTTCTTTCTTGTTGTCCAACATTGCATAAATATGAAGGATGCTTTGACCTCTTGCCATTTTTTTTGTTGAAGAGGACAATCCCTCTATTTTTGGTTTTCTCCACATCTCCAACACTATAAAATCCTTTTCATGGGCTCCTCGACCTCTTATCTCACCAATTTAGGCAAATCTCTAGCAATAATGGAATTCCACTAGAATTCACCCTTGGTAGGAGTGGAAATCTTATTATTTTTCCATCCTTGCTTGTGTCCTGATGATTTTTGCCCTTTTCCTTTAAATCTTCTTTTGTCCTTATTCTTCTAGTTTGATTAGAATTCAACCCCATGCTTGGAATGTTCATAGCAAAACTTAGGCTTTTGGATGGTTTCCTCTAACATTCTTGGCTCATAAAAATCAATCCTATCTTGGTAGGACTGTGGTAAGCCACTAAGGTATCTCTAGATATTCACCTTCTTGTACTTAATATATGGCACATACTACAATAGCTCCAAAACATTATTAGTGTAAGAATCCAAGGTAAGCTACCATATCTTATATTCATGGAAATCCCTAATTTTACTATCATAGTACCTCTCAAGCAGGTACTTCTCACAAAAATATTTTTCAAATATTGTCCATGATAGTCCTTTTTCTCTAATTCCATCCATGTTTCTCAAAACTTCCGACCATATATCGTCTTTTCATTTTAAGTTGAAAATGGCTACTCTAGCTTTCATGTTTTTAGAGTACTCATGGACTCTGAAGTATTTCTTCAATCCCAATAATTAGGTTTCTTCATCTTCTACCTTCTTAATTTCTCCATCAAAGGTAGGGGGATTTCCTTTGTTGAACTATTTAAACATTGAGCTTTTCCCACTTCTCCTTTGATGGTGGTTTCTTCTAGTTGCAGCACTAGACCACTAGTCATGGCTTCTTGAATATCTTTTTGGAGTATTGAGTGGGGTTTATCCCTTCATTGTGTCTTCAATTTATTTCCTATGCCTTTTCCTTAGCTTGCTACCTTATTCCTTATTGGTTTCCATTCCCAGATTCTAGATATCAGATGGCATTTTCTTGTATTTTTACATGCCTAGATAGTTGGCATCAAGCTCATGTTTCTTTTTCATTTTCAAAATTGATAAGCTCTACACAATTATTTCATTCACCTATTCTTTCCTTTATTGTGATCTAACAATATTCTCATTAACTACCTAGCAACGTTTCAATTCATCTCTTAAGCTCCTGAGGGTATCCATCTATTTAGGGTAATTTTCCTCTAGCCTCTTCCTAACTAAGTCCTATTCCTAATTATGATAAGATCTAGGCATGTTGTACTACCATTATGCTACTCATTCCTTTATTTCTTGTTGGAATTTGTCTTCTTATGTGTTGTCATACACTCAATTATTAGTTAAATCTAGCATGAATATAGTAATTTATCACCTTGTCATGTCAACACTAAGCATGTTGCTATGAATTTGTTAAAAAAATAAAAAACCATGTCATTTATTCATGCTAGAGAAAATTACATATCAATATTCTATCAAGGTTAGGAACCACATCAACTGCAAACCAAAAATCAACATATACAATAATTAAACTACCATGTTAATTTTATCGTTTGCGTGTGAGCCTCTTTAGGTCCATTGTTGAGCTTAGGCTTTGAACCACTCTGTATCATAGCTCTAAATTTTATCTTTTAAGGCCCATCTATTCCAAGTGTTGAACCTAGGCTCTAATACCAATTTGTAACCACCCCCTTCCATCCTCGTAGAGGATTCTCGGGATGTGGAATATGTTACCTGTTTCACCCAATCTCCAAGGTTTGTTATGAAAATGGAATTAGAAAAAAATGCATTTTTGAAAGTCTGTAGAATGCGATTATGATGCCACCATAGTGTTCAACTCACCGAGAGTTTTCTGGAAATATACATTTTCTCTCAATCTAAGTCATGGATAAAAAATTATGCATATTATAAGTTTTAGCTTGTTAAAAGAGGTCATGTCATCATATTACCCATGTGGCTTCCACTAGGTTCATGTGACCTTGAAAGGTCACCATTATGGGTCCCACAATCACTTACTCTACAGTGAACTAGGTCGATGTCACACCAAAGCGACCACTCCCTCACACTCTCACCTATTGCTGAGTAACGAGTTACGAAAAATTTGTGGTGGGTGTTCTCCTGGTGGGATGGGTTACCACATCAAAACCATAGCTAAATCAGCCTAACTTTCATTGTCCACTATCCGTTTCAAATTTTAACAATGTGTAATGTTCGTGGTAGTGGGCAGTGGCCCAAAAAATAGGGTTCCACTCTAGAACTGTGGCTAGATTGGCTCGTTCTTCACGAAAAACCTTTTCACAATATGTTAAGGTTCATAAGTTGATGGTCTTATCACCAAATTGAGTCTTGTTGGACTGCTGCAATGGTCAACTTGGAGTAACTCTTTCAAACCACTTGCAATTGGAAATTATCCTATCTAGTCTGAGAAGGCTCTCTCAAAAGAATAATAAATTATTTTCAATGAAGTTTAAAGCAGATGGCTAACTCTGAATTGGATTGAATGTGATGTTTTTGTATAGGTGAAAGATGTAAACTAGTAACTACCATTGGGCATGGAGTCAATATGAAAACTAAGTGACAAGCAAACTTATATCATGGAAGCTGAGGCAATTTTATTCTTGTTAAACCATACATGAAGGACAAAAAGGAAAGCTAGATGCATACAGGAAGTTGGAGCATGTTACCATGAATTCCAAGTGATTATGCATAAGTAAACTACTAAATCTTGACAAAACAATAGCTTAGGTGTAAACAGAAAGTTGGAGCATGTGATCATGAATTCCAAGTGATTATAAAACTAGAAAACTGGAGAGAAAGTAAATGACTAATAGAAAAAACTTACATAATAATACATAAAAGAATCTCAGGTCTGAAATAAGCATGCTGCAACTGTATATTTCTGATGTCAAACTATTACAATAGTGGTAGTGTCAAGTAAACATATCCCAACCCCTTCTAACTCTAAAACTATGTCATTTATAGAGTAAGGACTCATAAAAATGATATGCCACCTTACTCACCTCGAATTCCCACCTCAGAGACCTATTTCAAACATTATTCTATCACTTGGATACTTCCTAGGGATATTTCTGTTTTGCATAGTTTGAATACAAAAAGGATCCTTCTTTCATTAATAGTTCAAAAAATCAATTTAATAACCCTTATCAACTGAAACCAACTAATTTGATGAGTGTACTAGAGTGTTGATGTGTCATTATGCCACGTGGATGCTGAGGTGGACCTCCTCCAAGTCGAATTTTTACAATTTTTTCACAAATCTGGTTAGTGAAAATTCTAAAAAATAGCCTTCAAAGATTAGTGTATAATTTCCAAACCCTAATGGCTTTGCAGAAACTGAGAGAGGTTTTTGTATATGTACCTATGCTAAAGAAAAAACTCTTTCAGATTTTGAAAATACTTTTTCATTTGGTTTGAAATCAAACTTGAAGTTGACTGCTAAAAAATTCATGTACAGACATTTTCGTAGCGTAGTTTAGTAGTGAGGTTGTTTTTGTCCTTTCTCTTTTCCTTCTGCCACCTCTGTTGGTCAAACAATGTTTGTCAGGTCAAAATGAGTGAATACCATCAACCTCCCTCCTTGGATCTTCAAAAAAAAATGTTTTTATAGGCAAAAATGCATCTTCAGAAATTTCGTAGCATTTTTTGGCCTTCAAGCCTGGAGCACGCTACGAAAATACCTCATAATGGAGAAAATTCCAAAATCGTCTTTTTTCTTTCAAATTTCAACTGTAGGTCTGAAAAGTGATATAATGAAATATGATCATGCAAACTTTCCTCTTACCCTCTTCAAAAAACATCATTTTCACCTTTAGAAAGTTTATTCATCACTAAAATGACTCTGCATTTTCTTAAAACATAAGTTTCAGAGATGAGCCCTTATCTACCTATCCTTGATTATTTTGAAAAATTGAAGGAGGTTTTTGTTGGTAAATATGTCTTGAAGCAAAAACCTGTCTTGGTTTTTTGAAAAACATCTCCAGCGGTCCCAAATTTGTATTCTAAAAACATGTATAAAACAGAAAAATAATGCATTATGAAAATAGAGCCAAAAGAAATCCATGAATCTCCCAATTTGTAGCACCGTTGAGAAAAGTGAAAGAGGTTAATTTTATTTGATATGTGATTGACAATAAACTCTCCCGATTCCTTAAAATAATTCTCTGTTTGCCCAGAAACTTCCCTCGAATTTGACTGCTCAAAAGTAAAAAAACAGAGAAATCCTCATATTCACTATGAAATTATTAGGAAATTTCGTAGCGAAATTTTCCTATTTTGCACTGAATTCACTAAGAAATTGTGTAAAACTAGCTATTGGCTCTTTTGTTTAATTTGAAGGCATGGGTGTGAAAACAAAAAGACATGGAGTGTAGTTGAATGACATGACATGACTCATGGTGGTTTTTTTGACATATGATAAACATGATTTGGTAAATTCTTCATCAAAGGCTTGACCCAACATGACATAACATGAAACTTATGGTGACCTTATCTAAGAAAAAATTGAAAATTCTGAATGTGATAATAGGTGGTAGGTGGTTTTCGATCTCCTCAACACAATGCTTCTGCGAAATATTAAGTTCGCAACCTGATGATGAATGATCCATTGCTGAACTAAGATGCAATGATAAGAAAAGTATGAGTAAGCGAATGCTCTCAATCTAATACCACTATATCAGTTTAGTTAGAGAATCCATGTCTAAATTTGTAGCTTTGTATCCATACTACTAATTGGTTAAACATAATCAAGGCATTTAACCAACCTGCTAACTAATGGGGGACACATTAGGCCACCAAACTGCTCAATAAGAGCTACAATTATAGACCCATCATTCCATAACCATTACTTTTAGGTATGATGGAGGAAACATTGCACATGGTTTAACACATTCCTCATAATCATAATAACTTGAATTATCATTATCCTGTCATTTATCAATTTATTGACATATAGAACATCAAAATAAACATGAGCATAACAAGGCCTATACCAGTTAGGCAGTCAATAACTTTTTAAGTATTCATGAGTCCATACCAAATATGTACATTCATAAAATGTTACCTTTCATAGCTTAATATAAATATGCAATTAAATTATCTCATTATGTTAATATGGTTGGCAACTGAAGGAGGGACTTCCACTCTCCACCCAACCATAGGCAAGTTACACTGCAACTTTATTGCAATTGATGACCCTCGAGTCAGATCCAAATTCTGAGGGTATGATTTCTTAGGGATATTCACACCAAATATTGGACAATTCTCAAGAGATGGAGCCCATTGTCTATGTGGCTACTCAATTGCGCTCTGGAAGTAAGCACCATGTGACTCACTTACTCCTCTAAGTTAATTCACATAGATTCACCAAAGGTCTAGATGGGGTATTTCTCAGTCCAGGAGGTTGAATCCACTATTGAGGTGGTATATCAATTTAATTTTCATGGGAAGCACCACAGGGGTCTACAATACATTGTCCATATGGCTAACAACTCTCTAACAAGTACCAAAATGACTTAGATTTCCCTGTCTAGGTGGTTAACAACCATATAACAAGAACCACAGTGATTTGGTCATCCACGAAACCTCCCATTGATCATTCAAGATTATATACACAAGTCAATGGCCTCAAGCACAACATTACAAGGGATAACATCCAAAATATTCGAGCACAAGACTCAGTCAAAAAATCTCTCTCTGCTCCATGCCCAGCTTCCAAGTAATTCTCTCTCTAGCCACCATATACTTTTTTGCATCCTCCTCTGTTGTTGTGTTCTTAGCTTTTCCTGGTGTTTCTCCTCCTATATGATCTCTACTTATTTTTTCCAATGCTCTCCAAATTTATATGGTAGATGTTTATAGTTTAAAAAATGCAAAATTTTGATGTTTACTACCGTGAATGAGGAAGTTGGAGATATCTCCAAAATGGGCATGGAGAGTCTGAATTGGATATTTAAATTAAAGTAGAATTCCACTCCATTTGAAGCCTACTTAATATTACCTTGAGAGAACTTAAAATAAATATGATAAATCATAAAATCCTATGAATAAAGAACCAACTAAGGCTTGTCTCAATTCTTTTAGCAAATTCGGAAATTTACCCTTTTACAGAATCCATAAAACTTGACCCAAGCCCAACTATGAGGATTATAAACAACATCAAACTTTTTTATAACTACTGAGTAGTACTTGTATTATCGTTACAGAGAGGAATTAAAACATTTTTAGTTTTCTTGTTTAAAGTTGAAATATATATATATTATAAATTATAAATTATAAATTTATAAAATATAATATTATTATATTTATATATATTATATATAAATTATAAATTATTATATACCCCGACAAACCCACACACCCTGTTTCAAAAAATGACGTGCCTATCCCCATCCCCGTCCCTGAACTCACGTTTCCTGGCAACATAGATATATTGTATTTAAAAAGGGGTCTTCTCTGGTTTAACCTTGAGTCTCATTCTTATGTTGATAGTGTGCATCATTCTAATTTTCTTTTTGGTTTTATTAGGTAAATTGTTAATGTAGCAAATGTGGATCAAGGTACACATCATTTAATGTTGAAGATATTTTGCATTAATTGTTTTTGAAACATGTTAGTGTGATTTTATTGCATTTAATTAGAATTGTTGGAGTTTAAATACTTGCAACTTGTGGTAGATTTATAAATACTATTTCAGAATGTATCGGGTTATTAGATCTTGAATCTCATATTTAATAGTTTTTACGCACTTTGCAATGACATTTATGAATTAGTTAGACATCAGATTTAAATATCTCTATGTAGTATGTTATGTTAATTATAAGATTGTGAGAGAGTGCTTTAGATACCACCATTCTATTTAATCACACCACATGTTTAAAAGAGATATATATGATTCTACCATAAGATTCTTATATACAATAAGTGCTATTAAAGCACTCCTCATCAAACACTAAACTCCAAATCCAACAACTTCTATGAAGCACACCCCAAATTCAACATGAATATTTATGAGTCTAAGACAAGTTACAACTAAATATATAGAGTTAGCAAGTACTCATTAAAGGGGAATATAATCGAATAACTCTTATTTGTGAATAAAATTTAATATCTAAATTATCTTCAAAAAATATAATGAGGTAGATGAAGTATAGAAGTCTACGAAATAATGAGATATTGAGAGAAATGAGTTAAAATAGGGATGAATATTTATAGAGAGATTAATGGAAATATTCGAGGAGACAGTTATGGTTGTGGTTTGAACAAATTTTTCAAATATGATGTATCCGTTATGGACATTGCCATTAAATATAGTTACCATTTTGTACATTACATACACATGGGATTGTGTTTATTTAATATATTTTTTGCTTCAGGGGTTTCTTGAGTATTAATCTTTGTGTCCCTTGTTTCTTAAATGGCTATTATAACCAACAAGAAAATATACCATTTAATAAACATGAAGTTGCTTTCATAAATTCATATAAATTCATTTTCTAATAAACCAATAAGGGATGAAAACTACATGCTATTACAATGAAGTGTTAAAAATGGATATGAAGCTTGCATGAAAAACCATCTTCTCACTTGGAAAAGAGGGGTGGAAATCGCCTTCTTATTTAAGCATGAAATTGCATTCTTATTGGAGATGAAAATGAACATTCTAATTCTCAAGCTTGAAAAGGAAAATATGGATATGGGTGAACCTATTTTCCTCCAAATCTAACACTAAACTACAAGCTAAAAATTTGAAAACTACAAGCCTAAATGGAAGCCAAGTTATGAACCCGTATACTTGGGTTTCTTGGCTTCCATAGAAAAATGAAAACAAAATACTAGTATGTGATAAATAATGCTCAGGCATGAATATACAAAAGGATAAAATAACTTAATGGCCACATAGTCCTCCCTTGGAGGAAAATAAATTATGAATAAAGAATCCAACTAGAAAACAATTAGATGATCTGTTGCGAAATGGGATTGAACAATAATATCTGAGGCCTTCATGGGTTGAATGCTCAGTTCATTACTTGAAAATATCTCTACACACAATTTCAAGATGGAAGGACTATTACATTATTGCACACACAATAGATTCATTCAATTCAAGTATTTGCAAGGGTTTTTACCCCACCCTTGAAACACTAGTTCAACTTGTCATTATTACCATATTCCAACATCCACACAAGAAATTTTTGGAGTTAAGGAACAATAAAATAATAAAGGAATCATTGTTTTATAATTGCAAGTAATAATTCAAAATGTAATAAGATAACTATCATTAAGATACGAAATGGCACTTATTTTAAGTCTCAAGCTACTAATTGACTAGGAGTGAGCCATTTTGTAACCAATCATAGGCTCAACTAGACATAGGGCTTTATAAAGAGTGCCACCCACTAGCTAGGTTATGATACCACAAGGGGAATTTTCAATCACTTAGGGAATGGTGAATGTGAAGGTCACTTTCCCTCATATGAAATTAAAATAGTAGAGGCTCCTATTCCCTATTACACAAAGTCCCCCCACATATTTTAGATGCCTCCTTAGCTAGCTTTCACAACACTAGGAAATCCTTTCACTACTTAAACACTCCTTTAAGAGTTTCCTTCTCACTCCTAATTTCCCAATGATTCATTGATTTTGTAGCACTCTCACAAATCGACCAAGTATTGAGCTCGTTTGCATTAAATTATAGTAGTTCAACATAGGTTATATAAGACTAGAATACACATCAAGTTAGATAAACTCAAATGATACCTTTGCACAATTTCCAACATCCAATTTGAGTGATACTTGTCTTGAATGCTCAATAAATTACTCAACTATGGGAATGGTTTCTCCTTTTTTCACAATTTCATCACCTACGACCACTCATACCCCCTGCACTCCTAGTAAAAAATCTACATGTGATTATGTTGTCCTTGATTCAGGAATCTGTGGGTCAATGGAAAAATCAAGGTGGGTACTTTTCCATACCTTTGATGGACACTTCCAAATATTTAAACCACCTATGAATTCCTCCAATATTATGGGAGGAAGGCTTCTCAACCACCAAACCTTCCTCATTAATTTATTTTTAAGTAAAATGAAAGAAGAGAGAATATTTTTTCAAATTTAAGTATATTGACATGGCTTTGGGAAATGGTAAACAATATTGTAGTTAAGGTAAGTCCCATAATTTCCTTACCAATTCCCACTTCTAGTAACATATTTCGTATCAATGTGCACATTCCTAGTTAGTTGTGTTAGTGTTTTTCATTAATAAAAAAATAAAATACGTGAAAAGTTTCATATAATTCAACTTGTTGCAATGAAATATAAACATTAATATGAACATTGTCAAGATAATTAATTAAAATAATATTGGGGATCAAAATGAGGAGGTTACATCAATGTCATCAACAAGTGGGTCATGCATGGAAAAGACACCATCATATTGCCTCAAAATACATAGATATGTGTGAGTATTACATTGATAATTATATTTACCATAAAGTAGAGATTTTTTATTTTTATTTTTTAATTCCCACGTACAAATATTATCTCTCTTACTAATGATTAAAATGACAATTTTATAATATTTTATAAAAATGTTTGGTATTTCATTTTATAAAATTTTAAATCTTTTAATATAAAATAATAATATGTTATAAATTTAAGAAAAATATTTAAAAATATCAAAATCCTTAAATTATTTTGGTAAAAGAAATAAAAAAATAAACTCATAAGTGAAATTTAAGTTTTAAAATTTGTGTATAATTTCCAAATAAGTTGTAAAGGAAATTTTATCATATGTTTCCTAATAATTTAATAAATATTTATGATATGCTAAGAGAAAAATGGAAAAACTTTAAAAATTAAGAATATCTTTAGAAAATAATAATAATAATAATAATAATAATATATATCCACTTTATTCCTACATTGACAATGCCCATCATTCTAATTTTGGAATTCTTTTCATCTTTGGTTTTATTATGTAAATTGGTAATGTAAGAAATGTTCATAACATTTAAGATATTGTGTATTAAATGTTTTTCAAACTTGTTACTGTGATGTTATCGCTCATTTTGAACTGGCAATGTCTAAGTATCTTGTGCATTATGGTAGATTTATATATATTATTCTAGAATGTATGGGGTTCTTTTTAGATTTAATAGTTTCTATGAGTTAATCATAAATAAGATTTAACTATATTTATGTATTTTGTTGTATTATTTATGACATTGTGGGAGAGTGTTTAGATACTGCCAATTCTATTTAAACATATCCCAAAGTTTATATATATATATATATATATATATATATATATATGAGTTTACAACAAGATGTTTAAATACAATAAATTTAATTCAAGCATACCTCATTATATGTTGAACTCTAGATCCAACAAGCTCTATGAAACACAAACTAGATTCAACATGAATATTTATGTGTCTAATACAAGAAACAACTAAAGATAAAGAGTTCACAAGTACTCATTAAAGGGGAGTATGATGGAATAACTCCTACCTGTGAATAATATTTAATATCTAAATTATGAGATGAAAAATGTAACGAAGTAAACCAAGCATAGAAGTCTATGGAAGAATGAGATATGGGGAGAAAGAGTGAAAAAATGGATGATGGTTTATTGAGGGATTCATGGAAAGATTTATGGAGATAGTTATGGTGGTGGTTTGAACGAATTTTTCAAATATGATGTATTTTTTATGGTCAAAATAATTTAATATAGTTTCCATTTTGTGCAATACATACACACGAGAATATTTTTATTTAATATATTTTCCCCTTCATGGATTTCTTGAGTATTATTCTTTGTTTCCCTTGCTTCTTAAATGGCTATTATTGCCAAGAAGAAAATATACCCTTCAACAAACATGAAGTTGCTTCCATAAATTCATAGAAGAGGGATGGATATGGGCGAGCCTCTTTTCCTCCAAATATGACACTAAACTACAAGCTAAAAATTTGAAAACTACGATCTTAAATGAAATCCAACCTATGAACCTATATACTTGGGTTTCTTTGCTTCCATAGCAAAATGACAAAAAAATATTAGCAAGCGATAAATATTGATCAAGCATGAATATACATGAGACCAAAAATAACTCAATGGCCACATATTATTTCCTTGAAGGAAAAGGACCTATGAACAAATAAACTATCATTATTACCATATTCTAACATCCACACTAGAAAATTTTGCAGCCAAAGAACAATAAAAAAACAAAGGAATTATTTTTTTTATAATTATAAGTAATCATTCAAAATGTAATAAGATAACTAACATGAAGATAAAAAATGACACTTATTTCTCTAACCAAGCATAGGCTCAACTACACATAGGGGTTTATATAGATAGCCACCCCTTATCCATGTTATGATACCAAGTGGAACTTTTAATCACTTACGGAATGGTAAATGTGAAGGTAAATTTCCCTCTTAGGTAATGAAACCAACAGGAACTCGTCTTTGATATTAAGTAGAGGGGCCTACAAAATTTAGATGCCTCCTTAGCTAGCTTGCATAACTCTAGGAAACCATTTCACTAGTTAAACACTCCCTTAATAGTTTCCTTCTCACTCGTTCTTTCTAAAGGATGATCAATTTTGTAGCTCTCTCTCAACTAGACCAAGTCTTGAACTCCTCTACATTTAATTCTTGTAGTCCAACATAGTTTCTAGAAATGGTTGCTTCTCTCCTCACAATTTCATCTCCCAGGACCAGCCTGCCCCTCGTGCACTCCTAGTCACAACGTTACTTGTGATTCTTCCATTCTTGGCTTAGAAATTTGTGAATCAATGGAAAAATCAATGTGGGTATTTTCCCATACCTCTTATGGACACTTCCATCTATTTCAACCACCTATGATATCCTCCATTATTATGGGAGGATGACTCCTCAACCACCAAACCTTCCTGATTAAATAAGTGTTAGGAAAAACAAAAGAAGATAAAATATTTTTCAAATTCAATTTTAGTGACATGGCATTTCGAAATAGTAAACAACATTGTAGGTAAGGCAAACTCCAGAACCCTAGGAAACCATTTCACTACTTAAACACTCCCTTAATAGTTTCCTTCTCACTCGTTCTTTCTAAACGATGATCAATTTTGTAGCTCTCTCTCAACTAAACCAAGTCTTGAACTCCTCTACATTTAATTATTGTAGTCCAACATAGCTTCTATCAACCTAGACTACCAAACAAGTTAGATAGAACTCAGATCACACCTCTCTACATAATTTCTAACAACAAATTTGAGTTCTACTTGCCTTGAATGCTCAAAAACCGTTTCAACCTTAGAAATGGTTGCTTCTATTCTCACAATTTCATCTCCCAAGACCACGCCGTCCTCCCCGCTCTCCTAGTCACAACCCTACTTGTGATTCTTCAATCCTTGGCTCAGGAATTTGTGAATCAATGGAAAAATCAAGGTGGGTATTTTCCCATACCTCTTATGGACACTTCCATCTATTTAAACCACTTATGATATCCTCCATTATTATGGGAAGATGGCTCCTCAACCACCAAACCTTCCCGATTAACTAATTTTTAGGCAAAACAAAAGAAGATAAAATATTTTTCAAATTTAATTTTAGTGACATGGCATTTGGAAATAGTAAACAACATTATAGGTAAGACAAAATCCACAACCCCGTTACTATTTCCCGCTTCTAGCAACATAGTCCATATCGATGTTCACATTCCCAGTTACTTGTGTTAGCATTTTTCAATAACAAAAAAATAAAATACATACATAGTTTCATGTATTTCAACTTGTCACAATGACATATAAACATCGCCAATATAATTAATTATAGTAATATTTGGGATCAAAACAAGGATGTTACATTAATGTCATCAACAGATAGGTTAGATGGTCATGTTGCATGCATTGCAAAGCCACAACCATATCACCTGAGTATTAAAGTAAGAATTATATTTAGTGTAAATAAGGTAATTTTTAAAAATTCCCATTTATTTTGAAGTATAATAATTATTTAAATATCAATTATAAATCATTTAATAATATTTTATTAATAAATTGTATTTTTTTTTTCTACAATATTTTTTTTAAAAATAAAGTAACAATTTGTAATAAAATTTAGAAAAAAAAATATTAAAAAAAAAAAAATCAAAATCTCCTAATTACTTTGGAAAAAGAAATATAAAAAATTAACTCATTACTCAAATTTAACTTTTAACATTTTTGTTTTGATTTAATAAATCTTTATGGCACGCCGACAGAAACATGGAAAACACTTTAAAAAATAAAAGCTATATTTAAAAAAAATTATATGTAAAATATTTTTAAGAAGTGTTCTCCACTTTAACCTTGTGTCTCATTCTTAGGTTGACCATGGGCATCATTCTAATTTTGGAATGCTTTTCCTTAGTGGTTCTGTGATATAAATTGCTAATGTAATAAATATGCATCAAGGCCCACACAACATTGAAGATATTAAGTGTTAAATGTTTTTTTATTGTGATGTTATTACATTTGATAACATGTTATTATACAATTAGAGTCAGAAATGTCGTCTTTATAAGTTAATCATATATCATATTTGATTATCTCTTTGTATTTTGTTATATTACTTATGAGAGTGTGGGAGAGTGTTTAGATACTACCAATTCTATTTGAGCACATCCCAAATTTAACTACCATATGATGTTTAGACATAATCAGTTCTATTCAAGCACACCTCATCGGACATTTAACTTCAAATCCAACAACCTTTATAAAACACACCCTAAACTCAACATGAATATTTATGGGTCTAAGATAAGGTAGAACTAGAGATAGAGAGTTCATAAGTACTCGTTAAGTGGGAGTATGATGGAATAACTCTTACCTGCAAATATCTAAATTATGTAATGAAAAATGTAATGAAGTAGACTAAGCATAGAAGTCTATCGAAGAATGAGAGATTGGGAGAAATGAATGAAAATAAGGATGTAGATTTATTAAGAGATTCATTGAAATATTTGAGGAGATAGTTATGGTGGTGGTTTGAATTTTTTTCTCAAATATGATGTATTCATTATGAACACCATTGTTATATATAGTTACCGTTTTGTATAATACATACATACGAGAATATGGCTATTTAATATATTTTTCCCTTAAGGATTTCTTGATTTCTTGAGTATTATTCTCTGTGTCCCTTTTTCTTAAATGGCTACTACAATCAACAAGAAAATATACCCTTCAACAAACATGAAGTTGCTTCCATAAATTCTTAGAAGAGGGATGGAAATTCACTTTTCCTATAAACCAATAAGAGATGAAAACTACATGCTCTTACAATGGAGTGCAATAAATGGATATGCAACTTGCATGCAATAAAATCTTATAGCTTGGAAAAGAGGGATTGCAATTGACTTCTTATGTAAGCATGAAATTGCATTCTTAATGGAGCTGAAAATGAAGATTCTATTTTTTCAAGATTGAAAAGGAAAAAAATGGATATGGGTGAGCCTCTTTTCCTCCAAATCTGACACAAAATTGCAAGCTAAAATTTTGAAAACTACCAGCATATCAGAAATACAAGCTATGAACCCATATACTTGGGTTTCTTGGCTTCCATATTAAAATGACAACAAAAGACTAGTAAGCGATAAAGAATAATATGTTGGACATTGGGTTCAATGCTCCCCTTGTGTTTCACGATATGGACTAACCACCTCTAGTGGATCCTAACTCTGGTGATTGTAATAGATAATAATATCTACATATTTTGGTCTAATGAAAATTGTGATTCCAACAAGTGGTATCAGAGCGACAAGTCTTGAGTTTGAAACTCACCTGGCTCGCGTTAGGGGGGAGATTGTTGGACTTTGGGTTTAACGCTCCCCATGTGTTTCACGACATGGACTAACCGCCTCTCATGGATCCTAACTCTAGTGATTTTAATGAAGACTAACGCATGCAGGTTTTGGTCTAATGAAAATCGCAATTCCAACATAATCAATCATGAACATACATAAGACCAAAGAGAACTTAATGGCCAAATATTATTCCATTGAAGAAAAAGAACATATGAACAAAGAACTCAACTAGCAAAAAATTAGATGATCTGCTACAAAATGGCACTGAACAATAAGATTTGAGGCTTTGGTGGGTTGAATACTCTTTCCATTACTAGAAAATATCTCTACACACAATCACAAGATGGAAGGACTATTACATTTTTTCCCACACAGTAGATTCATTCAATTCAAGTATTCACAAGGGTTTTTACCCCACCCTTGAAACATCAATTCAATCCATTATTATTACAATATTCCAACATCCTTACACGAAAGTTTTGCAACTATAGAACAATAACACAATGAAGGAATCAATAGTTTTATAATTGCAAGTAGTCATTCAAAATGTAATCAAATAACCATCATGAAGATAAGAAATGATACTTATTTTAAGTCTCAAGCTACTAAATTACTCAGAGTGGGACCTTATCTAACAAACCATAGGTTCAACTACAAATAAGGATTTATATAGATGGCCATCTCCTAGCTGGGCTATGACACCACAAGGGGAAATTTTAATAACTCAGGGAATGGTAAATGTGGAGGCCACTTTCCCTTATAGGCAATTAAACTAGCAGAGGCTCCTCTTCCCCATTGAGCAAAGGGTCGATACAAATTTTTAATGTCTCCTTAGTTGACTTGTGCAACACTAGGAAACCTTTTCACTACTTAAACACTCCCTTAACAATTTCCTTCTCACTCGTGCTTGTAAAACAATGATCGATTTTGTAGCCCTCTCTCAACTTGACAAGTCTTGAGCTCCTCTGCATTAAATTCTTGTAGTCCAACGTAGGTCTCATTAATGTAGAATACCCAACAAGTTAGCTTGCACTCAAATGGAACTTCTCTGCACAATTTCCGACAACCAATTTGGTTTCTAAATAACTTGAATGCTCAAGTAGTGATTCAACTCTAGAAATATTTGCTCCTCTACTCATAATCTCATCTCACAAGACCACTCTTACCCCCCTACACTGCTAGTCACAACCCTACTTGTGATTCCTCCATTCTTGGCTCAGGATTTTGTGAGTCAATGGAAAAATCGAGGTGGGTACTTTCCCATACCTTTGATGGACACTTCCAACTGTTTAAACAACTTATGAATTCCTCAATTATTATGGGCGGATGGCTCCTCAACCACCAAACCTTCTCGATTAGCTAATTTTTAAGAAAAATAAAAGAATAAAGTATTTTTCAAATTCAATTATAGTGAAATGGATTTTGGAAATAGTAAATAATATTGTAGTTAAGGTAAACCCCACAACCCCCTTACCAGTTCCCACTTATGGTAACATAGTTTATATCTATGATAACATTCCCAGTTAGTTGTGTTAGCATTTTTCATCTAGTTCAACTTGTCATAATGATATATAAACATTGTCAAAGACAATTAATTACAATAATACTCAAAATGAGGATGTTTACATCAATGTCATCAATGGGTGGGTAGTGCATGGAAAAGACACAACTACATCATCTCTAAATAGATAGATATATATGAATATTAGAGTAAGAATTCTATTTATCATAAAGATGAGAATTTTTTAAAGATTCTTATCTTAAAGTGTACAAATATTACCTATTTTACTAATTATTAAAATGTCAATTGTAAAACATTTTATAATATTTTATAAAAATGTTTTGTATTTCTTTTCAATAAAATTTTGATTTATTTAAAAATAAAAAATAATATAATAATATGCTATAAAATTTGAGAAAAATATCTAAAAATAAATAAATTTGCAATTTTTTTTTAATATAAAAAATCAACTTATAAATTTAATTTTTTTTAAGTTGTAAATGTCATATAAGCTCTAAAGGAATTTTAATCATATGTTTCCTAATAGTTTAATAAATCTTTATAACATAATAAGAAAGATAAATTTTTTACAATTTAATAAATCTTTATAGCATAATAAGAGAGATAAATTTTCTATAATTTAATAAATCTTTATAGCATAATAAGACAGATGGTTTTTTTTTTTTAAATGAGGGGTATGGCTAGAAAAGTTATATATGTGGTATTTAAAAAGGTTCTGATCCACTTGAGCTTTGTGTCTCATTATTAGGTTGACCATTAGCATCATTCTAATTTTGGAAATGCCTTTGTTAATATATATTTGTAATGAATGTGCACCAAGGTGCACAACCTTTAAATGCCCGTAACCTGCCCTTGTGGTAGATTTGTTGATATTGTCTCAAAATGTAGGTTTGTTGGAGGTTGAATATCATATTTAATAGTTTTTATTCACTTTGCAGTGGTATTTATGAGTTAATCATAAAGTAGATATAATTATTTTGATATATTTTGTTATGTTATTTATGTGATTGTGGGAAGGAATCCACTTTCCTCTAAGTCAGCAATGGTATTTATGAGTTAATTATAAATTAAACATCATTATTTTGATGTATTTTGTTAGGTTATTCAGAATGTGGGAGAGGGTTTAAATGTTACTAATTCATTTTTTTTCTTTTAAGAAATCAGTAGTATTGGTATTTATGAGTTAAGTATATATTATATATAATTATTTTATGTATATTGTCATATTATTGATGAGATTGTGGGAGCGTGTTTAAATGTTATTAATTTTTTTTTTGAGAAAAGAATTTTTTCTTAGAGAGGTTATTGGTATTAGGGCAGTTTACAAAAATACTCATTTAAGAGTTCAGAAGGTTCGAGGCTAAAACTATTACAACAATATTCACTAAGGTAATATAACTCATCATATCACTTGCAAAAATTTGAACTCAATCACTAAAAATAACCCCAATTAACAAAATGTTACCAATTCTATTTAAACACTTTCTAAATTCAACAAAAATATTTATAAATATACCAAAAACACAATCAATTCTATTCAAACACACCACATCAAACACTCAACTCCAAATCCATCAAACACTAAACTCCAAATCCAAAAACCTCTATGAAGCACATCAACAAGAATATTTATGAATTGCTATGACACAATCGGTTCTATTCAAACACACCTCATCAAATAGTAAACTCAAAATCTCTGTACCCTCTGTTTTGACATTAACAATCTATATGCACTATTTTGAGATTTAATATTCTGCCACTGGGTACTCAGACAAGGCATCGCATAACTTGGTAAGCCCCCTCGCCATAGCTTACCATGCACGCCATTTTAATGATGATGGGACAAGGCCAACTATCCATTAGATGTTTTCCGAGCTTGGTAAACCTACTCGACATAGCTTACTATACACGCTATTTTAATGATGGACATGGCCAACCATAACTGGCATGCCATTTGGCCGTAAATGCTTTGGGTTGTATATTCTTACTGTTAGATTGCTTGATGGATATGGCCTGGTCATAACTAACTTACATTTAAGCAAATTTGGGTTGTATACTCTTACTGTTAGATTGCTTGATGGATATGGCCTAGCCATAACTAACTTATATTTAAGCAAATACATTATTCAACCGTAACCATATACAACCCCGCACATTAACCCAATGAACAAGCGAATTATTTGTTATCGATGTTTTCTGCAATTGATTTGACCGTTAGTTCTTTAAAATCCTCATTCCATTATTTACAGTGAAAATCTTGATATGCGGCCTTGGGGTCCAATCACATAAAATTGATGCATTATTCCTGCTTTAAAGGATGGTCCAGATGTTAACACAACCAGAAATCACTATCGGCAGAATAGGCCTAATGTTGAAAGTCTAAATATCTCCATATATGCTTAAGAGGCAATAAAATAACTCTATGTTACACTGGGATGCTTTGGGTCCCTTTAAGATTGAGCCCAACATGGTATAATTTCCTTGAATGAGTCAAAATTGCCTTTTCGGGTTGCCAAACTTGGACTAAAGAATATTGAGATTCCCAGATATCGCTAAAGATTAATGGGAATGCCTTTAAATTTCGAATACTAATCCATAAACCGTCCTTTTTAGGGTTCTGCTGTTGTATACCTTGACATGGGACTCCACTTGCGAATCCCCACCAGATGGAAAACAAAGTTCGATGTCTGCGGGAATATGCTAAATCAAAATGTGTGGCGCTGGGATTGAAAATGTACATATTGGTCAGAAAATATGGCATGGTCTCTGGAGCCTCTATTCCACTACCGTTTTTGTTGAGTTGTGAGTGGGAGTGGCGCCGCCTCCAACGTTATTTTTACAGAGTCTACAAGGACGAGTTGTGATCAAGAAAATCATGGAGGCTGTTGCTGTGACTAGAGCTGCAGCCACAACGAACGACACACCTCAGAGCTGTGTAAAACTGATGAAGGCAACTTCCAATGGAGAATGGCAGGGCGATAATCCCATGGATTTTGCATTCCCGCTGTTCGTAATGCAGATCTGTATTGTGCTGGTCGTCACCAGAACGCTGGCTTTTCTGCTCAAGCCATTGAGACAGCCTCGCGTCATAGCGGAAATCATTGTAAGCTCCCTGCTATTAGTTTTATTTTCCAATTGGTATGGCTACAAATCCCAGATACACTAGAAACAATTTCAGAGCAATAGCTCCTCTGTGAACATCATGATTATAGGAATTTAGCTTGCACCAGCAGTTATTCCTACAATATAATATTAATGCGTTTACTGAGTTAGCTTTATTTTTGGTATATATGCGTTTAATGTGTTAACTTTATTGTTTGAATCTAAAGAAAATTGATTTGAATTAGAGAAAACTAGTTCACTAAGTTTGAAAAGTCTATCTCTTGAACATATAGGAAATTGATTTTAATTATAGTGAGCTATAAAGTAGATAAAGGAGGACATTGATTTCAATTATAAATTGGGTTCAAAGTTTCATTTTTAATTATACTTGGGATATTTAAAACAGTAATTTAAAGTTTCATTTTATCGAAATTGGTAGGACCCTTTTCCTTATCCTTTTTCAGATGGCTTCATTGCTTAAGTTATAGAATTCTCAAAGCGGTTTTAAGAATTTCTGGGTGATTATTTAGTTTCTCTAGTAGGAGACATGACTACAATGCATGGAATGTAACAGATGGACAGTTCGGAGATCTGGTTTGGGTTGGAGATCTCCGTTAGTTTTTAAAATACAGAGACATGGAAGAACATGTGCAATGAACGATGGCTATGGTTATTGTAAGGTGTTACGAGCCTGTATAGCACCTGGATTGCGGCATCTAACCATGGTCTTCCTCTCGTTTGTTTGACCATGGATAACTCGCTTTGGAGTCTTCTAATGCGCTTTTTAATTACATCCAAAAGTCAGGGAAATCGGGAACTTGCACTACATCGGTCTTCGTTGTGTGGTAAGTGGTGTTAGCTTATTCCTATCAATAGGCCTTGTAAAAGCCTGGAGATTCAACTTTGTAATCATTGGTGGAACATTGGGGGTTGTCTTTGTTGCTGTCATGGACAATAATTTCTTTAGGAGATGGGATTCTGTGTGGATGCCTTTGGATCCAGGGTATTGAAGAGCTCATTTCTACCATATGAGGATCATCTACTCATGTCACCCTATTTGCGGGACTCTGTGCTCTTTCTCTCACAAGTAAATCCCGTTGGGCCATTTATCCGATGATCATTCTGGACTTTCGGGTGATTAGAGAGACCGATTGGCGGTGACCGAGATTTTCAAATTCCTCTTCATGGGTAGGAAGATCAGGCTGACAGCTGCGGCAGACGTCGTATAATATGCAGATCCCTCCATATTAATGTTTTTAAGTTTCATTTATTGTATTACTTGATTTGGTGGTGATAGAGTCCTTTGATAGTTGGGGATGGTACAAAGTGGGGTGGCAAATGGATTTCCCTCATTAATGTCTTTAATTTCGTGCTCCTCGAAATAAAAGGGCGGCTAAAACCTTGGGAAAGGGGACAAGAATTAAAATCTTAGTGTTGGGCTGATCACTTTTCCCTTAAACATTGGTTTAAGGTGTTTAATACTCCTTTGGGGAAGTTATGACGGGCCTCGATTCTCTATTGACGGAACTGGAGTCGGAGGAATACGACGAGGCTTTCGTGCCTGCCGTTGAGGTGGCAGAAGGTGGTGGCACATCCAGCCCACATCATGTGTCACAATCCCACAAGACTCATATCCGAGGAGTTGTCTCTTCACTGGTAGAAGTTGTGATACCTACCTGTGGGACTTGCTCCACTCCACCTTCTAGTCAGTAGTGTGGTACCTCTGGGGGTCGTCTGAAATCTCCGAAACATCCAGGAAAACCTTTCAAACCTATAGACGAGAGCCGATTGTTGAGCTTTGGACATGATGTAATGTGAGACAGAGCCGAGAGCTTACACACTCGAGTACTTGTGGGCCGCTGGTTTTTCGATAAACATTGTAAGGAGAATATGCTAAACTGGTTGATGGAAGCATGGTCGAAATTGCTTGGGTACCCCCCCAAGTTTTTCAAACTACAAAATGAATGGTTTAGCTTCCATTTTATGAAGCCAGAAGATGTGGGGGAGGTGCTTCGGAGGCCCTGGGTGATTGGTCGATGCTTCCTGGCTCTCCATAGGTGGTATGTTGGTTTTAATCCAACCGAAGATACTCCTAAGAACCACTTAGTGTAGGTTAAATTTCCTGGGCTTCCCTTAGAGTTTTGGATGTTGCATGTCCTCAGCGCCATAGGGAATAACATCGACACTTGTCGCTTTGTAGACCCCAAATTCCTAGGGGTGTTTGATATGAGAGTGACATGGCTTTTGGTTGAGGTTTCATTTTATGGAGGTCTTCCAGCTCATATATATTTGGAGTGGGAAGCGCTGGTTCACAAAAAACTAATTGACTATTGGAAGACCCCTTTCAGATGCCATTTCTGTCATGAAATAGAACATCTAATGTGGAATTGTCATCGGTGGAGGACTGGGAACCCTGTGCTCTTGGACGTAGATACTAGTAGGGATGTGATTAAAGACGAAGATTTTTGTGTTGGGTCGAGGCACCAAGTGGAATTTTCTCAGAAGATCGTCCACACTCTAGGTAAGTCTGTATTAGATTCTCCTTATCCCACTCAAATTTTTGCTCAAAAATCTGTTGGGGTAAAGGATTCTGGTCTTGTGTGGGGGTCGTGTAACTATAGGTGGTCTAGGTCTCTGTCGGAAGGAGGGGATACCTAGACACAATTGGAGGGCACCTACGAGACTCCAAAGGAGTTTCGACGAATTCCACTTCCACTCCCTGACCTCCCTCTATTTGATGTTTCTCGATCCTTGAACCATGATATCCTTCCACATGTTTCCCCAACCCCAGGTCTCTTGCAAGCAGACCTTTCCTCCTTGCCACCTCATTGCTTGCCATCATCTTCCCCCAGTCGAGATGCCCCTCTGTCACCCCATAATTCTATTGGCAGCAACTTGGAATTCCTGTAACATATTCTGAATGCACAACTTTCCCCTCTGGTGGTTCACACTGGCCAGCCTCCCTCTTCTCCTCTTGTCATTAGTCCCTCATCAGTCTCAAATGTTACCATTTAGAAAGGGAAAGGAAGACCCCTCCTCAAGAAAAAATCCATTATCTTGGGGGTCATTGATTTGGATTTGTAGACCGAAAACTTCAGGGATGTCCCGGTGTCCCTTGCTTTAGACAGGGTCCTTAGAGCGTTGGTACCCTCTAAAATCATTCCTTGATGATTGTTTGTTCCCTAAATTTATGGGGGTTGGGGGGAGAGACAAGTTTGTTTCATTGCGGGAGTTTTTCAGGAAATTCGACCCATGTTTGATTTTCATTCAAGAGACAATGACAGTGGTTGAAAAATATCTATCCTTCTTCTATGCTATGTTTCCAGCATGGCACACAGTGGTGAAGGATGCAGAGGGTAGATAGGGTGGTCTGGCAGTGATTTTGGATCCTCGTTGGGAAGACTTTAAAGATTTTAGTTTTTTTGGTGGAATTTTAATGACAGGTCATTTTAGAGGTTTTCAACAAATAATTTATTTGTTCAATTTAAATGAGCCTTATCTAGACAGAGTACAATTCTGGAGGAAGATGAAGGTATGTGGGATTGTTACTCTAGAATACTCCATAAGTGTTGGTGATTTTAACTGTATTTTGAATGAAGGGGATATCTGGGGAGAACGCGGAAGACGTGACCCTCTGTCTGAATACATTGGGGATTTGGTCTGAGATTCAAACTTAAAGGATGTCGATCTGGAGAAAGTTTGCCCAACTTGGTACAATGGATAGAAAGGGATAGAGTTTATTGGCAAAAGAATTGATAGATTTTTGGTGCAGGAAGACCTTCTTGTTCAGATGGGGAGAGTTAGGTCCTAGGTAGTGGCCCTAATTATCACTTATCACAGGTTGCTTGTAATGGAATGGAAATTTGAAAGGAAGATGAGGGCCTACCCTTTTAAATTTAACATGGTGTGGTTAGAAGATAAGGATTTGAACGACATGGTCCGTGATTATATCAACAAACACAGGAAGATGGCCAGGACTCCTATAAAATATTTATCACATTCACTAAGAGGATTGAAAGGGGAGGTTTGGGAGTGGGAGAAAAATAATAAATGGCATATGATTGTGGAATTAGAACATAATGCTAGAGAAACTGCTAAGATATTAAAGGCATGGATGATGGTGACCTGTCATCTGACGGTTGTTCAAGGCTCAAATTATCGGAGACAAAGAAAAGAAAGATATTGCTCATACAAGAACAAACCTGGAGACTTAAGAGTCGAGCAACCTGGCTTAAATAAGGCGATAAAAATACAAAATATTTTCACTCTTTTGCCAATGGGAGGAAGAATACTAACGCCATGTGGAATGTCAATGTTGAGGGGAACATCTATAACACTAGTGAGAAGATTCAGGAGGAGACGGTTAATTATTTTGAAAGATTGTATAAGGCATGAGAGGGACCAGTAGTGGAGGCTAAGTTATGGGCTTTCGAAGAATATCCCAAGATGTTTGAGGAAGCGGACAATATCAGATTGAATAGTATTATTAGTACTGCTGAGGTGGAGGGAGTGCTCAAGTCCTTTCCTCCAGATAAGAGTCTGGGTCTGGATGGGTGGACTCCAGACTTTTATATCCACTTCTCAGATTTATTTATTCAGGACACTACTGACTTGGTAGAAGAAGCGAGATTAACGGGTCAGGTTCATGACGCAGTCAACTCAACTTTCCTTGCACTCATACCAAAGAATAAAGGCTCCTCGTCTTTTGAGGACCATAGGCCCATCTCTCTATGTAATACCCTGTATAAAATAATATCTAAGATTATCAGAAAAATAATTAAGAGGTAATGTCAGGACATATTTCCTCGGAACTTTCTTCAAAACCTTAGCATTCATGATGCAGTTGCATCCACACAGGAGATTCTACATACCATCCATACATGGAAATTGGAAGCAATGGTCATGAAAGTGGACCTTAGCAAGGCATATCATCAAGTGGATTGGGGTTTTCTAAGAATATCCTCTACAAGATCGGAATGGTCAGTGAGACAATGGACTGGATCATGGGATGTGTTTGCAACACATCGTTGGTTGTCATTATCAATTGGTCTGCGTCTAAATTTTTCAAACCGGGCAGGGGTCTCCACCAGGGGTGTGCTCTATTGACCCTCTTGTTTATTTTGGTTATGGATGATTTTAGTACCAAAATAAATAGGGCTTCGGATTTGGGTTTATTACATAGTATCAAAGTTACATCACATCGAGGGATCACACACAATTTTTTTGTTAATGATGTGCTGATATTTGGGTTGCTTATTAAACAATGTTGGACCGTCCTGCATGACATTTTTCAAAAATTATGTAAAGCTTCGGGGATATTGGCTAATGAAGGAAAGTCTTGTTTATACCACTCTCAAGTGGACAGGGTGATTATTGAACAAATTGGGGTGATATAAAGTTCAATATTTTTCCCCTTGAGGGTGGCTTTACATACGTGGGCTTCCATCTTAAGCACACTCGATACCGGCTGGTTGACTGGCAATGGATCTTGGACAAATACTGGATAATAATAAATGGTTGGTTGCTAAAGTGATTTTTGAAGGGAGGGAGACTGGTTCTGGTACAGGCAGTCCTCCAGCAATTCACCGTGTACTGGGCACATCTATTATATATTCCCAAGACCATTATTGACAGAATTAGGAAAAATATGGAAAATTTAATTTGGAATGGTGGTTGGGAGGTAGGGAAGTACCATCTTTCTAGATGGGAGCATATTTCTAAGCCAAAGGATTGGGGGGGTTGGGGACTCTTGGATATGGAAGCCTTTGGAAAGGCACTGCTAATGAAATCTCTTTGGAGGTGCTTACATTCCCCTGATATTTGGAATGATATCATAAAGTATAAGTATCTCCGACTTCAGAGTCTGGAGAAGTTATACATCACGGGATGGGAGAAAGTAGCTATGGGGTCATATATTTGGAATGGCTTCATGAAAATCTGGCCACTATTTCGTGGAATGCTACAGTGGCATTTCAGGAATGGGCGGAAAATTTTGATTGGGCATGCAGATATTCCAGGTTATCCTCAAACCCATTCCATCATTGTCGAATTGGGGAATTTTCTGAATGGCAGAGGAGTTTTCTATCTGGATCAAATTATAAAAGAATGGTTGGAGGGTGTGCTGAGGTGGAAGGAGGTAGATGAAATGGATATCCAAGTATCCATGGAAGCAGAGTGGACACAATTTCTGGAAATTTTAAGATGGTTGGGGTGTAGCCACAACTGTATGGGAGATCAGGTCATATGGGGTGGTATACAGCACAAAGGTCAAATTAGTAATAGTGATATCTATAAAGAACTGTTGAATGTTCAATTTGGATAGAAACCAAAAAGTTGGTTTAATGAGATCTGGAAGGTCAAAATTTAGACAAAAATAATTATATTCTTTTGGCTTGTCTGGAAGGACAAAAACCTGACGTGGAAAAACCTTCAGAAAAAAGGCAAGATCATTCTTGGGATTTGCAGACTGTGTATAACAGCAAATGAAGACAACAACCACCTTTTTTATAGTTGTACTTTTGCACGAGAGATACACAGTTCACTGTGCAAACACTTCGATTTCCATGATCTGTATTATATGACCTTCGAAGCTTGTACTAATTGGTGGTTTAAGAAAGGTAATAAATTTAGGAACATTCCACTCATTTTTCACTGGAGACTACAGTGTTGCAGGATCAAGTGGCTATTTGAAGAGCAGGAAAGTCCATTTGGAATGGTCACTTCACAGATCATCTAGAATTTGGGAGAATTGAGGATCCAACACAAATCCCCTCGTGACCTATCGATAAGACTTAGGCCATTTGAAATTAATTATCCGGATGGTTTTTTTCGATGGGGCGACACAGAACATGAGATGTGGCTGTGAAGCTTGGCTTATGATCACTCCACAATGTCACTATAAAATTCACTGGTTTGGTGGACAGGGGACTAATATGAGGGCATAAATGTTGGCTCTATGGGAACTGTTGTGGTTTACCAAGAAACTATATATTGACAAGCTGTGGGTTTTTGGGGATTCACGGGTTCTCATTAATCACCTGAACAACCAGAACTCTTTGGTGCCTGGACATCTATCTGCTTGGTTAGAAAGGATCAATGACTTGCGAAGATCCTTTTCCAATGTATCTTTCACTCACATATTCAGGGAGAAGAATGAAATGGTTGATAAACTATCCAAGATGGGGCTTACAGGGAAATTTGGAGAGATGCATTATGAACTTATAGATGCCTCAGGCTGCGGGGCGAAGAGAACTGTTAAATTTTTTTGAGCAACTATCTCAGCCAAAGATGGAGTGGATGAGTTCATAGTTGTAATGAAATATGCAGAACACAGACAACAACATGAACTTTGGAATAATTTTTTTTTTATAGCCGAATATTATCAGATGGAAAATGGAAGCGGATAAGCATCGACAACAAAAGGAAGAAAAGACTATTTGTTTCCACTACTTTTAGAATGGATGATTGTAATTTTCTCACTTGATAACTATTTTTGTACTAATTTCCAACACATTGATATTCCCAGCTTACTATGGCAATAGTAGATTGAATAGTGAACATAAATCTGAATGTAAAACTAAAAAAAAAAGGGACTTTTGTGCTGGTACTTAATATACACCAAACGTTTTTTCTATGAGAAAAAAAAGGATATTTAAAAGCAGATAAAGGAAATTGTTTTCATTATTTTTCATTTTTAATTAGAAATTTAGCGTTTTGAGTTTTATTTAATTCTTTCTTTTTAGAAAATAAAATTGATTTCAATAATCATGAGTATAAAGTGTAGAATAATTTTTGAGTTTTGATTTTTCTCATGGATTTATATTTATTTTTGATAAAATATTGCGTCATTTTAAAAAATTTCTAAATTATATTTTTTTATTTAAAATTAAATTTAGTGAGAATATGTTGAAAGTATAAAATGAGAAGTATAAATTTAAAAAAAATATACAAATAATGTTGTTATGCCCTAAAGTTGAGGTGTTAATGAGAGCAATGAGTTGATGGAGTGTGTGTTTGATGTGAGATGTGGATAAGTAGGATTCTTTGGCAGGAGGATTTATCATGCTTAAGTGGAATTTGAATTTATTTTGTAAGATGTATGGAAGATTTGAGAGGATGATGTGATGATGAAGTATAGATGATTCTCTAATAGCACAAGGTTATCTCATTTTGGGGTTGGAATAGTTTAATGCATTTTAACTATTTGATAAACTTGAAAAGCTTTTAGTATGATGCATTTTTTCAAAAATAGTACGTTTATAAATAAAATATGATTGAGGCTGCTTTAATTCATGATATTTTCCATGCATGTTAAAATTTGCGAGAGGGGAGTTAAATAAGACGTTTGACTGGAGATGATGGCCCATGATGGTGATCACAATGATGCAAGATGTGTGTGCATTAGTATAATATGAGGGAGAAAGGCAACGGAAAGGTGAAAACACTTGATTGTAAACATGTGCTTGTTTGAGAACCTATTATAGGGTCTGAAACATGTTATTTTGTGCATTCCATCATTTTTGTCTAAAAATATTTTTGTCATGCAAATTATCATTGTTATATATATATATATAGCTAGCGAGAGAGAGAGAGAGAGAGAGAGAGAGAGAGAGAGAGAGAGAATAATTCCATTAAGAAAAACTATTACATGTAATGAGGCCAACTTTATGACCTCTCCTTCTTGACCTTCACTCTCTTTATATTGCCTTATTATAAGGTGTCTTTTTTATGGATTCAACTTTGGTTAGGTTTGAACCCATCAATGAAATATCGATTAAGTTCCCTTTTACTTAAAAATATGGCCTTATGACTTATACACCCAAAATTTGGTTATCAGTCCCCATAAGATTCAGATAAACCCCCCTCCCCCTTAGAGAATGATGGTCCTCATCATTCACAATGTTTAAAAAAGAGGGACCCCATTATGTTTAATGTACCATCATGATTACAATATGCCAGGAATAAATGAATATAAGGCTTTTGTGTGATTAACTCATAACCATCACGATGACAATCATGCAAAGTGCTAATGAAGAGAAGGGTTTTGCGTGGTTAACCCATAACCATATGTTTGTGGATGATCCATAACTGAGTTGGCAATGAAAAGTTGAGAGAATGGTTTTGTGTGGTTTTCCCATAACTGTGGGTTTGTGGGTGACCCAAAGCCATGTTTGTTTTGAATTTTTCTGGCAATGGGCCTCTTGCTACAACTTTGTTGATGAATTTTGCTACAAATGATGAAGTCAAATTGTGTCAAAGACCCATTTGAGGTATTGAAGATATATTTACATTCGTATAAGATACTTGCATTGTGATGATATTTGGTGTGAGAAAAGCATTCCTAAAACTCAAGGTACTCATGGCCACATAGCTTTACACACGTGTGAATTCAATCAATGATATCTCTCAAACTAGGAAGGCAATCATTTTTTGTAAAAAAATAATTTGAGCTAATGGAAAGTCCTTTAAAATGGGCTATTGTGCACCCTCTGAAGTTCTCTTTAGAGGTCACAATATTTTTGTTCAATTCGCTGAAGATTGTTGCCTTGCATTCCTTCCATTATTGTGCTTCTATGGCAACCATACCACCATGGAAAAGTCAAGAAATGGATTAAATAAGGACATCCAAGATTCTATATGTTGCATACACATTTTTAATATATGACATGGTTGTATAAATTCACAATAGCAATTAATGCAAGAATACCAAGTGCAGGGGACCACAAAGAATGGAAAAGGTTTGTAAAGTAACATGAGTTGCTATCGAGATCACAGACCTCCATGTTATAGATTAAAAAATGTAGTGAATCCATGTAATAATGCTCGTGCGATGGTGAATGGAGATCTGAGGGTAAAAAACATTGTAATTCTTACAAACCAACTATGATACTCACAATGTATGGTCCAACAAATGCACTCTAAAAGTACCAAAATGAGATTAGATATTGATACAAAAATTTGAATCTAAAACATCCTTTAAACTCTCATTCCAGTGGAGTCATAACCTGCTCTAATACCATTGATATAGATCTTGGGGGCGGAGATCCAGGAGACTTGAATATCAAGAGACGAGGAGAGAAAAAATACATATATATTATAAAACTAATCATAAGAAGATTGATTAAAATGCAAGAACTAAAATACATCACAATAGAGAGAAAGAGGGAGAGGTATTTGGAGAAGAAGAATTAGATTAAGAAGAACCATTACATGCAATGATGCCAATTTTGGGACTTCTCATTCTCAACCTTCACTATCTTACCTTTTCCTTCTTATAAGTTTTCTTATTGATAGATTTAACTTTGGTTAGATTTTAAACCATTAGCTACACCTTGATTAAGTTCCCTTTTACGTAAAAATATGAATTTATGACTCATACATCAAAACTTAGGTTATAAGCCCCCCTAAGATTCATTCATTAAATTAAAAAAATGGATAGAAACTAATGTATTGAACAAAAATAATAACAAAGTGGCATGAAAAGGATTAGAAATTCCAATTATTATGGATAGGGATATGTGATCATGACAAAATTGCTAGAATCTTATAGAAAATTATGGAAATGAAGCAAAGGAAATAAGATAAATTTGAGCAATTATGAGAATTTATGTATGGATGACATACAATTGGAAAATTTTGGTGTAGATGTGCATATGGATCACTTAAATTTTTGGAGATGAGAGTTCAAGAAGAATGTTTGGTAGGATAATTTCTCAAGAAGTTTGAAATTGTAGATCTCTAAAGAGATCATAATCTTAAGACTTTGACACCAATTGATATAGGTGTAATACTAGTGATGAAAAAGAGACTTGCATGTGGCCAAATATCATAAGAGTTCAAATATTGTTAGCAAGGGCTTGGTTAGTTGGTAAGGGTGTTGTTATTTTCCACAACAATTGTTCAAATCACGTTAGAGACATATTCAACCCTCATACTGCACCATATATTATGACTGGAGTTAAGGGAGCGCCTTGGAAAAATTTGACATAATAGATACCCCTATTTCATCATTACTGCATTAAAATATAGTTGTTGTGGCCTTGTAATATGTATTCACTTTTACCCGGATGTGGGTGAGTATCCCAATATTGACAACTACCCCATTAATGAGGAGCGTCATGCTTAACTAGATTAGGTGGAAGGGCATGTGGAGGCAAGGTGTCAGCACAAAAAAGAGGTTACAAGGACATGGTAATAGCATCAGCTCATACTCCAACCACTGCATGAAGCTCAAGGCGATTAATGCCATGAATTTCACTTGGGGGAGGTCTCCTCTGCATGATCTAGCCATTACTATGTGTACTCCTAAGCATGCCATCAACTGCTACATCCTCTGGTGCATCCTCATGAAGTTCATTGTCCATTACACTGGGAACTCTCCCTGGAATTCCTCACTCCGTCTCCATCTGGTTCGATTTCTTTTTCTCAGGATACCTAGGGTGAGACAATCATGTCATTGCAACCCTCATGTGCAGAGAGCTCAGGGTGTCTCTATAGGATTAAATGAAGAAGATAATGCTCCTCTTCATCTCTAGAACAATTTTGAGGAAGGGATTCCCAGCCACATCTGGGAATTGGTTGATCGGGTGGAAAATGAACGTCAAAAAACCATGAATTCTCATAGTGAGTCGACAATAACTAGGTACTAGAACATGAAAAATCTCTTTTCCTGGTCACTCTTGCAAAGGAAGTTGGCAACAAAATGCATTAATGGCCTCATTCTTAAAGGCCATGATGCCTTACTCATGAACAAATAGATATGGGACCCCATGGCCCATGACAGGGAAATTGCTTTCCCAATTGGTGGTAGGAAGGAGGCTGAGCTTCTACAATGCTTGTCGTAGGAAATTTGGGAACCCTCCCCCTTATTGATTCAAAAGAGAAGCTAGGAGGTAGATGAGGGTGTGGCTGAGCCCAACAGAAAGACTTGGTGCAAATCCACCATCTCGAGACACCCACCCCAACCATAGTTCAAGATTCACGGTGGTTGTGAGAAACATCCCGTCCTCTCGACGTGAAAAACAAACACTGATCCTCTTGAAGGGTATCAAGATGGCTCCTCATGAGATGGGGATCGAGCCACAACCCCTTAGCCTCCAGCAGTCACCCCTCCTCAGATTTCCAATCAGCCACCAATAGTCACCCCTCCTCATCAAGGAAATCAGCAGGAGGACAAGGCCAATACAAAGACCATAATAGACAATGCTCATCCAACACTGCATTCCCCTCCGTACGCTTGTTGGATTAAGGAGGAAATCCCGACTGATGCTAGATGTTAGCATGTTTTTTATGTTTTTTTGTTACTTTGCTTTTGGAATTAGCCCTATGTTTCCAAGCACTCTATATTTTTGTGCCTCTGATGATCAACATAACTCTCAAGATTCTAGGGTGGCAGGGTTGGTTTCCCTCCATTGGGAAACCCATCACCTCCCTGCCTGACTGTAATATAACTCTGTATTTTTTGTACCATTAATAGATGAATAAATTGCCACTTTACAAAAGAATATGTATTCACTTTTTAATACGTTTTCATACTAGTAAAAGTATGTTTTCTTGTTTGTGTTGATAAAAATTATTGAAAAAATAATAATAATATGACAAGTATATATACAATATATTGTATTATGTGTATATCAAAGTATAAAAATGACAGAGAATGATAAATTTGACAAAGTTTCTATTCAAGAGACAATATTTTACTCAATTTTGTTTTTGTTTTGTTTTACTTTTTTTCCTTTTTATTTATTTCTTTATTTATGCATTATGCATTATTAGTATAAACATTGTTTTGTACAATTCTTATCTTTTATATTTATATCTTTCTCTATCAAACCTATGGAGATCCTTAGTATGTGAGCCAATGATTCAAATGTACTAAATAAAAAATACAATCTAACTTAATGCAATCATCAAATAACTTTGTGTTTTCAAAAAACATGGGTAAAAACCTTTTTCAAAATATTGGAATTACATATTAGTATGAGTCTCAACCATGTTTACAAAATAAAAAAATTGCCAACATTTATTCACTAACTTAGCCCTTCTATTCTCTCACATATGAGCTCTCCTTTTTCATCTAATTCTATAAGTATTCTTCCCTTCTCTTCCTCTGTGAATGTAAAAAAAAATGAGTTACTTTCCACGCCATGCTCCCCCATTTTCTTTTATGCACATTTTAATTTTTTGAAATTGAAAAATTCATGTATGGTTTCTTTAGTTTGTTTTTGAGCTCATTGGTTTTTTGGTCCACATAGTCTAACCTTCATCATATGGTTTAATGATCTTTACGTCCTTCTATTTTCATCATTGATTAACAAGGAGATTGAATAACATGCAATGCATGGTTGACGTATCCCTTGTCAAAAATATACTATGTGCAATTTTTCAATCACTCAGTGACACGAGAATTGGAAATTTACATCTCTAACACTATGAATATCCTATCTAATGTGGAATAGAAGAAAACTGTACCATTTTACGTCTCTTAGCTAACAGGGAGATTGTTCTTGCATAAGACACCCCAAGTAAGAAGAAAAGTGAGCTCATGCTCACATAATTAGTAGAAATTTTAAGAGTTGGATGCTTGAATTGGTCCATCTCTCCCTCTAAAATCCATGTGGCTTCTTCTAACCCTTTCTATTCCAAAGAAACAAGTATCCTTTGGTTTTATGAGTTTTATTTTTGCCTACAACTCTCTCCTTCAAATATATTTCAAAATTCTTCTCTTTATCACTTTAGAATATTCTCTCTATAATTTTGTAGTAAAAGATATCATTCTATTCATCCACAAAAATTTCATTTTACTCATACAAATATGTTGCATGAATGTTAGAAAAATATCCAATCCCTTGGGAAATTCAAGCACATAAATTCCTACTTTTTTTCAAGAGCCCATATAGTATTTGTAGTAAAAGATATCATTCTATTCATCCACAAAAATTTCATTTAACTCATACAAATATGTTGCATGAATGTTAGAAAAATATCCAATCCCTTGGGAATTTCAGATATTGAGGATCTGCAAGTATAGAGATAAGTCAATTTCAATATCGAGCTCCTTAAAAGCAAGTAAAAGGTGTGTATTTGGTTTTTAAAATTGCATAATGTTTGTTTGAAAAATTAGTTTGAAGTGATTCCAAGGGCATATTTTAGAATTTTTATTAGTATTGGGTTCTATAATGCCTCCAAAAAATAATTCCATAGCCATTAAGCCCTCAAAAATATATACTATGATATCAACATGGGTTACATTGTGGCCCCTTATTGTTATTGTTGTACCCTTGTAACCCCCATTATTGTTATTAATGTGCCCTAACATTATTATTGTTAGGTCGGATAGGGTTACATTGTGGCCCCACTAGGATTACATTGTGGCCCCATGGACTCCTCTATATAGAAAGGAGGTCTTAACATTTGTAGCATCTAAGAATTTTTCATTCATGTAATGTATTAGAGGTTTCCCCCTCGAAGTGGCTTATTTCTAAGGCGTTGATATCTCTTTTCTTCTGTTTTTGGAACTGGTTTCGCAACATTTGGTATCAGAGCTTTGGATTCTAGGGTTTCGCTGCTCCAAACAGGTCATCGTGGCATTTTCACTCTAACATTTTTCTACGAAGGTTCAGAAGTGGAAATTTTTAGAGTGTGAAACAAAAATCTTGAGGAACATCGTCACAAAATTTCAGAGCCTGGTTTGCAATATTTTCGGAGATATGATCTGTGGAAGTTAGGGCTTTTTGTAGGCTCCTGAATTTAAATTAAAAAGGTCATTGTGGAATTTTCGCTATAACGTTTTTTCTACGAAGGTTAAGAAACTGAAATTTTTAGCGTGCGAAGCCAAAATCCTGAGGAAAATTGTCACAAAAGTTCAGAGCTTGGTTTGTAATATTTTCAGAGATATGATCTGTGGAAGTTAGGTCTTTTTTAGGCTCCCAAATTTCATCTCAAAGAGGTGATCGTGGGAAAATCTTCATAACTCTCTTTCTGAGCATCAGATTGGAATTCTGTAAAAAATGACTAGAAGTAAATGGACTGTAGTTTCCTGTCTATAAATTTCAGAGCCAAAGGAGCCAATAGTGAAACGTGGCAAGTCGTACAAGTTCGCTCTACTGAACCAGTCCATAATTAGGTCATTGTGGGAGATTGGACATAACTTTGCCTTGAATAATCCAAATCAAGTCAGACCTGTGGCATTTGAAAGAAGATTCAGAGGACTACTAAAAGGCTGAATTTCAGATATTGAGGATCTGCAAGTATAGAGATAAGTCAATTTCAATATCGAGCTCCTCAAAAGCAAGTAAAAGGTGTGTATTTGGTTTTTAAAATTGCATAACGTTTTTTTGAAAAAGCAGTTTGAAGTGATTCCAAGGGCATATTTCAGAATTTTTATTAGTATTGGGTTCTATAATGCCTCCAAAAAACAATTCCATAGCCATTAAGCCCTCTAATACCAAATGTTGTGAAACCAACTCCAAAAATAGAAGAAAATAGATATCAACGCCTTAGAAATAAGCCACTTTGAGGGGAAAACCTCCAATATATTACATGAATGAAAAATTCTTGGATGATTCAAATGACAGAACCTCCTTTCTATATATAGGAGCCCATGGGGCCACAATGTAATCCTAGCCGGCCTAACAATAATAATGTAAGGGCACAATAATAACAATATGGGGGTTACTCGGGTATTACAATAACAATAATGGGGGATAAAATAACATAATAAGGGACTACACGATTAATATAGGGACTTAACATGCCCCTCTCCTTCAAACAAGTGTTGTCCTCAACGCTTGATTATTTCTTGATGCTTCTGTATAAAATTCTCATCCTTCAATGTGGAATCTTCTACAGGAAGTTCTTCCACTTGCTGAGATACTCTGAAATTGATCGTACTTGTCGAGTTCTTGTTTCTGTGACTGCTTCAGAACTTCTTTCAATGTGATGTTGATCTTCTTGTTGTTTCATTAGATTCTGCACCAAATTTAGGTTATCCTTTAAGAGTTGGAGAACTTGTTGTTGATACTTGATGTGATCTTCCACTAATTTATCATCCATATTAGCTATTATTTGATCCTTCAAACCATCCAACTTAGCCTCCATTTCTTCTTTTAAACCATCTATGTCATCTTTGGCTGCTCTTCATAAGATCGAAATTTGTTGCTCTTAGTACTGTAATTTTGATATCTCATACTGCAATTCTTCCTCTTCATGCGTTATAGTATGGCTTTTTGAGGGATTAATGGGTATGGAATTATTTTTTTGAGGCATTATAGAACCCAATACTGATAAAATTTCTAAAATATTCCCTTGGAATCACTTCAAACTGCTTTTTCAAACAAATGTTATGCAATTTGAAAAACTAAATACACACCTTTTTCTTTCTTTTCAGGAGCTCGATATTGAAATTATCTTATCTCTATACTTGCAGATATTCAATATCTGAAATTCGGCCCTGTAGTATTCCTCTGAAGCTTCTTTCAAATTCCACAGGTCTGACCTGATTTGGATTCTTCAAGCCAAAGTTATGTCCAGTCTCCCACAATGACCTAATTATGGACTAGTTTAGTAGAGCGAACTTGTACAACTTGCCATGTGTCACTTTTTGCTCCTTTGGCTTTGAAATTGATAGACAATAAACTATAGTCCATGTAAGTCAAGCCAATTTAAAAAATTCCAATCCGATGCTCAGAGAGAGAGAGTTATGAATATTTTCTCACGATCACCTCGTTGAGATGAAATTTGTGAGCCTGCAAAAGACCTAACTTCCACATACCATATCTCTGAAAATATTGTGAATCAAGATCTGAAATTTTGCAACGATGTTCCTTAGGATTTTGGATTCGTATTCTAAAAATTTCAGCTTCTTAACCTTCGTAGAAACAAATTTATAGCAAAAATTCCATGATGACCTGTTTGGAGCAGTGAAACCCTAGAATCCAAAGCTCTAATACCAAATGTTGTGAAACTAGTTCCAAAAATAGAAGAAAAGAGATATCAACGCCTTAGAAATAAGCCACTTCGAGGGGGAAACCAACAATACATTACATGAATGAACAATTCTTGGAGATACAAATGAAAAAACCTCCTTTCTATATATAGGAGTCCATGGGGCCACAATGTAATCCTAGTGGGGCCATAATATAACCCTAGCCGACCTAACAATGATAATGTAAGGGCACATTAATAACAATATGGGGGTTACAGTGGTACAACAATAAAAATAAGGGAGGATACACTAACATAATAAGGGACTACACTATTAATATAGGGACTTAACAATATCATTCTATTCATCCACAAAAATTTCATTTTACTCATACAAATATGTTGCATGAATGTTAGAAAAATATCCAATTCCTTAGGAAATGTTAAATTTTGCAACAAGAAATAGTGAAGGAGGCATCCTGAAACATCATCCTTGATCCTAGTTGGAAAATAATCACCTAAACTAGGTGGGGCCCACAGAGGCTATTTTTAGGTGTATGTCTATTTTTAGACATGGTGAGCATATTCTATATGTAGCAGGAGGCTATTTGTAGATGGTTGGTCAAATGTGAAAAATAGATGAGATTCTATTTTTAGAATATTGGAGGAAGTCTATTTATAGATCACTGATCTAAAAATAGATGCATGTCGATTATTATTAGCCCTTAATAATAATCAGACTCTAAATAGCAAATTATTCTTTTGGAGCACTTAATTTCAGTATACAGATTTGTAAAATCAGTGGGCTGAAGGAATTACACAATTTCTAAGGGTTTACTGGAGTTCATGCATGGAGGACTCAGTTAGAACTGAAGTGACAAAGTTATGACAGAGTTGGAAGAGTAGTTCATGGAGTTGTATTCAGTTTAACTCAGTTAGACTCAGTTGAGATAGTTGTATCTAATCTAACTGAATGATACACTAGTGAGAGCGGAGTGAATTAATTATTTAATTAATTCACAAATAATAATTCATTAATCAACTGAACAATACAGTAGTTAACTACAGTGCATGTCAGATCCAGTGGATACCCAGTGCAGAGATAGGTGAAAGGGTGAGATAGACTATCTGTTGTGACCATAGTGATGAATGAATTGCATCTACATATACATTGGAGTTTCCAATGATAATAACACAGTCGAGGAGAGTGGGATTACATCGAATTGGTCTTTTTAATCAGCTTGGATTGCGCAGTGGAGGCAGGCTAGCAGGAGGGCAGAGATTGGTGCATGGATTTGCAGATTTATTCTGATTAGTGTGTGATGATTGATTGTATTGAGAGCTTGATGTACTAATATTTGTATGAGGATTGTTACATGATCTCCATGATACATAATATATGATATTTGGGGTTTTCATCTTCAGGCTTTCCCGTTAAACAACTGTGTTTTGTGCGATTGTTTTTATGCTTCACATGTGTGTGCAATTAATTTTCCGCAAAATATTAACAGTGGAATGAGTCTGTATTTTGTAAGAAGTTAAATATTGTGAGATTAGGGGAATATATATGTATGCATGCTTAATGTATGCTAATTTATACATGGTACCAGAGTTATGTTATAGATTTTCTACATGGAATGAGAGCAGGAATTTTGGGCGCGCGAGTTTGCAAAGAATATCTGAAATTTTTGGTGAAATATTTTCAGAAAAATAGCATATTTGGATTCTTTGCGAAAAAATACCCAAATTGAAAAAAAATATAGTTGAATCGAAGCTTGTATGAGGGAGATATAGTCGATTTAAAATCAACTCTTTTGTTAGAAAATTTTGTGACAGCGGGACAATTACAATGTGCGTAGCCAAGAATCTACATGCACTGAGGTACAAGATGCATGAAAATATTTGAGGAGAAAAGAAGAGGTTAATGACTTGGTGGTTGAGAGGAAGCCTCTCAACATGCAGCCTGAGAATAAGTCTCAGAAGGTTGTGGAGTAGCCACAACTGGAGATGCAGAAGAAACTTTATAGATTTGATGTAGATGAGATTTCTACGGAGCTTCCTACTGTTGGGAAGTGCAAGAAAGACATGCAATTGAAGCTTGAGAGGGAGAAGGATTTTCATGCAGGTAAGAGTGAACCTCGAGATGTGGAGCAACCACAAGACGAGGATCATGAAGTGGGATCAACCACTCATGCAGAGAAATTTCGTGCGCAATGGGCAGAGGGAGTGCATGCAGCTATACCACCAGGTAAGAGGTGGGGCGACATGCATGGAAGAAATTTCTGGGAAGGATTCATTGAGATGGTTTGGATCTCATGAATTGAACCTAGCTACTAGGTGCCCATAGAGCAGCAGTAGCATGATCAGTTGGATTGATGCAGTGGGATCAAAGTGACAGTGTCGGATATTGGAGCACAGTTCTGAGTTGACAGCAAGTGCAGAGTACATGGGTGCATACTTCAACAACGCAGTGGTTCTTGAGGACATGTGCAGTTGGTACCAGAAGATGTCGAAGAATTTGATGATAGATGCATTATACTGATTCAATTTTTTGGAGGCTATTCAGTTTCAGAAGTGTTGCAACAAGTGTTTCAGAGTGGATGCATGGAGTTGCAGGGCGCTTGCAAAGGTTGAATGGTGAATGCATGGAGTTACATGTCGTATGCAAAGAAATTCCTTTCTTGTTGAGAGGGAGTGTTGAATTTTGCAACAAGAAACAATGAAGGAGGCATCCTGAAACATCATCCTTGATCCTAGTTGGAAAATAATCACCTAAACTAGGTGGGGCCCACACAGGCTATTTTTAGGTGTATGTCTATTTTTTGACATGGTGAGCATATTCTATATGTAGTAGGAGGCTATTTGTAGATGGTTGGTCAAATGTGAAAAATATATGAGATTCTATTTTAGAAGATTGGGCAAAGTCTATTTATAGATCATTGATCTAAAAATAGATGCATGTCGATTATTATTAGCCCTTAAGAATAATCAGACTCTAAATAGCAACTTATTCTCTTGGAGAACTTATTTCAGTACAAAGATTTGTCAAATTAGTGCACTGAAGTTATTACATAATTTCTAAGGTTTTACTAGAGTTCATGCATAGAGGGCTCAGTTAGAATTGAAGTGGAAAAGTTATGATAGAGTTGGAAGAGTAGTTCATGGAGTTGTATTCAGTTTAACTCAGTTAGAGTCAGTTGAGCTAGTTGTATCTAATCTAACTGAATGATACACTAAGTGAGAGTGGAGTGAATTAATTAGTCAATTAATTCACAAATAATAACTCATTAATCAACTGAACAATACTACAGTTAACTATAGTGCATGTCAGATCCAGTGGAGACCCAGTGCAGATATAGGTGAAAGGGTGAGATAGACTATCTATTGTGACCATAGTGATGCATGAATTTCATCTACATATACATTGGAGTTGCCAATGATAATACTGAAGTCAAGGAGAGTGGGATTGCATCGAATTGGTATTTGTAATTAGCTTGGATTGCATAGTGGAGGCACGCTAGCAGGAGGTCAGATATTTGTGCATGGATTTGCAGATTTCTTCTGATTAGTGTGTGACGATTGATTGTACTGAGAGCTTGATGTACTAAGATTTGTATGAGGATTGTTACATGATCTCAATGATACATAATATATGATAGTTGGGGTTTTCAGCTTCAGGCTTTCCCATTAAATAATTGTGTTATGTGCGATTGTTTTTATGCTTCACATGTGTGTGCAATTAATTTTTCGCAAAATATTAACAGTGGAATGATTCTATATTTTGCAAGAAGTTAAATATTGTGAGATCAGGGGAATCTGGATGTATGCATGATTAATGTATACTAATTTATATAGGAAATTCAAGCACATAAATTCCTACTTTTTTTCAAGAGCCTATATAGTCTTATATTTTTATGTTCTTTTTTTATACGTTCTTGTTTGCGATCTCTCTTTTATCTATTTCTCTAATGCTAAGTAAATTTATTCATATTTCTTTGGTATTCTTTTATTATTAACAATATACTTATAAAATTTCCTACTCTGTTGTAGCTGCTACTTTATATTATTATTCACTTACTTCATATGCTCAACAAATGATTATGCATCTACATTTCCCTTTTTTGCTTTAGGAAAGCTTGCTAAATCCACAAATCATTGTATTGACCTACAAATCAAGTTTTAAAAAAAAAATGTCCTACTCGTATAGTTGTTTACTTAATTTTTATGTAATAAATATACTTGTTCCAACAACACATTACATTATCCCAACTTTCTCCTACTATACATAATCTCAAAAAATTCCCAAGGCTCATGTTCACTACCTCAATGTGGCCTATGGATCTATGAATTATATCCACAAATGAACTAAAATTTTATCTAGCTTCTTCCATAAGATCCTCTAAGAATCACCAATGAATTTGAAGACTTTTTCTAAGTTTATAATTTTTAAGAAGATAATTTATAAATGATAAGAGATTTGTGTTAAATATATCATGGAATATGCCATTTTTTGAGTATTTATCTACCACTAAAAAGATCGAATCATCACATATCTAGGTTCTTGGCAATCACATCATGAATTCCATCATGATATTTCCCCATGGTAGTTATGGCATTAGAAGTGGATTTGTAGTCCAATAATTTTTCTTTTTCCCTTCACAAGTTAGCAAAATTTATATCTTTATGACTCATTTCTTCATGTATTTGGAAATTACAGGCCAATATTAGCATTATTCCACTAATTTTTGGTCTTTTTCATTCCAAAATGACCTCTCAAACCACCATTATGCAACTGAGGTTATCCACCTTCTTTAGGATGCACGAATGTTGATTTTTGAAAACAAATTCTTTTTGGATGACATAATATTTGAAGTATAGGGTCTAGTTTCCAATTCATGGTTCCTTTTGATATTTTCATTCTTCAAAAAAATATGCAATTATCTCATACATATTTTCTAGTCCTTCTATCCCTACCATTTCCATAGCCAAGGTATTCAATAACATTGTCCTCTTTCTCAAGGAATAAACAACTCTAGTTGATCTTTTCAAACTATGCTTCAACACAAATGAGTAGTTATGCAAGAATTCTGCCCATTTTATGCATTATTAATTTAAATTTTCTTCTCTATTAATGTAATGAAAATCTTGATAATCAGTGTACAAAATTATTTTCTTTGGGAAAATGTTTATTCTCCATTTCTGTAATGCCTAGTTGATGGTATAAAACTCCTAATCATGCACTGAATATTCTTCTTTTCATCATTTAGCTTCTCACTAAATAATGCAATTGGATTTCCTTCCTAGGTAAGCACTACTTAAATTATTGTTTTTCTAGTGTCACAATCCACATGCAACACTTTGAAAATATTAGTTAACTGGAAAAATTAGCTTCTTGATTTCCTTATTCTTTATTAATGAAAATCCTCATTGTGTTCTTGTGTTCCATTGGAACTCTTTCTTCCTCTTGCATGTTTTTAATCATGATAAATTCTACTAAAATTTTGATATGTATAATCTTTCCCTGTGAATTGTTCTTACCTAAAATGTGCTTTTTAGTGTGGCCACTCCACAATAGTTCTCACCTTCTTGATATATTTTCTAAATTATCTTGAATCTTGGAAGTTCCAAGTACGTAAGTTCTTATTTAATGAATGAACACTTTTTCATACTTATCAACAATGTTTACTACTTTACCTACTCTAGTACTTGCTTCAAATGCATTATTTGTTCTTCTTTTCTCTTAGAGGAAAAAGTGTATCATCAATATATATAACCTACATGAAATTTTCTAGCATGGTTTCAACATATCATTCATAAGATTCATGAAAGAGTTGGGTGTGTTTGTAAACCTAAATGGTATGATCTCCCATGCATTAAATCTGTCCTTTCTCTTAAAGGTTGTCTTCCATTTGTCACCTTCTTAGAATTGGATTTGGT
The DNA here is from genome assembly GCA_034641835.2 of Pinus albicaulis. NCBI lineage: Eukaryota > Viridiplantae > Streptophyta > Pinopsida > Pinales > Pinaceae > Pinus > Pinus albicaulis. Next base: position 304,354,508 of record CM076569.1, read on the forward strand.
CTTATATACTCTTTGAGTCAATCTTGGTGAAGCACTTCATTGCACTTACATTGTCAATCAAATCATCCATCATTATAAATGGGAACCAATACTTGATGCTAATCTTGTTGATGACCCTTGAATAAATGAATATCCTCCACTCTCCTCATTTCTTTGGTGCTAGTACAATTACAAGGATTGTGCAAAGACTCAAAATTTGCTTGATTATTTCTTTATCCAACAAAGGATTGGATTTCCCTATTACTCTCCTCATCCTTGGTTGTATTCAATGTATATGATACCTTATTTGGAAAAATCAAACCTAGGATGGAATCTAATGAATTTGGAACACTACTTAGAGTTGGTAATCCCTTCAAAATTTCATTTGAAAGAACTTCCTTAGGCTGAGTCAACAACTCTTTCCCTCTACTGAAAGCTTCACTTTTCTTCAACTCAAATTTGACATCCTCGAGAAAATTTTTGAAACAATACTTTGTTCCCTTATCCTCTTGAAAACCTCCTTCAACATACATAGCAATACCCTATTACTACTTATTTTATTGGCCTTTTTTTCCCTCCATGGGAAATCATGTAATTTCACCCTTATTAACCAAAAAACATTTTTTGATCCATTATTAACAAATTTCCTCCCAAATAACCAAGTTCGTCCCAACAAGAAACCATTGAAAAACATCACAAAGAAGTTGCTCATGGTATTTCCTTAAGTGGAAATTTATCAAGCATTATTCCTACATGGTAGATTGGTGTCTCTTTTGCAACCAAGATACTCTATATGAATTTGGTTGGTATGAAATTTAAATTCAAATTTTGAATCACCTTGCTAGACACTAATTTTTAAATTCTACCTCTATAACCAATCAGAAGGAAACAATTTTACCTCGAAACTTGCATCTCGTTGTGAAGATAGCCATTCAAACTCTTTCTCCTCAAGATGTCTCTTTTGCTCAACAATGCTATGTGGATCATGAGATTCTCTTCATGATCTTGTTGAACTTCATTAATATTATCTCCAACTATATACTAGACATAATCTAACCTCCTTGAGAAGTGTGCATTCTACCTTCATCCTATACTATTGTTATTTAAATTCCTTGAACACTTGGCATAAACCCAATTCCCTTTTGCTTCAAAATTGAAGCACCTTCTATTGAATCTTCCTCATCTTCCTAAAGTATATCCTCTCCCCTCAGGGGCTTCATAATTCTTCTAAATAATTAACTTGTAACACTCTTGTTGGTCGACTTTGTATTACTTCCAGTTGTTTGTCATATTCTAGACAATAGTTGGTCTCTACATTCCATCCTCTAGCTTCAGAACTTTCTTTCTTTCTTGACAACTTCTCTTCGACGTTTAAGGAAAGATGGGATGCCTCTATGACAGACAAAATTTTCAACATGTTTAGCTTATGTAACATGCATATTTGATACAATTAATGTATGTAGCCCTTCCAATCTTCACTTGAACACCATTATAGTGAATCTCTCTCCTCTTCCTATAGGAGATCCTTGGCCACTAGGGCCTTCATAATTGCCTCCAAAATTTTGACCCATAACACTCATGTTGTTATCCTCTAGCTGACTTCCACTTGTTTTTCCTTTGCTAGGAATGATTTTGTCTCCATGTTTTCTTCCTTTTCCTCAAGGCACTTTTTTGATTTCTCAATAAACTTTGTTTTCAATAAAGGCAACCTGGTATGTCTCCATGATAAACTGAATGTCACCATCATGAGCTCATATTTAATAGCATATTTGTAACCAATAATATATTTATTCCTTACATTGAACCACACTTGAAGCATGTTTTGTTGAATCTTTATACTTTCTTGTAAGAGATACTTGGCCTGTAGGGACTTCATAATCCTCTTGATATTTCATTCAAAATGTTCATGATAGTATCTTTTACCTTAGTTCTAATGATTTATCTCATATCAAACACAATTATGTTGAATCTAACTTTTTTATCTTTTTCCCATTAACTTATTAACTTTTTTTACAACATCTCTTTAACCTTCCAAACAAGTGGGGATACCCTTCTCCACATATTGATTTTTCATGATATTGAGTTCATCTTAAATAACATATGTAATACCCATCCAACCAGAGTCTCGTCATAACCTTTATCACATTATCCAAACATAATAAAAAAATTTATAAAACTCCTCAATTTATTTTTTTCATTATCATTTTTTTCACTTAAATCTTACAAAATTCTAAATAAATTCAACAAACTAATCATTTTCTTTTCATTTAAAATCAAACCAAATTCTGAATAGATTCAACACATAGTCCACCCACAGTAAATTACCCTTCAACTTGCAAAACATCATATCCAAATACCATGTATGATGATAAGAATGGTATCTTACACCATCAAAATGGTTAACCTCATGACAAAAAATCAATATAAAATTGGTCTAAACCGTTAACATCATAACCAAAAAAAAATTCAATATAAAATTGGTCTGAATCATAAAACATTTTGACCATTCTACAATATAATGATATTTGATAATTGCTTTTAACACCATTACGTTTTCAACTTCACAATATTGTTATTATAAAAGATTGTAAAACATTTTTTTTAATAATAATATCAAAATAAAGATGATACTCGATGGTTGCTTTGCACAAGGTTACATTTTTAACTTCATAGAATATTCATTTTAAATTTTGACGGAGTTGTTATTATTATTATGAGATTATAAAACAAATTTGAGGAATGATAAAATAAGAATATTTCTTATGTAATTTGTAAAGAATTATATTTATATATAATGGAAAGAAAGAAATAAAAATACTATAAATGGTTTAGATTTAATAATGGAAATAAAGGATCTTTTTACCATTAAATAAGGTTCATAATTTTTCATGAGTGTTTAATCTAAATTGAGTAAAAATAATAAAATAAATAATTAAATTAAATTAAATTAAATAATTAAAAATAAAAAACTACATAAATATTTAAATATTTATGTAAAATAAATAAAATAAATAAAAAATTTATAAAAAATAATAGGTAAGAAAATTTTAATTATAGGTAATAAATTTCAAATTAAAAAGGAAAAATATCTAATTAAAAATTAAAAATAAATAAAAGAACAATATTTATAATGATTATGTTGTCGACAATTGTTGTCTACCCTAGAGACAGTCTAGAGCTGCCATAGACTAGTGCATAGGACATCTTAGCATAGCAGGAGGCATATAATAAACTGGGTTATCAATCCAAAGGCTCTCCTACTATCTCTTGTTAAATAAGGAAATTGATTCAAAATGGGACCAGCAATCACAGAAACTGTCACAGGGAAAGTAATGTTGCAGAGGCACAATGCAAAGCTAAAATATTAAAGCATCAGACAGTTAAGAGACAATTTACTGTAAAGAGGGCCTATTCAAATAATATGTCACAAAACTCAAGTATCAGAAGCGTATGGGGGAAAGAAACACAAGAGGATACTAGTTAACTTTGGTCTGATACCCAGATACACAACAGAACCACATATGGGCTTATCATTCTAAGAATCCATACATGAAAATGGCGTTTTAAAAGCACCCTTCCAAAGCAACTAATATAGCAGAAAAGTGGATGAAATGAATATGAAACAGTATATCATGCCTGAGCCTATTTAAAGCACTTGAATGATCCAAATATGGGCATCAACTAAGATGAATCCTTATCTAGAATCAGTGAGCCACTCGCATTCCAGTAACATGATACAAGAAGATGTATGAAATGGAATATTGTATTAAACACATAAGGAAAAGTACATACTGTGAAATACCAAAGACCAGAATCCTCATTACAGATAGAACTCCTCCTCACTGAGACCCTACGGGCTCTGAGCCTCGATACAAAATATTTACAAAATGTATACAAAAATGCCTTTCACAGCACAATTTTCTGATAAAAGTCTGGAACCCTTACAATGTCTTTCTTCCTCCCTTTTATAGAAGAGGGAGTAGGGAAGCTAATAAAAGAGGTAGGTGAAAACAGTTAATTATTCCATTAAAATAAGATGGTGGAAACATTTCGCGCCCATACTATTTGACGGCTCTAGACTGCTGTAAGTACTCTGCTGCTGCTCTATGGAATAAATGCTATGGGTGCAAATTTCTTCAGGGATAAGACATGAAGAATAAAATATGTAGCAATCTGTACCTCCCCGAGAGAAAAATCTATTGAAATTAAACCTGGAGGATATGATTTTGGTGCACTTGTACTCTTTGCCTTCTGAAAGTTGAATTGGAATTTAAATTCTTCAATGCCAGACACTGCATTCCTGGGATCTTTCATTGATATTGTTTGCCGCGACAATTAATATCTCCATCTGTGAAATCTGCATTTTGAAATTCTCTAAAGGGCTCAACAGATTTTAACCCCTGCTTCATTTAATGTTTGACATATCATAGCAGCTCCCGGATCTTTCTTCACAAATTTTGCTCTTGAAACCTGGTCCTGTCATGCGTTCTCGGCTTCTGTGATGGTGGCCGCAAGTTATGATATTTCTCCGGCACGGGACACCTGCAAAATCCACAAACACATTAAAGAAAACCAGACGGGGACGATGAGGGCGGTGATGACTACGGAGATGGTGATATGGGCTGAGTGAAATGATGAGGAGAAGTAGGGTGATGGAGGAATGAAGGGTGACACCGAAAACATAGTGGGACAACGCTGTGTGAACGAGGCGGAAACAGACAACATAGATGCATAAACGATGCATGGAAATGGTGGAGATGAACGCGATTGACACGTGGGCATACAAGAGATCACACGGAAGGGGTGATGTGGAGGCGGACTTGGTCAACCGACGGGGAATTTCCATATCGACCATTCGATTTCAAAGTATGATCTATGGCTACAAATGCATCGAGGGCAATGGAACAGTGGGCCATAGGCGCGATACACTGGGCTTAACTCATGCACAACTTCCAAGCAAGATGACCGTCGGATGATGCTTTGTAAATCGGACGACTCACGTAGATTTCGCTGCACGTCCATTGACCGAACAATAACGCGCGAAATAGAAGTGGTTTTGGGACGTACAGAGGGACACTTGTCGCGCAGCATATGGAATCGCTGGACGAAGGGGGAATACCACTTGCCTCGAATGAGCGGTGCGAAATAATCAACCAGTTTTGAAGGCGCGGGGAGCACCAAAGCGAATAGGACTATGGGCCGTCGATTTATGTTTAATCGTACGGCACGGAACACACCCGATGGGCATGTGCATTAGGCGCCTTTCAGACTTAGCACTCAATCATAGAATTTGGTCATGTGGACAGTAAGATATAGGGGGCTGCGGCTAAAGGGGCTAGACCTCTTATGATTTCGGATACGTGCCCGTAGTGTTTTCTGATGCGTTTTAGGGGGCGGGATAAGCAATGGTCAGCGAAATGAATGTATTAGGCCAAGATAGGGAACTTGTAAGTTAAGGGGGGAGGAATTGAAGATCAAAAATTTAAATGAGGGGCTGTCATAGACAACATTGGCTCCAACTGGGGACGATGCGTTCATACTTGAACGTGTCAAGAACCTGCAGACCTCCAGATCATAATCTCATGTAAACTCTGTTCTTCGGGCCCTCTTACTTTTCACTTTATGAATCATCAACACGTTCAACTTGTATAAACAAAAACTGTAGCAAAAACTAATATACAGTATGGTACAGCAGGCTTGCTCTGCCTGAATCAGAATTGGAAGTAGGATTTCAGAAATTGGCCGTTTACAAGGGTATCCAGCACGTCACCCTGTAAGTTCGCCAATATAAACATGGTATTGCCTCCATGTTCCACAATTTTAAATGGGCCGAACCAGAGTGGGTCGAATTTGTCGTGCTTTCCTTTTTCAACCCTCCGGACATCCCATCTGAGAACCATGTCACCAACCTGAAATTTTCTGTCTTTTGCATGCTGATCAAATATTCTCTTCATTTTTTCCTGATATTCAGCTAATCTCTGATTCACTTGGCCCTGTGTTTCCTCTAATTCCACCAATTGGTTGATTCTCCTGACCATACCATCTGGTTCTTCCTGACTTTCCTATATGAAACGTGCCACTGGTAAGGCCAACTGCACAGGAAACACTGTTGCTTGTCTATACACCAGCTCATATGGAGATTTTCCAGTTGCTCGCTTGCTGGTTATTCTATTTTCCCATAGAGAAAATTTCAATTGGGAATCCCAATTTTTCTGATTATCATTGATTATTTTCTTCAAGGCCCTCACCAGAGTTTTGTTGGAAGATTCTGCCAGACCATTCCCCTGTGGATAGTAAGCTGTAGAATGATTCAATGTAATGTTATAATGCTGACAGAAATTTACAAATTTTGCAGACTTGAAGGCATGTGCATTATCAGTCACTATTCTAGTAGGACAACCAAACCTAGATATGATGTTTTCTTCCATGAATTTGATGATTACAATGTTTGTAGCATTCCTTGTAGGTATGGCTTCCACCCATTTTGTAAAGTAATATGTGGCTGTTAATATCCATTTATGTTGTCCACTTGATGGGGGATGTATTTCTCCAATAAAATCTATTCCCCATTGTTGAAATGGCTCATTTACATGAACTGGAATCAGGGGCAGAGCTGCTAATTTTTGCTTCTCAGCAAACTTCTGAGACTTATCACATGCTCTGACCCATGTAAAAACATTTCCAAATAATTTAGGCCAGTAGAAACCAGACTTTAAGATTTTATGGGCTGTGGCCCTCCAACTGTAATGGCCTCCACAAATTCCTTCGTGAAACTCCATCATTATATTTTCCACTTCATTTTCTGTGAGGCACAATAGTAGAATGTCGGAAGGATCTCTCCAATATAATTGACCATTAGCAACTATATACTTCTGTGATTTCAATCTTAAAGCCCTGTATTTTGCTTTATCACAGTTGAGGGGACAGTTGAGTGTCAAAATATATTCTACTATTTCTTTGTCCCATGGACTTGTGAGGTATTTCATGTGTACTTTCTGAGTAGCCATCTCCAGCCCTTGCTACTCTCTTTCATTTTCAGATTCTTCATTTGAAAGCATAGACAAATTTATGCCTAAAGCCTGATAATTTGATTCAGATAGAATCTTGGCTAGCCCCTACCCTTTAATTAGCTTAGTAGGTTTGATGTCCAGATCATATTCCTGTATTTTTGCAATCCATCTCCCTCTTTTCCCTTCACCATCTCCCTGAATCATAATGTCTTTAACAACGGTTGTGGGGACATATGCAGTAATATGGGACTGCAAAACATACATTCTAAAGGCCTTGAGGGACTTTACTAGGGCATATTCCTGTTTCTCTAATATGTTATATTTCAATTCTCCATCATGGAGAACTTGGCTGAAAAAGGCAATAGGTTGTTCATATTCTTCTTCATTTTTCTGCAATAATACTCCAGCTACTGTGTGAGGTGATGCAAAGGAAAAGATCATAAATAGTTTAGTATAATCAGGTCCAGCCAGCACAAGGGCTTCAGTAAATGCAACTTTAATTCTAGCAAAATCCTCGCGTGATTCTTGTGACCATTTCACCTCATTGTTCTTTTTCAGCATATCAGTTATATGCCTAACTATTTCAGCATAGTTAGGAATGACCTTCTCAGAAAATTGATACGGCCTAAAAATACTTGCACTTATTTCTTGTTCCTGGGGAAAGGGATACTATTTATAACCTCTACACTTTTGGGATCTATCCTCACCCCATCTTTAGTTACAATATGCCCTAAAAGCTTGCCTTCCTCTAATGCAAATAAATACTTTTGTGGATTAAGAGAAAGACCATACCTTCTGCATTTTTCAAAAGTTCTTTGTAAATGCTCAATGTGCTCAGCATCATCTTTTGAAAACATCGTGATATCATCAAGGTACACCACCAAGAATTTATCTTGCTCCCCAACATAAGCTATGTCCATTTCCCTCTGAAAGGTAGCTCCTGCGTTAATAAGCCCAAAAGGCATCTTGGCATACATGAATGTTCCCCATGGTGTGGTGAAAGTAGTTTTATTTTGATCTTCTGGAAGTACAGCTACCTGATTATAACCAGACAAACCATCCATCATTAACATTCTAGAGGCTTCCACCACTTTCTGCAGGATGTGGTCCATCTTAGGCAGTGGATAATTATCTTTTAAAGATGCTCTGTTTAAATTCCTGAAATCTACACACAGCCTTATTTCTCCATTCTTCTTTCGAACAGGGACCAAATTAGCAACCCATTCAGAGTACCTTAATGGCACTATTATTTTGGCCTTTAGCAGCTTCTTGATTTCTTTTTCGATGGAGGGAAGCAGCAGAGGATTTATCTATCGGAGCTTCTGCTTATAAGGTCTTGCATCTTCCCTCAAAGGAATTTTATGCTGCATTATACTAGTATCAAAAGTTTTTAGGTCCTGATAGGACCATGCAAATACATCCTTGTATGACTGAAATAATTTCGAGTATTTTTCCTTATATTCCTCTGGGACCTTCTTAGATAGCTTTACAATCTTAGGTTCAACATTGGTACCCAGATTCAGATCTTCCATTTGATTTTCTTCTACTACTTTATTATGCTGCAAAGGGACATCGTTTTTTTCAAACAATCTTTCTAGAGGCACCAGCCCTCTAGGTATAACATTCCCTTTCAACTACAGCACTTTATTTCTTGCCATTTTCTCTTCCCACTTATTTCCTGAGACATTCTCAGCCTCATCTTCTTCATAATCATCAATCTCCATATTGGAGAACTCTCCCACTGTCTCCAGGAATTTCTTCATCTGTTCATCATTTTCAAATACCTGCCAATGCTTAATATTATCTGGGATTGATGGTCTATAACGTACCTCGATTTCATACCTCAAGAGAGGGTTCTGAGGTGGACGAAATGTACTGGTCGCTACAGCAAGTGAATCTGCCATTCTATTTTGTTCCCGGGGCATGAAATGGATATTGAATGCTAAGAAGAAATTCTCCACCATGTCCCACACTTCATTTCTGTATGCCCTCAAACGAGGGTGCTTGGTTTGACACTGATTTCTGACCTGTCTGACCACCAGCTCAGAATCGCCCAGGACCTTTAAACTCTAGATACCCATGCTCCTGGTTGTTTGCAATCCTAACAGCAGTGCCTCATATTCGGCTACATTATTAGTAGCTTCATATTCCAATTTAAAAGACAGTGGCACCCATTTTCCTGTGGGGGAAATTAATAACACTCCTGCTCCATTACCTTCTCTTGAATTTTCTCCATCGAAATGTAGAGTCCATACTCCTGCTTCACGGTCTTCTAAAGGCTGCTCAGTCTTGATTTGGCAGAAGGAAGGTTCATGAGAAAAATTTTGATCTTCTTCAAACATAAAACATGAAAAATCTCCTTCTTTGTTGTAGACTGGTGAATTCTCTGAGCTGTCAGCCTTAGTCACCGTTTTGAAAAATTTAGTTTCTCTGTACAATCTCCTCTCCTGGCCACCAAAAACAGGGACAGTGGCATATGTTAAATCCATCTTGAGTGACCCACCAATTTTTGTTCCCCAGGACCTTGACAACAGCATGAAAAAGCGAGCTGGGATGTCAGCCACCACAATGTCCATCACTACACTTTTTGCTGGAATTTGGGCCAGATTGACCACTAAATTTTTGATCATCCCCAAGCATTTGACTCTTTTGGAATCAAATGAATATAGGTCTTTATATGAACGTGTGATTTGGAGACCTAGTTGTTCCATGACTGACAAAGGCATAAGATTATGGGAAGCCCCAGAATCTAACATACAATTGTGTAACAGCAGGTCATGAATAACTAGAGACACATAGAAAGGAGGAGTAGAGGGGTATATCTCCTCGACATGTGGGCCAAAAAATACCATGGGTCTTTCTTCTTGAAGATTAAGACTGTCTGGAATTATTGGTGCTTCAGGAGGAAGTAATAAAGAAGTAACTTGAGATTGATATACAGGTTGTTTTAACAGTTCAGTCAAAGGGACTGGGATTTTGACTTTTTCAAGTTTTTTTTGCAAATTGAAAGCAGGAGGGAGCTTTTCTATTACAGCTTCTTTTGACTCTTTATTTTCAGCTGAGGTTTTAACTTCTTTTGATACAGACTCGACATTAGGAGGAGGGACTACTTTTGAAGAAGAAGGAATTTGATCAATAGACTGCAAAGATTTGTTCAGAGGACTCTTACCTTTATTTGTGAATTTCTTCGTTGTTGACTCCTTTTGAGTAGGTGCTAAGGAGGCTCTTCTTCATGTTCTTGAGTCCTAGTTCTCTTTCTGGAGGATATAAGATCATATCTCGTATTAAAATGTGCTTGCATGAAATCATTAAACTGTTTGCAATAGTGATCAATTTCTGCATCTTCTGTGTCTCTGATCTCTTTTTATTCTTCTTGCAATGGGCATTATATTTCATCATTGTTCGAGAAGGCAAGATTTGCATCTTGCAGTTCATAGGCAGCATCATCAGTGGAGTCATCTACTGGGCCTTCCAGGTATAATGGGTGTGGTACATGATCTTGTTGCTCCTTTGCTTCTCTTGGGAGTATTTGCAGAGGTGGCTTTCTATACTGAGGATTGTAACCTCTGTTTGGAGCATTATAAAAATTCTTGGGGGTTGTATTCTTGGCCTCCAGTTCTAGCTTGACCATATTTTTAATCATCTTGCTTATTTCCTCCATTCTATCTAAATCTTTATCCTGATTAGAAGTAGATACTTCCTCTTTGCCTCTTCTTCTGATATCTTGTTCAGTTTTTCCTTTTAATTTTCCCGTAGAAGCAAAGTTTGCTTCCAATTCAAGTGCATCTGACTGAGCATCATCTAGGGTGGCAGGCTTTCTTTCCCTGAGGGAGAAACCAAAATCTGAGTCAAAGGCTGCTATGAAAACAACCTTAGCAGCATTCTGATGAGGCTTCATATCCGCAGGGAGATTTAGATATAACCTATTGAATCTCTTAATAAACTATAACACCCATTCATTATGTTTCTTCTTGAGTGTATTGAACTCAGTAATACATTTTCCATGATCTTTCTTTTCTCCCCATTTTCTGAGAAAAGTATTCTCCATATCATCCCATGTGGTTATTGAATATTTTCCCAATGTCTTGAACCATTTTCTAGCTTCACCGTCCAAAGATTGCGCAAATAATCTTAAGACCACATCTAAATGTTCAACATTAAAGTTCTTTGCAAAAGAGCAGAAAGACTCAAGATGTTTTTGAGCATCAATTTCATTTTCTCCAGTGAATCTAGGCAATATCTTCAAATAATCCTGTGGCATATCATTCAGCACTTGAGGTAATGCCAGGGGAGCATATTTATTCAACAGGAACACAGGAACATTACCCATTGGAGGTGGTGGGGGTTGTGCAAAAATCTGATGTACAAAGGGAGGAAGAGGAGGAGGTGGAAGTGGAGTATGAATAACAATAGGGATATACTGCACAAAAGCTTGAGGTGTAGATGGAAACAATTCACGATTAACAGGGGCTACTTCTGTGACTTTTTTAACTTCCTCAGCCTCAGGGGTAGGATGAAAGTTCTCTTTAGTTCTAGCACTTCCCCGGGGTGGGATATCTGAGTAATATTCAAGATTTTCCTCAGCGGAATCAGGATTTTCTACTTGGATTTCTTGAGAAGAAGAGGATGGATAATCTTCTACAAAATATTTAGGGATCTCAGCACGTACTGATTTCTTTTCTTTCCAAATTCTTCTATGTATAATCTTCTCTGGGTCAGATACTGAAGGTGTCTTTGACTGAGATGTATCTGACCTCAAATGTGGCTTAAGAGGAGCCAGGACTACAAATAGATTTATCAAACAAGCAACAGTGGAGTCGCCGAGGTGAGAGATATACAACTCTTCAACTCTCTGTGCTCACCTGATTAGAGAGTGAATATGATTTGTTGAGGCCCAGGGATAATGATTTTCTTAAATTCGATCCCCGACAATGGCGCTAGAAAGATGTTGTCGAAAATTGTTATCTACCCTAGAGACAGTCTAGAGCTACCATAGACCAGTGCCTAGGACATCTTAGCATAGCAGGAGGCATATAATAAAGCTGGGTTGTCAATCCAAAGGCTCTCCTACTATCTCTTGTTAAACAAGGAAATTGATTCAAAATGGGACCAGCAATCACAAAAACTGTCACAGGGAAAGTAATGTTGCAGAGGCACAATGCAAAGCTCAAATATTAAAGCATCAGACAGTTAAGAGACAATTTACTGTAAAGAGGGCCGATTCAAATAATATGTCATAGAACTCAAGTATCAGAAGCGTATGGGGGAAAGAAACACAAGAGGATACTAGTTAACTTTGGTCTGATACCCAGATACACAACAGAACCACATATGAGCTTATCATTCTAAGAATCCATACATGACCATGGCGTTTTAAAAGCACCCACCCAAAGCAAATAATATAGCAGAAAAGTGGATGAAATGAATATGAAATAGTATATCATGCCTGACCCTATTTAAAGCGCTTGACTAATCCAAATATGGGCATCAACTAGGATGAATCCTTATCTAAAATCAGTGAGCCATTCGCATTCCAGTAACATGATACAAGAAGATGTATGAAATGGAATATTGTATTAAACACATAAGGAAAAGTACATACTGTGAAATACCAAAGACCAAAATCCTCATTACAGATAGAACTCCTCCTCACTGAGACCCTACGGGTTCTGAGCCTCGATACAAAAGATTTACAAAATGTATACAAAAATGCCTTTCACAGCACAATTTTCTGATAAAAGTCTGGAACCCTTACAATGTCTTTCTTCCTCCCTTTTATAGAAGAGGGAGTAGGGAAGCTAATAAAAGAGGTAGGTGAAAACAATTAATTATTCCATTAAAATAAGATGGTGGAAACATTTCGCGCCCATACTATTTGACGGCTCTAGACTGCTGTAAGTACTCTGTTGCTGCTCTATGGAATAAATGATGTGGGTGCAAATTTCTTCAGGGATAAGACATGAAGAATAAAATATGTAGCAATATGTACCTCCCCGAGAGAAAAATCTATTGAAATTAAACCTGGAGGATATGATTTTGGTGCACTTGTACTCTTTTCCTTCTGAAAGTTGAATTGGAATTTAAATTCTTCAATGCCAGACACTGCATTCCTGGGATCTTTCATTGATATTGTTTGCCGCGACAATTAATATCTCCATCTGTGAAATCTGAATTTTGAAATTCTCTGAAGGGCTCAACAGATTTTAACCCCTGCTTCATTTAATGTTTGACATATCATAGCGGCTCCCGGATCTTTCTTCACAAATTTTGCTCCTGAAACCTGGTCCTGTCATGCGTTCTCGGCTTCTGTGATGGTGGCCGCAAGTTATGATAGTTCTCTGGCACGGGACACCTGCAAAATCCACAAACACATTAAAGGAAACCAGACGGGGACGATGAGGGCGGTGATGACTGCGGAGATGGTGATATGGGCTGAGTGAAATGATGAGGAGAAGCAGGGTGATGGAGGAATGAAGGGTGACACCGAAAACACAGTGGGACAACGCTGTGTGAACGAGGCGGAAACAGAAAACATAGATGCGTAAATGATGCATGGAAATGGTGGAGATGAACGCGATTGAAACGTGGGTGTACAAGAGATCACACGAAAGGGGTGATGTGGAAGCGGACTCAGTCAACCGACGGGGAATTTCCATACCGACCATTCGATTTCAAAGTATGATCTACGGCTACAAATGCATCGAGGGCAATGGAACGGTGGGCCATAGGCGCGATACACTGGGCTTAACTCATGCACAACTTCCAAGCAAGACGACCTTCGGATGATGCTTTGTAAATCAGACGACTCACGTAGATTTCACTGCACGTCCATTGACCGAACAATAACGTGCGAAATAGAAGCGGTTTTGGGACATACAGAGGGACACTTGTCGCGCAGCGTATGGAATCGCTGGCCGAAGGGGGAATACCACTTGCCTCGTGTTGTGGACAATTTTGTCACCCCCTAGAGACAATCTAGAGTTGCCATAGACCAGTGCCTAGGACATCTTAATAAAGCAAGGAGTCCTTCATATAGTTTGGATTGTCAATCCAAGAGCTCACTTACTATCTCTTGTTTGAACAAGGAAATAAGTTTTGAATGGGACCAAACTCTCTCAGAAGCTGACACAAAGATAATAATAGTGTAGGGACATCATGTAAAACTCCAATACAAAGGCATCAGACAGCTAAGAGACAGCTTACTGTAAAGAGGGCCAATTCAAATAATATATCACAGAAATCAAATATCAGGAAGTGAGTGCAGTGAGGAAACATAGAGAAGATATTAGTTAACATGAGACTGATACCCAAATACACAACAGAACCACATAAGGGCATATTAATTTATGAATCCTTATATGACAATGGCGTTTTAAAAGCACCCTCCTCAAGCAACTAATATAACAGAAAATATGGATGAGGTGAACATGGAACAGTATATCATGACTAGGCCTATTTAAAGCGCTTGACTAATTCTAGAAAGGGCATCAACAAGGATGAATCCTTACTGCAAACTAGTGAGCCACTCACATTCTAGAACATGATACAAGAAGATAAATAGCATGAAAGGAGATATTGTATTAACACATAAGAGAAATTACATACTGTGAGATACCAAAGACCAGAATCCTCATTACAGTTATAATTCCTCCTCACTGAGACCCTACGAGCTCTGAACCTTCATACAGAAGTATTACAAAATGTATACAAAAGCCTTTTCACTGCACAGTTTGCTGATAGAAATCTGGAACCCTTACAATGTCTTTCCTTCTAGCTTTTATAGAAGAGATAGAGAATTCTAGAGGAGGAGGTAGATGGAAAACATTTAATGACCTATTTTGAATTAGATGGCGAAAAACATTCGCGCCCATGCTATGAATGACTGAACATTAATGACTGTACTTTACAACTTATTTCTGGAAATGAATGCTGGAAATGAAAATCTGCTTATATACAAGACATAAATAATAAAATATGTAAACATTCGGCTCTTTTCTGGAGGAGGACGATCTGCGGCAATAAAACCTTGAGGCTCCTGTTTCGGTACATGGTACTTTCGACCTTCAGATTTTAAATTTAAATTTGAAACCTTTTTCAAGCTGGACCCTGAATTCATTGCTTCTTCATTAATAATCTGTTGCTGTATTAATGTTTTCATCCGCCCAAATGTGCCCCTTTTGATTTTCTCTGGAGAGTTCTATAGATCGAAGTACTTTTCTTTAATGGAGGTCACATCATAGTGACTCCCGGATCCTTTCCGCCAATTTTGTCCCCACCACAAGTTCCTGCAAAAACAAAACTTGTTGAATAAAACTAATCACAGAGATAGGGGACATAGTGAGGTTAACGGAAGTGGAGGCATAGATTTGAGAGGATGATGGAATGACACGGGGCGGAGACTTCAAACAAAAACACTGAGATGCGACTCATAACCAAAATATGTGAACAATGGAGGAAAAGTGGGTGACATGTAGGCAAATGACGAAAAATGGCGGAAGAACGCTGATGGCACGAAGACTTTGAAGATTAACTTTTGGGGAAGTTACAAAGGAAAGACATAACAAAACAACGGAGCAAAGGCTTTGGAGGTAGGACCCGGAGCGCATATCGCAAAAGCACAAGAGGAGAAAATACGATGGAGGGAATGATGGAATAACAAGATTTTGCGCTCTGTGCTGTGCGATGGGCGTGACCGGTCGAGCGCAGATCGCAAAAACGAAAAGTGCGATGACGGAGGATAGCGCGAACGGGAAACTGCGCTTTTGCGATGAGGCGGACATGCGATGAGGGAGAGGTGCGATAGCGCGATCATGCGACTTGCGTTAAACGCTCTAAGGGGCAGCGCTTGGCTATATGGAAGAAAGGAGGCGCAGAGCTAGGAGAGAAAGGGGCTAGGCATTATATAACCTTTTAAAGCAGACTTTAGCCCTTTTTTAATGTATTTATGGTGCGGGAAAGGGTAGCAGTAAAGGGAAAAGAGGAGACTTTGGCCGAAATTTGAATGGAGGAGCTTACTAGTACAACATCGGCTCCAACTGGGCACGACATGTTCGTCCTCGGGCATGCCGAGAACTCGCAGACCTCAGACCCTCTTGTGCGTGAATCTCACTCTACGATCCCTTTGCTTTTCCTCAAAACTTATCATCTTATTTATACTATTTACGTTCCAAAATTGAAATCACACTTACATACATTATATACATAAAATACATCAAGCCTGGTCTGCCTAAGTCAGTATTGAAAGTAGTGTTTAAGGAATTGTCCATTCACAGGGGCGTCCAACAGATCACCCTGTAGGTTTTCTAACATGAAAGTGTTATTTCTCCCTAGGTTCACTATTTTGAATGGGCCAAACCACAGCGGATCAAACTTAGCATGCTTGCCCTTTTCTGCTCTGCGAACATCCCACCTGAGAACCAGGTCTCCCACTTGGAAATTCCTATCTTTTGCATGGCGATCAAAAATATCCTTCATTTTTTCCTGATACTCTACCAGTCTCTCATTTACCTGGTTGCGTGTTTCTTCCAATTCTACCAGCTGATTAATTCTTCTAATCATGTCGTCTGGTTCTTCCAGATTCTCCTGCATAAAACGTGCCACTGGCAATGCCAATTGCAGAGGAAACACAGCAGCTCGCCCATACACCAGCTCATAGGGTGACTTCCCTGTTGCTCTTTTGCTGGTTATCCTATTCGCCCATAAAGCAAACCTTAATTGGGAGTCCCAATTCTTCTGATTCTCACTTATTGTTTTCTTCAAGGCCCTCACCAGGGTTTTATTGGATGACTCTGCTAAGCCATTTCCCTGGGGATAGTAAGTTGTGGAGTGAGTCAATGTAATGTTATACCTTTGACAAAACTTTACAAACCTGGCAGACTTGAAAGCCTGCGCATTGTCAGTTACAATTCTAGCCGGGCAGCCAAACCTAGATATGATATTTTCCTCCATAAACCTCATTATTACGGCATCTGTAGCATTTCTGGTAGGCATGGCTTCCACCCATTTCGTGAAATAGTCTGTGGCTGTTAGTATCCATTTATGTTGGCCACTTGATGGGGGATGTATTTCTCCTATAAATTCTAATCCCCATTTCTGAAATGGTTCATTCACATGAATGGGAATTAGGGGCAAAGGCGCTAATTTCTGTCTTTCTGCAAATCTTTGGCACTTGTCGCATGCTCTGACCCGGGCAAAAGTATCTGAGTACAGTTTTGGCCAGTAAAAACCGGCCCTCAAGATTTTATGTGTTGTAGCCCTCCAACTGTAATGTCCCCCACAAATTCCTTCATGAAATTCTGTCAGTACTTTCTGCACTTCATTTTCTGTGAGGCATAACAATAATATACCTAGAGGGTCTCTCCAATAGAGCTGTCCATTGGCAATTACATATTTCTGTGATTTAATTCTTACAGCTCTGTATTTTACCTTATCGCAGCCTGTAGGACAGCTAAGTGTTAAAAGATATTCAACTATTTCTTTATACCAAGGACTGATTAGATATTTCATATGTATCTTTTAAGTGGCCATCTCTAGCCCTTGCTGTTCTTCTTCTTTTTCAGATCCTTCATTTGCTACTATAGATAGATTAATGCCCAAAGCTTGATGATTTGATTCAGATAACATCTTGGCAAGTCCCTGTCCTTTGATCAACTTAGTAGGCCTTATATCCAAATCATACTCTTGGATTTTTGCAATCCATCTTCCTCTTCTACCTTCGCTATCTCCCTGAACCAGAATGTCTTTGACAACTGCTGTGGGTACATATGCAGTAATATGAGATTGCAAAACGTATACTCTAAAGGCTTTAAGGGACTTTACCAGGGCATATGCCTGCTTCTCCAATATATTATATTTTAATTCAGCATCATAAAGCACTTGACTGAAGAAAGCTATAGGCTGTTCATATCCCTCCTCATTTTTCTGTAATAATACTCCGGCAATTGTATGGGGTGAAGCAAATGAGAATATCATAAATGCCTTTTTGTAATTGGGTCCATCTAGCACAGGAGCTTCAGCGAATGCCTGTTTTATCCTTGTGAATGCATCTCTGGACTCCTGGGACCATTTTACTTCATTCTCCTTTTTCAACATATTAGCTATATGCCTAACTATCTCGGCATAGTTAGGAATAAACCTTCTTAGAAAATTAATTTGGCCTAAAAATACCTGTACTTCCTTCTTATTCCTGGGCAAAGGAATGTTGTTTATTACTTCCACTCTCTTAGGGTCTATTTTCACACCATCTTTTGTTACAATGTGCCCTAAGAGTTTTCCCTCATCTAATGCAAATAAGGACTTTTGAGGGTTGAGGGATAGGCCATACCTTCTGCATTTTTCAAAATTTCTTCTTAAATGCTCAATATGTTCATCATCATTCTTTGAAAACACAGTGATATCATCAAGATAAACTACCAAAAACTTGTCCTGCTCTCCCACAAAAGCTATGTCCATTGCCCTCTGAAAAGTAGCTCCTGCATTAATTAATCCGAATGGCATCTTGGCATACATAAAGGTTCCCCATGGTGTAGTAAATGCAGTTTTCTTCTGGTCTTCTGGGAAAACAACCACCTGATTATAACCAGAAAAACCATCCATCATTGACATTCTGGATGCTCCCACTACTTTCTGGAGGATGTGGTCCATCTTAGGCAGTGGATAATTATCTTTGAGAGATGCTCTATTCAAATTCCTGAAATCCACACACAGCCTTATTTCTCCATTCTTATTTCGAACAGGAACAAGGTTCGCTATCCATTCTGAGTATCTCAATGGCACAATTATCTTGGCCTTCAGTAATTTCTTGATTTCTTTTTCAATAGAGGGAAGCAGCAGAGGGTTGATCTGTCTGAGCTTCTGCTTATAAGGCTTTGCATCTTCCCTCAAAGGAATTTTATGTTGCATTATACTAACATCAAAATTTTTTAGGTCCTGATAGGACCAAGCAAATACATCTTTGTAAGATTGAAAAAACTTCAAATACTTTTCTTTATATTATTCTGGGACTCTTTTAGATAATTTTACAATTTTGGGATCAACATAAGTACCAAGATTCAAATCTCCCACTTGATCTTCTTCTATCGCTTTGCTAGGCTGCAATGGAATATCATATTTGTTAAATAATCTTTCTAGAGGCACCAACCCTCTAGGTATAACGTTTCCTTTCAGCTGCAGCACTCTATTTCCTGCTATCTTTTCTTCCCATTTATTTTCTGCAATATTTTCAACTTCTTCCTCCTCGTTATCATCAATTTCTATATTTGTGAATTCTCCCACTGTCTCCATGAATCTCTTCATCTTTTCATCATCTTCGAATACCTGCCAGTGCTTTATATTATCTGGAATGGATGGTCTGTAACGTACCTCCACTTCATATCTTAAAAGCGGGTTCTGAGGAGGATGGAAAGTACTGGTAGCTACGGCAAGAGAATATGCTATTCTGTTTTGCTCCTGGGGCATGAACTGTATATTAAACGCTGAGAAGAAATTTTCTATCATGTCCCATACTTCATTTCTATAAGCTCTGAGCCGAGGATGCTTGGTTTGGCATTGATTTTTGATCTGTCTCACTACCAGCTCAGAATCTCCCAAGACTTTTAAACATTGGATGCCCATGTTTCTAGCTGTCTGTAATCCCAATAGTAGTGCCTCATATTCGGCTACATTGTTTGTAGCCTCATACTCCAATTTAAAGGACAGTGGCACCCATTTTTCTGTAGGGGAGATTAGTAGCACCCCAGCTCCATTGCCTTCTCTTGAATTTGCTCCATCAAAATGCAAAGTCCAAATTTCTGATTCCCGATCTCCTTTAGGCTGTCAGCTTGAATTTGACCAAAAAGGGGCTCATGAGCATAATTTTGATTTTCTTCTAACATCAAACATGAGAAGTCTCCTTCTTTGTTATATACTGGAGAGTTCTCTGAGCAGTCAACCTTAGTTACCATTTTAACAAATCTAGTCTCCCTGTACAACCTCCTTTCCTGACCTCCAAAGACTGGGACAGTAGCATATGTTAAATCCAATTTAATTGATCCCCCAATCTTTGTACCCCAGGACCTTGACAGCAACATGCCAAAGCGGGCTGGGATATAAGCAACCACAATGTCCATGACCACACTCTTTGCTGGAATTTGGGCCAAATTGACCACTAAATCTTTAATCATTCCCAAGCATTTAACTCTTTTGGAATCAAATGAATATAAATCTTTGTATGGTCTTGTAATCTGCAGCCCTAGTTGCTCCATGACAGACAGAGGCATAAGATTGTGGGAAGCCCCAGAATCTAATATACAATTGTGTAACAGCAGGTCATGAATGACTAGGGACACGTAAAAAGGAGGAGTAGAAGAGTCTATCTCCTCGACATGTGGGCCAAAGACTACCATGGGTCTTTCTTATTGAAGATTTAAAATACCAGGTGCAATTGGTATTTCAGGAGGAAGCATAAAGGAAGTAACTTGAGACTGATATACAGGCTGTTTCAATAATTCAGTCAGTGGGACAGGGATCCTAATTTTCTCAAGTTCTTTTTGAAAATTGAAAGCAGATGGGGGATTTTCTAACATAACTTCCTTAAATTCCTTACTTTCGGCTGAAGGCTTAATTTTCTTCGACACTGACTCAACATTAAGAGGACTGACTATTTTTGAAGAAGAAGGAATCTGAATATTAGACTGCGAGGGAACATTTAGAGGGTTCTTACCTTTTTCCATGCTTTTCTTTGTGGCTGATTCCTTCTGAGCAGATGCTTCTTCCTGAGGTGGCTCTTCTTCTTGCTCTTGAGTTCGGGTCCTCTTTCTTGAAGATCTGAGATCATATTTTACATTGAATTGTGCTTGCATGAAATCAGAAAATTGCTTATAATAATGATCAATCTTTGCTTCTTCGTCTTCGTCTTGCAACGGGCAATCCATATCATCATTATTTGAAAAAGCCAGATTTGAATCTTCTAATCCATAAGCTGCATCACCAGTGGAGTCACTTGCTGGTCCTTCCAGGTATAAGGGATGAGGTACCTAGTCTTGTTGTTCCTTTGTCTCTCTCGGCAATATCTGGAGAGGTGGCCTTCTATACTGGGGATTATATCCTCTGTTTGGAGCATTATAGAAATTCTTGGGAGCTGCATTTTTTGCTTCCAGTTCAAGCTTGACCATATTCTTTATCATTTTACTTATTTCATCCAATTTTTCTGAATCTTTCTCTTGATTAGAAGCAAAAATCTCTTCTTTGCCTCTCCTCCTAGTATCTTGTTCAATTTTTCCCTTCAGTTTCCCAGTGGAGGCAAAGTTTGCTTCTAATTCTAGAGCATCTGATTTTGCATCATCCAACGTGGCAGGTTTTCTTTCTCTTAATGAGAATCCGAAGTCAAAATCAAAAGCTGCTATGAAAATTATCTTGGCAGCAACTTCATGGGGCTTCATTTCAAGAGGCAGGCTCAAATATAACTTGTTGAATCTTTTGATGAACTCTGCCACTCCTTCATTTTGTTTCTTCTTCATGGTGTTAAATTCAGTGAGACACTGACCGTGATCTTTCTTTTCTCCCCACTTTCTAAGAAAAGTATTCTCCATTTGGTCCCAGGTGGTCACAGAATTATTTCCCAATGTCTTAAACCATTTTCTGGCTTCACCCTCCAAAGACTGCACAAATAATCTCAAGACCACATCCAAATGTTCAACATTTAAGTTTTCTGCAAAAGAGCAGAAGGTCTCGAGATGTTTCTGAGCATCAACTCCATTTTCACCATTAAATCTCGGCAGAATCTTTAGATAATCCTGTGGCATATCATTTAGCACTTGGGGTAAGGCCAGAGGAGCATATTTGTTCAATAGAAAAGCAGGAACATTGGCCATTGGGAGAGGTGGGGGTTGCACAACAGTCTGAGATAAAAATGAAGGGAGAGGAGTAGGAGGAAGCAGAGTATGAATAAAAATGGGAATATATTGCACAGAGGCCCGAGGTGTGGATGGAAATAGTTCACGGTTAACAACAACTACTTCTGTGACCTCCTTAATTTCTTCAGCCTCGAAAGCAGGATGAGATTCTTCTTCAATCCAGACACTTCCTCTACGTGGAGTCTCCGAGTAAAACTCGATATTTTCTGTTCTAACTTCTTGAGAAGAAGAGGGCAGATAATCTTCAACTGAATATTCAGGATTTTCAGCACGAGCTGACTTCCTCTCCTTCCAAAATCTTTTATGAATGATCTTCTCTGGGTCAGACACGTAGGGTGTTTTCAGCTGAGATGTATCTGACCTCAAATGCGGCCTACGAGGCCAGGAATACCAATAAATTTATCAAATAAAGACCAGTGGAGTTGCCAAGGTGAGAGATACGCAACTCTTCAACTCTCTGTGCTCACCTAATTAGAGAGTGAAAACAATTTATCGAGACCCAGGGAAACTAATATTCTTGAATTCGTTCCCCGGCAACGGCGCCAGAAAGATGTTGTGGACAATTTTGTCACCCCCTAGAGACATTCTAGAGTTGCCATAGACTAGTGCCTAGGAAATCTTAATATAGCAAGGAGTCCTTCATATGGTTTGGATTTTCAATCCAAGAGCTCACTTACTATCTCTTGTTTGAACAAGGAAATAAGTTTTGAATGGGACCAAACTCTCTCAGAAGCTGACACAAAGATAAGAATAGTGTAGGGACATCATGTAAAAATCCAATACAAAGGCATCAGACAGTTAAGAGACAACTTACTGTAAAGAGGGCCAATTCAGATAATATACCACAGAAATCAAATATCAGGAAGTGAGTGCAGTGAGGAAACATAGAGAAGATATTAGTTAACATGAGACTGATACCCAGATACACAACAGAACCACATAAGGGCATATTAATTTATGAATCCTTATATGACAATGGCGTTTTAAAAGCACCCTCCTCAAGCAACTAATATAGCAGAAAACATGGATGAGGTGAACATGGAATAGTATATCATGACTAGGCCTAT
Organism: Pinus albicaulis; assembly: GCA_034641835.2. Classification (NCBI taxonomy): domain Eukaryota; kingdom Viridiplantae; phylum Streptophyta; class Pinopsida; order Pinales; family Pinaceae; genus Pinus; species Pinus albicaulis. Next base: position 304,377,455 of record CM076569.1, read on the forward strand.
TTAAAGTGCTTGACTAATTCCAGAAAGGGCATCAACAAGGATGAATCCTTAACTGCAAACTAGTCAGCCACTCGCATTCTAGAACATGATACAAGAAGATAAATAGCATGAAAGGGGATATTGTATTAACACATAAGAGAAATTACATACTGTGAGATACCAAAGACCGGAATCCTCATTACAGTTATAACTCCTCCTCACTGAGACCCTACGGGCTCTGAACCTTCATACAAAAGTATTGCAAAATGTATACAAAAGCCTTTTCACTGCACAGTTTGCTGATAGAAATCTGGAACCCTTACAATGTCTTTCCTTCTAGATTTTATAGAAGAGATAGAGAATTATAGAGGAGGAGGTAGATGGAAAACATTTAATGACTTATTTTGAATCAGATGGCGGAAAACATTCGCGCCCATGCTACGAATGACTGAACATAAATGACTGTAATTTACAATTTATTTCTGGAAATGAATGCTAGAAATGAAAATTTGCTTATATACAAGACGTAAATAATAAAATATGTAAACATTCGGCTCTTTTCTGGAGGAGGAAGATCTGCGGCAATAAAACCTTGAGGCGCCTGCTTCTGTGCATGGTACTTTCGACCTTCAGATTTTGAATTTAAATTTGAAACCTTTTTCAAGCTGGACACTGAATTCATTGCTTCTTCATTAATAATTTGTTGCTGCATTAATATTCTCATCAACCCAAATGTGCCCTTTTGATTTTCTCTGGAGAGTTCTATAGATCTAAGTACCTTTCTTTAATGGAGGTCACATCATAGTGACTCCCGGATCCTTTCTGCCAATTTTGTTCCCACCACAAGTTCCTACAAAAACAAAAGTCTATTGAATAAAACTAATCACAGAGATAGTGGACATAGTGAGGTTAACGGAAGCGGTGACATAGATTTGAGAGGATGATGGAATGAAGCGGGGTGGAGAATTCAAACAAAAACACTGAGATGCGACACATAACCGAAATGTGTGAACAATGGAGGAAAAGTGGATGACATGTAGGCAAATGACGAAAAATGGCGGAAGAACGCTGATGGTACGAAGACTTTGAAGATTAACTTTTGGGGAAGTTACAAAGGAAAGACATAACAAAACAACGGAGCAAAGGCTTTGGAGGTGGGACCCGGAGCGCATATCACAAAATCGCAAGGGGAGAAAATGCGATGGAGGGAATGATGGAATAACAAGATTCTGCGCTCTGCGCTATGCGATGGGCGTGATCGGTCGAGCGCAGATCGCAAAAACGAAAAGTGTGATGACGGAGGATAGCGCGAACGGGAAACTGTGCTTTTGCGATGAGGCGGACATGCGATGAGGGAGAGGTGCGATAGCATGATCATGCGACTTGCGTTAAACGCTCTAAGGGGCAGCGCTTGGCTATATGGATGAAAGGAGGCACGGAGCTAGGAGAGAAAGGGGCTAGGCCTTTTATCACTTTAAAAAGCAGATTTTAGCCCTTTTTTAATGTATTTCTGGTGCGGGAAAGGGCAGCGGTAAAGGGAAAAGAGGAGACTTTGGCCGAAATTTGAATGGAGAAGATGACTAGTACAACACCTCAGATGAGTGGTTCGAAATAATCAGTCGGTTTTGAAGGCGCGGGGGCCACCAAAGTGAATAGGACTATGGGTCGTCGATTTATGTTTAATCGGACGGCACAGAACGCACCCGATGGGCATGTACGTTAGGCACATTTCAGACTTAGCACTCAGTCATAGACTTTGTTCATGTGGATAGTAAGATACAGGGGGCTGCGGCTAAAGGGGCTAGACCTCTTATGATTTCAGATACGCGCCCGTAGTGTTTTCTGATGCGTTTTAGGGGGCGGGATAAGCAACGGTCAGCGAAATAAATGTATTAGGCCAAGATAGGGAACTTGTAAGTTAAGGGGGGAGGAATTGAAGATCACAAATTTAAATGAGGGGCTGTCATAGACAACAGATTAAATAAAGGGGATCAATAAAAATAAAAAGAAAGATGACATTTAAGTAATAAGTGGATTCATAGTTAGTCTTAAGGGTTAGCTCAATTAGTCAAGTCCTTATCATTAAAGAGTCTTTGCTACTAAGAGGTCATGGGTTCAATTATTTTTATGCTCTTGGCGTTAGGTTCTCCTTTGGTTGGATATGTCTAATACAAATATTTCGTAGAAACAGAAATTTTTTAACACTTCTCAAATGATATTAAATTGATAAGGCACTAAGGCAAGGGTTTTGATTGGGTCTATGCAAATGACATGTTTAGAGCTATAGAACATCCCTTTGGGTGGATATGCCTAGTTCTCAAATAATATTAATTGATAAGGCACTAAGGCAAGGGTTTTGATTGGGTCTAAGAAAATGAGATGTTTAGATCTATAGAACATCCCTTTGGGTGAATATGCCTAGTACAAATATTTCGTATAAATAATGTTCTTTTAACACTTCTCAAATAATATTAAAGTGATAAGGCACTAAGGTAAGGGTTTTGGTTGGGTCTAAGAAATTGAGATGTTTAGAGCTATACAACTATTGGTTGGGTTGGTTATCGTTCTGTAATTTAAAATATTGGCAGCATAAACATAGAGGACAAGATCAAAACCACTTTGGAAGCTGGGATCTAGCCCTGCCAACTTCAGAGAGTGGTCTCTCTTTATGATTTAACTTTGTTTTGAATAAATATTAGGCTAGTTATGATTGTACTTGGTTGTTGTTTGATTTTGGTTGATTTGATTGATTAAATATTTATATTCCCATTGCATAATGGAGTCAAAATGTAAAATTTGATGCTGCATCAATTTTTAAAAGAGTTATAATAGGGAAAGCTAGGTTGTATTAATAGGATTATTTAGATTTTTTAAATGAATAATGGAGATGGCAGAAAGTGAATTTCAGTTGAGACTGAAAATAAATTAAGTATTTTTCAATCTGACTTCAGTGGAAAACATATAAATTGTAAAATCAGCTAGAATAAGGTGTTTTAATTAACATATCCTATTCATCACATTTTCTGTTTTACAAATACGAATTTCTGATACACAGAGAAAAGGAAAAACAATGGAAAACACAATAACAATAGAAGCACTTCATCATTGAATACACCACATGAATCCTGAAAGACGTCTTTGTATTATTGATGCTGCATCAAAACTTGGAATTTACAATTGCGCATTAGGAAATATTCAGAAAATCAACCTAGAATACTTCGAACAATGAAGTATTTATACTAAAATGTTACAAAAATGATTACAATCAATGTTGTCTCAATAGACAGTGCGTTATTAGCCTAAATCAAACAATAAACTCTAATTGTGACAAAAAATAGGCTCGGTGGAGGTGATATGGCATGCTGGCACTGTTTTTGAGGAAACAATTGTTGAGTATATTGGTCTATGAGTTGCACTGGAAGATGTGATGGCTGCAACTGATTTTTCTTTTAATTTTTACTATTGAAGCTCACTTAACTTATCCCATTGATATTCATTTGGGATAGTTAACTTAATGACCTTTCTGTAGATTTCATCCACTTCAGTATATTTAGAAAAAGTAGGTTTTACCACAAAGATGTGGTTTACCTCATGTTGGATGAAAAGATCATGACTTAATGCTTCCAAGAATGCTTTCCCTACCATGATGCCTTTGATATTGGAGATTTTGGTTGTGTCTCTGGCAATCCCATTCAGCTTCTTCACATAATCTTGTATGTTCATCAGCTTGTCATTTATTACAAACAGAGAAGGCAAACCCTTTTGTGTTAAAGGTTCAATCCCACTGAAGAATCTACTCATAGCTATCTCTAAGCTGTGGCATTTTTCTTCCAATTGTACAATCAAGTTCTTCTTAGTAAGAACCTTCTTCACTTCTAGAATTTTCTATGTTCTGTCATCCACGGCCAAGTCATCGAGATCATATATCTTGGAATTTAAGAACTTGATGATGTTATTGGTTGTAGTAGGTATATCTCCAAACTCTTCCTTGATGGTTTTAATGGAATCATTGGATTTCTCTATCAAATCATTTTGCTCAAATATAATCTAGATGTAGGTCTAGATTTCATGTATGGATTCAATTACACCTCTCTATATTATCTCTTTGACTTGGCCCAATGTTTGTCCAATGAATGAATCTCTCTCTGACTTCTGCAACCTTTCTGTCAGCTTTTGTGCTCTCTGTGCTTTGGCTGCATGGGAACTTTCACTTATGGTATTTTGATCCTGCAACAGTTTAACTTGATCCTAAAGTTTTTTAATTTCTTCTATTTGGATTGACAGATTTTGTACTGCCTTTGTTGGTTGTTCTCCACCATCTGTTGTACTTGTTGTAGAATATGTAGCTGTGGGAATGGTTGTAAGAGGTACAAACTCCAAGGGGACCACAACAAGCTTAGCAGCCTGCTATTTTTATTTTATCATTTTCTCCATCTTTTATTCCATTTGTCTCAATTGGGCATTCTGCTCCATGATGAGCTTCATAATGTCTGACTTCTGAGACTCTGTTTCTTCAATTTCCTTAGTTAAATGATCTTTTGTGGCTGACAGTTTCAACTGCTTCCTTAATGTTGCTATGTCAACATTTTTCTTCTTTATTATCTCTTCTGCAACTTTGATGTTGGAAGGATCATAGCCAACTCTAACCACTAAGTCTTCCAAAGACTTAATTCTTGAATCCTTAGGCATAGAGGATATTTTCTCCATCTTCAGTTGTGACTGGATGTTTTCTAAGGAAACCTGCAATTTAGACAAACTCATAGTAGTATTAGTCAATGTAGATGAAATCATTTCACTTGTTTTCTTATACATCTCCATTTGATCAATGGGATGGATGTCTTTGATGTCAAATTCAAAAGCAATCTTTTTGTAGTCTGTTGTTGTCTTGGGTTGTGAAATTTGTGCCACTAGAAATGCCATTAACATTTTTCCTTTTCTAGAGTGAAAGGTTGAAAACAGTCTACTATGAGAACTGGAAGTCTTCTTATAGAAGTTAATGTAGGTGTTGGTCTTCAATAATTCATTCTTTAACTTGATTTCTCTGAATGTGTCAAATATGGTTTTATCTTTCTCTCATGTGTTAACTATACTTGTCTAAATGGCTTGTTGTTGATCTTGTGAAGTTGAAGTGGTAGGAGAGAGTGTAGTTTTTCCACCAACTTGTGAAGAAGTAAGTATCTCTTTGGTGATTATGATGACCTCATTCTCTGAATATTTTCTTGGGTTAACTTTGGGATTGATCTTGGTCCTTTTTCTGTACATAATCTTGAATTATTTAATGGAAGTTTCAGCCACTGAAGGTGGCCCTTCTTCCCTCATCCTTTTTCCTACTTTCTCTTGTGGGACAGGAGTCTGTGATGTAGAAAGGGAGACTAACTACTCCTCGGCCTCTTGAAGAGTGTTTTCAGTCCACTCTATTTGGTTCATATACTTCTCAATTATTGGCCTGTGTGTATGAATGTAAGGAGTAGATTTGGTTTCCACTCGTATCTTGGAGATGGTTCCTAATGGATCATAGGACCAGGTGAAACTGAGTTTGAACTTCATTTCCTTTAAAATTATGTATGCTTCTTCCCCTACTATGATCCCGCTATTGCAAATAAATGGCCCTATTTGTGTTTTGATTCTGAATTGTGATTTCTTATTTGCTGACACAAAGTGCACTTCATCTGCATTCAGCATTTTCCTGATGTATGATAAAGCAAAAATCCTCATTGGGAGGAATTTTGGGAGCTTATAGGGGGAAAGCTCATAGCCATAGATCCTAAATTATATGTAATTATGGCATAAATACCAGTCACCTGTCCTTGTTTGGTATAATAGATGTAAAATATTCTGATATCCTCATTGATTCTTGGCTCAGAGGTGCTGATTAAAAGACTCATTGCTAGATGTACAAACAATTCAATTAACTATTTGTACGAATACTCTTTCTGTTCTTTCATAACCATTGTATTCCAGAAGATGACTGACTATTGATTTCCATCATCATCCGATTTCTGCATTGCAAACTTTAATATGTCTCCCTGAAAATATAAAAACATATATACTAAGACAAAGGCATATTTAAACACCTCTTCGGTTTGGAATCTAAAAAATTGGTCATGGATAGCATCTGCTAGGAATTGGCTAAAATTGAACAAGATAAAAGATTTAGAATCTATAGAAAAAATAAAAAGGAATCCTATAATTGGCTCATCTACCCATTGGTCAGAGTATCCAAGGAGGTAAGAAATAACAGTGATAATCTTCTTGGCTCTATCAGGGAATATTGAGGATGACTAATGAGTATTCTTCTTGGGCAATTGGGTATCTTCAGCGAGAAAAAGCTCAAGGGTTTTAGCCCTTTTTGAAAAATCCAGCTTCTGATACAGTTCATTGAGGGCTTCCTGTGAGAAAGGGGTTGCATTTTCTATAACAGGGGCCTGCATTATTTGGTCTATAGTTTGGGTAGTTATAGTAAACAAAATTTCTCTTGTGGGAGAAATTATGGCTCTTTGGCTGAGTATATAACAAGCTTGGCACCTGCAGATGAATTTAGGGGCATTGTGGGTATGGGGGAAAATGTAATGGGGTAAATTTGACTCCCACAGTCCAATATCATCGGACTTATTAATGTACATGATCTGAAAATGGAAGGTACTTGAAAAGGGTGCAAGGTATCCATTTTCAATTATGTAAATGAGTGCAAAAATACTCTAAGTTTAAATCTGAAAATGTGAGAACTTCATATTTCTAATACAGAGATAGACTGTAGGGGCATTTACCGGATATTTCGCCTTTCAAAGAAAGGATGAATCCAGAGGCTACTTGGCCCTCTTATAGACTCTTCCTAAAGAAATAATAGAATTAAACACTCAGATTTAATTAAAATGATCTTGCTTTAAACTTGATGTTATGCGGAAATTTAGCTTGCAAATGGTGTATGTCTTTTCACTGTTTATGTATCTTAAGTGTAATTTTTTTTTTCTGAAACTTAACATGGGTATCAGAAAAAATATTCAGCAATATAATATCAAAACACAACAGCAATATAATATAGGAGTTCACCCCAACTCTTGGGCTACATCTCCTGGATCAAGCCTCCCAAAATGGGCTTGTCCTCTTGTATTAAAAACTCTCAAATGCAATACAAGATTATAAGTGTCTTAATAGACAAATATGAATATATAAACTGATTCAAAAGGCATGAAAAATCTAATAATTCCTTTTCAAATTCACTAAACAGTGAAATATTACCATAAACAGTGATTTCTTCATCAATGTCCTACAGGTGCTTTGAAATTCTCTGCAACCTTTTGGGCTGTAGAAGTCCTCAAATTCCTTTGAAACCACTTCCAATGGCTTCATAAGGTTGAAATTATCTGAAATAGAGCTTTTTTCACCTCAAACTGATAACCACAACTCAAAACAGCTCAAACCCCAAAATGGCCATGGTGGCCCTGAAAACTCTCCTAAAGGTTTTCGGCCGCTGAAAGTCTTCAAACAGAGCTAAGACCTGTTCCAATGGCTCTATAATGCAGGAAATAGTCGAAAATGACTTTTGGCTTACCAAAAAAGGTTAACCACATCTCAACCAAACTCAAAACCCAAAATGGCCCTAGTGGCTCAAAAAGCTTCTCCGAAGCTAAAAATGCTGAAAATGAGCTCCAATGGCTCTGAAACCTGCGCCATTAAGTCCAAAATGCTGAGAAAATACGAAAAAAAAAAAAAAAATCGTTCCAAAAGGTTGAGTAATGAGAAAGTTATGACCAAAACAACTTTGCCCCAATTTCCTCCACTAAATGTGGGGCAACTGCTAGTTAACTCCACTAAAAGTGGAAGTCCACCTAAATTTGGGAGCGCCTCCAGAATCTCTGCCATATTAAACTCCACTTAACTGAAGCTTAATCAAATATTAAACTTGATATTAGGCTCCTTAAGCGCTCTTAATCATTAAGCTCCCACACTGGTCATATGATGAGGTTCCATGGGAGGAGGCTGGTCCCTCCGTGCTCCACCGAACACACTCCATTAAAAGTGAAAAAAATTATTCATACGGTGTCCGTTTTTCGAACCGTTTATGGCACCAGAATTAGGAAGACGAGACCTATGAAACCATCTTGGTTTCAACCAATTTTAAACATTTTCAATTTTGAGTTTTTTTTCCATGGCTTGGACTTGAGCTCCTGATCACACCTCCCAAATGAGAGGTTTTTGGACCCCAAAAGCTCATTGAAATTCTAAAACTGAACTGTAGTACAGAAAATGAGAGAATAACGACATCCTCTTCTCTTCAGCCTCCAAAAAGTTTCCTGAATTTCCAACTGTTCACATGGCAAATTTTGTTGAATGAGCCATGTACTTGCACTGAATCTCAACCATGTTTTCTCGCCATACCAATCTGCCATACTGAAACCAGCAATGACACTTGCTGAACTTTGTGCCCTCTTTGCTTATATGCCTTTCCAACTCATGGAATATTTCACTGCTTTTCACTGACACTTCGTTCTCTGCACCAAACGACACCAAAGGCATCTTGTGCAACATACGACATCAACAACCAGTTGACAATGAAATGTGCTATACAAATGACACGCAAAATCTGTAAAAAAAAAAAGTGTGCACACAACCGACACAAGTTGATAAACATGTATGACACAATCTACACAAGTCGATAAACAACAAGATACATCTTGACAAACATATGTGTATGTATCATGTACAATGAACTATATACAGTTCGCTAATTACACATACAACCTCTATGTACATGTGCAACTTCAACTCTTCTTTTCAAATACCAACAAGTACATCATCCCAAAAACATGTGGGTGATTAAGAGCTGAACCAAAAGACATTTCTGCAACATAAATGAGTATCATACTCATCTTTTACACCTCCATGGCGAAATTTTGCAACAACAAAGAAATTCCTTCAACTGAAACTGCTTTTACATGCAATCTTGCATCAACTTTTCAACTGAAATACATGCATACCAAACTGAAATTTGCATGTACAAAATGAGTATGACTTACTGCATTAAGAAGTTAATCCACTTCCTACCAAGCCAACTCCATGGCGTCTTTTGTTGCAACTGCAATTCTTCATGTGAATCTTTCATTTCCACATTGATAATGGACTCCATAGATCCACTTATGCCAAGCTTTTTGTCATCTAGCTGCATGTGCTTTGGATGATTTGTTGGATGCAAGGACCAACAATGAGAGACATCATGTCCTTTCCTTTGACAAAATGTGCAACTCTTAAGCACTTTCTGAGAAAGTTCTCTTTGCCTTTTCTGCTTCCTGTGTGCTTTCTTTTTCAACCAGCATCTTGAAGCAACATGGTTAACTCCACCACAAAATGTGCAACAAAATTTTCTTTCATTCGAACAAGCATAATTATTATTCTTTGCTGAAACATAATCAAATTGATCATGTGAATAATTATACCTCTTTTGCTGCATGGAATGTCCATCCTTTTTGTGCTCGAAAGACGATGAACTAGTAGAGGAGACAGCTTCCCTTTTCAGACTTTCATCACTGTTCTTGTATTGAAAACTGCTTACATTTTCATGCTCGCCATAAGCGACATGTTTACCTTCTACTTTCTGCAATGATGGCTTCAAACAATGGTAATCATCCTTAGAAATTTTTTGACATAAATGCATTTGAGAACTTGGAACAAAGGTTCTCTTTAAATTTGCATCACATTCTTGAATGCATGTGCTCAAAGCTTCGCCATTAAGTTGCTCATAGCCAAGACCAATATTCTTGGGACGCTCCACAACACAAATAGACTCAACAATGCCTTGTGCATGCTTGCCCAAACCTTTGCCTTCTTGATAGCCCATTTTCAACATCAATTTGGACCCAATACCTCTTGTATGTTTTTCAAAAGAACCAACATACTTTTCAATGGAGGAACTTGAAGACAAGTTGGAACGATTAACCTCTTCCTCAAGAATTTTCTTAGACAAAGCTTCTTGACCTTGAAGAAGCTGTAACTCCATATCATGCAGTCTTTGAAGAATGGCCTCTTTCTCTTCCTACATAGCTAGCAATTGTGCACGAAGTTGAACACTTTCCCTTTGATCCTCAAGGAGAATCTGCACCATATCCTTCACCTTAAAGATCTCATTCTTCATGTCATCATTGAAGAATCTTGTGAAGAAGGAAACTTCACTTGTAGAAGAAGTTGAAATTATGTGAATGGTCAAAACAACCAAAAGGAACTTCCAAAGAAAAGTCCTCAAAGCTTTCAAACAAATGACAAGCTTTTAACCAAATGTCAGTAAAGACCCCTTCTCATTCAAGCAGCCATTTTGCAACCAATAAAATAGAAAATCTCTTACACTGTTTTAAAACCTTTTGCACCATAAGGAATTCTCAACCCGAGCTTTGACACCATCTGATCTGAAAATGGAAGGTACTTGAAAATGGTGCAAGGTATCCATTTTCAATTATGTAAATGGGTGCAAAAATACTCTAAGTTTAAATCTGAAAATGTGAGAACTTCATATTTCTAATATAGAGATAGAATGTAGGAGCATTTACCGGATATTTCACCTTTCAAAGAAAGGATGAATCCAAAGGCTACCTGGCCCTCTTATAGACTCTACCTAAAGAAATAATAGAAGTAAACACTCAGATTTAATTAAAATGATCTTGCTTTAAACTTGACGTTATGCGGAAATTTAGCTTGCAAATGGTGTATGTCTTTTCACTGTTTATGTATCTTAAGTGTAATTATTTTTGCTGAAACTTAACATGGGTATCAGCAACAATATTTAGAAATATAATATCAAAACACAACAGCAATATAATATAGGAGTTCACCCCAACTCTTGGACTACATCTCCTGGATCAAGCCTCCCAAAATGGGCTTGTCCTCTTGTATTAAAAGCTCTCAAATGAAATACAATATTACAAGTGTCTCAATAGAAAAATATGAATATAAAAACTGATTCAGAAGGTAGGAAAAAGCTAATAATTCCTTTTCAAATTCACTAAACAGTGAAAGATTACCATAAACAATGATTTCTTCATATTTCCTGCAGGTGCTTTGAACTTCTCTGCAACTTTTCGGGCTGTAGAAGTCCTCAAATTACTTTTAAACCACTTCCAATGGCTTCATAGGGTCGAAATTATCTGAAATAGAGCTTTGGCTCACCTCAAACTGATAACCACAACTCAAACAGCTCAAACCCCAAAATGGCCATGGTGGCCCTGAAAACTCTCCTAAAGGTTTTCGGCCTCTGAAAGTCTTCAAACAGATCTAAGACCTATTCCAATGGCTCTAGAATGTAGGAAATAGTCGAAAATGACTTTTGGTTCACCAAAAAAGGTTAACCACAACTCAACCAAACTCAAAACCCAAAATGGCCCTAGTGGCTCAAAAAGCTTCTCCGAAGCTAAACAGGCTGAAAATGAGCTCCAATGGCTCTGAAACCTATGCCATTAAGTCCAAAATGCTGAGAAAATATGAAATAAATAAAAAAATCGTTCCAAAAGGTTGAGTAATGAGAAAGTTATGACCAAAACAACTTTGCCCCAATTTCCTTCACTAAATGTGGGGCAACTGCCAGTTAACTCCACTAAAAGTGGAAGTCCACCTAAATTTGGGAGCGTCTCCAGAATCTCCGCCATATTAAAATCCACTTAACTGAAGCTTAATTAAATATTAAAATTGAGATTAGGCTCCTTAAGCGCTCTTAATCATTAAGCTCCCACACTGGTCATATGATGAGGTTCCATGGGAGGAGGGTTGGCCCCTTTGTGCTCCGCCGGACCCACTCCACTAAAAGTGCAATAACTTCTTCATACGGTGTCCGTTTTTCGAACCGTTTATGGTGCCAGAATCAGGAAGGCGATACCTATGAAACCATCTTAGTTTCAACCAATTTTAAACATTTTCAATTTTGAGTTTTTTTTCCATGGCTTGGACTTGAGCTCTTGATCAGTACTTGTCTTCTAACCAACAATACATCTTTGTAATATTCCCATTTTTGGCGACACCTATGACAGGGCCAGGTTGGTCTTCCAGAGTTAGGAGCAGACAGGTCACAGGTACAGATTGGTGTTATCAGCGGGCTCAGGGACTTTTCGGAGGAGTTTTGAGGAGTTTTCATGGTGTCCGGAGGCATTCTCTTATATACTCCATCATCCAAGAAGTTTGGCTTTCGTTCCGATGCATTCTGATAAGTTTCAGAAATTTGAGTTATTTATGGGCTTAACTCAGCTGATTATGCTCAAGGTGGCATTCTGGGAGGAATACATGATGGAACACCTTAGTGTAATAGCTCATTGGAACCGGGACGAGAATACCTACATGGTGGGACAGTTAGACACAGATTTTAGCGACCAGAGGAGGCATGGTAGCTGATTTACCTTTTTCTGCATTAAAAAGGAATATTTTATAATATTTTAATAAAAGGGAAAAGTGCTCCATGAATAAAATAATAATAAAATAATGCTCTAGAAGGCTCCAAGGGATCTATAAAAGAAAGGGAGGAGGCCATTGGGAGGTGTCTTTGGAGTAGATCATTTTCTTGTCTATGGAATGTTTAAGGACGTGGTTCTCTACTTCAGCTGTAGCCCTAGGACGGAAACCCTCGGGTGAGTTGTGAGTGTTGGATGGAAACCCAACTCTCTTTGAGGAGACTTCATTCAGGAGTTTCACAGAGCTTCAATGATATTGGAGTGAGGATCATTCAGATCTTCAATGGGAGCTTCAGTGGATTCAGTGGTAGCTATTGCTGGAGGGAGAGTGCAGCAGTTCAGTTTGGGAGGCCATTGTCGTGTAGCAGTGCAACATATTATATTGTTGGCCAGTTTTCCATCTCAGCATTTTTTGGGTCAGATCTATATGTAAACCCCTCTTATTATTTATAATAAAAGCTGAGATTCTTCTGTTCTATGTGGTATTCGATTGCAGTAGTTATGAGTTTAATTTTACATGGAAATCTTCTGTTGAATAAATGTTAATTTTGCAGCATTTTGTGGAGTTTATTTATTTATTTGCATTTTTAGTAAAAATATCCCATCTGGGATATTACAGTGGTATCAGAGGATCGAACTTGGCTCAGCCTACGGGGTTTCAGTTTTCCAATTACAGATTGTTTAAGGGTTTTGATGGTGCCGAAAGAAAATTATTTCATCGAATTCTGCTATTTGCAGTGAAATTATCTTGGGCGTTAGCTATTCTACAAGCCTCTATGGAAATGTACCAAAAACAAAAAAAAAATAAAAACGAGAGAAGGAATTATGTGAATTTTTTTCAGTTGCTTGATAAGCATTTGAAGAGTTTTATGAGTTAACTAAGGAAGGCCATCAAGTTATATCGAATTCAGTGGGGTCCATCAAATTCGTCCTCAGGCTAAATATATTCTTATAAAAGGTCTATTGTGTTGGTAGAATCGTCGGCTTCGCTGGTGGGAAGTCAAGCGGGCTATACGTGGGAGTCCATAGTTACACCAGAGCCGTCAGGTGGCATTTGAAGGCCAATGTTTATGGTTTAAAATTTTGGGTTATTGTCTGAAATTTGAGCCGCGAACCAAGTTTTTGGAGACAAAATTCATTTGTGAAGGGTCGTAACACAACTCAAATAAATCTAAGTGGTGACACATTCAAATCCCACATCACATAATTTAAATTCAGACACCCACGAATTCTAAGAAGGGAATTCACATTCGTTTTGCAGCAAATTAATTATTGTTGGAGGTCGAGCCACGAGATCAAGGAGCGGAGGTATCGTCTCTGCAGATCACGATTTGAATAGGGCAAGGCGAAGTTTAATAGGGATGATTTGCATGAAAAAGCAGTGAGCGTGGGTTCCTCTTTGAAAACCGAGACCGTAATTACCCAACGCGAGTAGCGGCCTATAATTTTATGCCAGCGGTCACGGTGAAAAACTAAATTGAGCCATCGGTCGAGTTTTGAAGGGGTCCAGAATTAAAATCTCGTTTTTCCTTAAGTGCTGCGTCAAATTTCAGCAGAATTAATTTTCAGCAGCATGTGATTTTGCAGGGCCGTAAATTATTAAATAGGAGTCCAATTTTTTGAATGATTTAAGTCGACGACGTGAGCAGACTCAAGATGGGGCCGCGACAATATGACAGTGGCCGAATTATTCTCTTGGAAAATTATTCAAAGCTGAAGCTTTATCATTTAGAGGATCGAGCGATGATTTCTGTGCACAAATCATATTTAATGATTCCAGAGGTTTGGTAGCTGAGAGCCATTTCCATAGGGTTGAATTGAGGAAAATATAAGGGAGCCGCTAGTTTAAATTTGAAGAAATTGTTGTGCGTGGTCTGGGGAATTTGCAAGAACATGAAGTTGAGATTGAAGTAGAAGCTGGAAATCAAAGGATGAGTACAAGAAGTCGGTATTCGAGTTTCCAGACGATTTACTTCTTTTCCTACTGATTCGATGTTCCTTTACAGTTCTGTGGTTCGATGGTGACCGAGTTGACCATCAAAATAAGTCTGCATTCATTTTTGTGACTGGTTGTAAGTATTAGTGGCTTGATTTTCGTTGTGGAAGAGCAGCTCGAGCCTCCAATGAAGGCCCACTTTACATTCCGCTGCTGGACAAAGCTTTATATATTCCCGGGCTATGTGTTTCTTTTTGTATTAGTTATGTACTTTGCTAGAGCCTATCCTCACTCATAAAGAGGTTGTGTTGTGTCAACCAATTCTATTGCTTCCTATGCGTGAATATCAACTGGATCAACCTCTGCGTATTGTGTAAAATTGTTTTAGTCCTGTGGGATGTGACAAAGATTCATATCACTTGTGTTGGGGGTGTTTGGAGTAGAAGGGTTACGAGTTGCTTATTATATGATTGATACATAATTAAAAGCAAGCACTATTCCTTTATTTTACTCATTGGACAAACCTTGAATCTATACTAGAGCACATTGCTATATATATGTTGCCTCAGCTGAAAAACGTTTCTCTTGATGGTGTATCTAATCATATTTGAGGATGCATTTGCAGAACTAAGATCATGACCCTGTAGAATCTCAGTTGAATGAGGATGAATCAATTCTATTCTTGTAGCAGCTTTCTTGGCAAGACCAAATTATAGGATCTATGCATTGATTTAAAGAATATACACATATCCTTGTTGTTGTAACTTTATCTATGGGACTATGCGCTACTGCAATAACACATTTACAGCCAACTGTAACACCAAGTTCCATCTCTCCTTGCATTATATATTTATGTTATAAGTTTAGAATCCAAATGCATTTGGGGGCTATTTCCAGCAAACAAACATATTGATGTTGGTTGTATAACATGCATGAGGGTGGTGTGTTTGGTTATGAGAATCATGAACATAGTATATATTTGATTAAGAAATGGTTGAATGCATCATTGTAACCATCATTCCTCTAAAAATTAGCAAACTCAGAAAAATACATTAAACTCAAAAACAGTGACCGCATCCTTGGTTGGACCATGGAGGGATTCCTAAATAGATTGATGAAAATGAAAATAGAAGTCGGTTCCTTGAAACACCATGCATCAGAATACCAAAAAACCAAGCAGAACAAAAAACCTCTTTCAAGAGAGATTTGGGCCATCCTTCAAAGAGGACAGCCAAAAGATTTGCAGGGAACATTGGAGATGGGTCACAAAATTTTTGCACTTGGGACAGATCTGAAACACATGAAGATGTCATGGAGAGTTTTGGCCAAACTAGAAGATTTTTATGAACTCATGTCTACAATAGACCAAGTAGAAGGGAATAAATTGATTTGGGCTCTAAAACCAGCTATGCTTGCTCTTATACAGCCCAAATTCATGGAGGAACCTTGTGAAGGGGTCACACTTCTAGTTGTAGGTTGTCTATGTAACATCATGAAATTGACCGCACCTATAGCTCCATATAATGATGATGTTATGAGGAGGATTATGAGGCTGATTGTAGAGACTTTTCAGGATTTGGACAACAACACAGGCTCTACCTTTGGAAAGAAGCTTGAAATTCTATGGAGTATGGCCACATTCAGGACTTATGTCATCATTTTTTACCTTGAGTGTGATGACTTGATCCTGTAGATGTTCCAATGCTTCTTCAGCATTAGGAGACATCAACCTGATACTGTCATAGCACACATACAGTCCATCTTGTCGTCATGTATGAGAGACCATGAGACCATTGGCCGAGAGTTGCAAACCGGGTTTTTGAGAATTTGGGGGAGGAAGCAATTGGTCTCACCTACTGCTTATGAGCTAGCCCAAGGACTGGTTGAGTAGAACATTGGGCTATTCAGGCGACAGTTGACCAGGGAGGAGCTGCTCCAGTTTGATGGATCTGGCAGCAGAAATGAGTTGAGGAGGAAGGGAATTTGCTTCACCTGAAAAGAACCTTGGGGACCTGATCATTCATGCTTGAGTGATGCAGATGATGTGGCGGAGGCTGAATAGGTAGACGTTCCTTCTATATATCAGGATGAGGACTCTTCTTTAGATGAGTCCATGGGATAATATGAGGATGCTTCTGGGGAGCGAGAGAAGCCATGCAGATAGGATGACAGTAGACTGGAGTTCTGTTCTAGTGTGTAGGGTGAGCAGTCACGGGACTCTATGAGAGATACTCTGGGTGATGAGTCACTTATGACGATTCAGCCAGAGCAGGATATGATGGAGCTTGAGTCAGCAGAGGAGGATACTATGGACATCAGGCATGACATTTCCTTGGGTGAGATCCATATGGGCACCCACATTGAGCCTATGATGGATATGCGGCTAACATTGGGGTCAGCCTTTGAGGAGGAGCAGTCAGATGCACAGACACTAAGTACAGTGACAGCAGCTACAGATCCATGTCCTCTAGAGATGTTGGAGGTCGATGGGATAGTTCTGCAGGGATTTGGGGGACAACAGGAGTTTTACATTCCCGATGAGAGGGATGAGTTGTTGGATATGGTGGAGCATCCATCTTTGGGCTGAAACATTGATGAGGTATAGATAGATGTACATACAGTCGGCCGAGCTGCAGTACTTTCAGTGAGTATTACTCTCCAGGAGTACATCGATGGGGCTTGCAGCATGTCTTGCCCACTTTGGCCCACTATAGAGAGAGGGGATTCCTTCTACAGGAAGCTTCCATTAGCGGACAGGGCAGAGCAGTGGGAGTTGATTACGGGCTGGCGGCAACACCCTGGGCATGTTCCATGTGTGGTTGTTGCTACATTGGACTCTTCTTCCAGGAGGGACTGGCAGGAGATCATGAGTTGGTACCCTCTTGATGGTACGATATTTTTCATGGGGAGCACAATGGAGTAGGGGCCCTTAGACATAGTAGATGTTACAGATTCCAGTTGGCAGGAGGGCACCGATTGTCGTTACTTCAGGACTCCTTCCCAATTTCAGGAGAGCAGGATCAGCATGGGATTGAGTCAGGACTTGGATTGGAGAGAGGTGATGAGTTGTTATGTAGTTAGTGGGGCAACATATGCAGTTACAGGTACAACACAGCAGGAGCCCGGGAGCATTGATGCTTGTTGGTGGTCTTCACTTCTTAGAGCATCAACTATAGCCAGAGACAGTACGCAACCTGAGCTGTGGGACGTGGGCAATGATTGGCCATGGTTGCATTGGGATCCGAGAGGATTGTTTGTTGGCTGGTACAGTGAGAGATCAGTTTGGGATCCCGACATTGAGGGGTCTATTCCGAGTGGTTTGACACAGGTGCATAGCAGTGCCCAGAGGTTTGTATGGGATCCAGGCATTGGGTCTCAGTTGCGGCGGGCCAACAGAGTGGTCCACATATTTCGATTGCTTGAGGGAAAGAAATCTTGGGGTGGAAGGTCTGTAATATTCCCATTTTTTGCGACACCTGCGACAGGGCCAGGTTGGTCTTCCAGAGTTAGGAGTAGACAGGTCACAGGTATAGATTGGTGTTATCAGCGGGCTCAAGGGGTTTTCGGAGGACTTTTGAGGAGTTTTCATGGTGTCTGGAGGCATTCGCTTGATATACTCCATCGTCCAAGCAGTTTGGATTTCATTCCGATGCATTCCGATAACTTTCAGAAATTTGAGTTATTTATGGGCTTAACTCAGCTGATTATGCTCAAGGTGGCATTCCGGGAGGAATACATGATGGAACACCTTAGTGTAATAGCTCATTGGAACCAGGACGAGAATACCTACATGGTGGGACAGTTAGACATAGATTTCAGTGACCGGAGGAGGCATGGTAGCCGATTTACCTTTTTCTGCATTAAAAAGGAATATTTTATAATATTTTAATAAAAGGGAAAAGTGCTCCATGAATAAAATAATAATAAAATAATGCTCTAGAAGGCTCCAAGGGATCTATAAAAGAAAGGGAGGAGGCCATTGGAATATATCTTTGGAGTAGATCATTTTCTTGTGTATGGAAGGTTTGAGGACGTGGTTCTCTACTTCAGCCATAACCCTAGGACGGAAACCCTCGGGTGAGTTGTGAGTGTTGGACAGAAACCCAACTCTATTTGAGGAGACTTCATTCAAGAGTTTCACAGAGCTTTAGTGATATTGGAGTGAGGATCATTCATATCTTCAACGGGAGCTTCAGTGGATTCAGTGGTAGTTGTTGCCAGAGGGAGAGTGCAACAGTTCAGTTTGGGAGGCCATCGCCGTGTAGCAGTGTAGCAGATTATATTGTTGGCCAATTTTCCATCTCAGAATTTTCTGGGGCAGATCTATATGTAAACCCCTCTTATTATTTATAGTAAAAGCTGAGATTCTTCTGTTCTATGTGGTATTCGATTGCAATAGTTATGTGTTTAATTTTACATGGCAATCTTCTGTTGAATAAATGTTGATTTTGCGGCATTTTGTGGAGTTTATTTATTTATCTGCATTTTTAGTAAAAACATCCCATCCGGGATATTATAGTGGTATCAGAGGATCGAACTTGGCTCAGCCTGCGGGGCTTCAGTTTTATAATTACAGATTGTTTAAGGGTTTTGGTGGTGCCGAAAGAAGATTATTTCATCGAATTCTGCTATTTGCAGTGAAATTATCTTGGGCGTTAGCTATTCTACAAGCCTCTATGGAAATGTACCAAAAACAAAAAACAAAATAAAAACGAGAGAAGGAATTATGTGAATTTTTTTCAGTTGCTTGATAATCATTTGAAGAGTTTTGTGAGTTAACTAAGGAAGGCCATCAAGTTATATCGAATTTAGTGGGGTCCATCAAATTCATCCTCAGGCTAAATATATTCTTATCAAAGGTCTATTGTGTTGGTAGAATCGTCGGCTTCCCTGGTGGGAAGTCAAGTAGGCTATACGTGGGAGTCCATATTTACACCTAAGCCGTCAGGTACCATAGCCGTTAGGTGGCATTTGAAGGCCAATGTTTATGGTTTAAAATTTTGGGTTAACGTCTGACATTTGAGCCGCAGACCAAGTTTCTGGAGCCAAAATTCATTTGTGAAGGGTCGTAACACAACTCAAATAAATCTGAGTGGTGGCACATTCAAATGCCACATCACGTAATTTAAATTCAGACACCCACGAATTCTGAGAAGGGAATTCACATTCGTTTTGCAGCAAATTAATTATTGCTGGAGGTCGAGCCACGAGATCAAGGAGCGGAGGTATCATCTCTACAGATCACGAGATGAATAGGACAAGGCGGAGTTTAATAGGGATGATTTGCGTGACCAAGCTCTTATTTGAGGATTCAACCAATCCATTACCCTGAGGCTGATAAGCTATTGAATGTCCCAAAGTAATGTGGTATTTATTACAGAATTCAATATTTTTTTGTATTTAAAGGCTACTACATTATCGATAATAAGTTTTCTAGGACATTGAAATCTAGAGAGGATATTGATTTCAATAAATTTAAAAATGACAACATCTGTGGCAGATATGGAAGGGGTGGCCTCTATCCATTTAGTAAAGTAATATGTGGCTATGAGAATCCACTTATGTTGGACAGAGGAAGGAGGATGAATTTCACCAATGAAATCTAATCCCCACTGTTGGAAAGGGATTTCAACTGAAATAGGATTTAATGGCAGGGGTAAAAGTTTTATTTTTCCTTCAAAAATCTGGCATTTATGGCATGAAGTTACTTTCTTATGAATGTCTAGTTAAAGGGTAGGCCAGTAAAAACCAACCCTGAGGATTTTGTTGGAAGTGGTTTTCCAATAGATATGCCCACTACAATCACCTTCATGGAACTCCTACATGATTATTTCTACATCATCCTTTAACAACCACTTAAGTAAAATACCACCAACATCTTTCCAATATAAAACATTTTCTATGATGCAAAACTTAACTTCTTTTAACTTTAGAAATCTTGCCTTTGTTTTTGTGAGACCAGGAGGAGCATTTAAATTGAATAAAACATACAACAAGTCTGCATACCCGGGTGAGTTTAGAAATGCTTCATCGATCTATGGAGTTGCCTGTTCCTCTTGATCATACAGTGCAACAACAAATTTGATGTCTAATGCATGGAAATTTTACTCTGCCACCAGTTTAGCTAGTCCTTGTCCTTTGATCAACTTGGTGGGTTTAATTTCTAAGTCATACTCAAGGATAACAACAATCCATTTTCCTCGTTTTCCATCAGGTCCATTTTGTGTTAAAATATCCATAACCACTGAATTAGGTATATATGCAATAATATGGGAATGCAAAATATATACTCTAAAGTATTTTATTTCTTTAACCACTACAAAGGCATGTTTTTCCATGATATTATATTTCAAAGGTCATCTCTTAAAGCCTGACTATAAAATGCAATGGGTTGTTCAAATCCTTCATCATTTTTCTACAACAAAACAACTGCAACATTGTGTTTAGAAGAAAAAGAGAAGATAATAAAATATTTAGTAAAATCTAGAGTGATTAACATTGGTGCTTTTGTCAATGCATGTTTTACTAAATCAAAGGATTGTCTAGCCTCAATACTCCATCTGATTTATGAAGCCTTTTTAAGAATGTTTGTTAAATTTCTAAGAAACTCTGCAAGGTTAGGAATGAATCTCCTTAGGAAATTAATATTTCCAATAAAATACTGAAGTTCCTTGATATTTCTAGGGTGAATGATTTTTAATATGGCTTCAATTCTACTAGGATCAATTCTATTACCATCCTTTAAAATAATATGACCAAGAAGCTTACCTTCTTCAAGGCCAAACAATGTTTTCTTAGGATTTAATGAGATACCAAACCTTCTACACTTTTCAAACACTCTTCTTAGATGCATCAAATGTTCCTCATCAGTTTTTGAATAGACAGTAATGGAATTTAGATAAATCACAATAAAATGGCCAGTCTCATCAGAAAAGGAAATATCCATTTCTCTTTGAAATGTGGCCCCAACATTCATTAACCTAAAGGGAATCATCACATACATGAAGGTCCCCCATGGAGTAGTGAAATATGTTTTATCCTGATCATCGAGATGTACTAGGACCTGGTTATAACCTGAGAAACCATCTAATAAGGTAATCCTACTAGACCCTACTATCCTACTAGACCCTACTACCTTCTGTAATATATGATCCATTTTTGGCAAAGGGTAGTTATCATTAAGGGAGACCTTGTTAAGGTTTCTAAAATCAATGCATAAACAAATTTCTCCAATTTTCTTCCTAGTAGGCATTATGTTAGAGACCCATTTAGAGTATCTGAGAGGAACAATGATTTTATCATCATACATATTTTTAACTTCTTTCTCAATCAGAGGCATAAAAACTGGTTTTATTCTACGAAGTTTCTGTTTGAATGGTTTTTGATCTTCCTTTATTGGGATTTTATGTTGTATAATACTAGTGTCATATGCTTTAAGATCATCATAGCTCCAAGTAAAGACATCAACAAATCCTTTGAATAAAGCTATGTATTCTTGTTTTTTAATAGTAGGCAATGAATTTTAGAGTTTTATCATTTTAGGATTATGTTCACTACCTATATTACATTCTTCGACATTTTCCCATGTGGCCTCTATTTTTGGCTTTTTTGTTACATCATTAAAAAAAAATATCTTCTAATGGAACTATACCTCTAGGAAAAATATTGTCTTTAAGCTGAAGTACTTCAAATTCTTCTTGTTCTGGATCAATTTCATGAAATTCTAATTTATGTACAACTTTATCTGTAGAAATATTTACATCTAATTCATCAAACTGTTCTCCTACATTAGTATGTACAACTATCTGATTTTATACTTCATAATCTAAATCTATGTTATTTTCCTCATACTCATCCTTGGACTGCAAAAAAAATTCAATTTGTTTGTCATTTCCAAATACCTACCAATACCTCATGTTATCTGGTACAGTTGGATGGTGTTTAACCTCCACTGTATATCGTTTTTGGGATGAGGAATTTTTCATGTACTAGCTGAAAAAGCCAGACCATTAGCAAGGAAATTATGATTTCTAGGTATAATAGCAAGATCATATTCTACAAAAGTGTGTAGGAAATCAAGCACAACATTTCTGTATGATCTCATTCTAGGATGTTTTGCAGCATATTCTCCTTTAATCTGTTTTATAATCAATTCAATATCTCCATGAACAGAAATTCGTTTAGCACTTAATTTATTCAATAATTGCAAGCCTAAAAGAAGTGCTTCATATTCTACTATGTTATTGGTACATTGAAATTTTAGTTTATGTGAATGACCTTCTGCATGATTATTTCCTGAATTTGAGACCCACATACCTGATCCTAACCCTTCTCTACTACAAGAGCCATCAAAGCTCATGTTCCAAAAAGGTTCATTTTCAGTGTTTTGTTGTACAGTTTGTGTTTGATTTTCATGTGTTTCAAAAATATCATTTTCAACACTGGTGACCTGAGCATCAATATCTCCATCATTGTAAGGAATGAAGGAGTATAAATCAGAGTGAATAGAGTAAAGTGAATAGTTATGTGGTTTCTCCTGACTACTCACCATGTATTTCATTAAGGTTTCCATATATAGTCTTCTCTGCTGACCAAACACTGGTATGGTAGCATAAGTCATGTCCATTTGTAGGATCCCTTGTAATTTTTCTCCCCGAGAGCGTGACAAAAACATGCCATACTTTGGGGGAATATCAACAACCACTATATCCATTAATAGACTCTTAGCTGAGATTTGGGCTAAAGTGACACATAGATCCTTAATGAGACCTAAACATCTTACTTTGCTGGAATCAAAGGAACACAAGTCTTTGTAAGGCCAAGCAATCTCAAGACCAAGCTTCTCCATAATAGCATTTGCAATCAAATTGTGTGAACCACCTGAATCTAACATAACGTTATAGAGAATCTTATCATGAACGTTAATACTAACATAGAATGGAGTAACTCCTACTTCGTGTGGTTTACCATCTACCTCTGGACCAAATAATAATTCAAGTTGATCATCTTTCAAATTGGCAATGTCAGTTTTTTCCCCTATGTTGAGAGCTTCCATAACCTGAGTTCTACACAAATTTTTATTCATTAACTCAGTCGAGGGGATAGGAATTTTCAGCTTTGCTAGTTCATTTTCAATATTGAATGATGTCTGAACTTTATTTAAGTTCAAAAATTTAGATTTGTCAACAATTTCTTTTGCCACATGTTCTTTTTGGTGACTGGTGGTTGGAATATCTTTTTGAGTAGTTTTGGAGGTACTCTCAACAATATTTTTAGCAGGAATGTCAATTGATTTTTTGCTAGAACTATCAACATTTTTCTTAGAAACATTTTCTGGAGTTTTCTTTGAAGTGGTGTTAGAATTTTTCTTGACAGGGTTTTCATTATTCTTTTTATTTGGAGCATCTGAAGTTTTCTTACTCCTAAGATTATACTGTTTATGGACTTCCATGATAGTGTTCTCAAATCCCTGCTTATAGTCATCTGATTCTTCAGAATCAAGTTCAGCTTGGGATAATTGAAACAACTCTTGTTCTTCATGAGTAAGAAACACAGTTTCATCATCATTGATACCCATTAGATTTATTTGGTTGTCGTCTACCTCTTCTACTACTTCTCCATTTTCATCAGCATAATTCTCCTGAAATGGAGGCCTTATTTGTTGATCAGGGCCCCTCTGTTCTCTTTGTTTGATTTGGGGAGGTATGATTTTGATTATGATTTTGAGGTACATGTTGATTTTCTCTAGGAGAAGCCCTCTCATTTAAATTAATCATTTCCATCATTATTTCTACTGTTCTAACCAATGAATCAATTTTAGCATTAACAGAATAAGTAGATGGTTCTTATTTTATGGTTACTCTTCTTTCATTCGTAAGTCTAGCTCTCTTTGCTAATGGATTTTCTTCTTCACTTATTGCATCCCTCTGGATTTCTTCTAATGTTGATGAATTTCTTTATCTAAGCTGGTAATACATGTCTGCCTCAAAGCCACCTGGGAATTTTATCAAGGCTAAACCTTGTGTTGGTTTAATGTTAGCAGGAATTTCATTGTATACACTATTAAATCTAGTGAAATAGTCTTGAATGCTTTCCCCTGGTGCCCTCCTAATGCTTTCATATTCAGATAAAATCTGAAAAGGGTTCTTTTTAATTTCCCACTTATTAAGGGATGTTTGATGGAATCCAGGTAGATTTTTAATGCTAGTAGCAGGTAATTATTTAAACCATTTCCTCGCCTCTCTCGTGAGAATTTGTGAAAATAACCTAGGTTTAACACATTCCTCATCTACCTCTTGAAGGTCAAAACTATAACTCAACTTGTCTATATTCTGTTGGAAAGTGATAGGTCCAGTTCCATCAAATTGAGGAATTATTGTTTGATAATCCTGTGGCATGTTTTCCAAAGGAGCTTGAAGGATAAGGGGAGCATATATAGTTTTCATTATAGGGATATGAGGATGAACAATCTGAGGATTGATCAAGGGTGGTTGTTGAATGAAAGGTGGAGGCCGAATCAAAGGTAAAGGTTGAGATGAAACTTGGGGTTTTGGTGGAGATGAAGGTTGGATTGTAGTTGAGGATTGGGGAGAAGAAGGAGTTTGAGTTTCTTAATGAGAAAGTACTGGAGTATTTATAGAAAATACAGAAGGGGTAGGGCTTGCTAATATAGGATGCACAAATTGTGATGAGGTGGATGATTCAGCATACGAAATCATAGCAGAGATTTCTATAGATTTTTGGACATAAGCCTCATGAATAGAAAGGTATAATCTGAGACTAAACCCTGTAATTTATAAAAGTCTTGGATAATTTGAAGGTCTACATCAAAAGGAGCAAACTGAGCTTCAGATGAATGTCTTCTTAATGTAGCCTGGTCTACTACTATTTGATCTGCCCAATTGGTTGACATAGTTCTAAATACTCTTTGTTAAAAAGGTAAGTCAAACTTAATATCTTGTAGAGTTATAAAGTAGTTAGGGAGTGAATCTGCTCTATGAGGGGGACTGATACTTCCTTGGCTCTTTGCTATGCTCTTTCTTTTCAATATCTTCTCAGGGTCATCTACCAGTACTGCAGGCTTTGGATCAGGATGATATCTAGTGTAGGATCTTTTAAGAGCCAAAGTTATGATCTAAATGCACACACACACACACACACTTAATAATGAAAAGAAAACTAACCTTATTGAAGTATTCCTATCATACCAGGGTTATGAATTTGAAAGAAATTACAAAATTTTCAAAATTTTCCCCAGTATGGTTGCCACTATGTTATCCTTCTGTAATTTAAAATATTGGAATAATAAACATAGAGGACAACATCAAAACCACTTTGGAAGCTAGGATCTAACCCTTCCAGCTTCAGAGAGGGATATCTCTTTATGATTTAACATTTTTTTTAATAAATATTAGGCTAGTTATGATTGTACCTGGTTGTTTGTTTTATTTTGATTGATTTGGTTGATTAAATATTTATATTCCCATTGGGAAATGGAGTCGAAATGTAAAATTGGATATTGCATCAATTTTTGAAAGAGTTATAACAATGCATGCTAGGTTGTATTAATTGGATTCTTTATATTTTTTAAATGAATAATGGAGATGGCAGAAAAGTGAATTTCAGTTGAGACAAAAAAGAAATTAATAATTTTCAATCTGACTTCAGTGGAAAACATATAAATTGTAAAAGTAGCTAGAATAATGTGTTTTAATTAACATATCCTATTCATCACACTTTCTGTTTTACAATTAAGAATTTCTGATACACAGAGAAAAGGAGAAATAATGGAAAACACAATAACAATAGAAGCACTTCACCATTGAATACACCACATGAATCCTGAAAGAAGTAAGTAGGAAAAATATATTCATAAAATCAACCTAGAATACTTCGAACAATGAAGTATTTATACTAAATTGTTACAAAATTGATTACAATCAATTTTGTCTCAAAAAACAGTGTATTATTAGCCTAAATCGAACAATAAACTCTAACTGTGACAAAAAATAGGCTCGGTGGAGGTGATCTGGGATGCTGGCATTTCTTTTGAGGAAACAATTGCCGAGTAGATATATTTGTGAGCTGTGTTAGCTGATGTGATGTCTGCAACTGACTTTTCTTTTAATTTTTACTATTGAAGCTCACTTAACTTATCCCATCGATCTTCATCTGGGATAGTAACTTAATGACCTTTTTGTAGATTTCATCCACATTGGTATATTTAGAAAAAGTAGGTTTTACCACAAAGATGTGGTTTACCTCATGCTAGATGAAAATATTATGACTTAATTATTCCAAGAATGCTTTCCCTATCATGGTGCCTTTGATATTGGATAATTTGGCTTGTCTCTAGCAATCTCATTCAACTTCTTCACATAATCCTATCTGTTCATTAGTTTGTCATTCATTAAAAACATAAAAGGAAAACCATTTTGTGTTAAAGTTTCAATCCTATTGAAGAACCTATTCACAACTATCTCTAAGCTACGGCAATTTCATTCCAGCTGTACAATCAGATTCTTCTTGGTAAGGACCTTCTTCACTTCTAGAATTGTCTCTATTTTGTCATCCACTATAAAGTCATTCAGCTCATATATGTTCTTGGATTTTAAGAACTTGATGATGTTATTGGTTGTATTAGGAATATCTCCAAGCTCTTCCTTGATGGTTTTAATGGCATCATTAACTTTCTCTATCTACTCCTTCTGATCAAATATAATCAAGATGCAGGGCCATCTTTCATTTATGGATTCAATGACATCTGTCTAGATTATCTCTTTGACTTGGCCAAATTTCTGTGCAATGGATGACTCTCTATGACTTCTCCAACCTTTATGTCAGCTTTTGTGCTCTCTGTGCTTCAATTGCATGGGAACATTCACTTCTGGTATTATGATCTTGCAACAGTTTAACTTGATCCTGAAGTTTTTTAATTTCTTCTATCTGGATTGACTTATTCTGAATTTCCTTTGTTAGTTGTTCTACACCATATTTTGTACTTGCTATAGAATTTGTAACGGTAGGAATGGTTGTAAGAGGTACAACCTCTAAGGGAACAATAACAAGCGTAGCAGCCTGCTCTTTTTCTTTTATAATTTTCTCCATCTCTAATTCCATTTTTCTCAATTGGGAATTCTACTCCATGATGAGCTTCATCATGTCTTATTTCTGAGACTCTGTTTCTTCAATTTCGTTAGTTAAAGGATCTTCTGCGGCTGATAGTTTCAAATGATTTCTTAACGTTTCTATGTCAGCATTTTTCTTCTTTATTATCTCTTCTACAACTTTGATGTTGGAAGGATCATATCCAACTCTGACCACAAAGTCTTCCAAAGAATTAATTATTGAATTCTTGGCCATAGAGGAGATTTTCTCCATCTTCAGCTGTGACTGGATGTTTTCTAAGGAAACCTGCAATTTAGACAAACTCATAGTAGTATTATTCAATGTAGATGAAATTATTTCACATGTTTTCTTATCCATCTCCATTTTATCAACGGGATGGATGTCTTTGATGTCAAATTCAAATGTAGTATTTCTGTAGTTTGTTGTTTTCTTGGGCTGTGAAATCTGTGCCTCTAGAAAGGCCATTTGCATTTTTCCTTTTTTAGAGTCAAAGGATGACATCAATCTACTATTAGAACTGGAAGTATGCTTCCAGAATTGATTGTAGGTGCTGGTCTTCAAGAATTCATTCTTTAACTTGATTTCTCTGAATGCGTCAAATATGATTTTCTCTTTCTCTCCCATGGCAACTGTACTTGTATGAATGGAATTTTGTTGATCTTGTGAAGTTGTTGAAGTGGTGGGATATAGTGTAGTTTTTCCACCAACTTGTGAAGAAGTAGGTGTCTCTTTGGTGATTATGATGACCTCCTACTCTGAATCTTTGCTTGGGTTAACTTTGAGATTGATCTCGGTACTTTTCCTATACATAATCTTGAATTCTCTGTTGAAAGTTTGAGTCACTGAAGGTGAGCCTTCTTCCCTCATCCTTTTTCCTGGTTTCTCCTATGGGACATGAGTCTGTGATGTAGAAGTGGAGACTAACTGTGCCTCAGCCTCTTGCAGAGTGTTTTCATTCCACTCTATTTGGTTCATATACTTCTCAATTTCTGGCCTGTGTGTATGAAAGTAAGGAGTAGATTTGTTTTCCACCCTTAGCTTGGAGATGGTTCCTAATGGATTGTAGGACCAGGTGAAACTAAGGCTAGACTTCATTTCCTTTAACATTATGTTTTCTTATTCCCATGTTGTCTTGTTGTTGTAAATAAATTGTTAGGTCCCTATATTACTAGTATAGTCCCTTATTGTTGTTAGTGTAACCCCCTTATTGTTATTGTTGAAACCCTGTAACCCCAATATTGTTATTATTGTGCCCTTACATTATTATTGTTAGGTCGGCTAGGATTATATTGTGACCCCATGGATTCCTATATATATAAGGAGTTTTTTTTTCATTTGTATCATCCAAGAATTGTTCATTTATTTAATGTGTTAGAGGTTTCCCCCTCAAAGTGGCTTATTTCTAAGGTGTTGATCTCTCTTTTCTTCCATTTTGGAGGTGGTTTCATAACATTTGGTATCAGAGCTTTGGATTCTAGGGTTTCGTTTCTCTAAGAAGCTCATGTGGAATTTTCGCTATAAATTTTTTTCTATGAAGGTTCATAAGCTGAAACTTTTACAGAGCGAAGCTGAAATCATGAGGAACGTCATTTAAACATTTCAGATCTTGGTTCGCAATATTTTCATAGATATGATCTATGGAAGTTAGGGTTTTTTCAGGCTCTCGAATTTCTCCTAAACATGTCATTGTGGAATTTCCGCTATAAATTTCTTTCTAGGAAGGTTCAGAATCTGAAATTTTTACAAAGTGAATCCGAAATCCTGAATCACTTCCTGTAAAAATTTTAGATCTTGGTTCACAATATTTTCGGAGATATGATCTGTGGAAGTTAGGGTTGTTCAGGCTTCCGAATTTCATCTCAAAGAGGTGACTGTGGGAAAATCGTCATAACTCTCTCTCTGAGCATCGGATTGGAATTCTGTAAACAATGGCCATAGTTACATAGAATTTGTTTCCTGTATATCAATTTCAGAGCCGAAGGAGGAAACAGTGACACGTGGAACGTTGTACAAGTTTGGTCTACTGAGCCAATCCATACTTAGGTCATTGTGGGAGATTGGGCATAACTTTGACTTAAAGAATCCAAATTAGGTCAGACTTGTGGCATTCGAAAGAAGATTCAGAGGGATACTACAGAGATGAATTTAAGATATTGAATATCCAAAATCACAGAGATAATTCAGTTTCAATATCGAGCTCTTTAAAAGCAAGAAAATGGTGTGTATTTTTTTTCGAATTGCATAAGTCTTGTGTGAAAATTTTGTTTGAAGTGATTGCAAGGGCATATTGAAGCATAGATATCAGTATTGGGTTCAAAAATGCCACCTAAAAAGAATTAAACACCCATTAAGCCTTCAGAAGGCTCTACTATGACTCATGAATAGGAAGAAGCGCAACATGACATATCAAAATTACAAGAGCAAGTGCACCAAATTCCGCTCTCGCAAAGAAAAAAAAAATGAAATGAAAATTTTGAAGAAAGGCATGGAAGCTAAGATGGATGGTTTGAAGAAAGGCATGGAAACGAAGATGGATGGTTTTAAGAATGGCATGGAAGCTGGCATGGAATATAAGATGCATGGCATGGAAGCTAAGATTGATGACATGGAAGCTAAGATCAATGAAAAAATGAAAGACAACATGGAAGACATGAAGAATTATATAAAATAAGACATGGAAGGTTTGATGACAAGGTTAATACAATAAATGATTCCTAATGGCAGAAATGTAGTAGAGGAAATTCATGATGAGAACAAAATAAATGTTAATCATGATTTCATAAACTCTAATGTTGGGTTGAAGAACCACCATATTCCAAAGATGGATATGAGGAAGTTTGATGGAAAGGATCCCGTAACATGGATACTACATATGGAGCAATATTTTGATCTCAATAATGTGAAAAGAACACAAAATTTACGCATTGCAACTTTACATTTAGAAGAAAATACATTTGTATGGTATTGATGGCTTTTCTCTCGTAAAAAAAATGTCACTTGGTCAATTTTTACAGAGGAACTGATAGCACATTATGAGGATACAAAGAGAAACACCTTCTTTAGCCAATTGATAAATCTCAAACAAAAGGGTTCAGTGGTGAAGCACATTGAGGACTTCCAAAAATTTAATATAAGGGTAACTGATATTCCAGAGGAACACAGGATTGATGTCTTCATAGGGACTTTAAAGGATAACATCCAACATGAAGTTCGTGTTTGGGAACCTGATTCATTGAAGAAGGCATTCAAGTTGGCAAGAAAAATTGAATGTAAAATGATGGCAACAAGGAAGCCTACCACTCACATCTATAAAGATGGTAAGTGCTTCTACTCCTAGACTTCCACAACCTACAAGGTTGACACCACAAAAATTGGAATAAAAAAGAGCAAAAGGGCTTTGCTATAGTTGTGATAGAAAACACATTAAAGGTCATAACTGTGCTGAGAATAAATTATTTTACATAGATTTTGAAGAGGAGGAAGAAAATGAACAAGAAACTTCAAAAAAAGAGGATATACACCAAGAACCAACCCTAGAAGAAGAAGAAATGAGTCTGACCATATTGTGTAATGCATTGGCAGGAATTACCACTCCTCAAACTCTCAAGATAGAAGGACATATCAAGAATAAAAAGGTAATAGTGTTGATTGATTTGGGTAGTACCCATAATTTTATTCATTGTAAGGTAGCCAAGGAATTGAATTGTTTCCTATACCCAGAACCAGAATGTCAAGTGATGGTTGCACATGGAGGAACTATAAATTTCTCTGGAAAATGCCATAATATCAAGCTAACCATGGGGGAATATGTATTGAATAGTCCAATCCTTTCCATTCCAATGGGAGGTGCTGATGTTGTACTAGGAGTACAATGGTTACAATCTTTGGGGACGCTAGCTTTTAATTTTCAAGAACTTTTCTTGAAATATTTTTTGGAAGGAAAGGAAATCGAATTACAGGGTATCGCAGGGAAGACATAAAATATAATAAGCTCTAATGTCATGAAAAAGCTTTTGAAGAAATAACAATGAGGTGTAATTGCACAACTATGCTCACTAGAAGTTCCAACAACAAAATCATCTATTTCTCCAGATATCCAAAAAGTCTTGGAAAATCATTCCAAAGTGTTTGAAACTCCCAAAGGACTCCCACCTATTCGTGATCATGATCATGCTATTCATTTGATTCCAAGAAGTGTTCCTCCAAACATCGAGCCTTACATATATCCTTATGTCCAAAAGAGAAAAATTGAACGTATGATTGCAGAAATGTTAGAGGCTGGTATAATTAAACCTAGTTAAAGTTCTTTCTCTACTCCTGTAGTATCAGTGCACAAGAAGGATGGATCATGGCACATGTGTTCGGATTATATGGAGATCAATAAGCTCACTATTAAAGATAAATTTCCCATTCCTATGATTGATGAATTATTGGATGAATTACATGGAGAAATTTATTTTACAAAGTTGGAACTTTGTTCAGGATATCATCAAATTAGAATGAAGACTGAAGATATTCCAAAAAAAAAACATTTTTGAACTCATGAGGGTCATTATGAATTTTTGGTCATGCCTTTTTGCCTTACCAATGCACCTTCTACATTTCAAGGGTTGATGAATTCCCTTTTCAAACCCTTCCTTAGAAAATTTGTGCTATTATTTTTTGATGACATACTAATCTACAGTAGGTCTTGGAAGGATCATGTTCAACATGT
This sequence comes from Pinus albicaulis, assembly GCA_034641835.2. Lineage (NCBI taxonomy): Eukaryota > Viridiplantae > Streptophyta > Pinopsida > Pinales > Pinaceae > Pinus > Pinus albicaulis. The sequence continues at coordinate 304,409,634 of CM076569.1, forward strand.
TGACAGGGTGCTCAAACTATTGGAGGAGAAACAATTATAGGCAAAAACATCCAAATGTTTCTTTGGAGTATAAGAGGTGGAATATATGGGTCATACTGTATCTCACGAGGGTGTTAAGGTAGACCCTAACAAAATTAAAGCTATTAAGGAATGGAAAGTCCCCACAACCATAAAGCAGTTGCGAAGATTTCTCAAGTTAATAGGGTATTATTGTAAGCTTGTTAAGACTTATGGGAGAATAGCAGCACCTCTAACAACATTATTGAAGAAAGATGCATTTTCATGGACTCCTGAAGCAACTAAGGCCTTTGAACATCTTAAAGAGGCAATGTGCCTAGCACCAGTCTTAGCTACGCCAGACTTCACAAAAGCCTTTATTGTGGAATATGATGCCTCAGGAAATGTAATTGGTGTTGTTTTAATGCAATAAGGAAGACCCATTGCTTTTGAAAGTCGTCAAATTAAAGGAAAGTATTTACATAAAACTATTTATGAGAAGGAAATGTTGGATATACTACATGCACTAAAGAAATGACGACCTTACCTAATGGGAAGACACTTCAAGGGAAAAACTGATCATGATAGTCTTAAACACTTTTTGGAACAAAGACTATCTTTAGAAGAGAAGCAAAAATGGGTCACAAAGATGTTGGGTTATGACTTTGAAATCATCTACAAAAAAGGGAATCTAAATGTTGTTGCAGATTCTTTCTCAAGAAAGGATGAAGAAGTGGAAGAATTGCTTTGTGCCATTTCTATTATCCAACTAGATTGGATAATCGAAGCAAGGGATGAATGGAAGAAGGATGAAGAAGTGTGGACACTCATTCAAAATTTGCAGCAAGAGCCTAGTACATTTGATACATTTAGTTGGAAAATTATTCCTTATGGTACAAATATTTCTTATATATTTGCAAGAAGTCCCAACAAAAACAAAGATTCTTTTGGAATTGCACACTTCTCCTTTAGGAGGACACTTAGGATTTTTAAAACATTACCACGGGGTGAAGAAATTTTTTTTTGGGATGTCCTTAAAATTTATATTCAAACGTTTGTGGCGGAATGTTTGGTTTGCTAGCAAAATAAAGTTGAGACAATTAAGACCCCATGTCTTATAAAACATTTATCCATTCCAAGTCAACATGGGGAGGAAATTTCAATGGATTTTATCACATGTTTACCTAAGTCCGAAGAAAAGAGTGTCATCATGGTGGTAGTTGATAGACTTACCAAGTATGCACACTTTTGTGCATTATCTCATCCATTTAAAGCAAGTATAGTTGCTAATGAATTTATGGAAACAATTCAAAAGCTACATGGAAACCCAAAGATTATTGTAAGTGACAGAGATCTCATTTTTACTAAAAAATTTTGGATGGAATTATTTTCTTGTTTGGGTACTCAACTAGCTCATAGCTCATATTATCATCCTCAATCCGATGGTCAAACTGAGATAGTGAATAAATGTTTGGAAGGATATCTTCATTGTTTTGTATATGATAAGCAAACACAATGGGTGAAGTGGTTACTTCTCGCTGAATGGTGGTATAACACTTCCTTCCATACTATAGCAAAAATGACCCCATTTATGGCACTTCAGGGATATCATCCACTGTCCATCACATCTTTTTTAAGAGAAAATTCTAAGGTTCAAGCAGTGGAAGATCACATCGATCATCGACAAGAAGTTCTCCAACTCTTAAAGGATATAACCTAAATTTGGCACAAAAATCAAATGAAACAATAGGCAGATCAACATTGCAGCGAGAGAAGTTTTGATGTAGGAGACTAGGTATTTTTATGACTACAACCATACAAACAAATGTCCCTCAAGCAAGCTAAGAAGGATAATAAATTATCGCCAAAGTACTATGGTCCTTACAAGGTGTTGCAAAAGATTGGTACTATGGCATACAAATTGGAGCTTCCTGCTTCTTCGCGAGTGCATCCAGTTTTCCATGTTTCATGCTTTAAGAAGGTTGTAGGGGACAAAATTCCAGCTCAAACAATATTTCCAGAACTTGATGACGAAGGAAAATTCATATTGGAACCTGAAGCAATCACAGAAACAAGAACTTGACAGCTACAAAATCGATCAAGTTCAGAGTATCTCATCAAATGGAAGAACTTACCCACTGAAGATTCTACATGGGAGGATGAGAATTTTATATAGAAGCATCTGAAGCTACTCAAGCGTTGAGGAAAACTCTTTTTTGATGGAGAGGGGCATGTTAGGTCCCTATATTACTAGTATAGTCCCTTATTGTTGTTAGTGTAACCACCTTATTGTTGTACCCTTGTAACCCCAATATTGTTATTATTGTGCCCTTACATTATTATTGTTAGGTTGGCTAGGATTATATTGTGACCCCATGGATTCCTATATACAGAAGTAGGTTTTGTCATTTGCATCATCCAAGAATTGTTCATTTATTTAATGTATTGGAGGTTTCCCCCTCGAATTGGCTTATTTATAAGGCGTTGATCTCTCTTTTATTCTATTTTTGGAAGTGGTTTCATAACATAAATGGTCCTATTTGTGTTTTAATTCTAAATTGTGATTTCTTCTTCACTAACACAAAGAGCACTTCATTTGCATTCAACATTTTCTTGATGTTTTCTAAAGAAAAAATCCTCATTGGGATGAATTTTGGGAGCTTATAGGGGGCAAGCACATAGCCATAGATCCTCAATTCTGTGTAATTATGGTATAAATACCAGTCAACTGTCCTTTTTTGGTTTGATATATGTAAAATTATTTGATATCCTCACGGATTATTGGCTCAGAGTTGTTGCTTAAAAGACTCATTGTTGGATGTATAAACAGTTCAATGAATTGTTTGTACGAATACTCTTTCTGTTCTTTCATATTCATTGTAGTCCAGAAGATGACTGACTACTAATTTCCATCATCATCCAATTTATGCATTGCAAACTTGAATCCGTCTCCCTGAAAATATATATATATATATATATATATATATATATATATATATATATATATATATATATATATATATATATAGGCATATTTAAACACATCTTCTGCTTGGAATTTGAAAAATTGGTCATGGATAACATCTGCTAGGAATTGGCTAAAATTGAACCAGATAGAAGGCTTAGAATCTGCAGAAAAAATATGAAATCATCCTATAATTGGATCATCTACCCACTGGTAAGAGTAATATCGAAGGAGGTAAGAAATAACAATGATAATCTTCTTGTTTCTATCAGAGAAAATTGAGGATGAGTAAGGAGGTTTCTTCTTGGGCAATTGGGTATCTTCAGCTAGAAAAAGCTCAAGGATTTTAGCCATTTTTATAAAATCCAGCTTCTGGTACAGTTCATTGAGGGATTCCTGTGAGAAAGGGATTGAATTTTCTATAATAGGGGTCTGCATCATTTGGTCTATAGATTGGGTAGTTATAGTAAACAAATTTCTCCTTTGGGAGCAATTATGGCTCTTTGGCTGGATATATAACAAGCTTGGCACTTGCGGATGAATTCAAGGGAACTGTGGGTATGGGGAAACATGTAATGGGGTAAATTTGACTCCCAATGTCCAATATCATCGGACTTATCAATGTACTTGTCTTCTAACCAACAGTACATCTCAAAAATCTCAAACTCACAGCTCGGGTTTCATGAATTTTATAGTCTCTATCGACTAAAGGAATGTGATCAAGGTCAACAGGAGGATGGAGCAATGGATTTATAGGCTCTTCCTAGCCTTTATTCTTAGGAGGCATGGTTGAATCTATTTCAGAGAATTGAAAAGAGGGTTTGAGAAGGGATTAGTTCACCAAGACTATGTAACACTCTGCGACTGGGGGAGAAGGCACAGTATTTGCAAAGTTGGTTTTGGTAACAATCGGATGAATAATTCTAGTGTTTTTTAAACCTGTAATAAGTATAAACAAAGCAAAGAAAAAGACAAGGTAAAGGATTACATGTTGATTATGCATGGTTTTATACACAAATTTATCAGTTTCGGTTGATTGTAGCGTGGATCTGTTGGATTAACGGTCATTTATGAATTAAATGTATCAACAAGTGTTTTTTCGTGGGAAGGCAGTTAATTGGCAACATTAATGATCATGCTGGCATGATATGATAGGCGCTCAATGGGAAGAATGATGGTTTTGGTATTGGCATAGAAACAACTTTTCGGGGGGTTTATGGAGTGGTAAGATGTTTGAGTCTAGGGGGTTGCGAAATGACAAGGAGGCGTCATGTTAGTGTGGGCTTGAAAAGAAAATTTGCCTTTTTCAGAACCCCCCTCCCCAAGTGGTAAAGATCGGATGGAGAGGGGGGGCTGGGGGCGAATATTGAGATTCAACAAGATGATGAGCTTAGTGAAAAGAGTCGCCTTCACTAAGTGGGCCCGCAGGCTATTTTTGGCGCAAGTCTATTTTTAGACATGATGATCATATTTCAGAAGTTGCAGGATGCTATCTGTGGATGGTTGATCAAGTTGGAAAAATATATGAAATTCTATTTTTAGAATATTGGGTGAAGTCTATTTATAGATCGCTGATCTAAAAATAGTTGCATGTCAATTATTATTAGCTCTTAATAATAATCAGACTATAAACAACAACTTATTCTCTTGGAGCACTTCAGTTCAGTGCACAGATGTGGCACATCAGTGGGCTGAGGGAATTACGCGATTCCCAAGGGTTTACTAGAGCTAATGCATAGAGGACTGAGTTAGAACTCAAGTGGTAGAGTTATGACATAGTTGGAAGAAGTAGTTATGGAGTTGTATTCAGTTTAACTCAGTTAGACTTAGTTTGAGCTAATTGTATCTAGTCTAACTGATTGATACAATAGTGAGAGTGTAGTGAATTAATTATTTAATTAATTCACAAATAATAACTCATTAATCAACTGAAAAATACAGCAGTTAACTACAGTGCATGGCAGTTTCAGTGGAGACCCAGTGGAGAGGTAGGTGAAAGGGAAAGATAGACTATCTGTTGTGACTATAGTGATGCATTGATTGCATCACACACACATTGGAGTTGCCAATGAGGATTGTTCAGTCAAGGCAAGGGTAATTCAAATTCATTCAGAGCTATTCTTCAGCAGGGATTGCACAGTGGAGGTAGGCTAGCAGGAGGCAAAGATCGGTGCATGGATTTGCAAGATTGGTCCTGATTAGTGTATGACGATTGTATTTTACTGAGAGGTTGTGATAAGCTTTGTATGAGATTGTTATATGATCTCCATGTTACATAATATATAGTTGGGGTTTTCAGCTTCAGGTTTTCCCGGTTAAAAACTGTGCTATGTGCGATTGATTATTTTTGTTTATGCTTCACATGTGTGTGAAATTAATTTTTCCGCAAAATATTAACAAGTGGAATAGATTCAGTATCTTGCATAAAGTTAAATAGTGTGAGATCAGGTGGATCTAGGACATATGCATGCTTAGTGCATATAATTTCTACAACGAAAAGGAATGACAGTCGTCAGATCAGAGTGTGGAAGATTTGATGGGTGCACATATTGTTGCACGTTAAAGCGATGGGATGAGACATTTTGTCGGGTGGTGGGGGGGTTAAATGAATGAGAATTTGGTTATGTGATGATATTCCAAACTTTATGTTCATGCACCCAACTGTTTTAGACTTAGGATAAAAACATGTTACCCTTTTTCCTCTTTATATGAATGAATTGATTTTGAATATTCAAACTTAGGATAAGGATTTTAATGCTTTTCAAAGCTCCAATACAACCTCTACCTACCCTTTTAATTCCATTTATTTTTCTAAGCTAACATTTTTTCATCTTTTCATAGGGTGCATTTAAGCTAGCAAACCCACATAACTTTATTTTTATGAAAATATAACCTACTCTATCGCTTATTTCTCCTATTGATTCAGATTAAACATTTGAATCAATTTAATTTTCTACCTAACTACTGATTTTCCAAGATTAAACTGTTTGGAAAATCTTTATTCACTATCCTAATTAACATGAAATTCACAATTGTTCAATCATGATTAATTTGTATGATTTGAACAAAAATTTAGTCATTGTGGCATTTTAAGACAAGCTGCACACAATCTTATTGGATTTTGACATAAAGGAAACTAATTTAACAGTAGTGGTTGTTGAGCTCTAGAAATTCCTTTTCTTTTACAAAACCATCATCTCATTTCACTCATCTTTCATCAACTCATAAGCCTAAAATCGATGAAGAATGATTAGGATTGTCTTAAGGATACATACAATTGATTAACATGTTGTATTTTCATGGTTTTTGTTGTTTTAATAATTTTCTGCAATATAGCTACAAAATACAGAAATTCCATAGCAAGTCAGGCATTCTGCAACTATTTTTGTTTTTGAATACGATACAGGTGTCAGTTAAAGAATGGCTTATATGGGTAGTTCCAAAATCTATCCTACATGATTTCTTCCTATCCACAAGGACCGGATCGAAAATTAAAGGAGTCTAATACGATAGTCCAAGCTGAAGTCAACGAGATCGTTTTATACAGAAATTAGGACTCTTGATTTGCTCCGTAGCAAATCATGAGTCCTAAGAGTCCCAGTTTGATTATAATTTGAAGATACACCTGTAGCTATTCCTATTTGAAGTTAGTTGTGCAATTTACTTATAAATAGAGGTTATGTAGAACCAAGAACACGTTAATTGTTAATAGAATAAGCTCGGAATTATAGTGTGATACTCTGTTTTTATCAAAAGTCTGTTTTTAATAAAGGAGATCAGTTCTTTGATGCTTTTTTTATCACATCTTCAAGGAGCTAAGGAATTCACCAAATTGGTAGCAGAGGGCCCCTGCTGCTAAGGAGGTTTTTATGATTTCTAGCTAGGTTTATCTCAGTTTCTTTGATCAAGTATTTCTTTCTACTTATGCCCATTTACTGCTTTCATAATTAACAATTGTTGTGTCCAACTAAGTAAAAACCATTTGTCTTCATTACTAAATCTTTATCACTGAATGGTTAGTGACTTATATGTACAGTGGTTGTTTAGATTTCCTTTACTGCTTTCATAGTTAACAATTACTGTATCCAACTGAGTAAAAACCATTTGTCTTCATTAATAAATCTTTATCACTGAATGGTTAGTGACTTATAGGTACAGTGGTTGTTTAGATTTCCTTTACTGCTTTCATAGTTGACAATTATTGTGTCCAACTAAGTAAAAACCATTTGTCTACATTACTAAATCTTTATCACTGAATGGTTAGTGACTTATAGGTACAGTGGTTGTTTAGATTTCATTTACTCCTTTCATAGTTGAAAATTACTGTGTCCAACTAAGTAAAAACCATTTTTCTTCATTACCGAATCTTTATCACTGGATGTTTAGTGACTTATAAGTATAGTGGTTGTTTAGATTTCATTTACTACTTTCATAGATGACAATTAATGTGTCCAACTAAGTAAAAACCATTTGTCTTCATTACTAAATCTTTATCACTGAATGGTTAGTGACTTATAGGTACATTGGTTGTTTAGATTTCATTTACTGCTTTCATATTTGACAATTGTTGTGTTCAACCAAGTAAAAACCATTTTTCCTATTTCCAAATCTTATATTAAAATGGTTAGGGACTTATATAAACAGTAAATGTTTAAGAATTTTCATTCTTTCTGTCATTCACTTAATTATTTGAAGTTAGAAGATCCTCATTCCATTGCAACTAATAATCTCTTTAAAAGACATTCTGATTGAAACTGAATTTGAATATGATTTGTAAGAATGGCTAAATGATTAGATTTAATGCAATGTTTGAGTTATTAAATGCATTTCCTGTTTTCATTTTTAAATATCAATTGAGTCATAGATCCATGGATTAAGTTTATTCACTAATTGAAACACTTGTTTTATCTTTTTAATTAGAACTAGACCTTAGAACTTGTCCATAAAACTCTAATTTCTGTATAGGAAGATAACTAGTTTTACATCATTTCCTTTTCTTCATTTTAATTAGATTTATTCTCACTTTTCAAATTAGGATAACACACTAAGGATTAAAAACAAAAAACCCCCCAAAAAATAAGAAAAACATTAAACAATGAAGTAAGGAAAAGGACACTTAGGCACATATAGTGCACTACACTTCATCAAAGTTACAAGCCCTGGTTGATAATTAATGGAAGCAATTTAGGAACACTAAATTGACTAAACATTTTGACGCCGTTGTCGGGGAAGTGTAACTAGGTAGCCTTATTTATTACATCCTAAAAACAATGATATGCGTAGAGAAAGAGACTCAAGGGGTAGGTTTGTAAGAGGCAGAAACTTAATTCCTACAACACCACTCACTCCACCTAGGCCAAGAATTAGTACACCTTCCTCTCAAACTCATATCCCAAACTATACTGGTCATAGGTTTCCTAAAATTTTAAGATCATAAATTCAGTTAGGAGGGTCTCACACTTCATCTACTGAGGCAATATTGGAAGAAGAAGATCCTAGAACTCCAACAGAGGGAATAACTTTCTTCACTTCTATAGGGGAATATATTCCAGTAGAAGAACTAGAAATCCCTAGTGAAGAAGAAGAAGAAGAAGAAGAGGAAGAATCTTTCTTCAACATACCATTGATAGAAGATCCAGAAGAACAATTATTTCTCCAAGTAGAAACTTATATCAATTCTAAAGAATATATCATGGCAGGAAGAGGAGAAGGAGGGGAAGGAGCAGGAGATATCCTCAATGGAGAAAACTTGCTATTTGGAGGAGGTAGAGGTAGAGGAGGAGATAGAGGAAGAGGTAGAGGAAATGCAGAAGGAGGTAGAGGAAGAAGGGGAGTTGAAAGTTCCTTTGGATTCCCTATAAGAGATGAAGAGGCAAATACTACTATGAAAATTATCTCACCTTCTGTTCTTCCAAAATTTCATGGATTGAAAAGTGAAGACCCTAAGACATTTTTATTTGAATTTGAAGTTTTGTGCAAAACTTATGACTATCTACTAGATGCTCAAAAACTCAAATTGTTTCCTTCAACATTGAAAGGAGCAGCCTTAAAATGGTTCATGAGTCTAATTACTGGTTCTATTGAGTCATGGAATGATATGAGGAAAGCATTTCTAGAAAGGTATTTGGAATATTGTATACCTATTAACCATAAAGAAGAAGTGTTTAAAATTATGCAAAAGGAGGATGAAAATTTGGAAGATTTACTTGAAAGATTCAACTACAATATCAAGAGTGCAAAAATGCAAAATCTAGACCAATACACTCTAAAATCTCTTTTGTTGAAAACAATTAGGGATGAATGGATTGATATCCTTAACATGATGGGGAAGGGAGACATATCTCAATTTCCATTATCTGATATTGCAGAACTTTGTATTAATCTTTCAAGAGGAAAGTCAAAAACTTTGAAAGGACCCAGAGACCCTGCTCTTGCTAGGGTAAACAAATATGCAACTGGAATGGTAAGTAGGGAAGAAATTGGAAACAGGCTTGATGAATTCAAAACTGACATCCTAGGGAGTCTTAGTGAGCAAATAAACACCCTTAAACTACAAAACAAGCAAAAAGTTGAAACTGATGCCTTAACAATCTTCTGTCCCAAATGTAGAAAGAAGCATGCCTTAAGAGAATTTCCTCTTGATGCAAAAGTAATAGAGATTTGTGTGATTTTTTCAGAGAACCATGAGGCCAAGAACTATCCTTCAATTCCTAGTCTTAAGGCTGTCTTTCAAGAGGAAACAACAACAAATCCCACAGAATCTCTTTGTTTTGTCTCTAGAAGACCTTGGCAGGGGCCCCAAATTCAAGGGTTTAATAACCAAATGTATAATCAGCGCCCACCAAATTGGAATTCTTGGCAACAACCTTGGCCTCAACCTCAAAATCAATCTCAATCTTGGGCTCAAGGGATGAAAAATCCCTATGGAATGTTCTCACAATACTATCAGTATCCACAATCCTATCCATCATATCCATCTTATCCAAATTATCCTCAACAAAATCCTCAGTAGAATCCACAACCTCAATCACAAAATCAAAATCCACCACTTCCACTACCATTTCCCCAGAAATCAAACCAGTTACCTCCTCAGCCAATACCAAACCCCAACAATAAAAACCCTTAGAATACCTATATGATAGAAGGTCAACAATTTCCAACTTATTTGATTACTCCTCTAGACCTTAATGATGTCCAACTTAGGTCTAGAAGGATACTTGAAAAGAAGAAACCTTCTATGATCATACAAGAACAAAATAATTCTAAGGAAGATTCTCTACAAGTAAATAAAAGTTTTGAAGACACATCTCTTAAAAAACAAAATATTGAAAAAGGAAAATAGAATGAAACAATAAATTCAACTCCTATGTTAGAGCAGCCATCAAAATCTACTTCTACACCTCCTTTTCCTGAAAGATTACAAATTGATAAGGGTGTATAAAAATATATTATGTTGCCTAACTATGATTTCCTAGATGAATTGAGAAATGTTTGCATTAAATTCCATTATTGCAAGCCATCAAGGAAATCCCAATCTTAGCCAAAACAATAAAGGAGTTGAGTATGAAGAAACCAGGAAGAAAAATAAAGGAAGTAAAGAAAATTCAACTGGTAGGACAAATAGCTGACATAATGATGGGAAATATTGCCATTCAAAAATATCTAGATTCTGGAAGTCCAGTTGTTAAAAATCATATCAATGGAATTGAAATCCCAAACACATTAATTGATTTAGGATCAACAATAAACATCATGAGTAAGAAAACCATGGAACAACTTAAACTTCCTAATATTCTTTATACACCCACATTACTACAGTTAGCAGATAGGCCTGTAATCAAACTAGATGGTGTATTAGAAGATATTTCAGTGTCCTTAGATTCTTGGGAGTATCTTGTGGACTTTATGACTTTAACTCCTAAAAATGATCTAGGAGGACATCCTCTTATACTAGGAAGACATTGGTTAGCTACAACTGATGCTTTCATCAGCTGTAGATCTGGTGATATGTACATCTCTGATGGTAGTTAAACCAAGAAATTCACTTTGTATCCTCCAGCAAGAACAATCACGGAAACAGATGACAATCAATGGATTAATGATGAAGAAGATATACAGCCTCTCTTCACTATTTCAAACATTAGTGAAGATAGTCAAATATTAAATGTTCTAGAAAATCATGACTCTTCTTCAGAATATAGACATGAAAAATTCCAGGAAGAATCTAATATTTAATTTTTTTCATCTAGGAAAATGTCTCTTTACTCTATGGAAGAATTTGGCAGCTCTACAATTGAAATATTTCCAGGAAAAACTTTGAACATAAATAAAAAACTAGAAAAATTACAACAAGAAGAGCTAGTCAAAACAGTACAGAGACATTCCTCTGCATATGCATGGGAATACACTGACATGAAAGGGATCAATTCTAAGACTTGCACTCATCATATCTACATAGAGGAAAATTGTAAACCTATTAGACAACCTCAGAGAAAGATGAATCCAAACCTTAGGGAGATTGTCAAAGAAGAATTGTAGAAATTGTTGAATGCCAACTTTATCTATCCCATTTTAGATAGTCAGTGGGTTTCTCCTTTGGTGATTGTACCCAAGTAAAATGGTAAATGGAGGGTATGCATTGATTATCGAGAACTGAATAAAGCTACTCTTAAAGATCATTTTCCTTTACCTTTTATAGATCAGGTGTTAGATACATTAGTAGGAAAAAAGTACTTCTCATTCCTGGATGATTTCAGTGGTTATAATCAATTCAAGTTTCACCTGAAGATCAGGATAAAACCATATTTACCTGTCCTTGGGGGACTTATTCCTACCGAGTACTACTTTCCTATATACTTTTTTTGGAAATCATTTTCATATTGAAATTATTTACAATGTAAAATTACAAATATAAAATACTCAATCACCTTGAGATCCTATTAAATATAAGACCCTAACAGGGTCTAAGGAAATGAGATATTTAGATCTATGGAACTATTTCATGCTAACTGATTGGAGATGCTCTTTGCAATGGGATTTGAACGATCTATCCGTTTAGTCTATATAAAATTTACCACAAAAATGAAATTGGTAAACTCCTTGGCTAAGTCAAAAGTTTTGTAGGGTTTTAAAAAATCTTAATATTCTTTTGGGTCAAAATCTTAGAAATATGATCTATGGTACTTTGAATTTATTTAAGATTAATGAGAGCCAAGTGGGGATGATAAGGGATAGTTTTTATATTAGAATAACAAAATAAACATATGACTGTATTTTATGTTGTCAAATAACCTTTTGCAATAAGAACATTTGTAAAATGGGTTTATTTTGGAAGGGCTCTATTTATTTGAGAGGTTAAATAGGTTAAATAAGCATTAGCAATAAGGAAATTTGTGAGATAGATTTTATTTTGGAAGGGTTGAGATTTAGATGGATTGAGTAACCAAAGTTTTTATAACAATGGACTTTTGGGATGGGTAATTATGAGGATAGAGATGAAAATATTAGTTTGTATGAACCTTTGTCCTATAAACTTGGTAAGGATACCACGAAAAACCAAATTTGTTGGATAAAGATGCCATCTAAAAATTTCGAAAATAAAAAAAATAAATTTTTCATTTTAGATTTCATAATAAGTTGGAACAGGGTGAAATGTTGTTAATATAATTAAAGAAAGAAGTTATTTTCTCTATTTTTTAAAATTATTATTATTAAAATATTTTTCCTTAAAATTGGATTTTTTTTCCTTAATATTCAATATATATATATATATATATATATATATATATATATATATATATATATATATATATATATATATATATATATATATATAATTCATTCTTATAAAGATAATATTTTAGTCAAGTCTTATTAGCACAATCGGTTGAGGATGGACCTCATTAGCAAGGTGAATAAGGATCAAACCTCGCGAGGTGGTTGTGCCCTGTGCTAAGGGGAGGAGACACACTTAAAAATCCAATTAGCTTAGGGTGGGTGTGGCCCATGTGTCAAGCTTGGAGGATCACAACAATTTGACAAACAAACAAAAAAATATAATATTTAAAAATTTTAACTAAATAATATATAAATCAAATCAATTTATATAAACTTGAAAAAAAATTATCATTATTTAAGAAAACAATATTCAATTTATTCAAAAAAAAATAGCTTGTTTCATTTTGTTTGAATACATATTATTTATTATTTGTAATTTTGTAATTTTATTTTTATTATGTAATAATAATTTAATTTTGAAATAAAATTTAAAAGAAAAATGATTTTGAAAAAATCATTAAATCTTTTTAATGAGTGAAAAAAATAGAAAGAGAAGGAAATAATTGATAAAAATAGAAGTCTACTCTCATGCTCATGTTCGGTAAATTAAATTATTTGTGCGTGTGTTTAATAATGTTGAGCAATATAGGCGTGGATGAAGCGGGAGGGGTAATATATAGCCCTGAAGAACAAATAGTTTATAGCTTCACGTGGGGCTGGGAATAGCAACAAACAATCAAGCTGAATCCTGGGCATCATGCAAAGAACTAGATATTGTCATAAGAAAAGGGATAAAGAAATCAAAGGTGCTAGGGGATTCTATTGTCGTCATTAAACAGATCTCCAATGTGACATCAGGTAGAAATTTTAGTCTCTCTTCAGTTTTCTATAGGATATCATTGCAATGCAAAAAGATTCAAGAAATATCCTTCCATCACATTCTTAGATTTTTGAACGTAGAAAGGAAGTATTGAATTTTAGGATGGAGTAATGAATTTGGCTCCAATCCCATGAAATTTGAATGGAGTTAATGCAAAAGGTTTGGTCGTTGCTTCGAAAGAAGCTCATGGTATTAGGAGTAATGAAATTAAAAGAAATTTTCTAGGTGGAGCTCCACTTCCTTGGCATTGCCTCCTCGAAAGACCTTTCGTGTGGATGCGGTGAGATCACCACGTATTATTCCTTGTCTGGAAGCGATTACAATTGGTACAAATGGATAGGAGGGAGGATGTATTATGATGTGAAACCATCTTTACATCTTATGCCAAGGATCCAATTTATTTCCTTTTAAGTCGCGACCATTAATGCTATGGAGCATCCACTCTGCTCAAATTTATTTAGTATGGTAGTGGAGGTCGATTTGAGATCTCATATGATGTTGGAATTATTGTTTTTTCTTGGGGACTATTATCAATGGAAAGTGGTAGCAATGTTAAATTGGAAGGAATATTAGGCATTTGCAGTATCTCCTTTCACCCTCTGCACTCAAATTGGTGGCATTGTAATTTGTATCATGTTGCTATGGCTTCCTTGGAGAGTTAGGTTCTAGAAGGGTGCTCGTATCGTTGGAAGAAATCGATGGAGAGGTTGTTCAAGGTATTGATGGGAATGTATGAATCCTGTGTCAGAAGGCTGGAGCTCTTGGAGAGTGAGAGGGAGGAAAGATTCAAGCTCATGGATCATAGGTTTGAATGGTTGCAGACTCGAATGGAAAGATTTTTTTTTGGCCTGGAGACAGAGCTCCTATTATTGAAGGTGCAATCAAGAAAAGTCGCTAGGTATGTAGAGACTGATGACATGCATGGTTTCTTTGATTTGGTACCCAACTCTCACAAGGTTGGAGTGGACGGTGCAATACTTGGTGAAGGAAAATTTCATGGAAAAGAGGTAGGAACAAAAAAAAAGTTTGAATCTATCCCCTCTAGGGCACCCTAGTTAATATGTCATATGTAGTGTGAGTTTGAAATTTTTTTTGGGTCAATTTTGTAAAATATATGGGAGGCTTCAATGCAAAATTGTAGTGCAAAAATCCTTTAGAGGCAAGAAATATTGTTGTGGCCATAGTGGAACGTTGAAGCAGTAGAGCAAATCAAAGGTTGTAAAAGATAATGGGCATGAAAACTAGACTGTATAATACAAAAGATAGTCGTTCTATTTTATAAAAAATAATGTTGAACAATCTATTTAAGTAATAAAGTTTTAACTACTCATTAACAACTATATCATGATATTTTTCTACCCATAAAATTTTCATAATAATAAATATTTATAATGATAATAATGATAGTCTTTTTTTAAGGTTACAGTCAAGTCAAGTCAGACATCAAATTGGTGTATGAGGTAACTTGTTTGTGGGACAAGGGACCTACCTCCACTTCATGATTTTGCTACTAAAATATTTGTGCAACTTGTCCCCTCGTGGGATGAATGAGTGGTTGGTACAATGGGGATGTCATCCCCTCAACTTAGTTTCAATTCCATGAGGGGACACAATTTTCTCGTTGTGATAAAGCTCAAGGAATAGGCTTCCCCACTCTCGTGGAGTTTCAACTTAGTCATAAATTCCTAGTATATCTCGCTAAGAGGATTTTGGATATACTCTTGGTGTTATAGTGGTAGCCACTAGGTTAGATCTTGGACCTCACCTGGATGACTCCAACAAGTTACTAATTCACCGTGGTAAATAAAAAATTAAAAACAATCTATGCGTAGCTTGGGTAAAGTTCAATTTCCATGAGGACTTCCCTAGAGTCATGGGGGCACCTTAAAGTAGTGGTCGAATGTGTGGTTGCACTCAAAGAGACCATATTAAATGGTTTTGTGACTTATGCGCACATAAGTGGATAAACGCCCACCCCTATGTCCTCATTTTATAAAGTCTCCTCATGGGACGACCGAGTGGTTGGCACAATGAGATGTTATCACCTCCACCTAGTTTCAAATCGCATGGGGGGGGGGGGGGGGGCGGGGAATCTTTGGCCTATTGTAATAAGGCTAAAGGAGTAGGCTTCCCCACTGTTGTGGAGTCTTGGCACATGATAAGTCATAAATTGAGATGTTGGTTATGCTCTTGGTATTATAGTGACATTTTCTAGGTTTGATCTTAGGCCTCACCCAGATTACTCCAATGAGTTATCAATCCACCATGGTAAAGTAAAATAAAATAAAATAAAATCAATGTGCAGCTATTTGATTGTTAAAGTTGATGGAGGCATATATACTCTAGCCTCACTCTAGCCTCTCTATATTTGAACCTATAACCTATTATG
Organism: Pinus albicaulis; assembly: GCA_034641835.2. NCBI lineage: Eukaryota > Viridiplantae > Streptophyta > Pinopsida > Pinales > Pinaceae > Pinus > Pinus albicaulis. The sequence continues at coordinate 304,425,642 of CM076569.1, forward strand.
AGAAAGCACATACTCATAATTCCACCTTGTTTCATAATGGTGAGAGTTACAATAAAATTTCTAATAATGAAATATTAGAATAAAATATTCACATTGATAGGTATTTAGATAGGTTTTTGTTGGTATTTATTGATGTCTAGTCCTGAATGTGGTTTTATAAATATTCTCTTTATCTTAAATTGATGATATCCAGACCTCAATTCTATCTTTGAAAAGATTGTGGCTCCTCATAAGTTATCATAGAGGCCATCAATTCTAGGAAAGGGATATTTGTTTTGTGCAACAATTTATAGTCAATGTATAATTTGAGGGTACCATCTTTTCTTTTAAAAAATAATGTCGATGCTCCCCATGGAGCACATTGGGATTGATGTACCCTTTGTCCAATATTTTCTTTAACTATATCTTCAATTCCATCAATTCATGTGTTCTTATTCTATAAGGTGTCAAGGACATAGGTACTTTTCCTTGTGTAAGTTCTATTGTAAAATTGATATCTCTTTCGGGAGGTAGCTTGATATTTCCTTGGGAAATATATATTTGTACTCTTGTAGCAATGGATAGTCTTCAATTTCATCTTATTATCTTTAGTTTAATTTATAACATGTATATAATACAACAAAATCCCTTTCATGTCATATTTATTCAATTGTACAGTTGAAAATTTTCTTATAAACATAGAAATTTTCACTCACTCAAGGATCCTTTTCTTTCCTTCATAATCTATGCATTCCAAAGTTTTATTGAAGCAATCCAATTTAGCCTTGCGTGCTTCTATCCAATCCATGCCAATTAGCATGTCATATGACCCCAAAAATAACATGTTAAGGTGTAATGAGTGTGTAAGCCACTCATTTCAAATTGGTATACCACAATGACTTCAAACAATTTTCTTTTGGTTCTTGTAGTTAATTGAACCAACCATGACTTTATATGTTTCTTCCTCTGTAAAAAACATGCATCAACAATTCATGATGCAATATAACTGATGTCAGATAATAGAATGGTTAGAAAGTATACATTCCATCTCCAACACAGAGGCTTGTGGTCTACTTGTTGATTCTCCATAGCTGCATACATATTAGTTATGCTCTTGGCCACATCATTGACAATAGTGGCCTCCTGCACATTATATAGCCTTCTTCTATCACATTGCATGTGTGGAAAATCTCTCAACAAGTGCTCTTCTCCACACCCCCAACACCTCAATGGCATTTTCTTTTGCTCTTGTAGCCTCTCCCTCATTTGCCTTATTTTCTTATCCCCAATTTGTGAATGATAGTTTTGTTGGTAATCATTCCTTATAACTAGAACACTAAACTTGACACCTTTTCTAGATTGCTTATAATGGGATGACCCAGATCCTTTCTTCTTGAATCTAGTTTTGTCTTTTTTCTTCCATTTTGTCTAGGATTGAATCTTTTACTTTGACTGATCATAACAATATTTATCCATCTTGATAGTGTCATCAAGTGTTTTTGGTTCATCAAAAGCAATGTGATCCTGAGACTGTGGTAATTTGTCGAGAAATCAATTTATCTTTACTTTTTCATCTTTGATATAAGACAGATATCTTAGCAACTCTATCAATATATTTTCATAAACATATGTCATGAGTTGTCCCAAAATATGCTCATGGAATTCTCTAATATTTCCATCATAATACCTTTTTGATAGATATTTTTCCCTAAAGTATTTTTCAAAAAATTTCCATGTCAACTTCGTTTCATCGATGCCCTTGACATTCTTGAAGTCTTCCCACCAAATTTCACATTTTCCTTTTAAGATGAACATGAGTACTCTAACTTCATGTTTTCAGAGTAATTGTGTACTAAATTATCTCTTCAACCCTAGCAACCATGGTTTTACCTCCTCATTCTTCTTAACCTCACCATCAAAGGTTCGTGGTTTTTTCTTTTTCAATTCCTTGGAAAATGAACTATTTGTATGCCTCTCCTTTCTTTTCTTATGGATTCCTTGACCCAATTGCATCAATTAAGAGTTTGTCTAAGCTTCTTGTCTCCTCACTAGAGATGTCCACTAAGGTGTCATTGTTGGATGTTTCTTTCGTAGCACTCTCATGCCTCTTCCTTGAGGTACTTCTCCTTGCATTGCTAGTACTAGGCCTGTATTTCTAAATTTTTTATGGACTTATTGCCCTTTTTGGTTGGTGTCTACCCATATGATTGGTAGTTGGTCCATGTTGCAATTTTCTTTATATATCTAATAGATTTTATGACACTACTACATTGATTTTTGTCTACTTCTCTTAGGATCTGATGATATTTTCATTATGAGCCTCAGAACTCTAAAGTCCAACCTTCAGACTCCTCACTATCTCAACTAAATCGGGAGGGTTTCCACTAGCCTTTCTCTCATCTGACTCATTGTCTCTAATATGTGATGTTCTTTCCATACTATGCTACACCATGCTACTGAGAATTCCTTCCTTTCCCAATGCTATGAGTCTTTTTATGCACTGAAACAACATATTAAAGTTAGTATGAAAAAATAATGAAATTTAGTATATTTAGTTGCTTAGGTTACACATGCATTGATCTAGATTAATATGTTAAATTGAAAAAATCTATTATCACTACACATCACATTCTCATAAATCCATTCATTCCTAGTGATAAAACCTTTTTTTCTTTGATGTCACTTTGTAACATACCCAAACTCTTAAGTCATCTTAAGAAGGAAGGTGAGTTATAAAATTTCCTTTACTCATAATAAGCCCCATTTCTTATCTCTCCGTCTTTTACTTGAACTTTCCAACGATATAAATTTCTTCCAAAATCTGATAAAACAATGATAAATTTCATCATAAATATTTTCCAAATTGTTATTCTAGTTGTTACATACCATGATCTCAATAAAAATGGTTTACCAAAATATTTTTTACGTGTTCATGACGTTACTTTGGAGGTGATTGTCAATCCAGGGTGGAATTCTTCTCGGGCCATCTCTATTGGGACGCAATGAAACTTACATGCGGACATTTTTCCCGAAGTGTAGCACCCCTGTACTTGAAACTGTTGCAAATATTGGCCTTATATTCTTCCTGTTTTTGGTTGGGCTGGAACTAGATTTCCAAGGGATTAAACGAACTGGAAGGAAGGCCTTAGCAATTGCAGCAGCTGGAATTACCTTACCCTTTGTAGCTGGGATCGGGGTTGCTTATGTTCTCAGAGCGACGATTTCTAAGGGTGTGCTCTATGGACAGTTCCTTGTCTTCATGGGTGTATCGTTGTCTATCACTGCATTCCCGGTGCTTGCCAGGATACTTGCAGAGCTGAAGATTCTCACCACCGATGTGGGACAGATGGCCATGGCTGCAGCTGCTGTGAATGACGTGGTTGCTTGGGTTCTTCTGGCCGTTGCCGTTGCCCTTTCGGGAACAGACAAGAATCCGGTCGTATCAGTTTATGTTCTGCTCTCTGGCTTAGCATTTGTTATTTTCATGATGGTGGCCGTGAAGCCGGTCATGACATGGATTGGGCAACGTTCGCCGGACAATGAACCGGTGAGCGAGACATACGTTTGTGTTACTCTGGCCGGAGTGCTAGCAGCTGGATTCACAACAGATGTAATTGGGATTCATTCAATCTTTGGAGCTTTTGTGTTTGGATTGACGATTCCCAAAGAAGGCGCATTTGCAGGAATACTCATTGAAAAGATTGAAGACTTCGTATCAGGCTTGCTGCTGCCCCTATATTTTGCCTCCAGTGGTTTGAAGACTAATGTTGCATCCATTCATGGGAGCACGTCTTGGGGTCTTCTTGGTTTGGTTATCGTGACTGCCAGTGCTGGGAAGATTCTAGGTACATTTTTTGTTGCAATTGCCCACAAAGTTCCTTGTCGCGAAGCAATGACTCTGGGATTCTTGATGAACACCAAAGGATTAGTGGAGTTGATTGTCCTCAACATTGGAAAGGATAGGAAGGTAAAATCCAAATTGAATAAAAATGTTGAAATTCATCTTGAATGAAATGAATTGAATTGCATTTAACTGCATCTGGGTTTTCACTTCTTGTTTTTTCAGGTTCTGAATGACCAAGTTTTTGCGATCCTTGTAATGATGGCTCTGTTCACCTCATTCATCACAACGCCCATGGTAACTGCCATATACAAGCCAGCAAGGAAACCGGTCCAATACAAGCACAGAATGATACAGAGAGACAACCAAGGCGATGAGCTCAGAATCCTGGCATGTCTGCACGGAACGAGGATCATGCCAACTATGATAAACCTGATAGAGGCCTGCAGGGGAATTCGAAAGCCTGCCCTGCGCCTCTACATCATGCGCCTGCTGGAGCTGTCAGAGAGGTCTTCTGCGATCATGATGGTTCACAAGGCCAGAAAAAACGGCCTCCCCTTTTGGAATCGAAACAGAGCGCAACAAGACCAGACCGTGATTGCGTTCGAGGCATATGGGAAGCTGAGCAAAGTAACAGTGAAACACATGACTGCCATCTCTCCGATCCAGGACATGCACGAGGATATCTGCAACATTGCTGACCAGAAACGGATCGCCATGATTATACTCCCCTTCCACAAATACCCGCGCGTCGACGGCGTTCTAGAGTCTCTGAATCCGGGATTCGAAACAGTGAACCAGAGTGTGTTGAAGAACGCACACTGTTCTGTTGGCATCCTGGTGGACAGGTCCCAACTGGGAGGTCAGTCTCAGCTGGCGCCTTCCAATGCAGCCTACCACATTGCAGTGCTCTTCTTCGGAGGACCAGATGACCGCGAGGCTCTGGAATTGGGAAGAAGAATGGCAGAGCATCCGGGCATCAAACTGACAGTGATAAGGTTCCTGCCCGGCACCGAATTCGAGCACACGGCCATCAATCTCACCCCGCTGCCAGCCCAGGAGAACGAGAGTCACGCGGATGTATACCAGTTTTCGAATGCAGAAATAAACAGAGAGCAGGGTAACAGGCTTGACGAAGAGGCCCTGCAAGTCCGGATTTCGAATCCCAGAAAATCCCTTGGGCGGCTCGGTTGTGGGGATAATATGGGGGAGTCCATCGTGTATGAAGAACGGGAGATCAGTAGTAACATGGTGGAATCGGTGGTAGAACTTGGGAAGAGCAACAAATACCAAATGTTTTTGGTGGGGAGGGGGCGTTTCCCGTCGCCCCTGCTTGCAGAATTGGTGGATAGAAGCGCAGAGTGTCCGGAATTGGGTCCAATTGGGGATCTGCTCGTCTCCTCCGCGGTTCCAATGGGTGCATCATTATTGGTGATACAGCAACACAACGGCATTAATCATACCGATGAGGCGGCGCGCACCAAAAATTTGGAGTAGCGATGATACGCAGGGGATGTTCTTCCCTCTGGAGCAAGGCGTTGAACACGATGGTGCTGTCTCTGTACATTCTGAGCAGTGGGCGCTCTGTCCCTCTATTTTTTTTTGTTATTGAAACTTCTGATAAATCAGATTGGTGAAACTCAATTATCATTAGCTTCAAAAATTTTCCCTAAATTTCTATCATATCAATTCTCTTATTTATCTAAATTAGCATAAAAAAATTTCCCCCTCTTTGTATCTGTTTGTATCTGTAGATAAATTTGTATTGTATCAGTTCTCTTATTTTTATTTATGTAAAATAAAAATATATAGAATAAAATAAAATATTATTTATTCAAGTTTTATATGAATTGATTAATAAATTAAAGTTTAAAATCTTCCTCTGATTTTTTTAATAAATAATAAATTAATTTTTAAATTAAGCTATATACTTAATTTATTATTATTTCCAATTGATCGTTTTTTTGGTGCTAATCTAAATTTATTAAAGTTTAAATATAAACTTTTATGTTATTATATTTGGAGAGATAAAGTTTATGCTTTCTAAATTTGTTAGAGTTACCATATGAATTTTTATGTTATTATATTTGGAGAGGTAAAGAATATAAGGTATTTTTTAGTATTATTTCCCAGTGCATCAACTTTGTTACTTAGTTGCTATGATTTTGATTGTTGTTGGTATCATTTTTTTATTATGTAAATTTGTTTTGAATTTTGAAGTTATTAATAAAACAAGTGAGAATTATATGGTTTTCAATTTTTTATGAAAAAATGTCGTTCTATGTTTTTAATAAATAGAGTTTATAAAGTTGATAGACATTATGGTTTCGATAAGTATATATTTATTTTTTCGTGCATTTTATGATCATGAATACTTACTAATAGTTTTAGTGTGCAAAAGTTATAATACATTTTCATTCTTTGTGGCTTAAATTTTAACAATTTTTTTAGTGTGCAAATGTTATAATACATTTTCATTCTTTGTGGCTTAAATTTTAACATTTTTTTTATGTGCTAATCATCGATGATAAAGTATCTAAAAAAAATGAAAAAGGCTTATCGAGTATGAGTAAACTATACTTGAATTTTACAAGCAATTAACAAATTTCATAATTAGTATGTCACTTATATATATGCCATTTGCGTTTTCAATAAATAGGGAGTTTAAAAAGTAAATAGACATTATGGTTTTGGTAAGAATATATTTCCTTTTCCGTTCATTTTATTGATTTGTGCATGCCTACCAATGTTCTTAGTGTACCAATGTTATAATATATTTTCATTCTTTGTGATTTAAATTTTAATAATTTTCTCTACTAGTCATCCTCATTATCATGATAAAGTATCACAATTTAAAAAATAATCATAGAAAAGGTTTATAAGTAAACTATACTTGGATTTCACAAGCAAAGGATAAATTTCATAATTAGTATGTTACTTATATCTAACTTTAGAATGATGCTATTATCACAATGATTTATTTTAGGGGTTAAATTTATCATAATTTTATCTTTCACATTAAGTAGTTGAGGTAGATTTTCCCTATCCAATGAGGATGGGTACTCATCATTGCATATTTCATCATGAGTATATATATCTAAATTATGTAATGAGAAATCCAAATAATATTTATTTTTTCTTTTACTGAATTGAGGTTTTCGAGATCCTTTCTCTTTAAAATGTTAAATTCATTACGAAAACAAGAGGTCTCATATCTTTTTCACAATTATACCATACTCAATTTCAAAAGAATTTTTCATTGTAGCATGATGGTTAGATTGAGGTACCTCATCGCCCTAGGGAAGAGTGTCCAAGCTTTAGGGCTTGAAAGGGAAGTGGAAATCACAACCTAGTTTCAAGTTGAAACTAGAAAATTTAAAGCCAAGAGAGAAGATGAAAGGAAGATGGAAATGAGCCACTAGGTTGATTAAATTAAGAGAGTTTATTACATGGGGCATGGGGCTATAGTTTAATTTATTAATGGTGAGATCTGTTAGTTATTTCCAATAGTAAGTAAATTGTTCTTAACTAACTCTGAATCTATCAGGCACTAAAAGGGATCGAATCCCTCATGGTTGCAAACCTTCATTTTTTTAATCTAAAAGATGTTTTCACCTTAAGGAACTTTATCCCTCTCAATGTATGATAGATTCAAAGTTATATATATCTGTGTGTGTGTGTGTGTGTGTGATATGATATATTTTCCAATTTCATATAGAAGTCAAAATATACAATGAGCATTGAATATCTCGAAGAGATATTTTAAACTTTAATCCTATGTTGTCAAAATAGAAGTTTCAACATATATTAAGCATGGGCTACCAACATACATACATCACTTATTCAAAACATCACTAGCACAACCACTACCTTAATTTGAAGAACCTAACACTAATGATCAATCGTCGGAAAATATGCCTCTAGATTTCTAGAAGCACCTCCTCACAATGAAACTTTTTGCAAATTAAAGGCCTTCTAGAAGAAATTTGCTTCCTTTGAAAGGGAATTTTTGTGAGAACTAAAGATTCTATAAATATGTTGTTTTGAAACAAATTCATATGAAGTCCATTAAAGATACCTAATTTTACAGTTCCATAAAGACAAATTTAAGCAATCCAACTAAGTAGTTCCTTTAAACCATTCAACGACAACCTTGGAATCGTCCACTACCTTAAGACATTTAATACCTTTATCTTTGGAAAACAATAAAAGAACCCATAAGGCTATTAGTTTTTTCCACATATTTGTACCAATTCCTGCACCCAATTTTAAATGAAAATAGTGAACAAAAGAAAGATGCAATACTATACCAGCTTTGTAGACCCCCAAAGGCCTTTGATGGACACCATCAAAATATCTCTAAGCTACATAAAAATTGAAGGTAGGAGCTTGCCATTATCTAGAAATATTACTAGATGAAACCTGTTTCCTTTATTTAAAAGTAACTTGAATCAAATGAACAACCAAACCAAAATTCCTTTCTATGTCATCGAAGGTAGATTGGTTCTCTGAAGGTAGATTGATTCTCTGAAGCTAGATTCCCTATACAATATAACTAGGGAGATATTTACAAAAAATTGTCATTAGATTCCTTACCCACTATCATATATTTTGATTGAGCAAGCCATAATCCTAAGTTCCTGGACAATTTAGCAACTAGAGCACTTATTTACATACATGCACAAGTGTTGTGTAGGTAAATCCCCTCTACGGACAGAGGCGATACCTCTAGCCCTAGGGTGGGTCTAGCAGCAAGACGACATGCTAATGCATCGATTCCTAGTTAATGAATGAAACTGAGTCGGGATATATGTCCTACTTTTGTTCCAATGCAGTTATCGTAGATGTGGCAGTAGTCTCCTGATATTCATCTCCACACATCGCGGTCCTTTAGCGGTGGTACTTAGGTGCCTGCACAAGAATCAGAGAACGATAGCAGCTACGAAAAAATATTTTCATTCATAAATATCTAATTGGTCAAAGAGAATTAAATGTATTGCACAAGATTAATAATATCAAACGCAAGACGGGAACCAAAACATCAGTCATGTATTAATTAAGAAGAGAGAAAGAGTTTACAACCAAAAGAGCCTTGACGTTGCAACCTCCTTCAGCGGGTCCAGTCAAAATGTGTCTCGAGCATTCGTTGGGGAATTTCATTTGGCGAGGCAATAAGCCTAGACTCTTTCTCGAAAATAGGTCTCTCTCTGCTCTATCTCACAACAGCTATACCAGACTATTTAGCTATCTAACCATTTCAGCTATTGTACAAAGTGTTAAGCTATTTGCATCTATGTGAGAGAGATGTATTTATAAGAGAGGAGGAGGAGGTTGGGATCCCTAAAATGGTGGAAGGGAGGCCTTATCCTTTGGGAGGTTTCTCAAAAGTAGGAAACAAGAAGGAAAAGGAATATGTTCGATGTTATTCAGTCGAACAACTCATGCTGACTCCGCTCACGAAGTGGTTGGCAATGGAAACTTCGCTTCTATATTTAAAAAAATTTCCAAAAACAACTTGGCGTGGGCATTCCATTGAGATAGAGCGTCAATGGGCATGGGGCCCACTGTTAATTTCTCTATGGGAACAAGGCCATAATTTCCTGCCAGTGCCGACCCAAAATCATGTGTTTTTTATGGTCTGTTCTAGGAATAGTCAACAGAGGAAATGTTCTTCTCATGGAAAGGGATGCAATGACACTTTTTTCAAGGCATGACACTACATATAAGTCATAGAAATGGTCCTCCAATGTGCGGGGTGGGGATTGCAGGGACAATGACAAAATGTTGTGTAAAAGATGCCCCATAAAGCATGAGCGAGAGGGAGGAGTGAAATGCTTTACGAGAACATGTTCAAACCAAACACCACCATCGGAAGACCTGTAAGTACAAACACAACTGATATCTCTGATACATGAACATGTGGCATGGATGCAGCCATCCATTATAGAGTACATATATAAACAAGATCCGAGGTATGTGTTGCACTAAAAACTGTCACCCTGACATTCTGCTAACTGTATGAGCTCATTGACACTCATACTTACCTCCTTTGCAAGTCTTACAACCTTTAATCCTCATGTCAAGCCCTAAAACAGGAGAAAAAACCCTAAAAAGCTCAAAAACCCTGGGTATGCAGTTAATGTGAGGCTTACCTGCGTTCCTATCTAGGGTACACAAGTAATGTGAAGAGAAACTGTGTTCTGGAACACAGTTTTCCAGTGTTATGCCTGTGTACCCCCTCCAAAGTAAAAAAAGCGAGAAACAAAAGTTAAAAAGCTGATATGAGGTCAATTCTAGAAGGTTCTAGATGAGATTTTTTGGGGATGAGTACACTCTAATAAGGTTCATGCATCCCACACCTTAAGGAGCTAATCCCTTGATGTGAGGAGCCTATCCATTTGAAATAGGATTCTATCCCTTCAAAGGTGGAACCCTAACCTCCTCATCTGCTCTATAAAAAGAGGCATTGGGTAGCCTCAAAGGGAGTTCAAGCTTTATGGGTGATTGAGTTGAATTGCTATTGAGATTTAGACTTCTTTCTGTTGAGTTGTTGAGAGGAAAGATCACATACCTCTATGTGCTCCTGGAGGAAGAGTGCAAGACTTATCAAAGTAGAGGAGATTCCTGCTTTGGACCCTGGGAAGGCCTATTCAAACATCAAGGCTAAGTTTGTAAGTTTCTTCTATTATTTTAAGATTAATACAATCAAGTTTTGTTTTTCTCAATAAATTTTCGTTCAATTGTTTATTTCAATAAGCTGTCGTTTGATCATTTATTTCATATATTCCTTGATCACTATGATAGGTATGTTTTATAATTATTTGTTATACAGGTGCTATTTAATATTTGCTTGCTTGTGATTGCAGGTATTTTTAAGACGACACTTTGTTGCAACGAAAAGATGACACTTTGTTGCGACGAAAGAACTATTGTTGTGACAGAAGAACTCTTGTTGCGACGGAAGGACTATTGTTGCGATGGAAGGACTACTGATGCGACGAAAGCTTTACGACTGCAAATAAGCATTTGGATCTAAGGTAGGATTGACACCTTCATAGAATTTATTTGTAAAACGAATATATTTAGAGAAAGATAAACTTAGTTGTTCGTTTGTTGCTAGATTGTCTTCTGACACTAGGGAGATCGATCTTGTCCGCAAGATCGATTTATCCAGCCAACAGTATGGACGTAGCCATCCAATAGTAAGGATCAATAAATAGACTCTAGGTATGGTCGCAACCATCCAATCAAAAGAGTCATGCATATAGTCAAGATAAAATAAAATATCTCGTAGCCTGGATCTTATCATACAAAACCCAGGGTCTTGAGCTCCATCTTGAACCGAAAAAGTACAAATTTAAGCATGTGAATATGTGAGATGAATTCGAACATGCAATAAAGTCACCTAATTACTAGCCAATGATAAAAGTTGTTAATAGGCACGATAGAAACCACCAATAATGACAATGGCTCTCAAGGTACAACAAGTACAATCTATGGAATGTCAACAGTGATCTAGCGTCAAACACCTGTAAAATCACTCGATTGAAGGCCAATGATGAGGACCTGTCGTCGAATGCGAAGAAATTTCCATTGAGGCATGCAAGCTCCAAGGTATCGGAAGGGAGGTAAGATGGAGTCGATAGGAAGTGACCTGGTGGAAGGAGGGCCAGAATGTTTCCCACATCATCGACACGAAACAGAGCAATATGATGATAGTGAATAAGGAGCAAAAAGAGGATTAGAGGGAGGTTGAAAAATACAAACGAAAACTTCTCTTGAACATATCAGCGACACGACTCCAGATTTGGCAGTGTTTGACATCAAGGGATCTGAGGTCATGATGACGTGGCAAAGAGAAAATGAGAGGTCAAAATAGATTACCCAAACCCATGGAGGAAAAAATGACAAAATGAGATGTCCCCAACCTGACACGAATGCAGATGAGTGTCATGTTCAAGAGTGACATACTTCTGACACAACTGAGAACTGGTTCCATTTTCCCCCACCATTGCTGGCGAGTACCCAAATTATTTTTGGAAACAAGCTTGAATGGGATAGCATATGCTTGTCATGTAAGTTTGTCCTTCGGAAAAATTCACCCTAGTACATTTTACGAGCCCTAAGAAGGAGGAACCTGGTTACGTCATGGTGATTATTTTCGATGTCATTTAATTTTTAACGAGTCAGACAAAGGAAGAACTCGACATATTTTCATGTTTTGAGAGTTTGAAAAGAAGCAGAAAAGAAAACTCCTACAGGTCCCTTTTTGTAGGTAGTCTCACAGATCCGAAAAGGTATAAAAATATGTCTAAGAGAACCTCTTAGTCATGATAGTCTAAGGTATTCCTTTCTTGTAAATAATCTATCCCAACCCGAAAAAGGGGTAAACGTATACTGGGTAGATATCGTTTCACAGCCATTTAATGAGTTCAAAACAACAAGAGTCTCGGCAATCGTTTCGATTTTCGAGAGTCAGAAAAGAGCTGAAAGATGACTCTAGGAGTGACCTTTTCATGTTTTTACCGAGTCCGAAAAAGTATAGAATACAACTTGTTACTTCATCGTTGTCACATTGAGGACCTATCGCTGCACAAGAGATGCACATAAAACCCATTTTTCAAAATAAAATAGCAAAATAATCGAAAAATATGCTTCAAAACCTAATTAGGGTTCTGAAAAGTTATAAAATGACAAAAATGATAAAAAATAAATTACTTTTTACTTTTACCTCTTGTGAGCAATTTGTTACCCATTTTCACTGTGATTTTGCGGAGCTGACAGCGGGCAATCCGGAAGGCCAATCGCAAATCTATATGTTCCAGGTAAGAACTCATATCTTCCCCTGCATTTTGATAGTATTTTCATTACCTGCAACCCATTTTTGTAGATCTATGGGGGGATTTTGTTAAAATTAGGGTGCGGTGGTCAGCGCGGGTATTGGGCACAGACTCGTGCCAACCGGCCTGAAGTCCAAACGGAGGCACACCAACCACGGCAACCATTTTAAGCGTGTAAATTCAAGCAATGAGCCCAATTTAACCATTTCAAAAGCACTTTATTTGGCTAATGACAATCATATGGATGTTTTTGCAGGTGTGAAAGGACAAAATGGTGATCAAATGGAAAAAACGAGAACACAATGAAGAATATGAGGAAGCCATGGGAAATGTGAGATGCATGGAAGCTCTCAGAGATTGCGGGCTCAAGAAATTTGTTATGGCACCATGTCTCAAAGCTCAACCGGAGCTATTACAGTACTTGATCAGTGTCTGGGACATTGATCAGGAAAGATTCATTATTTGCGATCAAGAACTTGAGATTGAGGTCTTAGATATTTATTTCATAACCAGATTGTCGCAGAGGGGGGCGGTACCAATCCTGATCGATACTTGGTCCATAATGGAAAACATGAGTATGGTTATCGACAGAGTGTGTCCAAGGGCAAGGAAAGGGGCCAAAAGCAGAAAGGTGGATATCCAAACTATTCCGGATTTGGCACTAAAGGTAGTGTTGCACACCATCACGCGAGCTGTTGGATCGCAAGCTCCACAAGAGGCCACAAAAACACAGATACTTCTTGCTGTAGATTGCATGGCACCGAAACTCTACAACTGGGCAGAGGCGGTAACAATCAACATGAAATGCCAACTAAAAAAATGCAAGAATAACAAGTTGAAGTAGTTCGGTTACGAATCCATCTTGGTACCTTTCATCTTGGAACGGTTACCAATTTTCCAATGTCAGGAGGTAATAGTTCCGACACCACCAGCCCAGGAGCCATGGATGGTCCGTTGGGTAGCTTTGATGCCGAGGTCAGGGGGCGGTCAACATATGTCCTGGAGACCAGAGTTCTTTGAGTGGCTCCATCGACAGCTGATTGTCGTGGAGGACTGGCTCTACTCTGGCACAGATTTCACCAGTGATGCAGATCTCCCATTCCCAAAAGGAGAGGATTGGGATGAAGCATTGGGTAAGACTCAATTTTTTATTTTATTTTGATGAGTATTATGATTTTTTTGTTATTCATGTCCTGACATTAATCCATGTAATTGAAGATGTTGGCCCAAAAAGACCTGCAGGTATGTCGCCAATAGCACAAAGGATTCCTCGCGACTTTGATGTGGCCCCTCATGGTGAGGGAGGTGAGGAGGAGGAAATCATATGCAACTTGGAGGGAATCTCATGTGGGATTACGAACTATGCGTGATTTGATGATGTTCCTCCCGCGTACAAGAGACACACTGCAGGGGTGTCAAACCATGTTCACCATTTATTGAGGCAACTTGTATGGGCAGTGACGTGCTATCATGAGTGTCACACCGAATAGACACCTAGGCTTTCATTTCCGCATATTTTTTAGAGACATGATGTCTCAGGATGTAACCGAAACATACATATTTTTTGAACTTATGATGCACATGGATGCAAACAATCGATATATATATATATCGAGTGTTTGCATCCATGTGCATCATAAGTTCAAAAAATATGTATGTTTCGGTTACATCCTGAGCCATCATGTCTCTCAAAAAATATGCGGAAATGAAAGCCTAGGTGTCTATTCGGTGTGACACTCATGATAGCACGTCACTGCCCATACAAGTTGCCTCAATAAACGGTGAACATGGTTTGAAACCCCTGCAGTGTGTCTCTGTATGGATCTTGTCATGTGTTGATGATGTTTTATAAATTATGCAAATGTCTATCTAATACAATATTATCTATTGTATCAGTTAACGCATTCATTCGTCTAGGAGTATTTTGATATGTAATGTAATCAAAATGTCTTTCCAGTAAAAGAACACGCAAATACAACCTTAAGATGAGAGGGTTTCTAATAGAATAATTCCCATTAAGTTGCAGAACAACAAGCTGTGAGTCTATGTTAACAATCAACGCACGAATGTTGAGAGAAATGGCTTCGATTAATAGTTCAATAACAACACTATATTCAATGACATTGTTTGTGGTTCATCCTAGACAAATACCTTGAAGGTCTATCAACTCACCAGTAGGATCATAAATCACCCAGGTTGCAGGAAGTACCATCTGCGAAATTGACATAAGGGGTAATAGACATCTGCACAATAAGCAACGATCCAATAAGAAGGAAAACACACGCAAAGCACACCAAGCCAAAAATGTACAAAAATGAAAAAACACCTATGTACAAATAAACATGCACGAATGACTCATGCATAGTATTTTTTGAGATACAACCCATTTCTGGGCTGATCTAGAGGATGACCTTCATAATAAATAAGCTCATAAGCCCCATTCTGTAAAACGCATTTAAAAATGTAGGGCCCATGCCACATGGGTTGAAATTTTCCTGTCCCCAGATTATCGTGAGCTTGGTTGTACAAGAGGACAAGGTTTCCTTCTATAAAAGAACGAGGGGAAACTGACTGGTCAAAATGAGCTTTGACCCACTTTTTCTGTGTTTCTATGACCAGAGCAGAAAAGCGACGATTTTCATCCAGCCTTTCTAAATATAGAAGATGCTCTTCTTCTAGCGAAGTATTCGGCAACAATTCAATAGATAGCTTGAGAGAAGGAATTTCACATTCAATCAAAAAGGTAGCTTTCAGACCATAGACAAGCTGGAATGGAGTGAATCCAGTCCCATATTTCACTGAGGTTCGGTAAGCCTAGAGAGTTGAAAACAACATGAGATGCCAGTTTGACTTGTGCATCCCAATCGTACGTTGAAGCATAGTGATGAGAACTTTTTTCACAGCTTCAGCCTGGCCATTATCCTGAGGGTAGTACGACGTTGAGCTGTCATGACATAGACCTAACTTGGAAGTCAACTTCACCACCATGTAATTCATAAAATGGGAACCATGATCGGTAACAATGGCTTGAGGGACACCAAACCTAGAAATGACATGATTGAATAGAAATTGTGTTGCTATCTTAACGTTAGTCGTAAGTGTAGGCATTGCTTCGGCCCATTTGGTGAAGTAGTCTACGCCTACGATGATATAAGCATGCCCTGTATGCCAAGTGAGGGTTACATGTCATAAAATCAATGCCCCATTTCGAAAAGGGACCAACAGTGATGATAGGTTGAAGATGGTATTAGCCACCTATGAATTTTTTTCCAAGCAAACAGGTGGCTAATTTTTTTTTGAGCCTTCAAGAGATACATTTCCTATGAAATCTTACATCCTTGAAACCTTCGTGTGTCCATTTCCTTTTAAAATATCTTCACTACTATTTCCATCCAAAAAGCCTCATTGTCTGTAAAAAAGTGTGCTTAGAAAGGCCTTCATTTGCCCCTTGTATCCCTGCAAATTTCCTCATTATTAACCTTTTGTCCATTTTCAAAGTCTCCCCTTTTAAACCCAAAAAATCCCTCCTAAGTCTTCCAAACCATCAAATTCCTCCTTTAAACCAAGTGAAATCCCTTCATTTGAGTTTAAACCCCTTTTTTACCTCTATCGAAAGCCTCTTTTTAGCCTTAAAAACATCATTTTTAAGCCTAAAACCCATCTTTTTTACTATACACAGGCTAGCCCCGTCGGCCCAGCCCCTAACCACTTCCCCTCCATGCGACTTGGCGTCAAAACCAAGTGCAAAGGTCGAAAGCGCTTATCGCATTGGAACTTCCGACGAGCGCAAGTTGGTTTGTTGCGTTGAATTTTTCGGTGCCGATTGGCTCCTTTGGGTTAAACCCCCCAAAACCACTTCCCCACATGACTTGAGCGCCGGAACCAACCGCTAAGCCAAAAGGCACCAGTCGCATCGGAGTTTCGGAGCAGAACGCCTTTTACCCTTTGTGAACTTAAAAGTTCCGATGCGATGGTTTGTTATATTGGATACCCAATTGCAATTTGAGCCATTGATCCATATAGATCTAATGGCCAGCGCTTATCACATCGAGCCCATCGTTCTTCCTATTCACCCCTCTAATCACATATCAACCATCGATCTGTTCTTAGATCCGACGGCCGTCGCACATCGCTCCAATCAACAATCGCAAATGTTAAACTGTGTCACCCTCCGTCCCTTTCGATTGCGATCCTCTGATTGTAATCTCCGCCATTCATCCACTCCGATCCAACGGCCTAGATTCCTCTGCTCCCCGCTCATTTTCCTCCATCTTTCTCCCCTTATGATAGATCTCCGCCATTGATTCCCCTTTAAATCCAATTATTGAGTGCCAATCGCATCACCGCCCCATCGTGCATCGGAAGTTTTAAATGTGTTACCCTCTGCCTCCCCCGATTGCGATCCTTTGATCCAATTGCGACCATCCGTTTGATCGAGATCTGACGGCCCTAATTGAATCGCTCTCTGCCCATGACTGGGTCCCACCATTCAACCCGTTTCATAGGTTTTCATTGCATTTCCTGTATATTGCATTCAAAAGTCCAAGTCTAATGTTTTACATTAAAACGTTATACCATTCCGCCCCACAGTAGAATTTTAATGTTTCCATTTAAGTTTTTCATTACGCCCAACCTTCATCAGATCAATTTTCACTATTTCGCTGCATTTTTCACCGTTTTCCATTGCATCCACTACATTCGCCCCTGTTGCACTGCCATCGTCACAGCATCCCACTACATCCATTCCCCCACTGCATGGATTTCTTAACATGTTTAC
Source organism: Pinus albicaulis (assembly GCA_034641835.2). Taxonomy (NCBI): domain Eukaryota; kingdom Viridiplantae; phylum Streptophyta; class Pinopsida; order Pinales; family Pinaceae; genus Pinus; species Pinus albicaulis. The sequence continues at coordinate 304,443,079 of CM076569.1, forward strand.
GTGTTGTTGCAGGGTACAGGTGGTGAAAACTGCCATTGTTCACAGTCACTGTTATAGTGACACAGAGTGAAAAAAGAGCCATTTTTAGAACCGGTGACTACAGAGGAACGCCTCGGAAGAGGGTAAGATGTAATTTTTCATCGAAGTGCAGATTTTAACTTTGTGAAACCTTTCCAACACCATTAAAGCTCATATTTCACAGACAGAGATAGTCATGAAGTGGCAAAGAGTATCAGTACAGAGTTAAAGAGTTCTAATGCACATTATTGAAGACGTTAAGCCTCAATTCAGTGTTTTAAAGGAAAAGTACCAGATTGAATACCTCGTGAATCACATAGAAGGCCTAATGAGGCCTAATGCGCAGAAAACAATATCATCAAGGTTTCACATCAGTAGAAGTTTCCTCCCGAGAAAGGACACAGTACCCATACTGTTCTTATTCTACATCGCGTTCCTGACAAGATTTCCACCCTGACAGAATAGTCCTAATGCTACGAGAGCATTTGTTACACTGTATAGCAGAACTTGAAGTCATTTATCTACCTTTTTTTTTATTCACCAGATTACTATAGGGTACTGCAGTGAAAGTACATCAAAGACATACCTGGAGTAAATTTCAGCTTGTCGAAGACCACTCTTTCTTCCAAAGAGTATCGAAGATTAATGCATAGACATTAAGACAGAATGGGCCTCGAGCCTCTTCCTCTGCTCTGTTTTAATGTTTCATTTAGTGTTTCATCTACCTCCTCTGCCTCTCTTTCAGTTATAAAAATCATGAAGAAACTCATTGAAAGGGTTGTTGATCGAATATCTATGAACTGTAAGTTGTCTCTCTTGAGATATAGTTCTCTGTGTAAAGTTGTAAGATAGGCTGAGGAAGATGTTTTCAGACTGAATATCAAGATGTTGGTAATTTTGTACATGACTGGTGTTTCTCTTTAATATGATAAGCACATTTTCTTTGGATCCTGATTTAAAGCAGCGGTGATGTTTTTCTATCTTTGTATTTGTTTCCCTTTGTGATTCATCATATTTCATTTCTTATGGTACACATCAGAAATCTGGCATAGGATTTACCCTTGCATGGTACCCTATGTTTCTGCTCTCCCTCTCTTTGATGTTTTCTACTGTATGTATTATCTGAGTACTGATTTAAGTTAATTTAACCATTGTAGTGGCTATAATTTACTGCTAGCTGATGTGTGGACTAACGAATCGGTCTTCGGATGTTCTTGTTGGGTTTTAATTGAAAGAATTGGGATACTAGGAGTTTAGAACATGTTTATGTCTCACTAGGGCCCTTTTTGATTAATTTAACTTTTCTAAGTTCCCTGAAGTTGGATGCCGAAGCATTGAGGGTTCAAAGTCTCTCTCTGATCTCAGGCCTTCACCTTTGTGTTTGTATCTTTAATGTTCCCTTTGTTTGAAGAGTTTACCCTCTAGGAGTTGGATCACAGGTGTCTAATGGCACGTCCTATCCCTGGATCTAATTCCTGAATGGTCACCTTGGAGGTTTCCTTGGCTTTCACCCTCTTTCTTACCATTTCATGCCAAAATATCATATTTAAGATCCAATTCTTTAAATGACTAGCCCAACTGAAAGCCTGCATATTGAATAGAAAGTAAACCCTTTCCCAACTCCATTGCCCAATGGTTTCGAATGTTCTTTGAAATCATTCCTAATTTGCCTAAAACCCTCTTTGCTCGTCCTTGTCTCATACTGAAACCTTCTTTCCTGATTCTCAGCAACCAAATAATCAATCAAACAAACAAACCCGTGCCTATAACTAGCCTAAAACCTAAAAAAAGAGCCTCAAGACAGATACTTTGCCTATCATAGAGAGATCCCTCTCTGGACCCAAGAGGGCTAGATCCTGAGGTCTGAAAGTGGTTCTGATGTTGTCTCATCTTTTGGTATTGCCAAACTTTCCAAAACATGGGAACCCCAACATAATGGCGACTCCACTGGGGACCTTTGAGAAAAATACACCTTGAAACACTTCTAAGACTCAAAGAAGACCATAGTAGCCTTAGTTTGGTGGTTAATCACTGCGGTGGACAGAATACCTCCTTGAAACATTCTTAACCTTCCATCTGGCAACTCCATAGTTCCTCAATGATTAAAGACTCCACTGGTGATCAGTAGGCCTGCTGATTATCTTGGTTCACATAAGACTCCATTGGGAGACCAAAGTCCATAACAACATCAGCCATAATAGAAGTAATGAGTAGGATTAAGCTTTTTCGATTAAAGACAGCATACTAGCTTCAAGGACCATTCATACAAGAGCTTATCCTAACCCAAACCCACCTGAAATAGTTGACAACCCCGAGAACATTCTTAGGAATTCTCCTACACCTAGAAGGCCAACTATTTGTAGACACATCCATAGAGCTAAATCTGCACCAGAAGACTTTACAGCTCTATCAGACCCTCTTTTTGACCTAGAATCTCCACACAGATTACCTAGAACTAGGTCATTTGGTGCTATAGACCAGCTAGACCTTGAGCTTCCTGGTTCACCATCTCACAGTGGTCAACACATTAGGGATAGAGAGACTCCTCCATCTATACTTCCAGATATTCATTTCATTGAAAACTTGGGGCTCTGCTATCCTAAATCAGCTCAATAGAGTGCTGCTGGTCCTAATATTCCTGTCATCCACATACCTGCTGGTCGAGCCAATCTTGTACCTCCATAGAAAATCCTCATGGCATCCTGGTATGAACCTCTGGTGTTACCACAACCCTTAGTGCCTCTAACGAACGATTATCAATCAAAAATCCCACACTTCACTGCAAATGAGTCTACCACGGCTCAACACCATGTAGATAGGATGGAAGATTATTTTGACTATATGGAGATAGATGATGAGACAGTCAAGATGAGAATCTTTGCACAGAGTTTAGGAGGTGATGTGAATAAATGGTTTAAGGGCCTACCTCCTAATAGTATCCAAGATCTTCCTTCCTTATATCAGACCTTTATAAACAAATGGCAAGTCAAGACCAACCCTCTCCAAATCTTAGCAGAATACAAGAATCTTAAAAGAAAGGTAGGAGAGAGCGTCCATGACTACTCTACAAGATTTAAAAGTTTTTATAACACTCTTCCTCCACATATGAAACCTCCCCAAGGTATGGCTTTAGTAAAATATCTTGAAGGCTTCGATGCTGACATGGCCTACCAGCTTAGGAAGAGAGATTACAACATGTTGGAAGATATGAAAAAAGGAGTAGTGAGTGTAGAGGCTAACCTGATTGAGAAGAAAGTTAGAATGAGGGCTGAGAAAAGGGTAACATATAGGGATGACACTGCAGCTTCCACATCTGATCCCAAGTATGAACATCTAGCCAAAAACATGGAAAAGATGCAACAAATGATGGAAAAAATGGTTGTCTCAATCGGTAATCAAAACAGAAACAAAAATCATAACCATAACCATAACTTTAGGAGAAACAATACCACTCCCAACAGACAAAGAGACTCATATCAGCAAGTTATTCCCCCATTTCAAGAGAACTTTCTCGATGTAGATGAGGGAATCATAGAAGAGTCTGAGGGAACTGCAATTAATATGTTTGAAATAGACAATTCAATCCACAACTGTTCCACAGAAGAATATCAGCCCTCACCTTCCTATTGGGACGAGGAAAGATTAGGATCTGAGGATTATAGGCTTGGATTTGAAAATGCTATCATGCAGGTCAGAGAACAGTATGAACTTAGAAGCAAAAAGAGCTTAGACAATTCCAAACCAAAAGCTTCTGAGATTACCATTAAGAAAGGGCCTGAGAAATCTTCTAAAGCAACTGCTGAAAATAGCAAATCAGCAGCTAAGAGTTCTAGGAAGAGAAAAGAGAAAGACAGGAAAAATACTAATAAACGAAGCCAACCAGCTAGCAAAACTAGCACTACAGCTAGTGTTCCTGATAAAACAGTCCCTAACACTGTGCATAGTGAGAATCAACACACTGATTCTGCCACTAAAGTAGTGGCTAATAAAACAGAGTTAAGTCAACCGCTCTTCAATTTGGAGAGCGAGATTGCAAAAATTAAAATCTCCGTCCCACTCTCTGAGCTGGCCACTCAGGATGTATATAAAGGCCAATTTTTTAAAGCATTGAATCTAGGTGAAAATAGTGATACTGTCAATCTAAGCGACGACCAACCAGCCCTTCTTTTTGGCCCTAGGATAGAAGGTAAGTTTCAGGAAGGGGTAGTACCTCCTTTTTATATCAGCCTCAATATCCATGACAAGATACTTCACAACGCAATGCATGACTCGGGGGCATCACACAACTTAATGCCTAAGGTAGTTATGGAAAGGTTAGGCCTAGAGATAATCCGTCCTTACAAAGATTTGTATTTGTTTGACTCTAGCAGAGTAAAATGCCTTGGCCTAATCAAAGACCTTTGTGTGAACCTAACCCAGATTCCAACCAAATGTATGGTTATGGATGTTGTAGTGGCAAATGTGCCACCTAAGTATGGTATGTTATTATCGAGGTCATGGGGAGCCAAGCTGCAAGGCACAATGCAGATGGATGGCTCATATGGCACAATTCCTGTCTTTAGCCAGCTTAGGAGACTATATAGAGAGGCACAAATGAAATTCTTGGTCAGAAGCCCTGAAAAGCCTGAAAATTCACCCCTGTACTCTATACACACAGATATGGACTCTTTTATCCTTTGCAATGATGAGTCCTTAAAAGAGCCAAAACTAGAAAATAGAGATACAAACAACGAGACAGAGCCCATGGATTTTAACATAATGGCCACTCTGGACTTAGAAAGAAATGAAGAAGAGACCCTTGGACAATGCACTAAAACTGAAACCCAGAGTGAAAAAGTAAGAGAATGCAAACAACTGACTGACCAGCTCTCTAAGCCACACACACAACAAGAAGAAAAAAACACTCCACACCACGATGCAGACCCCATATTACAACATAACAGTGAAAGCCACGTTAGGGAGGAAAATTATGTTAAACCTGACAACAGTCCCTTATGGAGAATGGATTTTGATGGGTCTTGCATTAGAAAGACTGCAGGAGCCGGAGTGTGGTTACATAACACAGAGAGTGACTATGCTGAGAGCCATGCTTTCAATCTGAACTTCAAATGTACTAACAACATCACGGAGTATGAGGCTCTCATCCTAGGCTTGAACCTATTTAAAAAGCTAGGAGCCTGTAGGATAGTTGTGCATGGAGACTTTGAGTTAATCATAAAACAAGTGAACGAAGAGTATACAGTGAAACACCCTAGATTGAAAGCGTACAGGAATGATGCGATGGATTTACTAAAAGCCTTTGTGAAATATGAACTGGTGTTTGTTCCTAGGAGACAGAACATAATTGCAAATGGATTAGCCTGCATAGCTAGTTCATATCATAAGTCTCCTAGTGACAAACAAATCATCATTCAGACCAAATACAGACCTACGGTGCCTGACAACGAGAAATATTGGCAGGTCTTTGAGGGCGATAAGTAGATTGAGGATTTCCTGATAGGCAGGAATGAGTTTGAATTCTTTGATTCAGACTCTAAATATGAGGATAGATGCCTGAGTGAGGAACCTCCTGATGAAGAAAAATCACTCTGTAACATTGAAATAAACACTTTAACTGAACAAATTGGAAATACAATAGAAGAATATAAGAATGTAGATAAAGAGGAAATAGAGGTACTACAGGAAAAAGATAAAAACATACCCCGAGGTTTAACACCTTTAGAAGATCTTTTCGATTTCGATGACGTAGTGAAAAAACCCACCACAGAGCACTCAGACTCTAACGTTGAGGAATGCAATATAGGCACTGAAGACAAGCCTAAGATGATAAAATTAGCTAAGTCCTTGCCCACAGACATGAAAAATAAATACATTGACTTATTTAAAGAATTCATTGATGTATTTTCCTGGAGCTACGAGGACTTAAAGGCCTACGACACAAACATTATACAGCACAAAATACCTTTGAAAGAGAACCAGAAACCCTTCAGACAGAAACTTTGCAGAATTAACCCAAAACAATTGCCTACAGTAGAAAAGGAAATAAAAAAGATGTACGAGGCAAGAATAATAGTCCCTTTAAGGTTCTCTGATTGGGTCTCAAACCTAGTAGCTGTGAGAAAAAATACAGCTGAGGTCAGACTATGCATTGATTTCAGGAACCTTAACAGAGCCTCACTTAAAGACAATTACCCTTTGCCAAATATGGAACACATTCTTCAGAGGGTAGTAGGCTCAAAAAGGATTTCCCTGTTAGATGGTTTTTCAAGTTACAACCAAGTTTTAGTACTCCCAGAAGACCAACTCAAGACCGCTTTCACCATTCCATGGGGAACTTTTATGTACGTAAAAATGCCTTTTGGACTGATGAATGCTGGTGCAACCTTCCAACGAGCGATGGACATAGATTTTTCGAATGAAATAGGGCACTTCATTGTCATCTATCTGGATGACATAACAGTATATTCCAAGACTGATTAGGAACACCTAAGACATCTGAGAAGAGTTTTTGAAAAATGTAGGAGGTTCGGTCTGTCATTAATCCCAAAAAGACTGTATTTGGGCTGCAAGAGGGTAAGCTTCTTGGCCACATTATATCTGAGAAGAGAATCAAGATAGACCCATAGAGGGTTGAGGGAATACTGTAGATCACGCACTCGAGAAACATTAAAGAGTTACAATCCTTTATTGGGAAAATTAACTTCCTAAGGAGGTTTATTCCAAACCTAGCTGAACACCTCAAGAATATGACCAACATGCTGAAGAAAGGTGCAGGGGTTAAGTGGAATGTAGAAGCTAAAAAATATTTTGAATCAGTTAAACTTGCACTCACCCAGGCTCCTGTCCTAATTAGCCCAGATTTCTCAAAAGATTTCCTATTATTCTCATTTTCTTCTGAGCATAAAGTGGCTACAGTTCTGCTGCAGAAAAACCCAAAGGGAATGGAACAGCCTATTGCTTTCTTCAGCAGGGCTCTGAGGGATGCACCCTTAAAATATAACATAATGGAAAAACAAGCCTATGCCTTGGTAAAGGCCTTGAAGGACTTTAGGGTGTACATACTGCATTCTCACACCATAGCCTATGTGCCTAACCTAGTGGTTAAAGACATTTTGTCCCAAGATCCTGATGGAAAAAGGGGCAAATGTATTGATGTAATATTAGAGTATGACCTGGAAATAAAAACCACGAAACTGATTAAAGGTCAAGGCTTAGCTCAACTAATGGCTGAATCAAATCTACAAGCCCTTGACATTAACATGCTAGACGCCTTGGATGAACAGGAAGGATTTCCTGATCCAACTATTGAGGAAAAATTTCAAAACTCTCCATGGTATTCTGATATCCTGTATGTGCTCACAAACCTCAATGCCCCTCCTGATCTATCGAAGAATAAGGCCAGATTCCTGAAGCTAAAATCTAGAAACTATTACATATTGAATGAATGTTTATACTGGAAAAATGCAAATGGTCTATTGCTTAAATGTTTGCCAGAAACTGAAGCCGAGAGAATTAAACAGGAGTTCCATGTAGGAGAGTGTGGAGGTCACTTGAGCTGGAAAGCCAATGCTAACAAAATACTCAGAGATGGCTATTACTGGCCTACACTTTTCAATGACATACACAAAATGATAATTTCCTTCCATAAATGACAGATTTTTGAAGGCAAGATAAAGCTCCGCCCTTTACCCTTACAACCCATTACTGTTGAGGGTCCCTTTTTGCAATGGGGCCTAGATTTCATAGGGGAAATACACCCTACTTCTTCTGCACAACACAAGTGGATCCTTACAGCCACAGACTATTTCACAAAGTGGATTGAGGCCATACCTTCTAGGAATGCCACAGATTTCGTCATCATTAAGTTCCTAGAAGACCAAATCCTCTCTAGGTTTGGTTGCCCAAGAAAAATAATAACTGATAATGCTGCTGCTTTCGGATCCAAGAAAATGATTGATTTTTGTCACAGATATCAAATATCACTTGGTCATTCAACTACTTACTACCCACAAGGTAATGGGTTAGATGAATCATCAAACAAGAGCTTGGTGACCATTATCAAAAAGCTATTGGAAGAAAACAAAAAGTCATGGCATAAAAAATTAGTGCATGTTCTATGGGCGGACAGGCTTACAACAAAGAAATCCATTGGCATGCCACCATATCAGCTTATGTATGTGAAAGAGGCAATATTTCTGACCATCCTTGGGATACCAGTGATTAAACTAGTCCAAGAGATCCAGACAGAAGAGGACAGTATGGTAAGGAGGATAAATCAGACAATTCATCTCCAACAAACAAGAGAAGAGGTCTATAATAGAGCTCTAAAGGTCCAGGAAAATATAAAGAAGTTATTTGATAAAAGGAAAAAGGCTTGTGACTTCAAAATTGGAGATAAAGTTCTGAAATGGGACTCTAGAAGAGAAGACAAAGGAAAACATGGCAAATTCGATAGTTTGTGGCAGGGTCCTTACATCATCTAGTCCACTATTGGTCAAAATGCCTTTTTTCTACAAGAGCTTGATGGCACAGATCTATTTGGGGGCCCTGTCAATGGTAGGATGCTCAAACATTAATTCTACTGATCTCCAAGTTTGTAGTTTTAATTTCCATTATAAATACCATTGCAGTCTTTAATTTTCAGGAAAAGAGAAAAAATGTTCCAAAAAACAGAGAAAGAAAAAGGTTCAAACATGCCCAGAACATGAACCTCTGAAGTTCCAAGAAGGTTGGCTCAAACATGATCAAAACCTAAGCCAAAGGAGGTATAGCAAGTTGTTCCTAATCTGCTCAAAACCTAGATCAGCAAAGGAGAAAGAAGAATCAGCTCTAGCAAGCCCAAAAACAGAGCTAAAATGAAGAAGAGAATAGTGACTCTAACAAGCTCAAAACTTGAGTCACAAGGAAAGGAAGGATGCTCCAAGATTGCAAGATCTCAAGCCTCCAAATTTTGTATTCAAAGTTTCTACAATTTCAATCCATGTGCAACTGTCTTTATGCCTTGGATCCACGGCCAACTAGACTATCTAATCCTAGTTGGATTGTTTTTAAATTTCTGTTGTAGAATGTAGAGAAGAAAACTGCTAGACAGTTTAATCCTAGCAGATATTAGATTTAGGTAGAGAAACATATGAGACCAACAGTTTAATCTGGTCTCATGGAGGAATAAGGGTAGAAATAGATTAGTTTGTTTTCTGCTTTCAATAGGAAAAAAAAATGAATGATGAAGAAGGTCAGCATATTCAAATGCACCTTGAACAAAAAATGCTAGGATTGTAGGATGGGTAGGTAGATTGCTTAGGGAATGTTTTCTGCTAATCAATTCCATCATGTTTGTACATATAAATCAAAGAAGGAAGATGGTTCAAAGATCAGGCATCTGACCTACTCCAAATATTTATCTTCTGAATTCTTGACTCCTTCAAGAAGAAGCCATCCCCATGTGGAGCCACTGTTAGCCACCTATGAATTTTTTTCCAAGAAAACAGGTGGCTAATTTGTTTTTGAGCCTTCAAGAGATACATTTCCTATGAAATCTCTCATCCTTGAAACCTCCGTGTGTCCATTGCCTTTTAAAAGATCTTCACTGTTGTTTCCATCCAAAAAGCCTCATTGTCTGTAAAAAATTGTGCTCAGAAAGGCCTTCATTTGCCCCTTGTATCCCTACAAATTTCCTCATTATTAACCTTTTGTCCATTTTCAAAGTCTCCCCTTTTAAACCCAAAAAATCCCTCCTAAGTCTTCCAAACCATCAAATTCCTCCTTTAAACCAAGTGAAATCCCTTCATTTGAGTTTAAACCCCTTTTTTACCTCTACCGAAAGCCTCTTTTTAGCCTTAAAAACATCATTTTTAAGCCTAAAACCCATTTTTTTACTATACACAGGCAAGCCCCGTCGACCCAGCCCCTAACCACTTCTGCTCCATGCGACTTGGCGCTGAAACCAAGCGCAAAGGTCGAAAGCGCTTATCGCATCGGAACTCCCGATGAGCACAAGTCATTTTGTTTCGTTGAATTTTCCGATGCCGATTGGATCCTTTGGGTTAAAACCCACAAAACCACTTCCGCACATGACCTGAGTGCCGGAACCAAGCACTAAGCCAAAAGGCGCCAGTCGCATCGGAGTTTCAGAGCAGAACGCCTTTTACCCTTTGTGAACTTAAAAGTTCTGATGCGATGGTTTGTTATATCGGATCCCCGATCGCAATTTGAGTCGTTGATCCATATAGATCTAATGGCCAGCGCTTATCGCATCACGCCCATCGTTCTTCCTGTTCACCCCTCCGATCACATATCAACCATCGATCTGTTCTTAGATCCAACGGTTGTCGCACATTGCTCTGATCGCCAATCGCAAATGTTAAACTGTGTCACCCTCCATCCCTTCTGATTGCGATCCTCCGATTGTAATCTCCGTCGTTCATCCACTCTGATCCAACGACCCAGATTCCTCTACTCCCTGCTCATTTGCCTCCATCTTTCTCCCCTTCCGATAGATCTTCGCCGTTGATTCCCCTTTAAATCTAACAGTCGAGCGCCAATCGCATCACTACCCCATCGCGCATCGAAAGTTTTAAATGTGTTACCCTCTGCCTCGCTTGATTGCGATCCTTTGATCCAATCGCGACCATCCGTTTGATCGAGATCTGACGGCCCTAATTGAATCGCCCTCTGCCCATGACCGGGTCCCACCATTCAACCCGTTTCGTAGGTTTTCATTGCATTTCCCGTATATTGGATTCAAAAGTCCAAGTCTAATGTTTTACATTAAACCATTATACCATTCCGCCCCACAGTAGAATTTTAATGTTTCCATTTAAGTTTTTCATTACGCCCAACCTTCATCAGATCAATTTTCACTATTTCGCTGCATTTTTCACCGTTTTCTATTGCATCCACTGCATTCGCCCCTGTTGCGCTGCCATCGTCACAGCATCCCACTACATCCATTCCCCCACTGCATGGATTTCTTAACATGTTTACATGTTGTTGTAGGGTACAGGCGGTGAAAATCGCCATTGTTCATAGTCACTGTTATAGTGACACAGAGTGCAAAAAGAGCCATTGTCAGAATAGGTGACAACAGAGGAATGCCTGGGAAGGAGGTAGGACGTAATTTTTCATCGAAGTACAGAGTTCAACTTTGTGAAACCTTTCCAGCGCCATTAAAGCTAAAATTTCACAGATAGAGACATTCATGAAGTAGCAAAGAGTATCAGTATGGAGTTAAATAGTTCTAATGCACATTATTGAAGACGTTAAGCCTCAATTCAGTGTTTTAAAGGAAAAATAACAGATTGAAGACCTCGTGAATCACACAAAAGGCCTAATGAGGCCTAACGCGCAGAAAACAATATCATCAAGGTTTCACATCAGCAGAAGTTTCCTCCTGAGAAAGGACATAGTACCCATACTGTTCTTATTCTACATCGCGTTCCTGACAAGATTTCCACCCTGACAGAACAGTCCTAATGCTACCAGAGCATTTGTTACGCAGTATGGCAGACCTTGAAGTGATTTATCTACCATTTTGTTTATTCACCAGAGTACTACAAGGTACTGCAGTGAAAGTACATCAAAGACATAGCTGGAGTAAATTTTAGCCCGTCGAAGACCACTCTTTCTTCCAAAGAGTACCGAAGATTAATGCATAGAAATTAAGATAGAATGGGCCTCGAGCCTCTTCCTCTTCTTTATTTTAATTTTTCATTTAGTGTTTCATCTACCTCCTCTGCCTCTCTTTCGGTTATAAAAATCATGAAGAAACTCATTGAAAGGGTTGTTGATCGGATATTTGTGAACTGTAAGTTGTTTCTCTTGAGATATAGTTCTCTGTGTAAAGTTGTAAGATAGGCTGAGGAAGATGTTTTCAGACTAAATATCAAGCTGTTGGTAATGTTGTACATGACTGGTGTTTCTCTTTAATATGACAAGCACATTTTCTTTGGATCCTGATTTAAAGAAGCGGTGATGCTTTTCTATCTTTGTCTTTGTTTCCCTTTGTGATTCATCATATTTCATTTCTTCTGGTATGCATCAGAAATATGGCATAGGATTTACCCTTGCATGGTACCCTATGTTTCTTCTCTCCCTAGCTTTGATTTTTTCTATTGTATGTATTATCTGAGTACTAATTTAAGTTAATTTAACCATTGTAGTGGCTATAATTTACTGCTAGCTGATGTGTGGATTAATGAATTGGTCTTCGGATGTTCTTGTTGGGTTTTAATTGAAAGAATTGGGATATTGGGAGTTTAGAACATGTTTCTGTCTCACTAGGGCATTTTTTGATTAATTGAACTTTTCTAATTTCCCTTAAGTTGGATGCCGAAGCATTGAGGGTTCAAAGTCTCTCTTTGATGTCAGGACTTCACCTTTGTGTTTGTATCTTTAATGTTCCCTTTGTCTGAAGAGTTTACCCTCTAGGAGTTGGATCACAGGTGTCTAATGGCACGTCCTGTCCCTGGATCTGATTCCTAAATGGTCACCTTGGAGGTTTCCTTGGCTTTCACCTTCTTTCTTACCATTTCATGCCACACTATCATCTTTAAGATCTAATTCTTTAAATGACTAGCCCAACTGAAAGCCTGCATATTGGATAGCAAGTAAACCCTTTCCCAACTCCATTGCCCAATAGTTTCGAATGTTCTTTGAAATCATTCCTACTTTGCCTAAAACCATCTTTGCTCGTCCTTGTCTCATACTGAAACCTTCTTTCCTGATTCTCAGCAACCAAATAATCAATCAAATAAACAAACCCGTGCCTATAACTAGCCTAAAACCTAGAAACAGAGCCTCAAGACATATACTTTTCCTATCATAGAGAGATCCCTCTCTGGACCCTAGAGGGCTAGATCCTGAGGTCTGAAAGCGGTTATGATGTTGTCTCATCTTTTGGTATTGCCAAACTTGCAAAAACATGGGAACCCCAACAAATGGGAAGGCGGAGCGTGCATCTTGTGCTGATAGATCTGGCAATCATGGCACTCACTGACAACAACAATGCAGTCTTTAAATATGGTGGGCCAGAAATACCCAGCATGAAGAATATTCTGTGCAGTAGCATACCAGACATGTGACCGACATAGGTGCCACTGTGACAATCATTCAGTACCTTTTTCAGCCTCCTTGAGAGTCAAATACCGACGGAGAATGGAGTCAACTCCGATGTGGTAATGCATATCTCCGACTATGCGATAGGGTTGTGATTGATGGTGGATGTGTCAGTGAGCATCCTTCTTCAACTCATATCGGAAGGTGGAAGTCTGAAGATATACCATGATATCGCCATACCAAGGATCGAGGGCGCTAATAAGAAAAAGCGTGTTGTCTGGAATGCGTTCCTCGGAACCAGACGAAGCAGAATCGGAAGGGAGAGAGCAGATCAAATCGGTGAAGGAAAATAACTTCTTCGACTTGGTGGTAGTGAACTCCAAAATTGAACTCTTGGAGGATGACAATCCACTTCGAGTACTTTTCCCCTAGCAATTGATGATTCAATATGAAAGTCATAGGGTTCAAATCATAAATCACAGTCACTGTGCGCAACAGACGAAAATGTTGAACAACTTAAACAACAGCTAACACCAACTTCTCGACATGTGCATATCGTGTCTCAATGTCAAGAAGATTACAAATTAGATAGTAAATGAAATGCTCATCACCATCATCATCGTCTTGTACCAAAACCATGGAAATCGTGCTAAACGCGATGACCAAATAGAGGGAGTAATCATGATGATAATTTGGAGGACGCAATAGAGGAGCATTAACTAGAAATGTCCTTAGTGTATCGAAGGACTTTTGGGCGATCTCATCCTAGAGGAACGGGACGCCTTGCTTCAGTAATCACGTAAATCCCTTGGCCACTTCAGCATAGTTAGGTATAAAACGGCGCAGGAAGTTAGCTTTTCCTTGCAGACTCTGCAGTTGGTGTAAGGAGGAAGGAGAGGGGAGATTAACAATAACATCAAATTTGAGTGGATCGAGACGAATCCCATCTTTGGAAATGATAAACCCTAAGAGTTTACCAGAGTCAACGCAAAAGACGCACTTATGCGGATTGAGCCAGATGTTATAGCATCGAAAATGAAGAAAAATCTGACGAAGATGATCAGGATGGTCTTTACACTTAACTGAATGAGTTGGAAGGTCTTCCAGATAAGGCTGAACAATGCGCTTGATATCGTGGAAATCATATGACATTTCTCGCTAAATTGTAGCCCCAACATTTTTAAGGCCAAAAGGGAGCTTTTTATAGGTGAAAGTACCCCAAAGACAGATAAAGGCAGTCTTATGTTGATCGGCCGGAAGAATATTAATCTGGTTGTACCTAGAAAACCTATCCATAAGGGAAAAAATCTCACTCCCAACACAATCATCAATGATTTGATCAATAAAAGGAATGGGATAGTTATCCTTAGGGCAAGCACGGTTAATGTCATGCTAATCAACACAAAAACGAATGGTACCCTGTTTCTTATCTACAGGAACAATATTGGAAACCCATTCTGTCAAGGGAATCAGATAGATAAAACCAGCTTTAAGAAGTTTTTTAGCTTCTCCCTTAATAGTGGCTACCTTTATAGGGTGCATAGGATGAAGACACTGGCGAACAAGCTTCGTACTAAGATAGGTAGGAATCTCATGCACCACTATACTTGGATTGATGCCAGACATCTCTTCGTAAGATTATGCGAAAACGTTGCGAAAATCGTGGAAGAGACTAGTATAGACCTGGATCTCATCGTGAGAACAGGTCACCCCAATATGGATGTTCTCGACAACCCCCAGTTTAACGGAGATGTTGATAGGCATTTTCTTTGTAATGTTTCTCAAGATACCTTCTGCAAATACTTCGTGTGTCAGGATAGGCGTTTGAAGCAGAGGAGAAGGAACCTAAGAAGCGAACCTCTCGAGACAAGTAGACATGGCCTCAAGGCCGTGCATGAACGAGGAACGATGATGACTATCATCCCAAAGAGGATCCTCAAGAGACATATTTTCCATGATAGCCTCATCGGAAGGAAATATATCTCTTAAGGGATTGGGTGAATCTGAATCACCAAGCCAAGGGGATTGAGAATAAGTGTCAAAAGACATGCCCAAAGGAGCATGAACAGGAGGCGGAGGATCCGAAGCCGAAATAAGTTCACAATAATAAATCTCGATCGGACTTAACAAAATCGAATCTACAAATGAATCAATCTGCTCGGGTGAAGGGATGATCCAGAGATCAGAAGACTTGGCAATCACATTAACCTGAATAGTGTTGGGTGGAGGAAGAGGAAAAATACCCATGAGGACATGATATTTGAAGAGACCCATCCTTACACTCTCGTAAGGTGTAGGAATTTTATCGACGTTTGGAATGGTTCTCTCGGAAGATGAAAAAGTGAGAAAAGACAACTGAATGATATTAATGATCTTTCCTTTGTGCGGAAATTGAAAAACATGAAAGAGAGTGGATAGAATGCACAACATGGTATGAGTCCAACTGCGACTGAGGAGAAGATTTTAATTGAGCTTGGCATCAACTACTTCGACCTCGACATTAGATTCCCTTCCATAAAATGATTCTAGAGCATTTGAAGATGAATTAGGAGCCGGAGAAGCAATGGCTTTCTAGCATGCGGATGACATGACACACGTAGACGCACCCTTGTCCACAACTGCTCGATGGATATACAATCCATTAATCCCAACTTGGATGATTAGTGAAAGCTGGTGAGGGAGACATGGGACGAAATTATCTAAGTCAAAATTGATAAGGCTCAAATCAGTAGGATCAACCCCACCAATGGTAGATAGCAAAGCCTTCCATTAAGACAGACAACTCTAAAGTACTTCTAATGCAAACATAGCAGATGGCGCCTGAGCCAAATCCTCAACAATACTGTAATGTTGAGCAGCATGGGCGTTAGGATTGTAAGAAGACTTACGGAGTACACCTTTGGAAGGTGGTTGTACAACGGGCTTAGTACTGGGCCTTTCAATTTGAAGAGGGCCAGAAGCAGGTGGAGGAGTAGGACCATCAACAATCTCTTTCCCTGCTGCCTGACGCGATTCGGTATAATCTTTCGATCGAGTAGCAAAAGAAATGGATGCAGGACCGTTCATCATGAAAACCTATGTTGAGATTCAACAAGATGATGAGCTTAGTGAAAAGTAAGCACCTTCACTAAGTGGGGCCCGCAGGCTATTTTTAGGTGTATGTCTATTTTTAGACATGGTGAGCATATTCTATACATTGTAGGATGCTATTTGTAGATGGTTGGTCAAATGTGGAAAATAGATGAAATTATATTTTTAGAATACTGGGCGATGTCTATTTATAGATCATCGATCTAAAAATAGATGCATGTCGATTATTATTAGCTCTTAATAATAATCCGACAATAAACATCAACTTATTCTCTTGGAGCACTTTATTTCAGTGAATAGATTTGGAAAATCAGTGGGCTGAAGGAATTATGCAATTCCTAGGGTTTATTGGTGGCTCATGCATGAGGACTCAGTTAGAACTGAAGTGGCAAAGTTATGATAGAGTTGGAAGAGTAGTTTATGGAGTTGTTATTTAGTTTAACTCAGTTAAGTGAGTTAAACTCAGTTGAGCTAGTTGTATCTAGTCTAACTAAAAGATACACTAGTGAGAGTTAAGTGAATTAATTATTTAATTAATTCACAACTAATAACTCACTAACAACTGAACAGAAATAGCGGTTAACTACAGTGCATGTCAGTTCTAGTGGAGACCTAGTGGAGACCCAGTGGAGAGGGTAAGATGGACTATCCGTTGTGACTATAGTGATGCATTCAATGTGTCTAAGACACATTGGAGTTTCCAATGAGGATTGCGCAGTCAAGGCAAGGCCAATTCGAATTCATTCAGGGGTCTTCTTCAGTAGGGATTGCGCAGTGGAGGCAGGCTGTCAGGAGGCAAGAAATTGGTGCATGGAGATGCAAATTTCAGCATGACAGTGTGTAATGATTGTTGATTTTACTGAGAGCTTGATGTACTAAGCTTTGTATGAGATTATTACATGATTCCATTGATATACATAATATATTATAGTTGGGGTTTTTAGCTTTAAGCTTTCCCGTTAAACAATTGTGTTATGTGCGATTGAATTTATTCACATGTGTTTGCAATTGAGTTTTAAATTTTTGCAAGTTTAATGGTGGAAGGATTCTATATTTAGCAAGAAGATAAATATTGCTAGATCAGGAGAATCTAGTAATACATCAGTATTAATAAATTTCTCCATGGTATTAAAGCAGGATTGATTACTGGAGATTGCAATTGTGAATAATTGCTGAGTTTTGTGCTGGTGGACAATTCGAATTTGCTGCAGAAATTTCTTGGTGCGATAGTTGAGTATTCATTGAAATGTCTTTCAATGGGTTGTCATTGGAGTATGCCCTTGATGGTAGCTCGAATTACATAGCCTGGAAGAATAGGATGGAGGCAGTGCTTGAAGACAATGGGCTGAAGGAGTTTATCGATAGCGATGTTCCTAAGCCTGCTTCTAGCGATGTTGCAGGACTTGACACATGGCAAAAGAAGGTAGCAAAGACAGGAAGAATTATGTTGGAAGGTGTGAAGGACCATATTGTGTCAAGCCTTCATGGGAAAGCCACTCCATTTGCAATATGGAAGGCTTTGACAGATATTTTCCAAAGCAGTAGTGACAAAAGGAAGTTGGTGCTGAAAGATAAGCTCAGAAAAATAAAAATGCAGAAGGGCGACAGTATTCCAAAATATCTAACGAAGTTTGTCCACTGTAGGGATGAACTAAGAAGTGTGGGGATTACTGTTGATGATGATGAATTGGTGAGCTTGGCTCTCCTTGGGCTTCTGAAGAGTTGGCATAGCTACGAAGACTCTGTCAATAGACGGGAGAAACTGTCGGGTTGGGAGCGACTTTGGTCGGATCTTGTGTAGGAGGAGATAAGGCGAAGTACCAGGGATGGATTTTCATCGAAGAATGATGATGAAGAGAATTGTGCTTTGGCTGCCAAAGCAAGGAAAGGGAAGGGGAAGAAATTACATCCAAAATCCGAGGCTAAAGGCAAGAAGTTGGATTTATCTAAAGTGAAGTGTTTTCACTGTCACGAACATGGGCATCTCGCCACTAACTACCCATAGAAAAAGAAGAACAAGAAGGTTGCTGGAGCTGCAGTTGGAGAGGCCTTAGCCTCACAATTTGAACTTGATTTCTCTTTGATCGCATGCTTGGTTTCAATCTCAACGGGATCGGTGTGGTATCTTTATAGTAGTACATATTTCCATATGACGAGAGACAAGGAGTTGTTTAGTGACTTGGAGGAGAAGGATCTCCAAATGCATATAGAGATGGGCGATGATGGCAGATACAGTGTGACCAGAATTGGAACCATTATCTTTGAGAGGGATTCAAGTAAACAATTTATGTTGAAATATGTTATGCATGTTCCAAGTCTGAAGAAGAACTTCGTCTCGGTCACAATGTTGGAAGGCAGAGGTTATGACATTGTTTTCAGTGAGGGAAAAGCTTTCCTGCGACATAAAACAATGGGTCAAACCAAGAGGATAGGGATTCAAGTTAAGAATCTCTACAAGCTAGAGGTTGATGGCTGCACTACAATGATGGACAAAGCAAAAGAAGTTGTGAGCCGGGATGAGGGCGAATTATGGCGCAGGAGATTGGGCCATCTTCACCATGGCGCCTTGAATATTTTGCAGCAGATTTATACTGGACTTCCCAAGGGTACTCTTGCATAGTCAGATCAATGCAAGGGATGTACTATGGGTAAGTTTGTGAAGACCACCTTTCATGAGAAGGAGAACCGTGCTTCGGTGATCCTGGAGAGAATTCACATAGATGTGTGTGGACCTTTCTCGGTTGCTTCAACAACAAAACACAGGTATTATGTTATATTTGTTGATGAATATTCTCGTAGATTCTGGATCTTCTTCATGCAGAAGAAGAGTGAAACATTAT
Source organism: Pinus albicaulis (assembly GCA_034641835.2). Classification (NCBI taxonomy): domain Eukaryota; kingdom Viridiplantae; phylum Streptophyta; class Pinopsida; order Pinales; family Pinaceae; genus Pinus; species Pinus albicaulis. Next base: position 304,462,080 of record CM076569.1, read on the forward strand.
AAAAGTTCTACGAGTTTAAAACATTGGTGGAGAAGGAGTCGAGGAAGCAAGTGAAGACTCTATGGAGCAATAATGGTGGTGAATATATCTCAAATGAATTCAAAGACTTCTATAGAAAAGAAGGAATTCGAAGAGAAATCATAGCGCCTCATAACCCATAGCAGAATGGGGTCACAGAGAGGAAGAACAAAACAATCGTTGCACGAGTGATGCTGCATGACCAGGGCTTACCGATGCACTTGTGGGCGGAAGCATGCAACACTGCAGTTTATGTGCAAAACCGTTGTCCTCATAGAGTATTTGGCATGAGTACACCTGAAGAAGATTTTACTGGTAAGAAGATTGATATTTATCATTTGAAGATTTTTGGCTCATATGTTTACATTCATGTGACAAAGGACGCTAGGAAGAAGCTGGAGCCGACTACAGAAGTTGGGATATTTGTGGGGTACACAGAAACACCCCATAATTATTGTGTGTATTTTAAAGCCAGTCGAATGGCTGTTGTGAAACAGGATATAAAATTCAATGAGGTGAAAGTCGTGAAGGTGTCGATTGAGAGGGAGCTACACTTGCATGCAAAGGAGGAACTTCTTGTTCCCAAAGATGAGCCTCTAGATGTGGATCAGCCACAGGAGGAAATTCATGGAGTGGAGGAGTCCACTCATGGAGAAGCAAACATCAGATCTGGCAGAAGGTGTACCACAAAAGCTGAGAGACTGAAGCTTAATGCGGTAGATAATGTAGGAGTCCCTACATCACAGTGCAGACAGAGACAGTCACCTGACCAATTTACTGGATACATGGCTCTTATGAGCAAGTGTCTTGTGACAGAGCCATCTTCTTTTAAAGAAGTAGTGCAGGATCCCACATGGGTAGATGCCATGGTGGAGGAGTATGACTCCATTGTCAGAAGCAGTGCTTGGGAGATTATTCCAAGGCTGGTGGGTAAATCAGTGGTAGATTCGAAATGGATCTACAAGGTAAAGAATGCTGCTAATGGGAGCATCGAGAAGTATAAGGAAAGATCTGTTGCCAGAGGATTCTCACAGATCGAGGGGATTGATTATGAAGAAACCTTTGCACCTGTCACATGGTATTGTTCCATAAGGACCATCCTTGCTCTCTCAGCGCAGATGGGTTGGCACATTCATCAGATGGATGTGAAGACTGCATTACTTAATGGGATCATTGAGGAAGAGGTGTACATTGAGAAACCTGAAGTATTTTAGATCTTCAATAGCGAGTCACATGTGTGCAGAATCAAAATAGCACTGTATGGGCTGAAGCAAGCACCATGTGCTTGGTACACTCAGATCGACAACTATTTCACTGGACTTGGCTTCACCAAGAGTGAGGCGGATGCAAACATGCACCAAATTGTGGTGGAGGGTAAGAATTTAATCATTGTTCTTTATGTTGATGATTTAATACTAATGGGTGATGAGCAGTTGATACACTCATGCAAGGGAGATCTTGCAAAGGAGTTTGAAATGAATGATTTGGGCCTCCTTCATTATTTCCTTGGATTGGAAATATGGAAGCAAGAAGGTGAACTGTTTGTGTCTTAAGGCAAGTATGCTCGGGAGATACTTGGTAAGTTTCACATGGAGGACTGCAAGCCCATGGATACTCCTCTTCCAGGAAATTGGAGGAAAGATGATGCTAGATCGGCAGAGGTAGTGGATGCCACTGTTTATCGACAGTTGGTGGGTTCACTCATGTATTTAGTTAACACAAGACCATACATATGCTATGTGGTGAACCAGATTTCACAAGCGATGGTTAAGCCTACCAAGCTCTTTTGGAAGGCAGGCAAGCATGTCCTGAGGTATCTCAGAGGCACATCTGAGTATGGCTTATGGTACAGACAGACGGATGAGGTGGATTTGCATGGCTTCACGGATGCAGATTGGGAAGGCAGCCCAATGGACCAAAAGAGCACATCAGGAGGGGTTTTCAGTATCGGATCTATAACAGTTTCTTGGTACAGTAGGAAACAAATATCCGTGGCACTCAGTTTAGAAAAAGCAGAATACATGGCAGCAAGTCAAGCTACATGTGAGGCTATCTAGATGAGGAAGATCCTAGTTGGTTTGTTCGGTTCACATTTAGATCCTACAGTGATACATTGTGATAATCAGAATTACATTAAAATCTCGATTAATCCTGTGTTTCATGATAGATCTAAACATATTGATATCCGGTATCATCATATCAGAGATTTTGTTCAGCGGAAGATCATGTTGCTTCAGTACATTCCTACGGAAGATTAGGATGTAGACATTCTGACGAAGGCACTCGGCGGGAGCAAATTCGAATACCATAGAGGCAGGATCAGGGTGAAGGATAATCCCTATCTTGTTGAGAGGGAGTATTGAGTTTCAACAAGATGATGAGCCTAGTGAAAAGTAAGTACCTTCACTAAGTGGTGCCCGTAGGCTATTTTTAGGTGCATGTCTATTTTTAGGCATGATGAGCATATTCTATAAGTTGCAAGATGCTATATCTTGATGGTTGTTCAAATGTGGAAAATAGATGAAACTATATTTTTAGAATATTAGGCGAAGTCTATTTATAGATCGTCGATCTAAAAATAGATGCATGTCTATTATTATTAGCTCTTAATAATAATCCAACAATAAACATAAACTTATTCTCTTGGAGCACTTTATTTCAGTGAACAGATTTGGAAAATCAGTGGGTTGAAGGAATTACGCAATTCCTAGGGTTTATTGGTGGCTCATGCATGAGGACTCAGTTAGAAACTGAAGTGGAAAAGTTATGACATAGTTGGAAGAGTAGTTTATGGAGTTGTTATTTAGTTTAACTCAATTAAGTGAGTTAAACTCAGTTGAGCTAGTTGTATCTAGTCTAACTAAAAGATACACTGGTGAGAGTTAAGTGAATTAATTAGTTAATTAATTCACAACTAATAACTCACTAACAACTGAACATAAACAATAGTTAACTACAGTGCATGTCAGTTCCAGTGGAGACCCAGTGGAGAGATAGGTGAAAGGGTAAGATGGACTATCTGTTGTGAGTATAGTGATGCATTCAATGCATCTGACACAAATTGGAGTTACCAATGAGGATTGCGTAGTCAAGGCAAGGCCAATTCAAATTCATTCAAGGGTCTTCTTTAGCAGGGATTGCGCAGTGGAGGCAGGTTGTTAGGAGGCAAGAAATTGGTGCATGGAGATGCAAATTTCTGCATGATAGTGTGTAATGATTGTTGATTGTACTGAGAGCTTGATGTACTAAGCTTTGTATGAGATTATTACATGATTCCATTGATATACATAATATATGATAGGGGGTTTTTATTTTTAAGCTTTCCCGTTAAAAAACTGTTTTATGTGCGATTGAATTTATTCACATGTGTTTGCAATTGAGTTTTAAATTTCCGCAAGTTTAATAGTGGAATGATTCTGTATTTAGAAAGAAGATAAATATTGTTAGATCAGGATAATCTGGTAATACACTAGTATTAATAAATTTCTACAACCTGAGAGCCAAATGGGGTAGAGGACTAAGGTTGCTCTACCAACTGAGTCTGCTATGATGGAAATGGTTCTTTGAGAACAACCAGAGTTCCTTGGGTGCCTTTGAGAAATCGAATCTCTTTGGCCCGTCAAGGACAGTCCTTGGTGTAGTGCTCTTCATCACAAATCAAGCAAGGATACTTCGGTTTACATTGTGAACCATCATCAAAATGATATTTCTGAGAATCTTGTTTCAGGGTATCGGCTTTGGCCTTACCTTTACCCTTCATTTTACCCTTGGAATTCTTATCCGCCGGATTGGCCTGAACGAAATTTACTTCCACGGTTTTACCAGAATTCGGTATTGGCAGAGAAGCAGTATTGCTGGAAGGAGTAGATTTTTTCTTCCTAGGATTAGGAGGAGGAGACTTCCAAGAATTCTGAGACATGAAACCGATGATATCGTCGATGGATGGCATTGTTAGTGCTTTGGAAGTTCCAGGTCTAGGAGCATCAGGAAAGAGTTTGTACAACGTGCTGGAATGAGAGTACACAAGATGAATGTACTGGGCACGAGAAGTGGCTTGTTCCTCAGTGGTGCACACCCCCATAGAAATGTCCTTAGTAATTGGAGCAATGAAGGAGGTAGTAAACCAATCATTTAGAAGCTAATCAGGGATCTCAAACTTGATCAAGAGATGACGACGCCTCCATTCTTGAATATGATCAGAGATATAGGTAGCTCGATCTTGCTTCAAGGATGTGAGGAGGTGCGTCACGGTTTCATACATAACTGGTAACTAAAAATGCATGAGAAACGACATGGCCAAAGAGTTGAAATCTTGGAAGACACCACGAGATAATTCGATGTACCACTTGGTTGCGGCACTAGTAAGAGTCCATTGGAAAAGACGGAGTTGGATAGAATCATCAACCCAAGAGTTAGAGGAACACCAAAGGTGGTATGTCATAACATGAACTTGGGGGTCTTCTCTGGACTTACCCTCAAACTTGGGACAATCACCAAAAATTTTGGTTGGAACTGGAGGCCAATATGGATTATGAAGGATTGGATCGTTTATCAACTTCAACACATCAGGCAGTTCCAACTTAGCTAGTAAAGGTGATTGAGTATTGAAAGGAATTACAGGGCATTGATAAAGACCAACATTCAGATTCCACCCAGGTTGAGAGAGATTCTGCCCCCATATGTTTTGTCTCAGAGGATTCTGTCCATAATATAAGCCTGAATTTTTTTCCCATACGTGGGTTGATGTAGTATTCCCAAATGGGAAAAGCAGGAATATAGTGCAAAGCCAAGGAAATAGCAGTGTAAACATTAGATAAAAGTAGGAGGCCAATATGGAGATCTTTCATAAGTTATAACAGTAGCAAAATATGTATAAGAAATGGCCCATGAGTTATATAACAAGAAAGTACAAGCATCCAATGAACAAAATCACTCCATAAGAGATGTTGCAACCATGTATAAAAGCTAAAAGACCCTTACAACGTTATTTTATTAGCTCTGCTACAGAAAATGATTATACATCAGATCTAGAGCTAATGTGTGCCTCAATAGATAGATCTATATTGGATCTGAGCACTATACAAGCTCCTTTAAAGAACCCCTTAAGGGTTTTCAGCAAAACACCAAGTATAAGTTGTAGATATGAGATCTAAGACTACAGATCTACTGAAAAATACATATTTGGAAAGTGTGGTTGATCTAATATGATCAATACAATAGCCTCCTCCAATAGATCTTCAAACTTAAAGGCAAATCCCCTTCACTAGAAAATTAGCTCTCCAAATGGTGTGCCAAACCACCCTGCAACTCCTCCTACAGAAATAACGCAGATCTGGAAGAAAAATGTGTTGTAGGGATCAAAATATGGTTGGCTTGATGCCAAGATCTGAAAATATGCTCAATGGCCTTCAATATTTTCCTCCCAAAGGAAAGGAAACCTCCCCCACTGCAAATAAGCAATGAGATGGCCTAGATCTAGAGATCTAATTACCACTTGCTACTACCTGCAAAAACAACCAAACCCTCAACAGGATCTGCGTTGTAGTTGAGAGAAGAAGCTTGGCCTTAAGCCAGATAATGGAAAATGTAGCGCAAGACTCCTCCAAGAGCTCCTCAATGGAAGAGGTGGGATTCCTAACCAGGAACACCCTGTGCTAAAGAACAATCTATCTTAGCTAAACAACAAGAGAAAGGTATATGTCCAAACAGACCATATATCAAAAATATAATATATCAACATACATAATGAATATGGCTTCCATCCTCTTCCTTAGGTATAATTTGAGCTTGTAAACCCTAAGCCCCATCCAAAAATATCACTACAATCACACAAAGAATTTCCATCTAAAACTGCGTTGTCCCTCATTGATGACCACTCCTCCATGACAGTGTTGTTGATTTGGTCAAGGTTGACCCAGTCAAAGTGATCCAACCCCTTTCACACGAGGGGTGCTTTAATTAAGTTGCCAAGATTTGTCTCTTTCACATTTGGCATTGATTTGTTCATTATTAAGGAGAATTATGGACCTCCTTTTTCCTCTTATTCTTTAAACAAAGCAATAAAACAAAATTGAATATTCCAATTAGCTCATGACTAATTGGGAATATTATAGTCCTCCCTTTCCAAATGTTGCTTGTCCTCAAGCAACTGACAAGGTGATTGCTACAACTCTCCATAATTGGTGACACCAACATGTGATAAGCTTCCCTCTTAAGCTAAGTGTTCACCAATCCATCCCTCCATGAATTTCTTCTCTGAAGTTCTCATGAGATGAAAATAATGCATCCCATAAGGAGACAATAGTTCAAATGAAACAAACATGGTTTGCCCAATGTTCTCCCTGAAACATGTAGCATAGTGAACATGGAGAATCTCCATCCCATAGGGCACATACATACCTCCCATCCTCCCTCCAAACATTCCCATAAAATGTATAAGTACATAATCAATGTATGGGATCAAAATTAAGTACATACAAACATAAATTTGTGCATATGGAGGTGGGTCATAGTCCCACATGTGGAACCAACACAGTAAATCTCCTAACTACATCAGATCATGATGTGGTAAGTGGTTTCCCCACCACTTACTTGCTGCCCAATTCATCTCACCATGGGTGAAAGTCTGAGATATATTTGGTGCTTTAGGAGTGCACCCACAATGATATAAATCTCCCTTTGATCTCCAAGGGAGTGACCATGTTTAGAAATTTTTGTGGCCCAAATTTGGCCATGAATTTTATATGGTATAGTGCTCCTCCTTGGAGCTACGACCTGCATAAACATGGTAAAAGAATGCACATCTTCATCAAATAAAAAATTATTTACATGAGAATATTCTTCACCAAAGTTCCTCCTTAAAAAAATGGAGTGGTGCATAGATTTATCTCCTCTCTCAAAAGAAGAAAGAGGTGGTTGAATTAACTCCTTCATAGAGTTATGTTGTTGTCCCAACTCCACATGGTTCATGCATCTTTGAAAATACTGATATATTTCTCCTTCAAAACCTTCCCAGTTGTAGCTTCCCATGATAATGTTGTAGTATCTCATGGAATATATGTGGCTGAAAAAGAACACTTCATAAGCCCTTTGTAGTAACTTCTCCTTGAGCTTAGAGGCTCTAGATAAGAAGATCCTACCATGATAATAGATGGCCCCTTACTGGACTGAATAGTTCTCTTTATGTAGTTGGTCATCAAGTATCATGCATGTGTGAAGATCCTTGGAATAATCCACCAACAATTGGGATTTCCAATATGGATCAATCTCCCAAAGTGATAGTGTTGATGATCTATCAAAAGGAATGTTTTTCATATGGATTCTTTCCTCCTTGACATCTCCCATGCCAAAGGTATATGATGGAAGGTTGCTATTCCCTCCTTGCTTCCCTTCTTGTATATGCACATGCTCAAGTAAATATTGAGGCTTTTGAAAGTTAGTCTCCCATGGGAGGCTATCATCTATCCAATACCTCCTTGGTTTAATCAAAGCATGCATGTGTGGCCACCACCTTCTATCATTTATGGAATATTTCTCTCTAAGTGAGATAATATTCTAAGTCTCCATAGCTAAGGAATGGTCTCCTTACCCCATGATGGTGTCATCCTCCAATCTTGTAGCATTTCCTCTCAGCGCATTATGAGATGAAAGAGTGGATAATGGTGATAGTGGAAGAATATATCCCTCCTCCTTGAGCTCACCCAAGACTCTCAACGCTGTATTTTGGTCTTCTAATTCTCCCATCCTTCTTGGATCTAGGAATGGAGCATCAATATGTGAGACATATTTCACCAAATCTAGATCAGGTGGTCTCCCAAGTGGTTTACCACAAGATAATGATGTCTCATGGATCATTATCATGTGCATAATAGATGGGATCATCATATCCCTGCTTCCACTGCACAAATTCATCTTTGTTTCTTGTGTGGAAGTTTCATGATAGTTGGGTATCACTCTTAGTGATGCAAGAGTGCCTTTAATTGGAGCAATTTCTCCATCCTCACCTCCAGGTGGTGGTGGATCATCTCTTGCCACTCCAACGTTGTGACCCCTCCCTTGTTCTTCTTCTTCTTCCCCCTCATCATCTGAGAAGACCTCTATGTAATGCGCCTTTCCAACTGCACATCTATGTCTAGGTGCCCAAGCTTCTTGGCATGTGAAGCAAAGCTTCCTTATCCTTAGATATTTCCAGACATCATCATCAGGAGGTTTTTTATATTGGCTATCCTTTGAAGGAGGAGCCTTATCTTCTTTTCCCTTTGATGGAAAATAAGGCTTATGCTGAAATGTTGCCTTTGATTTTGGCAAGGCATCTTGAAGGTCTCTAGCCCTTCAAATGGCATCATGTAGGGTAGTGGTCTTGGTAGACTTAACCAACCCATGAATAGGTTCATCTAACCCATCAATGAACATATACACCCTTCTTGTTGCAGATAAATCAGGAACCAAAACAAAAAGTCTTAAGAATTCAGAAATGTAAGTTTATGCATTACCTGATTATTTTAGCTTTGCAAGGCTCATGAATGGCGCTTCAGGATCTCTTCTATCAAACCTTTCCACCAGCCTTCTAGTGTACTCTGAATAAGCAGTAACATTAACATGACCCAATGTAGACAAGACATGGAACCACCAGTCATGTGCTTCACCCTCAAGGTGCAGTGTTGCAATATTAATGGACTCCATCTATGGAACCTTGTTCAATTGAAAGTATATGTCAATTTTTTCTACCCAATATTTGGCAGTACACTTGGATGACCCATGAAAATTGGGTAAGAATATTCTACCCATAGTATGGTGTTGATCATGATTTTGAAAGTATCCACCACTTTTATGATGATGCCTTGGTCTTCTATTGTCCTTTACTTGAAAAAAATCTTGAAAACTCAAGTGATCCTTGAATCTCTGAGTTTGAGATTCATACTCCATAAAATAGTCTTCAAGGGATTCTTGATCTTGAAACACTTCATTTCCCACAGCTAAAAATGTAGGCATGGTAGAGCGCTGGGAAACTTTTGGTTGATGCACTGGTTGATCATTCCAGTGGTGAGACATGCTAGAGCCTTCTCCATGATGAAATATGTCGTGAAACCAGCTCCAAAAATAGAAGAAAAGAGATATCAACGCCTTAGAAATAAGCCACTTCGAGGGGGAAACCTCCAATACATTACATGAATGAACAATTCTTGGATGATACAAGTGATAAAACCTCCTTTCTATATATAGGAGTCCATGGGCCACAATGTAATCCTAGTGGGGCCACAATGTAATCCTAGCCGACCTAACAAAAATAATGTAAGGGCACAATAATAACAATATGGGGGTTACAGGGGTACAAAAATAACAATAAGGGGGGCTACACTAACATGATAAGGGACTACACTATTAATATAGGAACTTAACATGCCCCTCTCCTTCAAACAAGTGTTGTCCTCAACGCTTGATTATTTCTTGATGCTTCTGTATAAAATTCTCATCCTCCCATGTGGAACCTTCTACAGGAAAGTTCTTCCACTTGCTGAGATACTCTGAAATTGATCGTACATGTCGAGTTCTTTTTTCTTTGTCTGATTCAGAACTTCTTTCGATGTGATGTTGATCTTCTTGTTGTTTCATTAGATTCTGCACCAAAGTTAGGTTATCCTTTGAGAGTTGGAGAACTTGTTGCTGATGCTCGATGTGATGTTCTACTAATTTATCATCCATATTAAGTATTATTTGATCCTTCAAACCATCCAAATTAGCCTCCATTTCTGCTTTTAAACCATCTATGTACTCTTCTGTTGCTCTTTGTAAGATTGAAATTTGTTGCACTTGGTACCGTAATTTTGATATCTCATACTGCAATTCTTCCTCTTCATGCATCATAGTATAGCTTTTTGAGGGCTTAATGGGTATGGAATTATTTTTTGGAGGCACTATAGAACCCAATACTGATAAAAATTCTAAAATACTCCCTTGGAATCACTTCAAACTGTTTTTTCAAACAAACGTTATACAATTTTAAAAACCAAATACACACCTTTTTCTTGCTTTTGAGGAGCTCGATATTGAAATTTAATTCTCTATATTTGTGGGTCCTCAATATCTGAAATTCATCCCTATAGTAGCCCTCTGAAGTTTCTTTCAAATGGCATAGGTTTGATCTAATTTGTATTCCTCAAGGCAAAGTTATTTCCAATCTCCCACAATGACCCAATTTTGGACTAGTTCAGTAGAGCGAACTTGTACGACTTGCGACGTGTCACTGTTTCCTCCTTTGGATCTGAAATTGATAGAAAAAGAACTGCAATCCATGTACTTGCAGCCATTTTTTACAGAATTCCAATCCAATGCTTAGAGAGAGAGCTATGAATATTTTCCCACGATCACCTCTTTGAGATGAAATTCAGAAGCCTCAAAAAGCCCTAACTTCCACAGATCATATCTATGAAAATATTGCGAACCAATATCTGAAATTTCGTGAAGATGTTCCTCAGGATTGCAGCTTTGCACTCTAAAAATTTCATCTTTTGAACCTTCGTAGAAAAAAATTTATTACGAAAATACCATGATGATCTGTTTGGAGCAGCAAAACCCTATAATCTCAAAGCTCTGATACCAAATGTTGTGAAACCAGCTCCAAAAATAGAAGAAAAGAGAGATCAACGCCTTATAAATAAGCCACTTCGAGGGGGAAACCTCCAATACATTACATGAATGAACAATTCTTGGATGATACAAATGAAAAAACCTCCTTTCTATATATAGGAGTCCATGGGCCACAATGTAATCCTAGTGGTGCCACAATGTAATCCTAGCTGACCTAACAATAATAATGTAAGGGCACAATAATAAAAATATGGGGGTTACAGGGGTACAAAAATAACAATAAGGGGGGTTACACTAACATGATAAAGGACTACACTATTAATATAGGAACTTAACATGCCCCTCTCCTTCAAACAAGTGTTGTCCTCAACGCTTGATTATTTCTTGATGCTTCTGTATAAAATTCTCATCCTCCCATGTGGAACCTTCTACAGGAAAGTTATTCCACTTGCTGAGATACTTTGAAATTGATCGTACATGTTGAGTTCTTGTTTCTGTGTCTGCTTCAAAACTTCTTTCGATGTGATGTTGATCTTCCTATTGTTTCATTAGATTTTGCACCAAAGTTAGGTTATCCTTTGAGAGTTGGAGAACTTGTTGTTGATGCTCGATGTGATATTCTACTAATTTATCATCCATATTAAGTATTATTTGATCCTTCAAACCATCCAACTTAGCCTCCATTTCTTCTTTTAAACCATCTATGTACTCTTCTGTTTCTCTTCGTAAGATCGAAATTTGTTGCACTTGGTACCGTAATTTTGATATCTCATACTGCAATTCTTCCTCTTCATGCGTCATAGTATAGCTTTTTGAGGGCTTAATGGGTATGGAATTATTTTTTGGAGGCAATATAGAACCCAATACTAATAAAAATTCTAAAATATTCCCTTGGAATCACTTCAAACTGCTTTTTCAAACAAATGTTATGCAATTTTAAAAACCAAATACACACCTTTTTCTTGCTTTTGAGGAGCTCGATATTGAAACTTAATTCTCTATATTTTTGGATCCTCAATATCTAAAATTCAGCCTTGTAGTAGCCCTATGAAGCTTCTTTCAAATGCCATAGGTTTGATCTGATTTGGATTCCTCAAGGAAAAGTTATGTCCAACCTCCCACAATGACCCAATTTTGGACTGGTTCAGTAGAGCGAAATTGTACAACTTGCCACGTGTCACTGTTTCCTCCTTTGGATCTAAAATTTAGAGAACCAAAACTACACTCCATGTACTTGCAGCCATTTTTTACAAAATTCCAATCCAATGCTCAGCGAGAGAGCTATGAATATTTTCCCATGATCACCTCTTTGAGATGAAATTCAGAAGCCTCAAAAAGCCCTAACTTCCATAGATCATATCTCTGAAAATATTGCGAACCAATATCTAAAATTTTGCGACGATGCTCCTCAGGATTGCAGCTTCGCACTCTAAAAATTTCAGCTTCTGAACCTTCGTAGAAAAAAATTTATTACGAAAATACCATGATGACTTGTTTGGAGCAGCGAAACCCTAGAATCTCAAAGCTCTGATACCAAATGTTGTGAAACCAGCTCCAAAAATAGAAGAAAAGAGATATCAACGCCTTAGAAATAAGCCACTTCGAGGGGGAAACATCCAATACATTACATGAATGAAAAATTCTTGGATGATACAAATGACAAAACCTCCTTTCTATATATAGGAGTCCATGGGCCAGAATGTAATCCTAGCCGACCTAACAATAATAATGTAAGGGAAAAATAATAACAATATGGGGGTTACAGGGGTACAACAATAACAATAAGGGGGGCTACACTAACATAATAAGGGACTACACTATTAATATAGGAACTTAATAAAATCCTCTAGGGGATTCCTTGAATCTGTCCATTCTCATCTCCTTGATCTCTCTAGCATTGTCTTGCATGGCTCTAAGAAGGATCTTAGGGAACTCCTTCTCTTCATCTTCACCTCCAGATATAGAGGTTTTACCCTTGTCTTCTTTCTCATATGTATAATAAAAATTTGTGTGCCTTCTCCTTTGATACCTCTTCTCTCTATCATTAAGAGGCTCTCCTTCTTCAAATGACATATTGGCTTTTAGAATGCACAGGTTGTGCCAAGATTATGCTTTGATACCACTGTAGTATTCCCAAATAGGAAAAGAAAAAATATAGTGCAAAACCAAGGAAATAATAGTGTAAACATTTTATAAAAGCAGGAGGCCAATATGGAGACCTTTCATAAGTTATAACAGTAGCAAAATATGTATAAGAAATGGCCCATGAGTTATATAACAAGAAAGTACAAGCATCCAATGAACAAAATCACTCCATAAGAGATGTTGCAACCATGTATAAAAGCTAAAAGACCCTTACAACGTTATTTTATTAGCTCTGCTACAGAAAATGATTATACATCAGATCTAGAGCTAATGTGTGCCTCAATAGATAGATCTATATTGGATCTGAGCACTATACAAGCTCCTTTAAAGAACCCCTTAAGGGTTTTCAGCAAAACACCAAGTATAAGTTGTAGATATGAGATCTAAGACTACAGATCTACTGAAAAATACATATTTGGAAAGTGTGGTTGATCTAATATGATCAATACAATAGCCTCCTCCAATAGATCTTCAAACTTAAAGGCAAATCCCCTTCACTAGAAAATTAGCTCTCCAAATGGTGTGCCAAACCACCCTGCAACTCCTCCTACAGAAATAACGCAGATCTGGAAGAAAAATGTGTTGTAGGGATCAAAATATGGTTGGCTTGATGCCAAGATCTGAAAATATGCTCAATGGCCTTCAATATTTTCCTCCCAAAGGAAAGGAAACCTCCCCCACTGCAAATAAGCAATGAGATGGCCTAGATCTAGAGATCTAATTACCACTTGCTACTACCTGCAAAAACAACCAAACCCTCAACAGGATCTGCGTTGTAGTTGAGAGAAGAAGCTTGGCCTTAAGCCAGATAATGGAAAATGTAGCGCAAGACTCCTCCAAGAGCTCCTCAATGGAAGAGGTGGGATTCCTAACCAGGAACACCCTGTGCTAAAGAACAATCTATCTTAGCTAAACAACAAGAGAAAGGTATATGTCCAAACAGACCATATATCAAAAATATAATATATCAACATACATAATGAATATGGCTTCCATCCTCTTCCTTAGGTATAATTTGAGCTTGTAAACCCTAAGCCCCATCCAAAAATATCACTACAATCACACAAAGCATCTCCATCTAAAATTGCGTTGTCCCTCATTGATGACCACTCCTCCATGACAACTTTGCTGATTTGGTGAAGGTTGACCTAGTTAAAGTGATCTAGCCCCTTTCAAACCAAGGGTGCTTTAATTAAGTTTCCAATATTTGTCTCTTTCACATTTGGCATTGATTTATTCATTATTAAGGATAATTATGGACCTCATTTGCCCTTTTATTATTTAAACAAAGCAATAAAAAAAAATTGAATATTCCATTAGCTCATGACTAATTGGGAATATTACAGTTAAGGACCGGGATATTGATTCTAAGTATACCACTGTGGCCCTTGATGAGAAATATATGGATTTTGCTGTGGAATGAAAGCAGTTCCTTGAGGTGCATTATACAACGCTTGAGTTTGACCTGGCGGAAGATATGCAAGGCCATGAGGGGCGTTGTATACCATTTGAGATTGACCTTGAGGGATATAAGCAATGCCTTGGGGTGCACTATATATGTTGAGATTGCAACAAGATGATGAGATTAGTGGAAAGAAGTCGCCTTCACTAAGTGGGCCCGCAGGCTATTTTTGGCGCAAAGTCTATTTTTAGACTATGTCTATTTTTAGACATGTTGATCATATTCTATGAGTTGCAGGATGCTATTTGTGGATGGTTGGTCAAGTTGGAAAAATACATGGACTTCTATTTTTAGATATATTTGGCGGAATCTATTTTAGATTGCCAGTCTAAAAATAGATATGTCGAATATTATTAGCTCTTAATAATATTTGGACTATAAACATTATCTTATTCTCTTGGAGCACTTCAGTTAAGCGCACAGATGTGGCACAGGAGCTGAAATAAGGAATTACGCTATTCCTGAGGGTTAAGTGGAGCTATTGCATGGAGACTTCAATTAGAACTCATGTGACAGAGTTTGGTGGAGTTATTGAGGTAGTTGGTGGAGTTGTGTTTAGTTTAACTCAATTAGACATAGTTGAGCTAGTTGTATCTAGTCTAACTGATTGATACACTAGTGAGAGTGGTTTGAATTAATTAATAATTAATTCACTAGTTATTAACTCATTAATCAACTGAAGAATACATCAGTTAACTACAGTGCATGGATAGTTTCAGTGGAGACCAATGGAGAGATAGGTGAAAGAGCAAGTAGACTATCAGTTGTGACCATAGTGGTGCATGAGTTTGCACCACACATTGATGGAGATGCCAACGAAGATTCTGTAATGAAAGCTAGGTGGATTCAAGTTCATTCAAAGCCCATATTCAGCAGGTATTGCGCATTAGAGGCAGGCTAGCAAGTGGCAGAGGATCGGTGCATGGATTTGCTAGATCAGGACCTGATTAGTGTGTAGCGATTGGGATTGTACTGAGAGTTTGTGAGAAGCTTTGTATGATGATTTTTACATGATATCTATGACATATATTATACAGATAGTTGGGGGTTTTCAACTTTAAGCTTTCCCATAAATCACTGTGTTAATGTGTGTGAATTTTTATGGTTTTAATGTGTGCATGCAATTGATTTAATTTCCGCATATGATGATCAATCGTAGAAGAGATTATGTATTGTGCATGAAGTTAAAATAGTGTGTGATCAGGAGAATCTTGGATGTATAACATATCAGTTATATAATTTCTACATGGTATCAGAGCGATATTGATCATTGGAGAAATTGCAAATCATTGAAGCGGTTGAGTTTTGTGCTGGTGGAATTCGAATTTGCAGCAGTGTTTGCTTGGTGTCGAAGTTGAGATGTCTTTCAATGGATTGCGATTGGAGTATGCTCTTGAGGGCAGCTCAAATTATATTTCATGGAAGGACAAGATGGAGGTGGTGTTGGAGGATAATGGGTTGAAGGAGTTCATAGATGCATAAATTCCAAAACCTGCTTCTAGCGATGCTGTCACACTTGACGCATGGCAAAAGAAGACAATGAAATGTCGAAGGATTCTGTTGGAAGGTGTGAAGGATCACATAATTTCCAGAATTCATGGTAAATATTCTCCATTCTTGATGTGGAAAGCTTTGACAGACTTGTTCCAAAGCAAGAGCGACCAAAGGAAGTTGGTGCTCAAGGATAAACTCAGGAAAATAAAAATGGAGAAGGGCAAGAGTATACCCAAGTACCTCATGAAGTTTTTCTAGTGCAGGGATGAGCTGTGAAGTGTGGGGGTTACTGTAGATGAAGAGGAATTGATGAGCTTGGCTCTCCTTGGGCTTCCGAAGAGTTGGCATTCCTACGCGGACTCTGTCAATGGTCAGGAGAAACTACCAGGATGGGAGCGACTTTGGTCAGATCTTGTGCAGGAGGAGATAAGGCAGAGTACCAGGGATGGATCTTCATCGAAGAATGAAGATGAATAAAATTTCGCTTTGGCTGCCAAAGAAAGGAAGGGGAAGAGCAAGAGAAATACTTCTCAATCCGGTGCGAAAGGCAAGAAGCAGGACATGTCCAAGGTGAAGTTCTTTCATTGTCACCAACATGGACATTACGCCACTAATTATCCACAAAAGAAGAAAAATAAGCAGGCTGCTAGATCTGCAGCTGGAGAGGCCTTAGCCTCATAGTTTGAGCTGTATTTTTCACTAATCACATGCTTGGTCTCAAGTGTGATGGGATCAGTGTGGTTTCTTGACAGTGGTGTGTCTTTTCATATGACCAGAGACAAATATTTTTTCAGTGATCTGGATGAGAAGGATCTTGGAGTGCATATCAAGATGGGCGATGATGGTAGATACAGTGCGATTGGTATTGGGACCATTTCCTTTGAGAGGGAGTCTGGTAAACCTTTCATATTGAAGGATTTCATGCATGTTCCAGGATTGAAGAAGAATCTGATCTCTGTGGCTATGTTGGAAGACAAGGGATATGATATTGTCTTTAGCGAGGAAAGGCTTTCCTACGCAGTAAGGCAACTGGTGAAACCCGGAGGATAGGGGTTCGAGTTAAGAACCTTTATTAGTTGCAGGTAGATGGCTGCGCAACAATGGCAGGCAAGGCAGAAGGAGTGGTAAGCCGGGATGAGGGCGAGCTATGGCACAGGAGATTGGGCCATCTTCACCATGGTGCTTTGAAAATTTTGCAGCAGATTTCTACTGGGCTTCCCAAGGGTACACTTGCGCAGTCAGATTAGTGCAAGGGATGTACTTTGGGAAAATTTGTGAAAGCCACCTTTCATGAGAAGGATAGTCGTGCCATGACGATCCTTGAGAGAATTCACACAGATGTGTGTGGACCTTTCTCAGTAGCTTCGACAGCAAAGCACAGGTACTATGTGATATTTGTTGATGATTTTTCTCGTAAGTGTTGGATCTTCTTCATGCAGAAGAAGAGCGAGACATAATCAAAGTTCTATGAGTTCAAGGCACTGTTGGAGAAAGAGTCGGGGAAGTAGGTGAAGGCTCTTAGGAGC
This sequence comes from Pinus albicaulis, assembly GCA_034641835.2. Taxonomy (NCBI): domain Eukaryota; kingdom Viridiplantae; phylum Streptophyta; class Pinopsida; order Pinales; family Pinaceae; genus Pinus; species Pinus albicaulis. The sequence continues at coordinate 304,479,312 of CM076569.1, forward strand.
GAAAATGGTGGTGAATTAATCTCTAGCGAATTCAAGGACTTTTGTAGCGCAGAAGGAATTCGAAGGGAGCTCATAGTGCCTCATAACCCACAGCAGAATGGTGTCATGGAGCGAAAGAACAAAATGATCGTGGGTGCTGCACGGGTGATGTTGCATGATCAAGGCCTTCCCATACACTTGTGGGCTAAGGCATGCAATACTGCGGTTTATGTGCAAAACCATTGTCCTCATAGGATACTTGGCATGAGTACACTCGAGGAGGCGTTTTATGGTAAGAGGCTTGATATTTCTCATTTGAAGATTTTTGGCTCACCTATTTACATTCATGTGACGAAGGATGCCAGGAAGAAGCTGGAGTTGACCGCAGAGGTTGGGATATTTTTGGGGTACACTGATACACCCCACAACTATTGTGTGTATTTTCCAGACAGTCAGAAGACTGTTGTGCGATGGGATATCAAATTTCATGAGGAGAAAGCCATGAAGTGTTCGCTTGAGAGGGAGCCACACTTGCATGCAGATGAGGAGCTATTAGTTCCTAAGGATGAGCCTCGGGATGTGGATCAGCCACAAGAGGAGTTTCATGGAGTGGAAGAAACCACTCATGCAATGCCAAACATCAGAGGGTGGAAGCACACTACAGAAGCTGAGCGACTGAATCTTGATGCAGAGAATATTGTAGGAGAACCTACATTATAGCGCAGACAGAGATAGTCACTTGACCGATATACTGGATACATGGCTCTGATGAGTAAGTGTATCATGACAGAGCCATCCTCTTTCGAGGAAGTTGTGGAGGACCTTGCATGGGTAGATGCCATGGTGGAAGAGTATGATTTGATTGTCAGAAACAGTGCATGAGAGATTGTCCCAAGGCCAGAAGGGAAATCAGTGGTAGGTTCGAGATGGATCTACAAAGTGAAGCAAGCAGCTGACGGGAGCGTCGAGAAGTACAAGGAAATATTTTTTGCCCAGGGCTTCTCACATATTGAGGGGATCGACTATGAAGAAACCTTTGCACCTGTCACAAGGTATTCTTCCATACGAAGCATCCTAGCTCTCTCAGCGCAGATGGGGTGGCACATTCATCAGATGGATGTGAAGACTGTGTTCCTCAATGGATTCATTGAGGAGGAGGTGTACATAGAGCAGCCCGAAGGTTTCGATATCTTCAGCAGTGAGTCGCATGTGTGCAGGCTCAAAAGAGCGATGTATGGGTTGAAACAAGCACCTCGTGCTTGGTACACACAGATAGACAATTATTTCACCGGACTTGGTTTTACCAAGAGTGAGGCGGATCCCAACTTGTACCAGATAGTGTTTGAGGGTAAGTTGTTGATCATTTTACTTTATTTAGATGATTTGATACTGACCGGTGATGAACAGTTGATACTCTCATGCAAGGCTGATCTTGCAAAAGAGTTTGAGATGAAGGACTTGGGCCTCCTTCATTATTTCCTGGGATTGGAAATTTGGCAGCGTGATGATGGACTGTTTGTGTCTCAAGGCAAGTATGCCCGGGAGATACTGGAGAAGTTCAACATGTAAGGCTGCAAGCCTACCGACACTCCTCTTCCTGGTGGTTGGAGGAAAGAGGATGCTACATTAGCAGAGGTAGTGGATGCCACTGTTTATCGACAGTTGGTGGGGTCGCTTATGTATCTTGTCAATACATGACCTGACATATGCTACGTTGTTAACCAGCTTTCACAAGCTATGGTTAAGCCTACCAAGTTCTTTTGGAAGGCGGGGAAGCATGTATTGACATATCTCAGAGGCACATCGGGATATGGACTTTGGTACAGACATTCGGATGAGGTGAATCTGCATGGCTTCACGGATGCAGCTTGGGCAGGGAGCCCAATAGACAGAAAGAGCACATCTGGAGGGATTTTCAGTATCGGGTCGATAGCAATTTCTTGGTACAGCAGGAAATAGAGATCCGTGGCACTCAGTTTAGCAGAGGCTGAGTATATGGCAGCAAGTTTGGCTGCATGCGAGGCTATATGGATGAGGAAGATCCTGGTCGGGTTGTTCGGTTCACACTTAGATCCTACTGTGATATATTGTAATAATCAGAGTTGCATTAAACTTTCGGTTAATCCAGTATTTCATGATAGATCTAAACACATTGACATTTGGTATCATCATATCAGAGATTGTGTGCAATGGAAGATCATGCTACTTTCTTACATTCCTACGGAGGATCAGGATGCTGATATCTTGACGAAGGCGCTCACCAAGAGAAAATTAAAATACCATAGAGGTAGGATCGGGGTGGCAGATAATCCCTATCTTATTAAGAGGGAGTTTTGAGATTGCAACAAGATGATGAGCTTAGTGGAAAGAATTCGCCTTCACTGAGTGGGCTCGCGGGATATTTTTGGCACAAAGTCTATTTTTAGACATGTCGATCATATTCTATGAGTTGCAGGATGCTATTTATGGATGGTTGGTCAAGTTGGAAAAATAGATGGACTTCTATTTTTAGACATATTGGGCGAAATCTATTTTTATATTGCCAGTATAAAAATAGATGTGTCGAATATTATTAGCTCTTAATAATATTTGGACTATAAACATTATCTTATTCTCTTACAGCACTTCAGTTAAGTGCACAAATGTGGCACAGGAGCTGACAGAAGGAATTACGCTATTCCTGAGGGTTAAGTGGAGCTATTGCATGGAGACTTCAGTTAGAACTCATGTGACAGAGTTTGGTGGAGTTATTGAGGTAGTTGGTGGAGTTGTGTTCAGTTTAACTCAGTTAGACATAGTTGAGCTAGTTGTATCTAGTCTAACTGATTGATACACCAGTGAGAGTGGTGTGAATTAATTAATAATTAATTCACTAATTTTTAACTCATTAATCAACTGAAGAATACATCAGTTAACTACAGTGCATGGATAGTTTCAGTGGAGACTAGTGGAGAGATAGGTGAAAGAGCAAGTAGACTATTAGTTGTGACCATAGTGGTGCATGAGTTTGCACCACACATTCATGGAGATGCTAATGAGGATTTTACAATGCAAGCCAGGTGGATTTTAGTTCATTCAAAGCCCATATTCAGTAGGGATTGCGCAGTAGAGGCAGGCTAGTAGGTGGCAGAGGATCGGTGCATGGATTTGCTAGATCAGGACCTGATTAGTGTGTAGCGATTGGGATTGTACTGAGAGCTTGTGAGAATCTTTGTAAGATGATTGTTACATGATCTCTATGACATATATTATACAGATATTTGGGGTTTTTCAGCTTTAAGCTTTCCCATAAATCACTGTGTGAATGTATGTGAATTTTTATGGTTTTAATGTGTGCATGCAATTGATTTAATTTCCGCATATGATGATCAATGGTAGAAGAGATTTTGTATTTTGCATGAAGTTAAAATAGTGTGTGACCAGGAGAATATTGGATGTATAACATATCATTTATATAATTTCTACAATATATGACCTGAGATTGACCTGGAGGAAGATAAGTGGCGCCTTGTGGCTGAATGGTCTGTCCCTTTGGTGCAGGTTGACCTGGATACTAAGTTTGGACAGGTTGTCCCTATGGAGTAGGTTGGCCTGGGTACTAAGGGCCACCAGGTTTCCCTTGTTGAAATGGTTGACCTGATGGTTGAGACGGGCTAGGTTGCCCTGAAGAATAGGTTGACCTGGCGTAGGACCATAGGGTTTTCCTTATTGTACAAAAGTTTGGCCTTGCTGAATGTAAGGTTGATGTTGCTACACAAAAGGTTGTCCCTGTTGTGTATATATTCCCCCCCTAGGGAGATAAGATGCACCCCATTGAATATGATACTAACCAACAGGACCGAAGGGTTGTCCTTGTTGGGCCGAAGGTTATCCCTGGAAGGGTTTTCCTCGCGAACCGTAAGGTTTTCCCTGAGAACCGGAGGGTTGTCCCTGCTGGATCGAAAGTTGTCCCTGGAAGGGTTGTCCTTGCGAACCAGAGGGTTGTCCCTATTGGTAAGTGAAATGAATGGGATTAATCGGAGGTAAATAAACTGGATTACCATATGCTTCATAATGATGTGGAGGATTTCCAGAAGTTGTTAACTGTTGAGAACCTTGAGGGTTAGAATTCTGCTACTGAGGACCCTGAGAGGTAGAATATTTTTTTTGAATGGCCAAAAAATATTCATCGAATGTATAACCACTAGGAATGGAAGTAGAAACCATAGGTGTAGTGCACGTAGGATGGATTTCCACAACGCGAGGTTGTGATCCACTCACGGTGGGCCTAACAGGTATCGTGGGATTGATAAAAATAAACCTACGGCTAGCAGAAGGCCTCAATGATGACGAAGTCATACTAACAACCAATGTCGATGAAGCCACACGGACATTGGGTCAAACGGGAACAGAAGTTACAATCATTGATGTCATAGGAGTCGAGGGTGATGCCCCTGATACCAACACAACTGAACTCACGGAAGGAGTTGATGTATTGGTTCATATCGAATTCTGATACAACGATTGAACACCAGAAATAATCTTACCCAAAATTTAATAACCATGTGGGAGTTACATTGGTTGTGAGGAAGGTTGATCAGAGACATAAGGAAATTTCTCTGGAGGGAGCTGATATTCTCTCGTAGAAACATAGAGCTCTTCACTAATAATGGGACTCGAAGAATCCATGTCAGAAGAAGGCATTTTATCATGAAAAAGATGATGAACAGTGCCGAGTAAGGTAGTAGCTAGCGGGGGTGATCCCGAAGTAAGAGGAGGGAATTTCCCCTCATCCCCAAAACCATACCAAGCATCCCTAGGTTGCCAATTGATATCAAATGTCTCATCGAGAGGAGACTAGGTAGCAAGAGGTAAGATACTCGGGAGGAGAGACTGCCAAAAATCAGCAGACCCAATGGGTTGAGATGCTTCTGAAGAAAATTCAAGAGAAGGATCACCACTAGGAGGTAGTGAAGAGGACGATGAAATTGGTGGTTTCGCCACTGTGACTATGTTTCAAAACATAAAAGAAATGAGATAGCCTATTTTAGGCTTCAATACCGAACACTAAGGAACTACTAGAAACAAGCCCAGCAAATATCTTTAACGGAAATGTGATCGTAGGCAGTTAATTTTATGACATTGAAATGAAACTTTGTTGTTTCATGATTTAAGAGTCGAGAAACAGGCAAAATATGAATTTGGTCACTTTCAGATTTGAATGAGTGTGAAAGGATAAGTGCTCAATGACCTTTTCACTTTTAAAGAGTCACGAAAATACCAAAATGACTACTCAGGTAATCTAAGCAAGAGGGTGTACCAAGTTTTCGTGAACTGCCATATACACCTTGGTGATCAAATGAAAGAGAAATGACTAAGGACTTGACGTATGCGTAGGTAGTATCCCCGAATGTTGTGTTCGAAGTATCACAGTTACAGGGCGGCAGACTCGGCTTCCTATGGATAAAGGATTGCAACCTATGAGGGTCTCCATTTATATACATGACGGTATGGGGAGCACAAGTCCATGCTAGTGTTGTCTGCGAACAACAGCTACTAGGTTTAACGATGCCAAAACACATCGCTAGCCTAGACCTCTAAAATATGTGCGTTAAGTTTCAATGCTTCCTTAGGTTGATTGAATTCATTTTAAGGTTGATCTTGAATTAATGTTGCGATTTCAAGGCCTTACCAAATGTGATCTTGAATTCCTAAATGCACACTACATGCAAAAGAACACCATTTCCATTCAATGAATGCTAACTAAGAGAAGGATAGGAATCCATGAAAAAATAGCAATCAATTGAAATATAAGAAGAATTGCACTAATGCATCTAATATAACCAAATCAGAAAACGAAAACTCTTCCCTAGTTTGCTAAGAGTTAGTAATGCAAAAGAACATTTTCATTTTAAATCTAAGTGAAAGAATGCAATTTTTGTCTTTTTAGATGAATGAGGCACACAATGCACTGTTACACTAAAAAGAAAAATAAACACTAGTTTTGAGTACTACGATTGTAATGATCTAAAACAAAGAGACCAATGCAATAAAAATGTAAAACACACTCAAAACAAGGATGCACTCTTCCAAGCAAACAAAGGGCTTTCGAAAACAATCTAATGAGAAATGTAATCTATGCTTGAAGTGACAAATGGAGCATCAAACGAAAACAAAAGTGATCTTTCAACAAACCAAAGACACGAAGAATCAAGAGTAGGACTAAGACAATTAGTCAACAAATCGAAATGAAAAAGATCAAAGTGACTCGAACTCAACTCAGAAGGCTCGGTGAGGAGAGAGCTGGAAAAACGAAAAAAGGCACCTAGAAACCCTAGGGCAAAAAATCCACTTATAAGATGATGGAAAAACAGCTAAGAAGACTGAGACTACAAAGTCAAAACAATCTCAATAGACCAATTGCAAGGTAAAAAACCAATCCAAAGCCAAGAAACACTGACAAAAACTCAGAAAAGAGGTCAAATCCATGCTAAACATGGGTTGGCGCACCTGTGACAAAAGAAACATGCACTAATCGGCACAACTATTCAAGGAAAATCTGTGCTGAGCTAGAAAACCATAGGAAAAGATAAAACCACCTAGCAAAGGTTAGACTTGACACTCTGGAACTGAACAGGATGGTTGAAAATAGTCAAATAAGTCAAGCAAAGAAGAAAATTGATGAAACGACCAAAGTCGACTCGACGAGCAAAATGATCGACAAACAACTAGAGACAACAAACACACACTGATCCCCAGCATGGTCACCAAATTGTTGTGTAGGTAAATCCCCTCTACAGACAAAGGCGATCCCTCTAGCCCTAGGGTGGGTCTAGCAGCAAGAGGACATGCCAATGCATCGTGTTGGAACACCTAATCCTACATGGGTAGGTGTGGAATGCGAAATGTCACAATGGAGTCCAAGTGACCTTGGAATGTGAAACCAAGAGTCACACCATTGTACTATAAATGTACATCATGTATAATGGAAAAATAAGAAAGCCTCACGCTTATCTTTCATTGTGTGTTGAGTATCTTGTGTGTGTGTTTATCATTCTCATACACCATGTGTGTGTCTTAACATGGTGTTTAACATGGTATCAGAGCGGGCGATTGCTAGCCCTGCTCCAAATTGAGTGAGACATTTGTGTTTATGGCCTGTGCATATCTGCAAAAATTCTTGACATTTTTGCAACACTCAGAATTTCTGCAGCAATCATTTTGCCGCATTCAAAAGAAGCAGCATTCAGAATTTGTTTTGAAGAAGAGCAGTAGTGGTTTTGAAGAAAAGCAACTCTGCACATCTGAACGTTCATTTCTTCCTAAAATTTCTGCCCATTAAATTCTACATTTTGGAGAGCTATTGGAAAAATTGTTTAAAGTTAATTTCTGAAGAAGTTTATGAGTTTTTCCATTGAAAATTTTCTGCAATTCTGGTTTTTTCTGCTGCTGGAAAATATTCTCTGCTGCTGGGCTATTGGAAAAATTTCTGGGTTTTATTGGTAATCTGCTGTTGCATTTCAGTACTTGAAATTTGTACTTCTGCCCTCATTTCTGCAATTTTTACCAGCTGTTTTAAGTGGATTCTTTGTTCTCTACTGTTTTTAAATTAAAAAATAAAAATAAAAATAAAACAAAATAAAATAAAAAATCGATTTTTTACCCATTATCACTCCATACTACACCAGCGCTCTTCCATCCCCACGATTCTCCATATCCCAATCCTCACTCTACCCACTACCTACGCCTCTGCCTGCAACAAAAAATCTCCTGACCCGAGTTACCAACGCCACTCCTTACACCGCATACCAACGCCACTCCTTACATCGCATACCCCACACCTGCAAATGGTCCACATATACTCCCTTACCGCGAGCTTTCACCTACACACTGCCTCCTTCACACAACACCGTCCCATTTCTCTCCCTTACCAGCACTCTGCCATATCTCCAATTTCACAACGCCCACTCTGCCTAACACTCCCAAGTCTGCAAACTTCTCCCCATGCCTACCTCACTCCACGCACCCACGCGTCCATCCTCTCCAACGCTATCTGCAATCTTCCCCTCTCCAATGCTCTCCCCCGTCCCCACCAAACGCTGCGTCTACCCTCGAGCTACCCACGATACCCACAGTCTATCTCTCCACGCACCCTATCAACCCCCTCCCACCTGCGTTACCCGGTCCCAACCTTGCTATCCGCTCAACCCTGCAACTCACCTCACCGCGACCTATCCCACTGCGTTCTGCAACAGCACCCCCTTCCAAACGCTCTCTCTTCCTGACCTTGGCCGCTCGGCCTTCCCCCCATCTGCACATACGTTTCATTTTTAATTATTTTGCCTATTTTAATTTCAGCCTTTCATTTTCCCTTTTTCCTTTTAACTATTCCATTTTTTTAATAATCTCCATCCTATATAATACCCTATCTCCCCCTCCCAATTAAAATCCATCCCATTTTTTTTATTATTAATTCCATTCATTTTAATTAATTCCTTTTTTTAATATAATCCCCCTCCCATTTCAAAAAAAAAAAAAAAAATTTCCTCTCCCCTTTTAAATTCCCTCCCTTTCAATTAATCCCCTTCCTCCATTTTTACTACAATTCCTCTTTCCCATTTTTTGATTAATCTCAATTAATTTATTTTTTAATTAATTTTTAATTAATTAAAAAAAAAACAATAGAGAGAGAGAGAGGAGAAAGAGAGAAAATGAACAGTAGAATTGAAGAAATGACATGTGAGCACATTGACTATACATAGAGAAAATTTCAGATTGGACATTTTATGATTTGTGGCATAAGGGTGATTTTTTGAAGAATTGACATTTGAAGACAAGTTTGCCATCATTCCAAAACAACTATTTGAAGAAAGAATTCATCTGCCTTAAAGGCTTCTTGCACGTTGTTTTTACTGCACATTCAAACAAATATTTTGCAGAGATGATGTATTGAATTGACATTGTATTGTGAGTGGAATTTGCGTCTTCTTCATAGTTGCAATCAGTAAACTTGAGTTGTTGAAAATTTGTTGATTGCCCTCCATAATTTGAGGAGCAGATTTTGTACTTGAGATTTCCATAGCTGGAAATTCTTTGCAGTCATTTGTATTTGTTGAATCACATTGTAAACGGGTGCATTTTCGGTTCTAGCCGACACCATTTCATTTTTTGAGCCTAAGTTGTTGAAATGGCTAAAATCAATGAGGCATTAGTGTTGTTGAATAACCTCATTCATTCAAATGTTGATGACATGATAAAAATGAGCAAGAATGCTCTTTGTAACATTCAAAGTTGTTTGCAAGATGCACAAGAGAAGATTGAGTTTTTGCAGTTGGAATCTCAGCTTCAGCAAGATGAACTTCAGCAAAAGAGTCACCATTCTGAACCTATTCTTATTCATAAGATTGTGAAGGACTCTCATCAGAAGAAAGAAGATAAAGTTATAGATGATTTACATTTAGTTCCTTGTACTAAAGCAGATTTACATACAGATGCAGTAGTTCAACCTGCACTTCTCAAGCCCATCATCAGACCTTGGGAAGAGCTTGTCCACAACAAGCACCGAACTGGTCTTGGATATGACAAGGATGTGTCCCTTCATATTCCAGACTACACCAAGCCTATCAAATTTCAGAGCGCCGGATTTCTGTATGACAGTTCACCTGCAGCTATTCCAGATCCTGTTCAACGACCACAACAGATTGAGAAATGCCAACACTGTGATCGAGTTGGCCATATGAAAGATAATTGTTTTGATCTTCATCCATGCAAGCACTGTGGTCGGCACACTCATTCTTCAGACAGATGCTTCAGACACAAGCCTCCTGCAAGAACCAAGATTCATCTTGGATGGATCGCTTCTTGGCAATGGGCATCAGCAGCCAAGAAGATGTTTAAGTCGCATGTCAGAACATGTTCATGGATATTGAGCAAACTTGCAATTGATTTTTTTCCATCATCTCACCTTGTCCCTGACAGGGGGGAAAATGGTGGTCATGTACAATCTTTGACGTTAGATCAAGCGAGCCTGAGCCATAATCTCTCATTCCATGTTCAGAGTTGTAGCCAACAGTTCAAGTGAGCCTGATCCACAATTCGTCATTCCAGATTCAGAGATGTAGCCAGAGACATGGATGCCCATGAGCATGCCTTCGGTTGGTGGATAACCTAAAACCATCACAGGTAGTAGACCTCCCTTCTTTTAGGTTGAAGGTCTCCCTTTTTTATGAGGGAAAATTCCTCTAGCAGAAGCTTTCAACTTCTTGCCAGTTTTGGAAGAGTTCTGAGAACTGCAACAAGTATTGCATTCCAGTGTTGGTGGTCATCCTTAAACCACCTCTTTTTTCCAACATTTAAGAGATTTGATTCAGCCCAAGTGCTGCCATGTATACTTTGCAGATTTGTATTACAACTCTCTTCTTGGACTCACACATACCCCTTCGGATTAAGGGGGGATGTTGGAACACCTAATCCTACATGGGTAGGTGTGGAATGCGAAAAGTCACAAGGGAGTCCAAGTGACCTTGGAATGTGAAACCAAGAGTCACACCATTGTACTATAAATGTACATCTTTGTATAATGGAAAATAAGAAAGCCTCACGCTTATCTTTCATTGTGTGTTGAATCTCTTGTGTGTGTGTTTATCCTTCTCATACACCATGTGTGTGCTTAACATGGTGTTTAACATGGTGTTTAACACATCGATTCCTAGTTAATGAATGAAACTGAGTCAGAATAGATCTCCTACCTTTGTTCCAATGCAGTTGTCGTAGTTGTGGTAGCAGTCTCCTAATCTTCGTCACGACATGTCACGGTCCTTCGGCAGTGGTACTCAGGTGCCTGCACAAGGATCAAAGAACGATAGCAGCATACGAAACAATATTTGAATTCATAACTATCTAATTGGTCAAGGAGAATTAAACGTATTTCACAAAACTAATCATATCAAATGCAAGACGGGAACCAAAACATCATTCATGTATTAATTAAGAAGAGAGAAAGAGTTTACAACCATAAGAGCCTTGACGCAGCCCTCCTTCGCAGCCAGTCAAAATGCGTCACGAGCATTCATCGGGGAAAGCATTCATCTGGGAATTGGATTTGGCAAGGCATGGCAATAAGTTCTCAGACTCTAGACTCTCTCTCCATAATAGGTCTCTCCCTCTATCTCACACACCAAATACTATATCAAACTATTAAGCTATTCAACCATTTCAGCTAGCTGCATCTATGTGAGAGAGATGTATTTATAAGAGAGGAGGAGGAGGTTGGGATCCCTCAAATGGTGGAAGGGAGGCGTTATCCTTTGGGAGGTTGCTCAAAAGTAGGAAACAAGAAGCCAAAGGAAGATGTCTGACGTTATTCAGTCTAACAACTCATGCTGACTCCGCTCATGAAATAGTTGGTAATGGAAACTTCGCTTCTATTTTAAAAAAATTTCCATAAACAGCTTGGTGCACGCAATCCACTGAGACAGAGTGCCAATGGGTGTGGGGCCCAATGCTAATTTCTCTATCGGCGTGAGGCCATAATTGCCTGCCAGCGCCAACACAAAATCATGTGTTTTTTATGGTTTGTTCCAGGAATAGTCAACAGAGGAAATGTTCTTCTCTCGGCAAGGGATGAAATGAAACTTTTTGCAAGGCATGACACTACATATAAGTCACAAAAATGGTCCTCCAATGTGTGGGATGGGATTGCAGGGACGGTGAAAAAATGTTGTGTAACAACAAGAAATAACCAATGAATGAAAAATGGTTCATTTGTTGGGTATGTGTTATATTCTTTGCATGAATACCCCTATGTTTGGGGAGGTTGGAGGGGTTCAAGGGAAACATCTTTGAATTGATTTTCGAGGTGGTATTTTGTGTCCATTTTTTGCATCTTTTAATACATGGTTTCTAATTTTCACAATTTTATGGTACCTGGTAGTTCAACCCATGGTTTTGTAATTCTAGTTAAGGAACTATGATTGTATTCTAATCCAGGGAAAATGGATTGTTGGCTTTTGGAGGCCGTCGGATATACATATTGTATTGTAATATTGTAAGGATGGATATACTAAAAAAGTGTTGATTGTTTTATCGATTTGGTTTTCCAGGGTAAAATATTTGGGTTAATGTTTGTCTCCCATTACATATTTTTCTATTTTATTAAGAATCTATTCGTAGCAAATAAATGTATAGGGTCAAAACCTACAATATTGTCTCTTCAACTTCCCTACAGAGAGTGCACCTATTTGGACCATGCCACCCACACTTTTTCCCATTATCTTAGGTCAAAATATGATTTTATAATGCCATCAAGTAAAAAAATAAATCTTTAAAGGCATCTTCCATTTTCAAATTGAAGGCCACAACCATGTTCTATCTCTGCCAATTATAATATGATAGAGAGACATTACTATCCCCATTTTCTAGCGTAGATCCTCTTTTCCTTATTCCAAGAAAAAATAATCTTGTCATCCTCATCATGTAGGTAAAATACATTGTAAGAAAGAAGTCTAATATAACTCTCCATTCAAAGGCCAAGTATCCATGAAAGCCTAAATCCTTTGCCGATAGCCAAACTTGCAACCTTGTTTCTTGGGTTCCCTATGCCCTTACATCTACAAGTGTAGTGTAACCACAATATTTCAAAATAGACCTCAAATCTTGTGTAAGTAGAGAATCTCCATATGCTCCCACCCACGTGTCTTCTTCTAGCCTAACACAACCCCCCTTCACAACTTTCCATGCTAGCCACCAACTAAGCACTATAAATGATTTGTCCAATCATTTTCTTATGTTCAATGCCTCTTTGACAAACTTGAGCTTCGATATAATCCATTATTCTATGATGTTTGGATTAAAATACTTAATCTTTGTTATGTAAGAAGATAAAAAAATAGAAGAAAAGATATATCAATGACTTGAAAATAAGCCTCTTCAAGGGGGATACCTCCTTTTACATCACATAAATGAACAACTTTGGGATGATACAAATGAAAAGACCTCCTATGTATATATATGAGTCTAAAGGGTCACAATATAATCAAGGCCTACATAACAATAATAATGTAAGGGAACAACAATAACAATAGTGGGCCTCTATGGGGTAAAAATAACAATATGGGGCTAAATGGGACACACAAATAACAATATGGGGGCTACATTAGTATTATAGGGACCTAACATGCCCCTCTCCTTGAAAAAAGTGTTGTCCTTAATTCTTGAGTAGTTTTTGATGCTTTTGTATAAAATTGTCATCCTCCCATGTGGAATCTTCAACAGGTAAATTCTTCCACTTAATGAGATACTATGAAATTGATTGATTCTATAGTTTTCAAGTTATTGTTTCCATGACTGCTTTAGGTTCCAATATGATTTTTCATTCCTCATCAAGTTCTGGCAATATTGCTTGAACTAGAAACTTTTCACCTATAACCATATTTAGCATGAAAAATGGAAAATTGGGTGTACTCAGGAAGATGTAGGAAGCTCCAACTTGTATGCCATAGTATCAATCTTTTACACACCTTGTAAGGACCATAGGTGACTTGGGTGATAATTTATTATCCTTATTAGCTTGATTGAGGGAAAAAAAATTTGTATGGTTGTAGCCATAAAAATACCCAATCGCCTATGTCAAAACTTATTTCACTACGATGCTGATCTGCCTATTGTTTCATTTGATTCTCTGTCAGAGTCATTTTATATTTTAAGAGTTGGAAAACTTGTCTTCGATGCTCAATGTGATATTCCACTGCTTGAACCTTAGAATTTTCTCTTAAAACTATGTGATGGATGGTGGATGATATCCATAAAGTTCCATAAAAGGAGTCATTTTTGATGCAGTATGGAAGGAAGTGTTGTTGGGTGTGGAGCCTGATTATCTTCCTTATTTAGATGTATCACCACATTGGGCCCCTGTTTTTAACGGGGCAGATCTGCCTATTGTTTCATTTGATTCTCTATCAGAGTAATTTTATATTTTAAGAGTTGGAAAACTTGTCTTCGATGCTCAATGTGATATTCCACTGCTTGAACCTTATAATTTTCTCTTAAAACTATGTGATGGATGGTGGATGATATCCATAAAGTTCCATAAAAGGAGTCATTTTTGATGCAGTATGGAAGGAAGTGTTGTTGGGTGTGGAGCCTGATTATCTTCCTTATTTAGATGTATCACCACATTGGACCCCTGTTTTTAACGGGGCAGATCTGCCTATTGTTTCATTTGATTCTCTGTCAGAGTCATTTTATATTTTAAGAGTTGGAAAACTTGTCTTCGATGCTCAATGTGATATTCCACTGCTTGAACCTTAGAATTTTCTCTTAAAACTATGTGATGGATGGTGGATGATATCCATAAAGTTCCATAAAAGGAGTCATTTTTGATGTAGTATGGAAGGAAGTGTTGTTGGTTGTGGAGCCTGATTATCTTCCTTATTTAGATGTATCACCGCATTGGACCCCTGTTTTTAACGGGGCGGCAACGCTGCCCATCGTTTGATCATTGTTAGGGGGGTCCAGGGGGGGTGACAACGCCATTTTGGAGCCCTCACCTTGTGGGGGGGGGTTTCAGGGGAAACGTCCCTGAAGCTAAAAACAGATGTAAATTTCCTTGTAAAATATTGTAATTTCGTAGTCAATCTGCACCGTTCATTAAGCGAATGATATGATGGTAGAAGTTATGTTTAATTTAGGGTTTTTTTCCCTAGAAGGCAACCCCTCTGTCGTATGAGGGAATTGTGTTGTAAATATGTATCGAGTGTATGTTCTGAGAGATAAATAGAAAGGGGAACTGTGTGAGAGAGAAGAGGATATTACAGCGGATCTGTTATACTTTGTGTCTCTTCATTTTGTTGGATAATATAAAGGAAGGACTGGCTATTTCCGTGGACATAGCCCAAGTTGGGTGAACCCTATATACATGTGTCTCTCTTGTTTATATGTTTTATGTGTTTGTGTTTTCACATATTTTATGTGTTCCATTGATCTGTAATATATAATTTTCTAATAAGTGTTATATCACCATTATGTTATAGGTAACCACTTGAACCATTGTGTTTATTTATCAGATACTAAGCAACAAAGATATCCTTCCAAACATTTCTTCACTATCTTAGTTTGTCCGTCATATTCAAGATGATAAGATGAGCTATGGGCTAATTGAGTACTAAGACAATAAAATTAATTTGTCCAAAAATTTCCAATGAAAATGGGATCTCTGTCACTTACACTAATCTTTGGCTTTCCATATAGCTTTTGAATTGTTTCTATAAATGTAGTAGTGATTGTACTGGCTTTGAAAGGATGATATAGTGCACAAAATTTTTCATACTTTATAAGTCTAGCAACTACCACCATGATGACACTTTTTCCTTCAAACTTTGGTAAACATGTGATAAAATCCATTAAGACCTCCTCCCAACATTGACTTGGAATGGATAAAGGTTGTAACTGTTGGAATAAGGAATTACTGAGAGGGGGGGTGAATCAATAATTATGTGATTTCTTATAATTTTTATTTTTTTATATATTCTTACTTCATCTCTCTACTATTTGTTACTTATGAGAGCATCCATTCATCAATATATAAGCATTAAGGTAGGCACATTCATATGTTCAAAAATAGTTCTCATGATCAACACACACACACACACACACATTGACACGAGTATTTTTCACGTGGAAACCCAAAGGGTAAAAACCACCAATTTGTTGTTGTTTTAAGATGTAAATTAAACACCCACTTAATTACATAAGTTTGTTTGTGAGCACCCACTAAATCAAGGCACTGACCCAAAAATAGCAAGCACCAACTTTCCAAGAGGCACCAACTTCTTTGAATGCATGCCACCACCTTTTGTTTCCATTTTTGATCCGGATTTATGTAGGAATGCAATAAAATACAAAAACAGACATAAACACAGAGATGCAGCAAAAATAAAACTTCATTTCATTAAAATCAAAGGAATCAAATATGCTTGCAAACACAATGGAAATAAGCTAGCTAGGGCGCTGGTAGCTTATCTCTGAGAAGATATGTGGCGGCTACATGCCTCTAAACTATGTTACAGTGAGGCTCGAGGGCCTATTTATTATTGAAAAACAATCGAAAACCCTAAATATACAAAAACCTAACCCCAGGAAATGAAGCGCCAAAACTATGGGCCATATTTGGGTAAATTGGTACATCAATCTTCTCGAGGACGTAAGTTTGGCATACGATCTCTGTTTGACGCGCTCAATACCTCGTTAGAAAGATCTATCTTAGGACTAAAAATTTTGATGTGAAGTTCCATTTTGCTCCCGGTTATCCCAAAAAACGTAATTTAGGGCCTCAAAAAGGCTCCGGAAGTTTAGGACCCGAAAAACTGCTAAAAATAGTAAGTTGTGCCGAAACCGAAAAACTGAAAGAACTGATGGTGGGGGGCCAAATCGAATAGGTGGGTGGCCACCAATATCCACCTGGATCATTCATCCAATGTTAGGAAGCAATGGTCCCCATTGCATTGAGTTCCTCCATGGGATGAGGCAAATTCTGTTGAACTTGTTATTGGATTTGTCGAAGATGTCATGGACTTGCTGGCGGATGTGAGGGATGCGTTCAATAAATTTGGTTGATTTATCAGCCTTAGACAGTACATGTGTGGATTCTTTGTCTGTGGTGACATGAGGTATGACAACATCAGGTAGTGACGCACATGGGGTCAAATCAATGGAGTGCTTGAACTAACAGTGTAGAGGAACCTCTGAGGGTGAGGAGAAAATATCGTTGTATTCCTCCACGACTTTGTCCATGTATTTTTGTCGTGCAGGGGAGCTTTGTTTCGAGGTTGTGGCCACAATATTCTTCTTTTCTTGTGCCTGAATAGTAATGAAAATAAATTTCCTGGTTTGGGAAACAATTTTACTATGTTGTTTTGTAGTAGTCAAAGAGATGGTAGGAGGAGGTGCTACCTCTGGTATCCTGTACAATTTATTTCCCAAAGTAATAAAAACATCATAAGGCCTAGAATCATACAAAGCATGTCGCTTCCACAAGTATGGTTGGCCAAATAATACATCAGACACATCAAGAGGAGCAACATCACAGAGTACCTGATTTGCAAATGGATTGATGTTGTACGGAAGGCGGCACTGCTGGAGGACGCAGAGATATCTTCCTTGGTGAAGCCACCTGATGGTATACAGTTGCGGGTGTGCTATGGTCAGTAGGCTGAGTTGCTTCACGACATCTGTTGAAATGAGGTTATTTTGGCTTATGCTATCGACAAGGAATTCCAGTGGAGAACCCTTCACCCACGTCTATGAATGGAAGAGGTGCTCCCCCTCCTTTGGATCCGTGAGATCCTCCCTCTAGAGCTTGGTGGTGGAAAAAATGGCACTAGGATCTGCATCAATGATCTGATTCCATTTTTCATTGCCCTTGTCTAGTTCTGAATTAGGATCAGGACATGCATCTGATTCAGGTGCCTTCACTTTGGCCAACGACAACTATTTGGCTCGACACTCGTTTGTGTTGTGAGTGGGGCTATTATGAAATTCACACCACTTCCCTGTGTCCTTCTTTGGATTTGTGGTGTTGTTCTGAGTTTCCCCGGTTTGGGTTAGGTCCCTATATTACTAGTATAATCCCTTATTGTTGTTAGTGTAACCCCCTTATTTTTATTGGTGTACCTATATAACCCCAATATTGTTATTATTGTGCCCTTACATTATTATTGTTAGGTCGGCTAGGATTATATTGTGACCCCATGGACTCCTATTTATAGAAGGAGTTTTTCTCATTTTTGTCATCCAAGAATTGTTCATTTATGTAATGTATTGGAGGTTGGCCCCTCGAAGTGGCTGATTTATAAGGCGTTGATCTCTCTTTTCTTCTATTTTTGGAGCTGGTTTCATAACATTTGGTGTCAGAGCTTTGGATTCTAGGGTTTCGCTACTCCAAATAGGTCATCGTGGAATTTTCTCTATAAATTTTTTTCATCGAAGGTTAAGAAACTAAAATTTTTACAGAGAGAAGCCAAAATCCTGAGAAACGTTGTGTACAAATTTTAGATCTTGGTTCGCAATATATTCGGAGATATGATATGTGGAAGTTAGGGTTTTTCAGGCTCCCGAATTTCACCTAAACAGGCCATCGTGGAATTTTCACTATAACTTGTTTTCTACAAAGGTTCAGAAGCTAAAATTTTTACAAAAAGAAGCTGAATTCCTGAGGAACGTCATGTAAACATTTCAGATCTTGGTTCGCAATAATTTCAAAGATATGATCTGTGGAAGTTAGGGTTTTTTTCAGGCTCTCAAATTTCATATTAAAGAGGTGACCGTGGTAAAATCATCATAACTCTCTCTCTGAGCATCGGATTAGAATTATGTAAAAAGTGACTGCATGTGCATGGAATTTAGTTTCATTTTTATCAATTTCAAAGAAAAAGGAGGAAACAGTGACACGTGGCATGTCGTACAATTTTTCTCTACTGAACTAGTCCATAATTAGGTCAATGGGAGATTGGGAATAACTTTCTCTTGATGAATCCAAATCAGGTCAGACCTGTGGCATTCAAAAGAAGATTCAGAGGGATAATACAAGGCCAAATTTTAGATATTGAAGATTTGTAATCATAAATATAATTAAGTTTCAATATCAAGCTCCTTAAAAGAAAGAAAAAGGTGTGTATTTTTTTTCGAATTGCATAAGTCTTGTGTGAAAAATCAGTTTGAATTGATTCCAAGGGCATATTGTAGAATAGATATAAGTATTGGGTTCTAAAATTCCCCCTAAAAATAATTCAACACCCATTAAGTCTTTATAAGGCTCTACTATGACTCATGAAGACGAAGAACTACAACATGACATGTAAAAATTACAAGAGCAAGTGCACTAATTTTTTCTCTCGCAAAGAGCAACAAAAAATGAAATAGAAGTTTTGAAGAAAGGCGTGGAAGCTAAGATGGATGGTTTGAAGAAAGGCATGGAAGCTAAGATGGATGGCATGGAAGATGGCATGGAATCTAATATGGATGACATGGAATAAAAAATGAAAGACAACATGGAAAACATGAAGAATGATCTAAAAGCGGACATGGAAGGTTTGGCAAAGTTGATACAAGAAATGTTTCCTAATGGCGAAAATATAGGAGAGGAAACTCATGATGAGAACACAATAAATGTTAATCATGATTTCATAAACTCTAATTTTGGATGTAAGAACCACCATATTCCAAATATGGATATGAGGAAGTTTGATGGCAAGGATCCCGTAACATGGATACTACAGATGGAGTAATATTTTGATCTCAATAATGTGAAAAACACACAAAAGGTACGCATTTCAACTTTACATTTAGAAAAAAAATGCATTTGTATGGTATCAATGGCTTTGCTCTCGTAAAAAAATTGTCACTTGGTCAATTTTTATGGAGGAAATGATAGCACATTATGAGGATACAAAGAGCAACACCTTCTTTGGCCAATTGATAAATCTCAAAAAAAAGGGTTCAGTGGTGGAGCACATTGAGGGCTTCAAAAAATTGAATATAAGGGTAACTAATATTCCTAAGGAACACAGGATTAATGTCTTCATAGAAACTTTAAAGGATAACATCCAACATGAAGTTCGCATTTGGGAACCTGATTCATTGGAGAAGGCATTCAGATTGGCAAGAAAAATTGAATGTAAAATTATGGCGACAAGGAAGCTTACCACTCACATCTATAAAGATGGAAGTGTTGCTACTCCTAGACTTCCACAACCTACAAGGTTGACACCACAAAAATTGGAAGAAAAAAGAGAAAAAGGGATTTGCTACAGTTGTCATAGAAAATACAGTAAAGGTCATAAGTGTGCTGAGAAGAAATTATTTTACATAGATTGTGAAGAGGAGGAAGAAATTGAACAAGAAACTTCAAAAGAAGAGGATATACAATAGGAACCTACCCTAGAAGAAGAAGAAATGAGTTCGACCATATCATGTAATGCATTGGCAGGAATTACCACTGCTCAAACTCTCAAGATAGAAGGACATATCAAGAAGAAAAATGTCATATTGTTGATTGATTCGGGTAGTACCCATAACTTTATTCATTGTAAGGTAGCCAAAGAATTGAATTTTTTCCTATACCCCACACCATAATGTCAAGTGATGGTTGCAAATGGAGAAAATATAAATTTCTCTGGAAAATTTCCTAATATGAAGCTAACCATGGGGGAATATGTATTGAATATTCCAATGCTTTCCATTCCAATGGGAGGTGTTCATGTTGTACTAGGAGTACAATGGTTACAATCTTTGGGCACGGTAGCTTTTAATTTTCAATAAATTTTCTTGAAAAAAAATTTAGAAGGAAAGGAAGTTCAATTACGGGGTATCGTAGGGAAGTCAGGAAATATAATAAGCTCTAATGTCATGACAAAGCTTCTGAAGAAAGAAAAACAAGGCGTAATTGCACAATTATGCTCACTAGAAGTTCCGACATCAAAATCATCTATTTCTCCATATCTCCAAAAAGTCTTGGACAATCATTCCAAGGTGTTTGAAACTCCCAAAGGACTCACAATGATCCTCTCACAAAGTGGCATACATGGATCTCAGATTCAAATCATGATATCAATAAAATCAAATAAAGACATGGTAAAACTACACCTTATACCTCCAAGTCCCGAGATGGCCTAAAAATCAATGAATATGATGAAGAAATGGTATGTTCCATCACATTCCTTGTGAAAATCGTGAAATTTGAGTATAAACACGACCCCTTTCTGTGACGGTCAAATATGGGCTCCCTGGGAATCTTTTAGATTCCTCAAAAGATTCTCTTCTAGACATAGGCAAAATTTTAGCTGCTCAAATGAATAAATGGACTGCACCATTAGACTCTTGTTGAAATGCTGATTTAGATGAGTATAAACTTGGCATAATTCTGACACCTTAAAAAATCAACCCCCACGTAATCTCCAATATTCCTCAAAGATTTCGCATAGGGAATATTCTATGGAATATTCCAAGGGATTTTCTCCTAGAATATTCACTCCTCAAAAAATATACCCCACTTGGAATGAATTTTATGCAGTCTTGATTTTGTAGCTCGTCCTCGGCCTTTATTCCCTCTCATGGCCATGTCAAATGGGAGAGTTTGGTTTTTATTTTAATTTTTGGGTGGAGTAATAAATGAAAAGCTCATTGGTCCATTGGAAACATGAATTATTATTAGAGGGGTGACCTCGGGTCAAGCCCCAGGGGATCCCTCTTTAGCACATTGGTTATATTTTTTTTTAACATGGGGTATGGGTGGCGCTATTTAAATGTGGGGCTGACTGTTGGTGGCTTGCCCTAAGGTTGGGTGGGTTTGATCCTCGCCGGCCCCATCGGTTGTGGAATGGTTTTTGGCCATTATATTAATATATATGTTTTATATATAACATCCAGGGTTTGGGCAAGTTTCCCGAGCCCAACCCCCCTTTTTTAATATATTTTAAACCCCAAAAACAGGTTGACTGCTAGATTTTTAAGGGTCACTAGAAAAATTAAGTAGGCGACAAATTGACTAGTTATTACCGCCATGTTGATGGGTTGGAATGTATCGCCAATAATAGGGGATCACCTTGGTGCAGAATCCCAATTAGTCTCTACACCATTTGGTTTAAAGGGATCCCATCTGGTATGTAGGCCCAGTTTCCGTCAAATTGGTGGAGATAGGTTTCGGACAAGGATGGAACTCATTGAATGGAGAACACAAGGTCTTTGAAAGAAAACAAGTCAGTGATTGTCAAACGCCTTGTGAAACATGACACCATGAATAGAAAAACGTATTTCAAAGCATGAAAATTAAGAAAAGCATTGTTCACGATGGCTAAGAATTTCATCTATAACATGTCCACAATCCAACAATGGTTTAAAACAGATATCAATAAAGTAATTCATAGACATAGCTGAAGGTTAGCGCATCATACACCATCTACATGTTGCAAGGAAAATCATAACATAAGGAAATACATGAGTAGAAAGTGCACCACAACTTGAAGAAGCATTCATTCGATTGAAGAGATAATATTCGCAAGATCACCACACAGGATACTTCCATCAGATCCAATAGTGAAATGCACTTTCACTTCTTGTATTCATCAAAACATACATTCTCAAAAGGAAACAATATATCTCTCTCAAAAGTCCAAAAGCCAAAATACCTTTAAAAATAACTCAAGGGTGTACATATAGGATGAGGGGTGGCTCTTGGGTTTCCTGTGACCTTTGGCCTCCCCACAAATATTTGTCTTCCTTGCAACCAAGAGTTTCTTGTGCAGTCCTAGCCCCCCATGTTTCTCCAGACTCCTAATTCGATTTTCCTACTCTACAATGTTGTGCAGAAAAAAATTAAATGATCTTTCAAATGCAATGAACCTACGTTAGTGATCCGGTGATGAAAGTATGGGATATCAGTCTGTTTATGATCTTTGAGACACGTCTTCCATACTTTGTAATCAACAACTATCGGAGCTAGTTGAGGAATTTCCTCCACATGTCTATTCAGGAACTCAAAGGAATCGTGAATTAGCATTCCCTTCTTGGCGTTGATCTGATTTGACAAGGTCACCGATTAAGTGTATATCCTAACTGGTTCTACTACATACTACATGATATTCTCTTTTGTCACTTGCAAGTCACTAGAGCCAGAGGTTCGCTGAATTGGTTCAAGAAGTCTGTCAATCTCCTGCAAAACCTCTTATCAGCCTTTTTCTGCTCCCAATGTCTCGATGGAAGGTGTGTTATGAACTTAGATCATTGACTTCAGCCCACTGAGGAGATGGTTGTAAGAGGATAGAACCTTGTCCACATTCTTAGCTAACTTGTCTCGACATTGGATCCTCATGCACAACTTCACTTTCTCATTATGAGCGGTGATCCCATCCTTCTTTGGTAGAGTTTTTGGGGCGTTAGGATACTTGTTAGTTCACTCAAGGATGCTCTCTACGGATATGGAGGCCTCCTTCAGCTTGGATAAATTTTCCCTAGTATCTGATTGTATAGCCGACATAGGAGTGACCGAATGTCGAAGCTTCATCATCTCTTCATAAACCAACAACATGGTTCCCCCTGGAGTTTTGGTCTCACTCTTGATAGTAGATTGTAGTTCACTATAATTGGCATGAGTTAGTCTTAGTAATTTTTTCTCCTCCTCCAAAGATTTCTTTTGTTCCTCTTCCTTAATAGCCCTTTGTTCAACTGCGTGAAGCCTATTATATAGTTCTTATATATGCTTTTTCATCTTTCCCACGTTCATTTTAGTAGTGGCTGGAAAGAGGTTCCTGCTGAAGAAATCATCTTAGGATTTACTGTGGTATCTAGGACTATTTCCTTTTCTGTAGATATGGAAAAAGGTTCAGTTGGCTTCCTAGAGAAGCATTTTCTCCTCTCTAGCATGATTTTTCGGCTGACTTAATCAAAGGTGAGTCAAGTTATACCCAACACTTCATCCTTCGACTCATCCAGAAGGCCCAACCCTCGAAGGGGTAGATGATCTCCAGTAATGGGAGTGGATGGAGGAACATCTAGCGGGGGCAGTTCTACTCATTCATCTAGATGTTCCTGATGCATCCTGGTCTTCTCTGCCCTCGTGCTTGTTTCTACCTTCTCCCTCATGTCTTCCTCCTCTTTCCTCTTCTTCTCAGCCTCCTGTATTTTCTTTTCTTGTTCTTCTTGTCTTTGATGCTCTTCATGTGAAACCTGCTCCTGTCTCTTATTTTCTTCTTCTTCTCTCCTTCTATGCTCTTCGACCCTTTTCTATTATTCTTCCTTCTACTTCCTATGTGCCTCTTCTTCTTCTTTTATTTTCAACTCCTCTTTTTTTTTCTCAGATATTATTCTTCTTGTTGTCTTTTCTGCTGCTCCTTTTCATGTTGTCTTTAGTTTCCTTCACCTTCTTTCCCTTTTTTCTGATGTTGATCACGGGGTTCCTATCACTTTTTGAGCTTGTCTTCTCTCTTCCTCTTAATTTCCTGCTTTTATCTTGCTAAGGAGGCGTTACTTTGTTACAAAGTTTCATTGTCCCCTTCCCTCTCCTGACTGGATGAAGAATCCTCAACTACCGTGTTCTTTGTTTTCTTTTTCTTAGAAGGGGGTCATCCTTCCTGCTTCTTCCTTTTCATAGATGTTGGCATTTCCTACAAATTCACATTCTCCTGGGAGTGTCCCTCTTGATCCTCCTCTCCTTCTGTCTCTTCATTTCGGCTGAGCCTCCTGTCCACATTATACCAATTCCTAACTTCATCTTCATGTGTTTCCTAAGTACGTTGATAAGACCAATTGAAGTTAGCCTTCTTATAGTGGGATGGTACAATTCTTTTTGGGTCATAGGACTGGAAGTGTAGCAATATGAAATGGAACACTTTGATCTGGTCAGCCTTTGCCTCTACTTCCATGAAGTTCTCCACAATGTGAGCTCCAATGGTAATAGGAAAATTTGGTCATGGCTTCCTATTTCCTTTCCTTAGTGTCTTTAAAAACCCACCAATAATTTGATAGAAAACTTCCCGTAACAGAAACATATCAGTGACGAACCTTGGGAGGGCATGAGGTGGCTTGAAATAACCAAAGACCCTAATATACGTGCCCTCATAGATCGATAACTAGTGCGCCACCTTGTTTATTGTCTCCATGGCCCTTTTTGACATACAGGGAGGATCTTCTCCATGCAACAATCGGTAAAGTGAAGTGATAAAGGTTTCCAATATAGTGTCATGATATTGTTTGTACTTGGAGTCCCAAAAGACTTGCAAATCCTTATGTATAGGTCCCCATGTCTCTGCCTTCTAGTTATGTGGTCAGCGATTAAAGTGGCACCTATAACATACTACATCCATCAAGTACGAGGCCATCTAGAATTCAGATGGTTGGCCTTATGGGACTTGTGCTCTGATTATGTTTTTCCTTAATGTTGACACTAAAAGGTTGGCCCACTTTAGGACCATACCCTTGGGGGCGACCGCATACATTATGGGGACCCACATCCTATGAAAGGTGTTGATGTATGTCCTCTCGTACAACCGACACATCATAACTGCTATGAGTTGGTATACCTTTGAGAACCCTTTAATATTTTATCCTTGATATTTATTTCCCCGAAACTTAGCGAGGTCTTACAACCAGCCCCTGATTGTATCCTGAGTTTGGATATTATGTGTTGCTAACCATCAGGAATTGAAATACTCCTCATTTTCTGGTAGCCCATAGTATATTGCAGTATCGTTAGAATGAATAGAAGAGAAGTTCTTCCCTGAGTTCTCTCTTATCAACCATGCCGTAGATTTTTTGTTGTGTAAGATCCAGTCAATCACTTCTATGCATGGGAAGATAGGTGGATGCACTACGACATGGTGTATCTTGGAAATTTTCACATTTATATACACCTAGAAGTCTTATTGGTTCTTTGGGATCTATGGGTTTGAGAACTCGGCATAGATGTCTTACCACGTCAACTTGGTACTCTTGTTGAGGAAACAAGTTGTATCTTTGTAGAAAGGGGATGGTGTCGGAATCTAATAATCCTCTTGTGCACTGACCTCCAAACTCTTTTTTCGGCTCCTGATTATAGGGGGCGTCATTTCACCTAAGAAAGAAGAGATCGAGATACAATCAAGGTCCACGTCTATGTCACCTGGCATGTCGAAAAGGAAGTCCCACAATAAGACAAATGGCATTAATAAAGTAATATGACAATAAAATTAACCAATCAAAATAGCCAAAGGTTCAACATGGCTCAATAAGCGATAGGTCGCAGAGTCGTCAATCAGGGGAGTCACACAGAGGAAAATGGAGAAGGTCACGACCTATGCAACCTTGAGTGGATAGTCACAAGAGTTGGAAAAGTTGAATTTTGACCTTTCTGACTTGGCAGTGTGGTTTCACTGGTTGTGGGGTCACACTGGTTGCATGGTCACACCGGTCGCAAGGTCGTATCAGTCACTAGTCGCATTAGGGTGCCTGTCATATTTTTTAACCGGTGTGACTTGTCAGCATAGAGTAGACTTGGACAAGATTTTGAGGAAAAAATATATGGATAAGGGCGTTTCTAGGCCTAAAGGAAGGAGGAAAAGAGGAAGATAGGAAAATAGGGTGAAGTTTGGGCTTAGCTGGGGAACATAGGGGTTGTCTAAGCTGAGTATGGACAAAAACAGGGTTTAAGAGGGTGAACATGGTGAAAAATGAGACACTTAGGTAAATAAAAATCTCTCTAGCTTGGAAGATGAAGAGACACGGGGTATGTAGGGTATTATATACCCATTTTAGCACACAACTAAATGGAATATTAAAATTTTGTTTTTATCCCCTAGCAGCTAAATAAATGGGTAAGGAAGCCCATGCTTATTAAAAACATGAATAAAATCCCTCAAAGGTGAAAGGGGATAGTCATAAGAGCTGGATTGCATACCCTTATGTGTGAAATAGGAAATTTCCATGGAGACAAGGTCAGTTTGACCAAGTCAACAACATTGGGATAGGAGGTGGAGAACACTTTGAGAGACAACGCAGTATGAATAGGAAGAGGGTTATTTGGTGAAGGAAACCCTAATGAGTGGGACCCATGGAGAGAAAGCTTTCACTTTTTTAAAATGAGGGCAAGAAAGCCATTGTTATTCATGATTCCGATTATTGATCTCATTGTTTTTTCAGACTTTGTGCATTCTCTTGTTGTTTAGCAGAGTTGCAGTGCTGCTTAGCACAAGGATTTCCTGTTTGGGAATCCTTCTCCTTTCTTGAGAGGCCCCTTGAAGGAGTTGTAATTATTTGCCTCACATCCAGGCTTGAGGCCAAGCATCCTCCTTCAGCTACATCATTATTTCTGCAACAGTATAACATTGTGTTGCAGGGTGTTGTAGTGAGGGTTCACAACACCACTTCCGTCACTTGTTTTTCAGAGGAGGAGGCTCTCTTTCCTTTGAGAGATCAGTTTGGAAGCCCTTGGAGCATATTTAAAATCTTGGCACTTTTCCAACACTCTTTCTTGCACCTACAACACAGTATCCCTCAGTGACTGCATTATTTTCAGGAGGTATTTGTAGTGAGGGATTGCAGTGATTGGTGGAGGGTGAGATCTTAAGTGTTAGGATCAGCCTTTCACTTGGAAGATCCATTGGAGGAGTTATTTTCATCGGATGCAGAATCTTAATCCTTATCAATCTATTTCCATTTCTTGAGTTACAGCTGCTACCCTGCAACTCCGACATTTTGCAGTTTTGCATATTTCAGCCAATCCTTCTAGGATTGTCTTGAGATAGTGATTGGGAGCATAGATCTTCTCTCCCAATGTTGTATGAGCCATACACTTGTATATATATGTATTGAAATATTTTAGCATGTATTTTCTCTTATAAAAATGCGTATTCATAGCCTTGGGCACTCTTGTGTAGCAGTGTTTTTTCATATTTTATGTACTTGTTTCTTGAGGTTGATTTTGCCTATCTTGAGTAGCTATTTCCTCAAGATCTTGTATACATTTTTCTATTGTAATTTAATAAGATGGCTATGAGTTCTTCTCACATTATATGATTTTATTTATCACTACTACTCCATTGTTGTGTTCACATATTGTTGTGGCTCCAACTTTAGAATATCTTAAGATATTCTTATTGTTGTAGAAATTCCCTATTTTGGGATATTACAGTGGTATCAAAGCATAATCTTAGCTCAACCTGTGGATCTCAGCCATGATGCTATCAAGAAAATAGAAGATGAAGACTCCATTATGTGGAGAAATAAAGGAAGATAGGCTCACAAATCTTCTTCCAAGATCTGTACAGAGCATTCATGAAAATTTCAAGAAGGTAAGGAAGGAGATGTGTACAGAATCTCCAAGAGGGTTTGAAACTGAGTCAAACTCTAGATATTACTATGGGGAGTGTGAGCATGCAGCCACACCCTGTGATGCACAGTGCAGTCACATGCCTATTTTTGCCATGAGGGAGAGAGAAGAAGAAGAAATGCCTAAGAGGGGAACTCTTAGTGGTTTCTTGCATGAGTATGAATCTCAAACTCAAAAGTTTAGAGATCATATCACTTTTCTGGAGTTTTGCAAGATCAAGGTGAGGAGGAGCAAGTAGAAAAATGTGGATAGATTTCTTCTATCTACCTTTATGCTTCCCCTCCATGTTCAACCAGGGCTTGGGTGGAAGAGCTAGGCACCTTTTTGTAGCAGCATCAAATTTCTGAAGATGAAGCCATCAAAGTAGCAGCGCTACATTTTGGAGGTAAGGCCTATGCATGGTGGATATTTGAGTCTTTTTCTTTGAAAAATGAAAATACTTCCTCTTTTTCAAATTTTATTAAAGAATTGATGAGAAGGTTTGATGGAAAACTTTCTGAAACACATGTGGTGAAGCAAGACAAATCTAAACAAAAAAAGACCTTACATGTGATGCAGGAAACCATAAAACCAAAACCACTTCAGAAGACCATGGAAGAGGTTGATAACTTGCATCATACTCTATTAAAGGCAAGGCCTTTATCATGTATGTTCGCACAAGAAGGCATGGAGATCCATTTTTCAAAAGAGGATCCAATCATTGGGAGGTTGCCCATTCATGTTGAGGAGGTTGAGGGAAACAGCACTGCCATTTCTAGAGTTGATCTAGCACCTCATGCAGAGGAAGGAGGAGATATTGCTGCAACTAGATGGATTCTTGTATCATTGCAACGAATTCCCCAGAATCTCACATGTGGAGATCAAGGCACAACTCATGATTTACATGTGCCATTGATGATACGGTGTGAACCTATGGAGATACAAGGAGGAGATAGGGAGGATGACCAGCATCATGTGATGAGGATCACACACCCCTATCCATTTCATGAGGTTGATGCACCTAAGAGGGAGACTGGGTTGCGCAGTGAGATTAGGGACAAGTCTGTCCATTCATGTATGCAGTCTACTCTTGATGATGATGTCTCATTGCATGGAGGCATTTCACCAAGGAGACCACCAGATCAGCAGATGATGAGAGATGCTTCGCATTTTGAGGCACCATTCATTGATTTCAAAGGAGTGGAGACCTTGGGAGGAAATTTTACAGCACTGAGAATCTTGGGTACACTCAAGGAAGAGAGATACCTTTCCTCAACATCATCTTTACCCACTCTCATTTCAAATTTTGCGTTGTGGCAGAAGCATCAAGGGAAGGATAGCAGTCTTCCAACCTACATCTTTGGCATGGGAGATTTCAAATAAGAGGATGACCATATGAAAGATGTTCTTCATGAAATATCATCAATGCTTTCACTATGGAGGATAGATCCATATTGGAACTCCCAGATGTTGGTGGAGTATTCCAAGGATCTTTTCACTTGCATGATATTGGATGACCAGTTGCATGAGGAGGGATATTCAGTCAAAGATGGGGTCATCTACAATCATGGTAGGATCTTCTTGTCTGGAGCTTCCAAGCTCAAGGAGGAGTTGCTACAAGCAGCTCATGAGGATTTCCTTTTCAGCCACACTTATTCTTTGAGAGCATACCACAACATCATAGAGGGGTATTTTTGGAATGGCTTTGAGGAGGAAATATATCAGCATATGAGGAGATGCATGGGTGATGTGAAGCTGGAGGAGATACACAACTCTTTGGAAGAGTTAGCACAGCCACCAATTTTCTCCTTGAGCATGAGAGGAGACTCATCTATGAGCCATTCCATTTGCATGAGCAAGACATATGGTAAGGGTATTGTTTGTTTGCATAATGTTTTGTATAATGTATCTATGCACCCCTTAACCATACATGTGTAGGCTGTTGCTCCAAGGAAGAGCATTTTTTTTTCTAGACCTCATGGTCTACTTGAGACCATGAGCAGTATTGGTGACCACTCCCTAGGAGGACTTGGGGAGGAGATGTATTTTGGATAACATGCTCACTTTGCACCATACATCATTCACTTTCTCCAAACATATGAGGAGAGTGGGACAACAAGAAATTGGTTGAGAAACCACACATTTTGTCACACTCTTTTGCAGTTGAGGGCCAAACTGCGTTGGTTACATTTGAGGGACCATTGTCCTTCTCCCTTGCTACATATGGCAGCAAGCATGGTTCTCATTATGGTTCCTTATTTTTCTATTGTTTTTATATTTGT
Organism: Pinus albicaulis; assembly: GCA_034641835.2. Taxonomy (NCBI): domain Eukaryota; kingdom Viridiplantae; phylum Streptophyta; class Pinopsida; order Pinales; family Pinaceae; genus Pinus; species Pinus albicaulis. The sequence goes on from CM076569.1 coordinate 304,509,381, forward strand.
TGGGAGCATGATTGGGGGAATGGCACATTGGTTGGATGTGTCCCTTGGGGGAGAGATCTCCCACATAGTTTGTATTTCATGTTCTAATGGGAGCATGAGAGAGTATGTGGCCACTACAGCAAAACACTTGTTTCCATTTAAGTTGAACCATATGATTGATTGGATGCCATATGATGGTGACTTCCAACTCATCACATATGAGATGATTTGGGCCAACATGTTTCATAACGTTAGAGGAGAGATCCTTGGATGTCTAATCTTCATCTTGCCACTTGAGGGAAATATCATTGCAGCCCAAGATCAACATATACTCTACACTTATCCTAAGTGGAGAGGAGGACAGTGTGGGGTAGGCTATTTTTTCTACCAAGATCATATTTTCAGCCCACCTACATTGTAGGAGCCAAAAGTGGAAGAGGATTTTCAGGAGTTGCCATGTTGGGAGGTAACTCATTTTGTATGGATGATTGCTTGGGGGATGGAGGATCCACATGAGGAAGATGTTCCTCAAAAAAATTTAGACTCCATGCCTTGGGAGGAGACTTTCCAGTTATATCCTTGCAGTTGCTTGAGGACAAGCAACATTTGGGAGGGGAGGACTGTAATATTCCCATTTTAGCACACAGCTAAATGGAATATTAAAATTTTTTTTTATCCCCTAGCAGCTAAATAAATGGGTAAGGAAGCCCATGCTTATTAAAAACATGAATAAAATCCCTCAAAGGTGAAAGGGGATAGTCATAAGAACTGGATTTCACACCCTTATGTGTGAAAGAGGACATTTGCATGGAGACAAGGTCCAGTTTGACCAAGTCAACAGCGCTGGAATAGGAGGTGGAGAACACTTTGAGAGATAGCGCAGTATGAATAGGAAGAGGGTTATTTGGTGAAGGAAACCCTAATGAGTGGGACCCATGGAGAGAATTCTTTCACTTGTTTAAAAGGAGGGCAAGGCAGCCATTGTTATTCATGATTCAGATTATTGATCTCATTGTCTGTTCAGACTTTGTGCATTCTCCTGCTGTTTAGAAGAGTTGCAGTGCTGCTTAGCACAAGGATTTCCTGTTTGGGAATCCTTCTCCTTTCTTGAGAGGCCTCTTGAATGAGTTGTAATGATTTTCCTCACATCCAGGCTTGAGGCCAATCATCCTCCTTTAGCTACAACCTTATTTCTATAGCAGTATAACGTTGTGTTGCGGGTTGTTGCAGTGAGGGTTCACAACACCACTTCCATCACTTGTTTTTCAGAGGAGGAGGATCTCTTTCCTTTGAGAGATCAGTTTGGAAGCCCTTGGAGCATATTGAAAATATTGGCACTTGGCCAACACTCTTTCTTGCACCTGCAGCGCAGTATCCCTCAGTGACTGCGTTATTTTCAGGAGGTATTTGCAGTGAGGGATTGCAGTGATTGGTGGAGGGTGAGATCTTCAGTGTTAGGATCAACCTTTCACTCAGAAGATCCATTGGAGGAGGTATCTTAATTGGATGCAGCATCTTTAGCCTTCTCCATCCATTTCTAGTTCTTGAGTTGCAGCTGCTACCCTGCAACTCCAACATTTTGCATTTTTGCATATTTCAACCAATCCTTCCAGAATTGTCTTGAGATAGTGATTGGGAGCATAGATCTTCTCTCCCAATGTTGTATGAGCCATAAACTTGTATATCTATGTATTGAAATATGTTAGCATGCAGTTTCTCTTATAAAACTGTGCAGTCATAGCCTTGGGCACTCTTGTGTAGCAGTGTTTTTTCATATTTTATGTACTTGTTTCTTGAGGCTGATTTTGCCTATCTTGAGTAGCTATTTCGTCAAGATCTTGTATACATTTTGCTGTTGTAACTTAATAATATGGATATGAGTTATTCTCACATTCTATGAGTTGATTTATCACTGCTACTCCATTTTTGTGTTTACATATTGTTGTGGCTCAAACTTTAGAATATCTTAAGATATTCTTATTGTTGTAGAAATTCCCTATTTTGGGATATTACAGTGGTATCAAAGCATAATCTTGGCTCAGCCTGTGGATCTCAGCCATGATTCTATCAAGAAAAGAGAAGATGAAGACTCCATTATGTGGAGAAAGAAAGGAAGATAGGCTCACAAAGCTTCTTCCAAGATCTGTACAGAGCATTCATGAAGATTTCAAGAAGGTAAGGAGGGATATGTGTATAGAATCTCCAAGAGGGTTTGAAAATGAGTCAAACTCTAGATATTCTTATGGGGAGTGTGAGCATGTAGCCACACCTTGTGATGTACAGCGCAGTCACATGCCTAGTTTTTCCATGAGGGAGAGAGAAGAAGAAGAAATGCCTAAGAGGGGAACTCTTAGTGGTTTCTTGCATGAGTATGAATCTCAAACTCAGAAGTTTAAAGATCATATCACTTTTCTAGAGTTTTGCAAGATCAAGGTGAGGAGGAGAAAGCAGAAAAATGTAGATAGATTTATTATACCTACCTTTGATGGTTCCCCTACATGTTCAGCCTGGGCTTGGGTGGAAGAGCTAGACACCTTTTTGCAACAACATCGAATTTCCTAAGATGAAGCCATCAAAGTAGCAGCACTGCCTTTTGGAGGTAAGGCCTATGCATGGTGGATATTTGAGTCTTTTTATTTGAAAAATGCAAATAATTCCTCTTATGCAAGGTTTATTAAAGCATTGATGAGAAGTTTTGATGGAAAACTTTCTGAAACACATGTGGCGAAGCAAGACAAATCTAAACAAACAAAGACCTTACATGTGATGGAGGAAATAATAAAACCAAAACCACTTCATAAGACCATGGAAGAGGCTAATAACTTGCATCATACTCTATTAAAGGCAAGGCCTTTATCCTGTATGTTGGCACAAGAAGGCATGGAGATCCCTTTTTCAAAAGAGGATCCAATCATTGGGAGGTTGCCCATTCATGTTTAGGAGGTTGAGGGCAACAACACTGCCATTTCTAGAGTTGATCTAGCACCTCATGCAGAGGAAGGAGGAGCTCTTACTCCAACTAGAGGGACTCTTGTATCATTGCAAGGAATTCCCCAGGATCTCACATGTGGATATCAAGGCACAACTCATGATTTACATGTGCCATTGATGATAGGGTGTGAACCTATGGAGATGCAAGGAGGAGATAGGGAGGATGACCAACATCATGTGATGAGGATCACACACCCCTATCCATTTCATGAGGTTGATGCACCTAAGAGGGAGACTGGATTGCACAGTGAGATCAAGGAAAAGTCTGTCCATTCATGTATGCAGTCTACTCTTGATGATGATGTCTCATTGCATGGAGACATTTCACCAAGGAGACCACCAGATTAGCAGATGATGAGAGGTGCTTCACATTTTGATGCACCATTCATTGATTTTAGAGGAGTGGAGAACTTGGGAAGCAATTTTACATCGCTGAGAGTCTTGGGTAGACTCAAGGAGGAGAGATGCATTCCCTCAACATCATCTTTACCCACTCTCATTTTAGATTTTGTGATGTGGTAGAAGCAACAGGGGAAGGATAGCAGTTAATATCTCATAACTAAAATATGCTTACAGATAGAATGGAAATAAACTAGGTAGGGTGTTTTTGGCTTGTAGAAATTGTAATACAAACTATGTATTGCCTAGATTCTCCTAATATAACAATTATATGCCACTGTTAAATATAGAATCACTTCTATAAAAATCTTTGTGAAATTTAAAACACAATCACCAATTGCAATATCAAGAAGAAATATCAATCATGCATAACACAGATGTTTTTATCAGGAAATCATAAAGCTAAAAACCCCACTATCATATATTATGTATATCATGGATCATGAAACAATATCATACAAAACTCTAATCCAATAGCTCTCAGTAAAATATATAATCGTCTCACACTGTCATACAAAAATTGGCAAATTCATGTGCCAATTTACTGCCTCTAGACAACCTGCCTCCACTGTGCAATCCCAACTGATAGAAATCCCTGAATGAATGGAATCCTGCTTTCCTTGACTGAAAAAATCCTCATGGGCACATCCAGTGTGTGTGTGGTTGCATGAGTGCACCCACTAATGTCACAACCGATAGTCAAACTGTCCCTTTCACCTACATCTCAACTGGGTCTCCACTGGATCTGACATGCATGTAGTTAACAGTAATAAATCTTCAGTTGCATGTGAGACCAACTAGGTCTCCACTGGATTTGACATGCTAGTTGTATCTTCAATTACAACTAGCACAACTGATTTTAACTCACTTATCTGAGTTAAACTACTTTACAACTCACATAACTACACATCCATCTCTGTTACAACTTCAAATCACTTAGTTACAACTAAGTCCACTTGCATGTCCCACCAACCAACCTTTGAACTCGAATTTCCTATAGCTAACTGATTTTCCACTACCGTTAACTATTTCCAAGTGCTCATTGAGAATAGATTATTGTTTATTGTCCAACAAATATTAAGGGATAATAATAGTCAACATGCATCTATAAATAGAAATTATATCTATTAATAGAACTTGCACATACATCTATAAATAAAACATAATCTATAAATAGAATTGTCTTATCATCTATAAATAGACATCCTCTATAAATAGAATTTTCTCATGCATCTAAAAATAGAATTCCACCTAAAAATAGCCTGAGGCTCCATCCTAGTGTAGGTGCATAATTTTCACTAGGATCTTCTTGTTGAATCTCAACACTCCCTCTCAACAAGAAAGAAATTATCCTTCACCCCGATCTTGTCTCTATGGTATTCGAATTTTCTCCTGGTGAGTGCCTTCGTCAGAATATTTGCATCCTGATCTTCCATAGGAATGTACTAAAGCAACATGATCTTCCACTACACACAATCTCTGATAAGATGATACCAGATATCTATATGCTTAGATCTATCATGAAACACAGGATTAATCGAGAGTTTAATGCAACTCTGATTATCACAATGAATCACTATCAGATCTAAATGAGAACCAAAAAAACAAACCAAGATCTTTCTCATCCAGATAGCTTCACATGTAGTTTGACTCGCTACCATGTATTACACTTCCACTGAACTAAGTGCCACTGATCTTTTCTTCTTGTTGTACTAATAAACATGTTGGAATCATGATTTTCGTTAGACCAAAATCTACAGGCGTTAGTATCTGCTACAATCGGGAGATTTAGGATCCATGAAAGGAGGTTAGTCCATGTCGCGAAAAACACGGGGAGAATTGAACCCAATGTCCAATAATCTCCCCCCAACGTGATCCGGGTGAGTTTCTAACTCGAGACCTGTCGCTCTAATACCACTTTTTGGAATCACGATTTATGTTAAACCAAAACCCGCAGGTGTTAGCCTCCACTACAATCGCTAGAGTTAGGATCCACGAGAGGTGGTTAGTCCATGTCGCGAAACACATGGGGAGTGTTGAACCCAATGTCTAACAAAACAATTGTAGATCCGATACTAAATATCCCCCATGATGTGCTCTTTCTATCCATTGAGCTGCCCGCCTAATTTGCATCCATGAAGCCATGCAAATTCACCTCATCCATCTGTCTGTACCATAAGCCATACTCAGATGTGCCCCTCAGGTATCTCAGGACTGCCTTCCAAAAGAGCTTGATAGGCTTAACCATTGCTTGACTTAGTTGGTTAACCCATAGCATATGTCCGGTCTCTTGTTCACTAAATACATTAGCGAACCCACTAACTGTCAATAGACAGAAGCATCCATTACCTCTCCAGATCTAGCATCCTCTTTCCTCCAGTTTCCTGGAAGAGGAGTATCCATGGGTTTGTAGCCCTCCATGTGAAAGTTACCCAGTATCTCCCTTGCATAGTTTCCTTAAGACACAAAAATTTCACCATCTCGCTTCCATATTTCCAATCCAAGGGAATAATGAAGGAGGCCCATATCCTTCATCTCGAACTCCTTTGCAAGGTCCTCCTTGCATGAGTGTATAAGCTGCTCATCACCATTCAGTATTAAATCATCAACATAAATAACAATAATTAAAATCTCACCCTCCATCGCAATATGGTATAGGTTTGCATCCGCTTCACTTTTGGTGAAGCCAAGTCCAGTGAAAAAATTGTCTATTCGAGTGTACCAAGAACGAGGTGCTTGCTTCAGCCCATACATCGCTCTTTTGAGTTGACACACATGCGACTCGTTGCTGAATATCTCAAATCCTTTAGGCTTCTCTATGTACACCTCTTCCTCAATGATCCCATTTAGAAACTCAGACTTCACATCCATCTGATGAATGTGCCAACCCATCTACGCTGAGAGAGCAAGGATGGTCCTTATGGAAGAATACCTTGCAACAGGTGCAAATTTTTCTTCATAATCTATCCCCTCGATCTGTGAGAAGCCCCATGCCACAAATATGGCATTGTATTTCTCAACTCTCCCATTAGCAGCTTGCTTTACCTCGTAGATCCATCTCGAACCTACCACTAATTTATCAACTGACCTTGGAAAAATTTCCCAAGCACGGTTTTTGACAATGGAGTCATATTCCACCATTGCATCTACCCATGTGGGCTCTTGCACTGTTTCCTGAAAGGAAGATGGTTCAATCACAATACATTTTCTCATGAGAGCCATGTATCCAATAAATCAGTCAGGAGACTGTCTTTGTTTGTGTTTTGAAGTAGGGGCTCCTACATTCTGTGCAACATCAAGTCTTAGCCTATCAGCTTCTATGGTATGCCTTCTACTAGTTCTAATGGTTGGCTTTGCATGAGTGGACTCCTCCACTCCATGAACCTCCTCCTATGGCTGATCCACATCTAGAGACTCAGCTTTGGGAACCAATATTTCCTCCTCTGCATGGAAGTCTAGCTCCCTCTCAAGCGACAACCGCATGGCTTTCCCCTCATCGAAATTTATATCTCGTCGCATAATAGTCATCTTACTATTAGGAAAATACACACAATAATTATGGGGTGTTTCTGTGTACCCCAAAAATATCCCAAATTCAGCAGTCGGCTCCAACTTCTTCATAGCATTCTTGGTCACATGCACATAAGAAGATGAGCCAAAAATATTAAAGTGTGAAACATCTAGTTTCTTACTAGTGAAAGCTTTTTCAGGTGTGCTCATGCCAAGTACTCTATGAGGACAACGGCTTTGCACATAAACCACAATGTTGCATGCTTCAGCCCAAAAATGCATTGGTAGGCCCTGATCTTGCAACATCACTCTTGTTGCACCCACGATCATTCTATTCTTCCTCTCCATGACCCCATTATTCTGTGGGTTACAAGGCGGTATGAGTTCTCTTCAAAATCATTCTTTGCTGCAGAAGTCTTTGAATTCGTTAGAGATATATTCTCCACCATTATCTCTCCTCAGAGCATTCACTTTCTTTCCCGACTCTTTATCCACCAATGCCTTAAACTCACATAACTTTGAGAATGTTTGATCCTTCTTCTGCATGAATAATATCTAGCATTTACGAGAAAATTCATCAAAAAAAATAACATAATACTTATGTTTTGATGTTTAAGCAACCGAGAATGGTCCACACATGTCTGTGTGAACTCTCTCCAGGATCACCAAAGCATGATTCTCCTTTTCATGAAAGGTGGACTTTACATACTTCCCCATGGTGCAACCCTTGCACTAATCTAACTGAGCAAGTGCTCCCATTGGAAGTCCAATAGCTATTTGTTGCATGACTTTCAAGGCTCCATGATGAAGATGGCCCAATTTCCTGTGCCATAATTCGCCCTTATCCTGGCTCACCAAGTTTTTCTTCAGACCTGGAACATGCATAACATCTTTCAATTGAAATGGTTTACCTGAATCCCTCTCAAAGGTAATGGTACCAATGCCGGTCACACTGTATCGTCCATCATTGCCCATATCTATATGAATTTGGAGATCTTTCTCCTCCAAGTCACTGAAAAGCTCCTGATCTCCCGTCATGTGGAAGGAAGCGCCACTATCCAAATACGACACTGATCCCAATGCACTTGACACCATGCATGCGATCAAGGAGAAGTCAAGTTCAAATTGCGAGGCAAGAGCCTTGTTATCAGTCGGATTGATCCTAAGGCTGAAGTAGGCAATCCTGAGGTAACCTCAAACCAATATTTGGATTTGGTATCTAGCCCTACCAAATTGGAGAGGGATATATCGATAGAATGACAGCCAAGAGGGCTGGATGGAAAAGATTTTAGGCTAGTTAAGGAAAACAGGCAGTTTTGATTTTGACTTTAGGGTTGGGCTCACTGAACCAGAATTACGTCAAGGAGATAGATCAGGGCCAAAAGGATGAAATTGCAGTCTTCTTGATGGGGCAAGGTAGGTAAAAGGTTTAAAAATTCAAAGAGGATTAAATGAGATGAAAATACTATTAAGGAGCTAAGGAAAGCATATGAAATGTATTTTCCCTAAACTGAAGAAAATGAACACATTATACTGAATTTCCCAAAACAAAGCATAACTAAATATGAATTCTGTATTTCAAACTTAAAATAAAGTATATTTTACATGTGAAATGGTATATGAATTAACAATACATTATAACAAATCAATCACAAAGAAGAAACAGTGTTTAAACCTCATACCACAGGGATCCCAAGAATATAGCTGCAATTTTCCATTGATGTACAAGCAAGAATGATACTTGAGCAATACAATCTCTTCAACTGATGCCAACCATTAAAAATATTGAAAAAGTACACCGTATAGACTCAAAACCACTTCCTATTATCCTCAGGGGTCAAATCCATGAGGTGAGGGAGTTGTTACACCAAAAGCCGAACTGAATGCTAAAGCCTAGGATGAGGAAAGTGACTCATCCCTATCTTTTAGAACATAGACATTTGACTTCAAACTAGTGATTTACCTAAAGTATCTACCTTAGGTAAAAGGTAAAACATGATATTTACAATGGTAACTTCTCATTTACCCAAGTGAAAATTAAATCAAAGGTGAAATTTCAAAATTTACTGAAACTGGTGAAACTGTGAATTCCTTGGTAAACGCGCAACGCCAAGACATAAAATTTGACCTGTTTTGTGAGCCACCTTTGGAGGCCTTACCCTTGTCCAAATTAGCTCCATGATAGCTCATTGGAATTTTCTCTAAGTCTAGTTTCCATATATGCTTTCACTTTCCAAAATGGTGTCCATCTGCCCTGTCAAAATCCTATTTTCCCAAGACTGGTAAATGCGCAGCGCCGAGGCCAAAAAGAGGGCAGAAACATGATTTTTTGATGGTTTTTGGCCTTTTTGAGGGACCAGTTTTGCTCCAAATATTTTGAAAATTTTTGAGGTTGATGTAATTTTTATTAGGAACATGAATATTCTGACCATTTTCCATTTGGATGGCCCAAAAAAGAGCGTAGTGCCAGTGGCGCTGCATTTAGCACAATTTCTGCATGCTAAACTGTCCCAAAAATCAAAATTTGCACCAAGTGTGCCAAAATTGGAATTTTTTTTGCTGATAAAGGTTTGGAGGCCTCGAGGGACACCTCAACAAGAATATTTAGCTTCTCTTTCTCTTTTGACTCGGTCAAAGCCCGAATATTTGCATGGGCACGTTTGAGCTTGGCCTTTGCAACTCTGTTTCTCATGGCATAATGCTTCGCCATCTTCCTCTGAATTTTAGTGTCTCTATTTGTCTTTTCTAACAGGCCCTCCAGATTCAAATTGGCTCTCTCAAGCCAAGACTCTCTATCTCCATCAATCTCTATGGCAAGCAACTCACTTGGAGTAATCTTCTCTGCCAATTTTGCCTCTTTCTATCTTTCCCGGGCTAAAGCCCTCTTCAGTCCAATGGTCCTAGGTCTCTATCTAGGAAGCTAATTTTCCTCATAATCACTGTCATAAAAATTACCCAAGGTCTCATCCAGAAAATCCTTGGCCTTTCTAGCCTCTCTCTGAGCTCTGATTTCCTTGACCTCACTGATGGCCTGCTTTGTCTTTAGCTACTGATTCTCTAGCTCAAGAAAGTTAATCACATTTTTTTCTCTACCAAGATTAGCTTGAATCTCACTAATATTTTCATCCTTGTTGGGCCAGAATTGTAATCTATGGATAAACTACACTTCCCTAGACCGGTGTCTAGTCTAGAACAACAGGTGAAAGACTTCACTACCCTTTTTCCTAACTCAAAACATATACACAGAGAGGATTGGATGCTTACTTGTTTTAGTCGCTTCCAAATGGCTCCTTTCTGTTGTTTCCACTACAGCTTCAAATTCAAGTGGTTTCAAATAGCTGAATTCTTCCTGCAAGAAAGAACACTAAAACAACAGAAGATGCAATAATATAGATATCTATTCAAGTTAATTAGCCAAATCAGTTAAGCATAAACTACATTCATCAACCAATATTTTGCAATATGGAAAATCAAAGTAAACATGGATGCATGTAGGGAAAAACAAGAAGTAATATTTATTGATGATAGAAGGAGAGGTTAAAACCTAGTGGCTGATTCATCGTGACCTTCTAGCAAAGTTCCCAAGTCTCATCACAGCATAAGTCTCTCTAGCAACAGCTCCACAAATCAAACTCTCTATTGAAAATTCTCCAGCATTTCCCTACTCAAATTCTTTCTCCCAAACACAATGATATTTTTTCAATTTATAGATGAACTGTAGGTATTTTTTTAATCAATAACATTCCAAAAATATGCAAGACATGTTTCCATTCATGTAGATGTCAAATGGACACTTGTATCCGAAGCTTGACACATGTGAACCCTTTTAGAAGACACTGGCCAAGTGGAGATTCCAGAACAATGATAATTTCGCTCCTAATATGACCAATGCACCTTTGAATGTTGGGAAGTGCTTTGCAGAGCAGCCTTGAATGGGGCTACCTGCATATGCAACGCACTTAGGCCCCTTAGATCCTGCGTTGGTGAGCTCCCACATGTTTAATAATAATCTTCAAACCATGGAAAATCCTTGCTTGATGAAAGTCTTGTTTGATTCATGCGGTTTCCTATCTTAGGGCATATAGAAATTGAGATGATAGGGAATGATAGACCCTTGATCATCGGTCCTAGAGATGATGCCCAGTTAACCAGGTCATTGGGAATGGTGCCCAAATTGACCTATAACAATTTCCCCCTAAAGCATGAGATCCAAATAATAAGAACATTTGATTGAGATGCTTTACGCTGCGATGAGCCTGGAAACAAAGAAGAACAGTCACCTGCATCAATATTACAATACATTACATCATGATATATCCTCTATTGATTATAATTGCTGAGGGTAAGCATTACCATAGTCAGCACATAAAACAATCTAATAACATGTACATAATTCAGAAAGTCATCTACATTGGAATGTTTCCTAGATGCAGAAACGCCTACAGATATAGGCCCATGTTTGGATGACGATATGTATGTAAGGTCACCATACAGATGATGTGTACAACAATCCTGAAATTGCAGCCCGGATGGCTGAAACTAGATCCGAGGTCTTCTTATCTCATTCACTCGATCATTCAGGTACAAGTCTAGCCATGCGAATATATGATTTTTCGTCAAACATGGAAATCTATTAACAAACACAAGAGAACCACCATTAATGTCAATGGCCCTCAAGGTACTGTAGTACATCTTGTAAGGCATGAATAGATGATTTGATGTCGAACGGCAAACAAAATATTTCGGTCAAAGGTTCGGAAGTGAGGATCTTGTCAATGTTGTAACAAGCCTCATGGTACTGGAATCTGATGTTTCTAAGTGAAATTCCTGGATATTGATTTGTAGTCGACAGGAAGTCACCTTATTGCAAAACTGGAGTTACTACTTTCAGAGACAAGGGTATGACTTGATATAGCAATTTTCAGGGATGGCGGTCATGAAAATGAAGGTTTATGAGTATTGCAGATGGATGAGTTCTTAATCACTGGATGACTTCTCTTGAACATATCAGCGACACTGTGATGAGTTGGCAGCATTGACCCAAAACCGAAGTGAAGGTATGATGAACCATAGGTGTGAATGAACCGTCAAGATGATTACCCAACCCAAATAGTCATGGACATGGAATGAAAGAAGTCTCATGTTCAAGAGTGACTTGCTACCAAAAAGAAACTTTGCTTGCTTTTCCCAAATTCTCCCCGGTCATTTGTTGACTAGTACCTCTTTATTTTTTAACAAGCTTGAGGAGGATAGCATTTTCTTGATCTATAATTCAACCCTTTGGGTGAACAAAGAATAAAGTATCGCTATTTAATAATTTAACGAGTCTAGCGATGATTGAAAATCGATTCTTTCCATGATCGACAAGCCCGTCGTTATTTTATGTTTTAACAAGCTTAACGACAGTGATAGCCTGGTCCTTTTTCATGTTTAGAGAGTCTGAAAAACAGGACGAAAGAGGACTCCAAAAGTACTTTTTCATAATTTTGTCTCTCAGATCCGAAAAATTGTAAAATGATATCTGAAAGAACCTCTTTGGTCATGTTTAACCAAGGTATTCCTTTTTCGTAAATAATCCATCTCAGTCCAGAAAAGGGTTAAAATTATACTGAGTAGATATCAATTCATTTACTTTAACGAGCTCGAAATGACAAGTGCTCGGCAATATTTTCACATTATTGGAGTCTGAAAAGAGCTAAAAGAAGACTCCATGGGTTAATTTTTCGTTGTTATCGAAGCTCGAAAAAGAGATAAAAGTGCGCTTCAAATCCTTTTTCATTTTTAACAAAGCTCGAAAAATAAGGAGAAAAAGTATGCTTTGTGGTCAAATCATTCTTTGAATAAATCTGCACAACTAATCTATTCATTAGTTGTATTTCTTGTTCAGAACAACATCAAATGGATTAAAAATACCTGTTTCATGATAAAAACGTAATAAAACTATAGTCATAGCAATAAATATAATTTGCAAACAATTAAATGACTATAAAAAGTAGTTTCACTATTCATTTTTACCATTCCATAGTTACCATTTTCATTTTGGAGCTCTGAACCTGATTTTTCCCCCGAACTTCAGCGGTCAATTATGTGCAATTGGTAAGAATGTTTTGAATGCCCCCTGCAAGAGCACATGTCAAATTCCCCCTGCAAGAGTAAGTGCCCCCCAAGCTTCATTTCATTCATCTAAGTAGATTAATGGTTGCTAATAGCTGGATGGAATGAAGGTTCATCATAGGGGAGGATTTGTTTCATTTTTTAACGATTTTGACACAAGAAAAGAACTATGCTCATGACCTATTTCATTTTTTTAACGAGTTTGACACAGTAAAAGAACTTTCCTCAAAGGTACTTGTTTCATTTTTTAACGAGGTTGACACAAGAAAAAAGAAGTATCCTCAAAAATCTGTTTCATTTTTTAACGAGGTTGACACAGAAAAAGAACCATCCTCATCACCTATTTTATTTTTTAACGAGGTTGACACAGGAAAAGAACCATCCTCATCGTCTGTTTCATTTTTTAACGAGGTTGACACAGGAAAAAAGAACCATCCTCATGATGAAATTGGACTAGTGAGTGTGTGTTGGAAAAGACGTAGTCTAACAGAGTCATCATTTAAGGATTTTGATGAACACCATAAATGATAAGTTATAACATGCATTGACAGGTCTTCTCCAGGGTTTTCATTGAATTCAGAAATGTTTGAGGGTAACATATGTGGTATCACCAGCCACCAAGGAAAGGAATCAGATAGGATTCCAGATGTTGACATGGGTGAAGTCAATGGACAAAACATCAAAAATGAAGCAACAACAGATGTTGTCGCAGCTGAAATAAATGGTTCAGTCTGGGATGTTATCTCATCCATGGTCAAATGACCAGTGTATATCCTATAGAATCTATGGGAACTAAAAGTGAAACAGGATCAACAAAAGTAGAGGAAGGTGATTGAGGAAAAGACTCGTACAGGTAAAGCTCTTACCGAAAATGAGTTAGAGTTAAAGGTGTCATGTCTTGTGATATTTCTTCAATCAAAATCAAACCAAGTGGAATAATTTCTCCGTCAGGCACAAATTATATCTCAAGTGGTTGACTGCACGATATGGGAGACTTAATGGCTACAATAGATTATGGGATGACCAATTCAGGAACAACTTCTGATTGTTCAATTTTGGGAAAAATATTTTCTCCACTTAGGGAATATAGCAACTGAAATATAAGGGGATAATAGACCCTATTTCATTGGTCCTAGATATGATGTCCAGTTTGACCAATAACAGCTTCCCCCTAGAGCACAATGGGATTCGGATCAACTTCCAATTAAACAATGTCGGGTTCGGGAGGCATGGTCTCACAGATTGGATGGATCGTGACCACGGGTAGCTATGAGGACTCTATCTCGACAACAGTATACAAACCAAGATCTATAGAAATAACTTGTGCCAACTCTGGTATATGGGAAGATGATGCTTCACCAGAGGTACTGATGGTACTAGTTTCGGTAGAGCAATGTCTACGCGAATGACAGGGGAAAGGATTTTGTTCTTCCATGATGACTGATTTATTTTAACTAAAAACAAATAAACAAAAAGAGGGTAATGCTAGGAAAAAGGGTTTACCAAGAAACTGTCAACTGCAGAATACCTCCTGGCGAACCAAGAAGTACAGGCAGGTAATCTCCCCGAATGTTGTGTTCGGTGTATCACAATTTCAGGGAAGCCGACTCGGTTCACTATGGATGGATAGCACCTAAAAGTTGTCCTCCCAAATATACCCGAAGGTACATGGAGGCCCAAGTCTATATTAGCATTGTCTGATGCGAAACCGCATAGTGAGAGCACCCCTTTATACTTATCATACTGTAACACCGCCTGATATACCCAAAATTACGTGGACGAGCTACGATATACTTATGTACGTGGAGTGAGGTATCACACTCGGAATGTATCGTAGACAAGTTAACGACAGCTGCTATGTTTTACGGCGCCGGAACACATCTCTAGCCTAGACCTTCTAAATGTTATCGTTAATGTTCCAATGCGTTGTTAAGTAAATTGAGATTTATTTTATGTTGATCTTGCTTAACAGTTTTCCTTTCAGGTTCACCACGATGATGTATATAAAATTCCTAAAATGCAAGCTAAGAATGATAAACAAACTTTCACTTTCAGCTTTTTCAATGAAAGACCTAGCTACTAAGGGAAGAGAGAAAATAATTTGAGAGCAAACAAATCAATGAATCTCAAACTAAATGCAAATTTCCTAATGTTCCTTTTGCAAAAAACACACAATCCTACATGCAAATGCAAGTTTTTCTTTTCAGTTTCCTTAATGTTATGAATGCAGAAAAGAAACTAGGTGCACTAGATCAATAATCGAAATGCTTTTTACTTTCGAGAAACGAAGAATACAAACAACAATTTCTCTTTTGAAGGAAAAATGAGGATTTCAACAACAATTTCTCCTATCAAGGAAATGAAGATTTTATGACAATTTCCTATTTCGAAAGCAAATGATTCTTAATGCGACCATAAAAAGTACTTTTAAATCAATTTGTCAATGATAATGAAAAACTTTTTTTAAAACAACATTGAACAAATTTTCAGTCAAAGGAGAAGAAATATATAGAGTTACTGGTCAATAGAGCATCAAAATTTTCAGAACAAATCAGCAAACAAAACTGAAGCAAAATGAAAAGTCAGATTCAAGGGGATTTGTTCCTTTCAGGATCCAACACAGTCTCCAAAGGGAGATAGTGCTTTGCAACATAGGCTGAGAAGGGAGACAGTGCTCTACAAAGCACTGTGCCCTGACGAAGGGTGCGTTCAACGCACCAAACAAAGAAAAAGCTACTGTTTGGCTCACTAACTTTCCAAATTAAGCTCTAAAAAAGTCTAATCTTCATGTAAAATAGCTACTGGGTGGATTTAGAAAGTAGATCAGAGACTAAAACACCAAGAAACAAGAGAAGTTCTCCCCAATATGGTCGCCAGTTTGTTGGGCCAGAATTGTAATCTACGAATAAAATATGCTTCCCTAGACTGGTGTATAGTGTAGAACAATAGGTGAAAGACTATACTACCCTTTTTCCTAACTCAAAACAGATACACAGAGAGGATTGGATGCTTACTTGTTTCAGTTGCTTCCAAATGGCTCCTTTCTATCGCTTCCACTACAGCCTCAAATTCAAGCGGTTTCAAATAGCTGAATGCTTCCTACAAGAAAGAACAATAAAATAGTATAAGATGCAATAATATAGATATATATTCAAGCTAATTAGCCAAATCAGTTAATCATAAACTACATTCATCAACCAAGATCTTACAACATGGAAAATCAAAGTAAACATAGATGCATGTAGGGAAAAACAAGAAGTACTCTTTATTGATGATAGAAGGAGAGGTTACAACCTAGTGACTGACTCATCATGACCTTCCAGCAAATTTCCCAAGTCTCATCGTAGCATAAGTCTCTCCAGCAGTAGCTCCACAAACCAAACTCTCTATTGAAAATTCTCCAGCATTTCCCTACTCAAATTCTTCCTCCTAAACACTTAGATCTGTGTTCAATTTATAGAGGAACTGTAGGCAGTTTTGTAATCAATAACATTCCAAAAATAGGCAAGACATGTTTCCATTCATGTAGATGTCAAATGGACACTTGGATCCGAAGCTTGACACATGTGAACCCTTCTAGAAGACACTGGCCAAGTGGAGATTCCAGAACAATGAGAATTTCGCTCCCAATCTGACCAACGCACCTTTGAATGTCGGGAAGTGCTTTGTAGAGCAGCCTTTAATGGGGCTACCTGCATATGCAATGCACTTAGGCCCCTTAAAGCTTGTGTTGGTGAGCTCCCACATGTTTAATAATAAGCTTCAAACCATGGAAAATCCTTGCTTGATGAAAGTCTTGTTTGATTCATGTTGTTTTCTGTCTTAGAGCATATAGAAACTGAGATGATAGGGAATGATAGACCCTTGATCATCGGTTCTGGATATGATGCCCAGTTAACCAGGTCATTGGGAATGGTGCCCAAATTGACCTATAACAATCCTTGCCTCTGATCAATGCATTTTTTATTCTAACATCATCCTCATCATCAAGGTCAATCAACTGAAACTCCTTCTTAGTCTCATGTTTTTCCTCCTCCTCAACAGTGATAGACTCTATAGCCTTTTCCTTGCCCTTGTCTACCTATTTTTCTGATGAGGAAGGCATGGCCCCTTTCACACCAATTGAAGCAAACACATGCCTGTGTCCTCTCTGATGTGTTAAAGGAAATGGATCAATGTCAATCATTTTAGTGCCAGCTGCCACAATGTCCCTTTCACTGCTTGATGCTATGGTATCATGATGTGATGGTGAAGGGTTGTGGAAAGGTGATGAGGAAGGATCAAAATGAGGTGAATGGATGTGAGTGGGTGGTGATGTATGAGCAGTGGGATGTGATGGAGGAATGGAATCGGGAGGATGAGATAATGAAGGTTTATCCCGCTCATGATGAATAGGTGCGGTAGTGAAAACCTCATTGGAAATGAATGCATCCCATGGAATGTTTTTCTGCTAGAGCTGATGCATGACCACCATCTTGATGAGTGAATGATGAAATAGGCTCTGCATTTGTTGATTTTCATCTCTCTTTTTCACAATGTAGGCCATCTTGTCAATGCTGCGGAAAAGATAATAAGGCAAATGCAACATCCTAACTCTAGTGAAATGCATAAGAAGATAGATATGGTATGAGTAGAGGCGGGAAAACCTTCCCTCACAAGTGAAGTATTTCATGATTATCTTCATCATGGGCACATACCAGTCAAGGATATGGGAAAAAGGGAAAATGGACTTGTTGTGATCTTTATACCTAGGTTTGAGGTATGGTTCAAAATAACTCATGTCCAAATTTTCTTGTTTAAACCACCTCTCTCCCACACTAGGTATCCTTGTAGCAGCTGCAATGGCATTGGAAGACCTTTCAAAAGTAACCCCAACAAGATTGACCTGTTTGTCATGTATATTGATGATGAATAGTCTTGTTAACTTCGGCTGATTTTGGACTTGCTGCACTCTCTCACAAAACTCAAAGAAGCCTATATGTTTAAAACAAGAGACAGTGAGAGGAGAGGCCATGAGTTCCCTTGTGGTGATGGGTTCAAATCTATTTATTTTCCCTCCCTTATGATCGTTTCTTCTTGGTATTTTTGCCTCACCAACAATGTCACTATCTTCTTCTTCTGACATCTTTAAACTATGTTTTGTGAAAACCCTAGGGTGCAAGTGAAATGAATGAGGGGAAGGGGATGAGATGACTAGCTTGAAAGATGAAGGGAATGAGTTTGAGTGAAGGGAATGAATGAAATGGAATGTGTATAGGGATGAACTGTTGGGAAAAATACTGAGAAGGGGGGGGGGGTTGAATCAGTATTTAGGACTTAACCAAAACTTTTACTTTTCAACTCTCTAAAACCCATACGCTACTTTGATGAAGCCAACTAGCGTATACACGTGGATATCCTTCATAAAACTTGCGTATACACAGAGATCTAATTATGTCATTAATTCTTAACTTATATCATTCCATCATTCATTCATTAGATGTTCAATAAACAGTAAACATGTGCAGTAAGAACAAAATAAACCATCACACATAAGCATCACACATGAACACCAGGATTTTAGGTGGAAACCCAAGTTGGGAGAAAACCACCGATGCCGTTGTCTCAGCCTTCAATATTTTATTATAAAGAAAACATCTTACAACTTATGTGCTGGTGCAGACTTGACCAGCACGCAGGCACCCACCTGCGCTCGTTTACCAGCCTCTCCTGGAAGGGAGCTCCAACCCCCTGACTCGTTTACCAGCCTCTCCTGGAAGGGAGCTACGACCCCCCGATCTCGTTTACCAGCCTCACCTGGAAGGGAGCTACAACCCCCTGACTGAAGGCTACAACCCTCAGCACCTCTATGGACCACGTTTCATCAATTTTCACACTGGATCCAACCCACACAATTAAGCTCAAGGAACATTCATCAAACCAACCACTTGCTCTATAGTAGCATAATCAATCTTTGAACAACCCAGATCATCATAGACAGATAGCAGTAACACATCAAAAACAGATATCAGCAAGACGGCAGAACAGATCAAACATCTCACAACTTCAGCAAACCCTAGTTTATCATACGTGCTTTTCTTTCACTGATCCTGCGTATATACGCGCCTTCATGCATATAAACCCGCGTATACCTCTGCACATACTTCAGAAAACCCTAACTGGACATACGCGCTTTTCTTTCATCAGATCCGCGTATACACGCGCTTTTACCGAAATGAACCAGCGTATACTTCTTCAGACATTTCAGCGCAATTCTTCAGAATAGATGCATAGCTCAAATATTACCCTTTACTTCAGAAACATGTTCGCCTCATCTCAGATCAGAACATTCCATAAACAGATCTAGAAGATACAAATACATTTCAGATCTAGATTCACTTCTTCATCATTTTCTTCATAGGTGCATCACAGATTCAGATCATCAAACTGTTACCCTTTCCATACAGATATACTTCATAATGAAGTACACATTTTAAACCCAGACTCATGCACACCTCTTGCACAATGATTTTCTTCTCCTTATATAGGTTTACCCTTTTTCAATACCATGAGCCAAAATCACATTATTTCCAATGGTATTCCTAGACGAGATCAAATAGATAATCTAGCGCTCAATACAATGGGCCAATACCATGGTAATTCCCCTTGGTATCATAATTTTAGAGCGCAAAAGGGCATACACGACTTGGAGCGTTCGCTTCCGCTTGTATACGCAACTTCGCCTCATAAAAACTGCGTATATGCTAACCCTGAATGTATACGCTGGTTCCCTTCACAAAAGTAGCGTATACATTGTATGTATATGCGGGTTGCCTTCACAAAAGTAGCGTATACATTGTGACATATTATATTTATCATTTTTTTGGTACTTATTGGAATTCTTTTCTCTGTCATATCTGAACTGATCTGTAGATACATCATTCTTACATGTTTGACATATAGGTTGCTTATCATAGGCAACTCATCGAGTAGATTTCCATCAAAGACAACTTCATCAAGTAGGTTGCCATCATCTTCATCAATTGGGTTGCCATTCAAGGACAACACTCTATCAAGTGGGTTTCCATCAAGGACAACACTCTGCATCATATTGCCAACATGAACTAGATGAATGAAAACCCTAAATTAATGTAATTACCTTGTTTATGACTTATGTTCTTTTAGGAGGATGAAACAATTGTAAAAACTATGATCACAACCTAAAATTAGGGTTTTCTTTAGGGTTTCATTTCCATTCAATTAAGAGTGACCAAGTAACTTACAAATAGGGCTTTTTTCATGTACTTACCACTTAAAAGTGTTTGGAGGACTTTTAGAAAAAAATGGAGAAGTTTGGAAGTGATTTGGACTGCTGGAACACTCAGGAACTTTCTCTGGGTAGGTGCACAGCGCCACTGGTAAGCACGCAATGCCTCTCCAAGCATGGAGTGCCAAGCTATAGGTGCGCAGTGCCTTCACAAAACGTGTTAGGAATTTTGGTCAAGGGTGCAACCCCAATCTCCAGGCACATAGTGTCGGTGAAAACGTGCAGCGCCAAGTGCTGAATGGGCAACGCCAAGGAATTTGGCCCAAATTCGCTCAAATTTTTTTGAAATTCTTCTCTGCTAAATGCTCCTGATGTTTTTAAAGGAAACAATGATTCTTTTGAAGTGTTAAATGACCTTTATAGTCAAGTGGAATTTTGATTTAGCTTTGAATATCCACTTTTCTAATGTTTTGAAGTCTTCTTCCTTTTATCACAGATACTCTTTGGCACATTTTGCTTGCAGGTTGGATCAATCTAGAGCTAGCTTTTCCTTTTGCTCACTCAGGCTTGGCATGTCAGTTTGACAGCGTTGGGATGAAATTATTACATATAGTAGCATAAAATTACATTTGAAAAAATAAAACAAATTACATAAGTGAGTTTTTATCAAAATGACAATTTTGATAATAAAAAATCTTGAAATTGAAAGTACAATCTTTAAAACATAATGAAACCATAAGGATGATATTTTTTCAATCCATCATATGTGTGATGACGTCATCGGAATGAAGGAAAAACCTTGAAAAATGTAAAACCCTAATGACCTAATGAGACTAATTTTGACCTAATTTGAATGAGATTTTGACTTAAAAGATTTTCAAGTAAAATAAAGCATTTCATAGGTGTTCTTATGCTCAAAGGGACATGGAAATGGGTCAACAATATGAATTTTGGAGGGAGAAAAAGTTTTATTTGACAAGGAAAACCACTAGCAGAGAAAATTTATGTCATGACCTAACATAATGATAAAAATTTATTTGGGATGGGACACCTAAGATGCACATGCAAATGTGTTTTGATCCCGGTGGAAGTATGCAAATACTGACACTAACAGGCCTCACCAGCTACAGCTCTAGCAGCCTTCTAATATAGAAATGTCCTCAGACACGTAATTTTATTGATAATGGAAAATAAATTACATAAAAAATTGCAAGAGTTTACAAACGTAAACTTCCACTAATTTACAATTAGGAAAACAACCTATTTATAAGCTACATGTACTAACTTAATTTAGTTATGGACCACTTGATAAAACAACAAGTGTCCATTTACAATAAATGATCTTCTATCCAGTCTATTAACTTTCTTCCTATTTTAGAGCCTAAGATATGACTCTATTCTAGAGTCCTATCTTTTCTAACAATATTCTATTTCTAAGAGTCTCTAATATTTATTAAATATTATAATTTAATAAATATTTTATCCTAACTTTACATTATGATATTTAGATCATCTAACATTCCCCCCTATTATCCAAAGATACATTACAACATATACCAAGTTCATCCCTGAACCTAGCAAATTTTATTCTGCTAAGAGCTTTGGTGAAGATATCGAAGGTCTGATCTTCTGAAGGACAATAAATCAGCTTGATGACATCCTTTGCAATGAGTGATCTGATATGATGATACTTGGTGTCCACATGCTTTGTATTTGAATGAAAAATTGGATTCTTATCAAGCTTTATTGCTAACTGCTCGTCGATGCATAACAAAGTAGCTTTTGCTGGAGTAATTCCCAAGTCCTATAAAACTCTACGCAACCAAACAATCTCACATGATGCTTCCCATGTCGATATGCACTCTGCTTCTGCTGAAGAAGTGGCCACTGTAGCTTGCTTCTTGCAACTCCAGGACACTGCAATTGTCCCCATTTTCATTAAATAACCTGAGGTTGATTCCCTATCATGAATATTGCCAGCAAAGTCGGCATCTAAAAATCCACCAAGTAAAAAAAATTTAGTATTTTTGTAAAGAATACCAAAATATTTTGTTCCTTTGATATAACAAAGAACTCTTTTGGCTGCATTCCAGTGGCCTTCTCGTGGTTCATGCATAAAGCGAGAAATAATACTGACAACATAATAAATATATAGTCGAGTAGTTGTCAGATAAATCAGGCTGCCAATCAACTGTTGATAAGTAGTGTTATCCACCATTTCCCCCCCTTCAAATTTTGAAAGTTTCAAGTTTTGTTCCATGGGGGTAAGAACAGGCTCGCAATCCTGCATTCCAAATCACTGAAAATTTTTTGCTGCATATTTACTTTGAGAAATGAAGATATGATGTGGACGTTGGAATACTTCAACTCCAAGATAGTAGTGAAGTAGTCCCAAATATGTCATCTTAAAACCTACATGTAACTCCTATTTCACCTCTACAATGTGATCACCATTGTTGCATGTGATAATCAAATCATCTACATACATAACCAGAATCACCTGATTTTTACCTTTTTGACGTACATACAAGTTATCATCAGATTCACTTCGTTGAAAACCAAATTTTCGAACATATTCGTCCATTTTGGCATACCAAGCTCGGGGAGCTTGTTTTAACCCATATAAAGCCTTTATCAGTTTGCAGACTTTATGTTCTTGTCCTTCAATTTCAAAACCTGGTGGTTGTGTCATATACACTTCTTCCTGTAAATCTCCGTTGAGGAAAGCATTTTTTACATCCATCTGATGAAATTTCCATCCTTGTTGAGCTACTAAGGAAAGTGTGAGTCGGATGGTGTTCCATTTAGCTATAGGAGAAAATGTTTCCTCATAATATATCCCTTCCTACTGCGCAAAAACCTTAGCAACAAGTCTTGTTGTATACTTGTCGATATCACCATTTTTCTTGTACTTGATTTGGTAAACCCATTTGCATCTAATGGGTTTAACATTCTGAGGACAATCAACAAGTTTCCAAGTGTTATTGTCGAGAACTGAGTGATATTCATCAACCATAGCCTGTTGCCATTATTTATGTTTTACTACATCTTGATAAGTTGAAGGTTCAATAAAATCATTTGCTATCAAGGAAAAATTTCCTTCACTTCTTTGTGATCCCCTTGTTCTTGTTTTATTTTGTTCATTAGGCCTTACATCTTTCAAAATTTGAATTGCCCATTTTGGCAATTGATGTTCACTCATTTGAGATTGTGAAAAACACCATAATTGTAAAGAGGGTTGATGAAAACTAATGTTTTTTGATTAACCGCAGCTTCTGGGTGTGGAGAGTCATTTTTAGAAGAACTGTTGCTGCTAGGAGATTTAGATGAACTGCCAGAAGACCCAGATAGCGCTGGTGAAGAAGACGGACTGGATGAATCATTTTTAGATGAAGGAAACTCAAGTTCATACCAATTTTGTGAATTTGGTTGACTTTGTAGATTTCCTTTTCTTTTATCACCTTTTGTTTCTAATTTTTGAAGAATACTTTCTACTTCTTCAACACTCTTACTCTCATTTTCATCAAAAATCACATCTCTGCTTACAATAAATTTCCCATTCAAAAAAATTCGGTACCCTTTCTTCTCATAAGAATACCCAATTATTATGCACTTCAAGCTTCGTGAGTCAATCTTAGTTCATTTTTCCTTCGGAACTAAGGCATAACATACTGATCCAAAAACTCTGAGATGTTTAACCCGAGGTTTGAAACCAAACCATGCTTCATAAGGTGTGATTCCGTCTAAATAAGCAATGGGAGATCTATTCCTTAAGTAGATAGTGGTATGAATTTCTTTAGCCCAATATATAGGACTTAAATTTTTGAAAGTTAACATAGATCTCGCCATTCCTAACAAGGTACGATTCATTCTTTCTATGACTCCATTTTACTGTGGCACGTAGATATTAGTAAGATGTTGTTTTATGCCATTATCCATGCAATATATGTTGAATTCATTTGAAGTGAATTCTCCGCCATTGTCGGTTCTAAGAGTGCCAATCTTCTCCTTTACTTCATTTTCAATAAGTTGACGAAAAGTTTTGAACTTTTCAAATGCTTCTAACTTTTTCTTCAAAAAATAGACCCAATTCATCCTGCTAAAATCATCAAGAAAAATTAAGAAATATCTGCATCCTCCTAGCGAAGTTTGTAAGGGTCCACAAATGTCTCTCTGAACCAATTGCAAACGCATGTTTTCTCTCCATGAACTTGTGGAAAAAGTCTCTCGATGTTGTTTTCCATAAATGCAAGCTTCACATTTTGCATTTTCCCTTTTGATGGTTGGAAGCCCCTTAACCATTCCCTGTTTTTGTAACTGAGAGAGACTGTCAAAGTTGAGATGGTCATATCTTACATGCCATAATTTGATCGGTGAAATATCTATACTTGTTGCTCCTGCAAAGTTGTAATTTCTTGGAATAACTATCCCTTTCATCCTTAACAGTTTTCCATCTTCATAATCTGTCATCACTGTTTTCATGTTTTGTT
The DNA here is from genome assembly GCA_034641835.2 of Pinus albicaulis. Classification (NCBI taxonomy): domain Eukaryota; kingdom Viridiplantae; phylum Streptophyta; class Pinopsida; order Pinales; family Pinaceae; genus Pinus; species Pinus albicaulis. The sequence goes on from CM076569.1 coordinate 304,534,110, forward strand.
TGATTGAATTAATTTTAACTAAGCCATCGTCCATAATCACCATATGTCCTGCTTGTCGAATCGTGACTGAAGATAGCAATTTTTTCTTAAATTTTGGGACATACCATACATTTGAAATCATTCTTTCTTCAATGCCAGGTAAAAAAACTTTAACTACACCTTTTCCAGAAGGAGTATGTTTTTTTTTATCAGCTAGATAGATTGAATTGAGATGGAATTTTTGGAAGATCCAAAAGAAGTCACGTCGAAAATTCATGTGTTGAGTTGCTCCTGTATCCATAATCCATGCATCTTCATAATCACTTCTAAGAAAGGTTGAAACCTATAAAGATGTTGATTCTGTGTTGGTGAAGAAATATTCTGAGCCATCAGGATCATCTTCATCATTTGAAAACTGTGCAGATTTTGGATGAATCTTGGGAATTTTATCAATGGAAGTTCTAAAATCTTCAGCATAATGTCCAACTTTGTTACATCTCCTGCAAACAATTTGACTGAAACCTCTGCCTCTGCCTTGATACTGTCCTTTGCCTTTGCTTTGGCCTTTATTCTGAGTTTGTCCTCTCTGCCTGGAATTTGTCCTCTTCCTTGATTATATCCTCTGCTTTGATTATTTCCTCTTCCTTGAAAATTGCTCTTGCCTGAATTGTAGCCTCTATTGAAATTGTTTCCTCTGCTTTGATTGTTTCCTCTTCCTTGAAAATTGCTCTTGCCTGAATTGTGGCCTCTATTGAAATTGTTTCCTCTGCTTTGACTGCGACCATGAACTTGTACATTGTGGGATGCTTGGATTTTATTGAAAATTCCTCTTCCTCGGTTTCTTTAACTATCAGTTGAGGAGTTACTTGTGCTAGCCTGTGTGAAGAAGACATCTTCCCCAATCTGTTTCTTCTTTCCGAAGTTTTTGTCATGTTGGGCTATCATATCACTCAATTCATCAAACTTTACCTTCTCTAATTTTCCAGTGACTTGCAAAGTTTCAAAAAAATGTGTGTAAGATGATGACAATCCAGCAATTAAAATTGTAGTCAAGAAATTTCATCGACAGCTTGAAAACCAACATTTATTATTTCTTGCTTGATGTTTTTAAGCTGTGAAATATATTCAATAACATCACCACCTTCAATTAATTTTTGTTGAGGAAATTCTAATTGAAGATCAACCTTATTTGATTCAGGTTGTGTATCAAAGAGATCTTTGAATGTACGCAAAGCAGTCCATGCATCTGTGACATTTTCAATATGAATGCACATTTCATTATTAACTCAAGCCTTTATAAGAGTTATTGCCTTGACATTTTTTATTTCCCATTTTGCAAGTGAAGCTGCATCTGTTGGTTTATTAGGCTTAATGTTGCCATCATATATTTCATGCCACAATTCATTATATATGAGAGTGCTTTCAATTAGACATTTCCATGTCTTATAAGGTTTCACCCCTTCTAACTTATCAGAATCAGAGAATAGATTAATTAACTTTGACATTGTAGTGTTGAAGTAGCAAACCAAAGGAATCAAGCACAAGAAAAAAATGAGCAACTCGTCACACGAAACACGCCATGAAAAAAAAAACACACGCCACGCAAAAAATGATCTATCAGGGCTTGGCCTTGACCCTCGTATAATTGTTGAAAAAGGAGAAAATCATTGAGCTTTGCACTTGGGCTCTAGTCAATTTCCCAACTTTTTACTTTTTCACTTTATAGAAAAAGTATTTGATTTTCCCATATTTTCCAATTTTCAAGTAGAAACATTTATTTTTCCAACTTTTCAAATAGAAATATTTTACTTTCCCAGTTTTCAAATAGAAACATTTTATTTTTCCATTTTTTTCACACTTTAAAGTATGAAGTTAAATTATTTAAGTCTGAAAATTTACTTTTGCAATTTAAACTCCATGCTATTATTCTATCTTTGATTTTTATGTAGATGAATTCTACTTTGTAGATATCTTCTAGGCAAAAGACTTTCAGGTTGCCCACACTTTCCACGCTGGTGTTTCTCCTCAGCACTGCATCCCAAATTTTCTCATTTGCCTTCAGCTCAATGAAGTTTTCTCTTCAACGTTGCCAACAATTTCTAGCACTGTCTCAACATTTTTCCTTTTTGAAAATTTTGCTTTTGATTGATGTGTTGGTTGCAAAGTTCTGGTGATTGTTGGACACAAAGTTCAGTGATTGTAGGTTGATGTAGATTGATGTGCTTTGACAGTGCAAAGGCCGAGTGTCGAGCAACAACATGCCAGCAAGCAGCAACATGCCAGTGATTGAAATCTTCAACGCTGTGTAATCTTCAACGCTGCCACAACCCGTAATCTTCAACGTTGCCAGGTTTGACTCCAACGAGCCAAAAGAAGTGAATTGAAACCATACAATGTTCAACGCCTTTAAAGCTAAATCAGAAAGGAAACACTAGAGACACAGCTATAAAAAACATGCATGAAACGCAGTCATAAAAAACATGCGGAGTTGTTCTTTGTCGTTTTATCGCTCTCTAGCTTCATGGCTAATGCAAGATACTACCACCAATATTTAATTATATCACCACCACCACCGATTTAAATCATTCAACAACTTTAACTCTCAGACCATCAATCACATTTCTCTCTTTCTTTTTACCTTTTCTTTCAATAATCATTGCTTTTGATCTTCACCCAGTACAAAGCCAAAAAAAAATACTCTCATAGCGCATTTGATATCTGGAAATCCCAACCCCATGCATTTGATATACGGAAGAGGTAGCATTTGGGGGTGTTACAGTGGGAGCACTTTGAAAGTGAAATGGAGCACACAGAACACAATTGAAGTGATTCTCTTATAAAATTAATTTGGGGTGCAAACTTGTGCAGAAGATTGGCAGCGTGAGAAGGGGCTGAAGGTTGATGTAATCAGAGTGGAGGAGCAGGGTTTACGCAACATGGAAAAGGAATTGTAGAGCATAGGGGCAGTAGGATTAGCAGAGGATTTCAAAAAAACAGAGTGTTTTCATCTCTATGTTCAGATTTTAAAAATGAGAATCAAATAATAATTAAATTTCTTTTCCCTGAAAAAAAAAATTGACAAATTTGCATACCAATTCAATTGATGAACAATTTGCTGGTGTTTTCCATAGGCCTGTAGAGCTGGAATCTCCTTTTCCCGTCAATTGTATTAGTGAAGCTTTGATACCACAATAATATAGAAGTTTCCTGAGACGTAATTTTATTGATAATGGAAAATAAATTACATAAAAAATTGCAAGAGTTTACAAACATAAACTTCCACTAATTTGCAATTAGGAAAACAACCTATTTATAAGCTGCATTTCCTAACTTAATTTAGTCATGGACCACTTGATAAAACAACAAGTGTCCATTTACAATACATAATCTTCTATCCAATCTACTAATGTTCTTCCTATTTTAGAGCCTAAGATACGACTCTATTCTAGAGTCCTATATTTTATAACAATATTCTATTTCTAAGAGTCTCTAATATTTATTAAAGATTCTAATTTAATAAATATTTTATTCTAACTTTACATTATGATATTTGGATCATCTAACACCTTCTTGTTCTTCTTCTTCTGCAGACAGTTAGTAGCGAGATGCCCATGTTCGTTACAATGAAAACACTTCACCTTGGATAGATCCAGCTTCCTGCCTTTAAACTCAGATTTTGAATGGAATTTCTTCCCCTTCCCCTTCCTTTCCTTGGAATCCAAAGCACAATCCTCTTCATCATCATGCTTTGATGAAGAGCCATCTCTGGTGTTCCGCCTGAACTCCTCCTGCACTAGATCCGACCAGAGTCGTTCCCAATTAAGCAGTTTTTCCTGTCCATTGACAGAGTCTTCATAACTGTGCCAACTTTTAGGAAGTCTCAAGAGAACCAAGCTCACAAAATCATCATCTGCAACAATGATTCCCACATTCTCCAGTTCATCTCGATATTGGACAAACTTCGTGAGATACTTTGGAATTTTGTCACCCTTTTCCATCTCGATCTTCCCGAGTTTATCTTTGAGCGCCAATTTCCTATGGTCGCTGCTAATTTGGAAAGGTTTCGTCAAAGCCTTCCTGTTACACAGCATTTTTTCAATGTCCTTGCAATCCCCATCTTGCCCATTGGAGGGTCATTTCTATGATCAATAAGCAGTGTCATGGCTTGCAAAAACCATCATTTTATCCCTTTACATGAGAGTAATATTTCTTCATGTTGACAATTCCCTAAGCAGAGATTCAAAAACCCTTGTTTTTTCCTTGGCGCGAGAAGTCAATTATGACCTCGCTCCAAAGAGGAAGAGTAACACTGGGCCCCGTGCCAGTTGGCACTCTGTCTCAGTTAGCCACCCAGGCCGAGCTGTTTATGGAATGTTTTTTAAAAATAGAGGCAGATATTCCACTCCAACAACTTCGAGGATGAGTCATTGGGAGTGGTTGAACTAAATAACCATGGAATCCCTCCTTTATTTTATGGTTTCCACCTCTTATGGGAACCTCCTAAAGGACAGGCCTCCCTCCCACCTTTGTAGGGATCCTATCTCCTCCTTTTCCTCTATAAAAATAAGTTATCTCTCTTTGTATAAGCTAGTTGAACATGGAGAATTGAGTATACTATAGCTGAACTATTGAAGAGATAGAATAAGAAGGAAATTTTTTGAGAGAGCTTGTATCCATGCCTTCATCCCGTTCGAATCCCCTGACGAGTATCTGAGACGCGCTTCGGCTGAACCCCGCTGGAGGAGACTGCGATGTCAAATCTTTGGTTGTACCTCTTCCTTCTATCAATACATACACGTGACTATTGCTTGGTTCCCATTTTGTGTTATATGTTTAATGCAATATGCTTAGCCCTCTTTGATTAGCTAGTAGTTATGAATGAAGTTATTATGCCATATGTTGTTCTTTTTTGTCTTTCTATGTGCAGGTATCCGAGCATGAATGTAAAAGGATTGTGACTTTCCAAGGCAGGAGCAAGAGACCACCACCATTACAGCCACGACGAGAGCATTGGATTCCCGGTAGGTCGATCTACCGTGTCCCCTTTTCATTCAGTAATTAGGAATCAACACTTTAGCATGTCTCTTTTTTTCTAGACCCACTCTAGGGCTAGAGGGATCGTATCTATCCACGGAGAGGATTTACCTGCTTAACAAATTGGTGACTCCGCTGGGGAACAGTGTGAGTTTGTCATTTCATCTTGTTGGGTTAATTTCAATCATTGATTTGCTTGTCTGTTTTTTTTTTTTTTTTGGCTTGCTTGCTTAGTTTATATCCTCTGTTTAGCTCCAGAGTGTCAAGATTGACCTCTGTTCATTAGATTTTGGTTTTTCCTTTTTTCCCATAGTTATCTGGCTTGGCGCGCTTTTCATTTGAACAGTCACCCCAATTGGTGCAGGTTGATTTTGTTGCAATCGCGCCAACCCCTGTTTGGCGTAGATTACAGACTTATAGTCATGCCAAATCCTGTAGGATTTGGTTTGACCTCCTTGATGAGTCTTTTGGTTAGTTGTGCTTGACTCTAGGTTATTTTTTGTGTGTAGTTATGCCTTTGGGACTGTTTTGACTGCTGTCGGCTTGTTTTTCTGAGCCGTTTGTCTATCTTCTTATCAGTGTAAATTAAGGCCTTTAGGGTTTCTGAGTGTCTTGGTGCACTGAGCCTTATGTTTGGAAATCAAGTCTCATTGATTATTGTCAGTCTCATTCTCGGGTCGATTGCACTAAGTTTTCTTGATCCTTTTGAGTGTTTTCTTTGATTGAATGATCATTTCGTTTTTCAATTGGTTCTTCTCCTTGTTGCTCCAAGAATATATTACATTGCTTTTTTTGGGTCATTTTGAAAACTTTCTTTTGATTTGGAATATTGCAGCATTAGTTTGAGTGCTTTCTTGTGATTGTTTTGCATTGATTAAGTCATTCAATTTCAATTTTTTACATTCGCAATACTCAAGCTAGTGTTTTTTTTCATTTTTCATGTAATTAGTGCATTATGTACTTCTTTTCATTGAAAGAAAAAAAAACACATTTTGCATCCTTTCCTTTGCATCGAAAGTGAAACATTCTTTTGCATAACTAGCGGTTGATAGTGTAGGAAAGAGTTCCATTTTCGTTTGATTGTGTTAGATGCATTAGTGGATTTCTTCACATACTTTAATTGTTTTTTATTGTTGAAAGATCTCTATCCTTCTCATAACTAGCATTCGTTGAATAAAAAATGATGTTCATTTGCATATAGCTTGCATTTAGGAAATTTGAGATCCAAATTCGATAGGGCCTTGAACTGAAACATAATCCAAGATCAAATTTAAAATGCATTCAATTAACCTAAGGAAGCATTGAAAACTAATGTAACATCTTTAGTGGTCTAGGCTATAGACGTGTTCTGGCGTCTTAAAACCTAGTAGTTGTCTTTCGCCATCTGGCTTTAGACAACGATAGTATGGACTTGTGCTCCCGGTACCATTGAGTATATAAAGGGAAACCCCTTTATGTTGAAATCCTTTTATCCATAGGAAGTCAAGTCTGCCACCTTGTAACCGTGATACACTGAACGAAAAATTCGGGGAGACTACGTGCACGTACGTTAAGTCCTTGGTAATTTCTCTTTTATTTGATCACCAAGTGTATATGGAAGTTCACAGAAACTTGGTACACCCTCTTGCTTAGAGTACCTGAGTAGTCATTTTGATATTTTTGTGACTCTTTAAAAAGAGAATATAGCATTGAGCACTTGTCCTTTCATGCTCGTTTCAACTTGAAAGTGATAGAGTCATCTTTTTCCTGTTTCACGACTCTTAAAATATGAAACGACATAGTTTTGTTTCAGTGTCTATAAATATTAATTACCCACGAAATATTCCTGGTTAAAGTTATCTTCCTTAGAGTTTTGTTTTACGGTTATTTCCAATGGCAAATTTTTCGGGGTTTCCCAACCAAGGAATCCCTTCCGAGGGGAATCCTGTTCCTTTTCCTGCTTTTGGGAACGTTGGTGCTCCTTATATGGTGACATTATACCTACCTGAGTTAACTGTTGGGTTGCCTGTATGGCTATTTTTGACCTCGGTGGTCCCGAGTGTCCCAACCTCTATTCAATCGTCTCTGTCACCTGAACAACATCATGTTGATTCTAATGTTGACCCCTCACCCTTTTTGCCTATTTCTTCACCTCGTTCTTCCTATTCGCTTGGTGAAAGTCTGGATTCTAGTTACTAGGTGGCTAAGAAAAATAAGAAGAAGTCAAAGAAAAAGAAGGAAAATAAGCTAGGGGGGAAATCGGCAACTATTTCTACCAATACGGCTATTATCGAGAAACCTCCCACTCTATCTCACAGAGTCAAATTCCCTTGCATGTTGTGCAAAGGTGACCGCTTTCTTCAAGAATTCCTTGGCATTCCCAAGGTGCTTGAAGTATGGTCCGACGGTTGTCCGTCGTTTTCTTTGGCTTCTGGAAGTCATATTGGTGGCACATCTTCTACTAGTACTAATAAGACTCATAAGAAATAGGGTGAGATTTCCAATCCATGTAATTTGTGTGAAGGGCATCAACCTATTCACCTTTGTCCATGCATGGATGAAGCCACGAGAGTGTTGGACAACCTTGTTGTTTCTTCACCCTACCTTCCGGTTGGTTACAAGAAGCTTTCTTCAAGTCCTCTGCTAGTTGATACCATGTTCGGTCAAGATTCATCCTTTATCGATCCCATTCCCTCAGAAATTCAAATTCACAAATACGTTCCCAACCAACCATTGGTTGAGGAATCGATCGGTCTGATCCCGCCTATTGGTCATGAATTACCATTAGTTATTCTTGGGTGTTAACTTTTGGATATACATGTATCGAATGTTAGGGGAGATGATGAAGCATTTAGAAGGTTGGGTAAAAAGAAACGAGGATGTGACAAGTGTTTCGATTAAAGCAAAACATGTATACAAGCAAAATCCAAAATATAAAATAAAAAGCAAAGGTGCCACAGAAAGGTGCAAATACATGGTGCAAAAGACGAAAAAACGAAAACTGTTAAGAGATCAGCCACATCCCAAATGAGCACGTGAGGAAATTCCCCATATGGGAAATTCCGCAGGGGTTAAGAGGCGAAAGGGAGGACAGACCCATACCCCCGCGGAATTATATTGAAGCATCACGGGGTGGGCCCAAGGTAAAGAGCGACATGGCATGTCAAAGCCATTGGGATTTCGGTAACGTGGCAGATCGGAACATGGGCCCTAAAGACTGGTACGTAGTATATTTAACCTGGCTCACGAATAAGAGGTTTCGAGAATCGTATGGTTTATTGCAACAGAAAGGTAAAGTATGTCTCCAGGCTAACTGGTGTAGGGGCCCGTACCAGTATTAAACCCGGCACGCGGTGTTCACCTGTCCTCGGCTGACGCCCAATCCCTACGCACTGCATGCTCCACTGTCAATGTCCTTACGACACTTTCCCCCCATTTATTTTACCTATCCGTCTTTTTACCTCAGAACACTCAGTCGTAAAATAATAGTCTTCCCATAGTTTACTCCAGTAAAAGTCGCAGGTCTTCCAGCTATGGTATAAAATAAGTGGGAATCGGTGCCAAGGTCTACCTAGTCACTATCAACACCCCCGCATCATTTTCCTGAGTATATTTCCCTATTGCACAGGTATTCCGTCCCTCATTTTCTCTCTGCTTTCCTTTCATCTTTTAAAAGTTTTATATGTCAATCATGGGAAGGGGCACGCCCAAGAAAGCCGAACCAGAAACCCCTCAGGTCCGAGAAACTAGAAATCCTCCCAGGTTCGAGCCTTTCATCGACCTGCAAGCCGAAATCCATGATCCCCAATACCCTTTTCCCATCAGCAGACAACCAGCAAAGATGCACTCAGTTCGCCAGTCAGATCGCCAGCTCGTCCGCCAATGTTCCACCACCAACATCTGCAACTGCCTCAACCCCTTCACATCTGTGAAACACTTTCAACTCATGATTTGGCCTCAGTGGCCTTTTTACTTTTTACTTAGTTAGCTACTTTTCAAGTTTCAAGTGGGCTTCATGTTCCAGTTCAGCATTTTACTTTTTACCAGACTGTTGTTTAACATTTTGTTTTAAAAACGACTGAGTGCCTAACTGTCCATGATGAGAGGCCTTTATTCCTCATCATAAATTTTGTTATTTTGACAAGGACCTTTAACAAATTTTGGTCATGCGAAGAAGATATTTTTCCCAAAAATATATTCTCACTCAGTTATGAAGATTTCTATATAAGAAAGATCCAAAGAGACGAAGAGGTTCCAAATTTTCTGAAGAATTGACAGGAAAAGAATGTCTTGTATGATTTTTGTGAAATTTTTAATACAAATGTAAAGAGCCTGTTGGGTTTTCAATGAGAAAGAGTTTTGATCTTTAAGGAGGATTCTGATCTTGGTGCTTTACAGTGTGTACTTCTTTCTTATGTGCTGTCGCTTAGCCATTAATTTCGTTTATATCCATTTATATTGTGTCACATTCTAGAATGCGAGTAGCCCACTGTTTCTAATATAAATTTATCCTTGTCGATACTTATGTCATAAGCTTTTCGGCACTTTAAATATGGCTCAGGTGTGACATACTATTTCATTTCCAATTCATCCGCATTTCTGCTATATTGACTGCCTTGAGATGTTATTTACAAATGTTGTCTTCATGTGTGGATTCTTATTTTACCAAGCCCACTACATGCTGGTATATGTTTTTGGATGTTGTCTCAACAGCAGTTAGTATCCCCTTTATTCTACGAATGCAATAGATACTCTATGACTACCAATCTCTGTGAAGTGTTTAGAATCGAGCCCTCTTTGCAGTTAAGCTGCTTTTGAATTGTCTTCTACATTTCGTGTTAGAGTTTCACATCTTGCCTCTACAATATTGCTTTCTCTGTTATTAACTTCTGGAATTTTTGGTCCCATTCAAGTTAAATTTCCTATTTACAAAGAAATAGCATGAGAGCTCAGTTCTTCTAGTCATCCCGGTCATAATATATTTCTCTTTCTCTCTGCTATATAAGATGTCCTAGGCACTGGTCTTTCACAACTCAAGACTGTCTCTAGGATCGACAACATCTTTTTGGCACCGTTTCCAAGGACGAAATTGAGAATAACTGAAATCCCTGGGCCTCGACAAAACCCTATTCACTCTTCAGTTAGGTGAGCATGGAGAGTTGAGAGTTGTATATCCCTCACCTTGGCGACTCCACATTCATTTTTCAGAAAAATATAATTGCAGTCCTGGCTCCTCGGAAGCCACACCTCAGATCAGATACGTCCCAGCCAAAGACACCCTCTGTGTCTGACCCAGAAATAATTTTACATAGAAGAAATTGGAGGGAGAGACAATTTATCCATACTGAGATTCCATAATTCTCTCTAGAAGACTTTCCTTCTTCCTCTTCTCAAGTGGCCCAAGTACAAGATTCTGACTCCGCTGTGGGAGAAACTGGTTACTACTCAGACAGTTTACCTCCTGGAAACATCCAAGTTAAAGATGAGGCCAAATCCATAGACACCACCTGTTACACATTTCACCCCACTCCAGAGGATGAAGAAATCAAAGAAGTCACTGAAGTATCTGTTGTTAATAATCCGCCTTTGTCTCCATCATCCCAAGCTGTTGTTCACTATATTCCCATCATCATCCACACCTCACTTCCACCTCCTCCTCCACTCACACATCATATCCTTCTGTTACCTCCACCCCCTCCTCCAATGGCAAACGTTTTGGGCTTCCTGCTGAATAAATATGCCCCCCTGGCATTACCCCAAGTACTGAACGACCTGCCACAGGATTATCTAAAGATCTTGTTTCGTTTCAATGGAGAGAACGAGATTAGCTCAAAAGCACCTTGAGGTCTTCTGCTCCTTCGCAAAAAATTTCAACGTAGAACATCTCGACATATTCCTAGGACTATTTTTCCAATCCCTTGACGACGAAGCCAGAAAGTGGTTCAAGATGTTGGGAGACCGTTCCATAAACACATGGGAAGCAATGGAAGACACTTTTCTCAAGAAATGGGGAGAGAAGAAAGACCACGAGCATTGTCTAACTGAGTTTAATACACTCAATAAAAGACACAATGAAGGGGTGGCCGAGTTTATCAAGAGATTTAACAAGTTGTACCTGAGCCTTCCCACCGAAATGAAACCACACCAGACTGCTGCCAAGGTGGTGTTTGTGGCAGCCTTTGACTCTGAATTTGGCTTCTCCCTGAGAGAAAGAAAGCCAGCCACTCTGGATGATGCTCAGACAGATGCACTAGAGCTTGAGGAAAACTTTGCCTCCACTGGTAAATCCAAGGGAAAATCTGAGCAAGATACAAGAAGAAGGGGAAAGGAAGAGGTATCCACCTCAAGCCAAGATAGAGATTCAACTAATGACAGGATTGAGGAAATGAACAATATGATCAAGAATCTCTCAAGCAAGCTGGTGAAGCTTGAAATGGAGGCAAAGAATTCATCCTCCAAGAATTTCCAAAATGCTCCTAACAGAGGCTTTACCCCTCAATACAGAAAGCCACCCTTGCAGATACTGCAAAGGGGACAAAAGGAGCAGCAAGATCAGGTACCACACCCCCTATACTTGGAAGGGCTAGTAGAGGGTTCTACCAAAGACACTTCTTATGAGCAAGAAGAGGCATACCTTGCTTTCTCAAACAGTGATGAAGTTGAATTTTCCTTACATGAGAGTGGCGAAATGGAGGTGCAAGCACACACCGAAGGGAAAGCTATTGAAGATACTGAAGACCCTGAGATTGATGACTACTGCAAGTAGTTCGTTGATTTCATGCAAGCCCAATTCAATAGGAGATATGACCTCAGATCTTCCAGGAAGAGAACTCGCACTCAGGACTAGGAGGAGGACACATCCCAAGAAGAAGCACCTGCTCAGAAGGAATCAACTCCTAAAAAGACCCCGGACAAAGGTAAGAGGCCCCTTAACCAATATTTACAGTCTGCTGATCAAATTCCTTCATCTTCACAAGTGGCTGCACCCCCCAATGTCAAACCAATCTTAAAAGAAGTCAAACCTCCCCCTCAAAACAAAGACTCCAGAGATAAAGAACCAAAAGAGGTGTCAGTAGATAAGCCTTCCTCTGCCTTCAGCTTGCAAAAGGAGCTTAAGAAAGTGAAAATCCCAGTCCCCTTGACCGAGTTGTTAAAACAACCTGCATATCAGTCCCAGGTCACGCCCTTTATGCTCCCTCCAGAAGTAATAAACATTCCAGACAGTCTGAACCTTCAGGAAGAAAGGCCTATGGTTGTTTTTGGCCCACATGTCGAAGAATTGGATGCTGCCACTCCCCCTTTTTATGTGTCTTTAGTAATACATGACCTGCTGCTGCATAACTGCATGTTAGATTCGAGAGCCTCCCATAATCTTTTACCCCTCTCAGTCATGGAGCAACTAGGACTACAGATCACCCGCCCATACAAAAACCTATACTCATTTGACTCCAAAAGAGTTAAGTGCCTAGGCATGATAAAGGACCTAGTGGTTAACCTGGCTCAGATCCCAGCAAAAAGTGTAGTGATGGATATATTCATAGCTGACATCCCATCTCGCTTTGGCATGCTACTGTCAAAGTCTTGGGGAACCAAAATTAGGGGATCGATCAAATTGGACCTGACCTATGCCACTATCCTTGTATTTGGTGGTCAAGAGAGGAGGCTGTACCGGGAAACCAGATTTTTCAAGGCAGTTACCAAGGCAGATGATTCAGTTAATTCTCCAGTTTATAGCAGAGAGGGGGATTTCTCATGTTTAATGCTGGAGGAAGATCAGGAGTACGCACATGAACCATCATTTTTCCAGATCAAGACAGAACAGTCCATAGAAAGCCCTGAATCAGAAATCTGGGCACTTCATTTTGATGGGGCTAACTCCAAGGAAGGTAATATTGGGGATGGAGTGTTATTGATTTCCCCTACAGGCCAGTGGGTCCCTTTATCTTTCAAGCTAGATTATGAAGCCACAAATAATGTGGTTGAGTATGAAGCACTTTTACTAGGGCTGCAAACAGCCAGGAGTATGAACATAAGAAGCCTAAAGGTTTTGGGAGATTCTGAACTGATAGTCAGACAAGTGAGAAATCAGTGCCAAGCCAAACATCCTAGGCTAAGGGCTTATAGGAATGAAGTTTGGGATCTGGTGGAGAATTTCTTCTTGGCATTTAATATCCAGTTCATGCCCCAGGAGCAGAACAAAATGGCAAACTCCCTTGCAGTGGCTGCCAGTACTTTTCGTCCACCTCAGAATCCTCTCTTGAGATATGAAATTGAGGTACGATATTGGCCATCAATCCCAGACAATATCAAACACTGGAAAGCATTTGAATATGAAGAGCAAGTGAAGATATTTTTGGAAACAGTTGGGGAATTCTCCAACATGGAGATTGATAGTTGTGAAGAGGAAGAGACGGAGGTTATCCCAGGAGATAAGTGGGAAGAAAAGGTAGCTGGCCACAAATTTCTGCAGTTGAAAGGGAATATCATTCCTCGAGGATTAGTTCCCTTAGAAAGGTTGTTTAACAAGAATGATGTTCCTTTACAGCCGAACAAAGTTGTGGAGGAAAATCAGGTAGAAGATCTGAATCTTGGCACTGAGGTTGACCCCAAGATCGTGAAGTTGTCCAAGGAGGTCTCGGATGAATATAAACAACTTTACCAAAAGTTATTTCAGTCCTATAAAGACGTGTTTTCCTGGTCTTACCAAGACTTAAAAACCTTTGATGTCAGCATTATGCAGCATAAAATTCCACTGAAGGGAGATGCCAAACCTCATAAGCAGAAGCTTAGGCAGATAAATCCATTGTTGCTACCCTCAATTGAGAAAGAAATTAAGAAACTGCTGAAGGATAAAATCATTGTACCCTTGAGATATTCTGAGTGGGTAGCAAATTTAGTCCCTGTGCGAAAGAAAAATGGAGAAATAAGGTTGTGTGTTGATTTCAGGAATCTTAACAAAGCATCTTTGAAGGATAATTATCCACTGCCGAAGATGGATCATATCCTGCAGAAAGTGGTAGGAGCATCTCAAATGTCGATGATGGATGGATTCTTTGGGTAAAATCAGGTGGTTGTACTACCAGAAGATCAAAAGAATACTACCTTTACCACTCCATGGGGGACGTTTATGTATGCCAGGATGCCTTTTGGGCTGATCAACGCGGGGGCCACTTTCCAAAGGGCCATGGATATTTCTTTTATCAGGGAGCAGGATAAGTTCGTGGTGGTATACCTGGATGACATTACATTGTTTTCAAAAGATGATGCAGAACACATTGAACACTTGCGCAGAACTTTTGAGAAGTGCAGAAAGTATGGACTCTCCCTCAATCCACAAAAGTCTTTGTTTGCACTAGAGGAGGGCAAGCTCTTGGGACATATTGTTACCAGAGACGGAGTAAAGATAGACCCTAAGAGAGTGGAAGTCATAAACGGTATTTCCCTCCCCATAAATAAGAAGGAAGTTCAGGTATTCCTAGGTCGTATAAATTTCCTGAGAAGATTCATTCCTAAATATGCTGAGATAGTTAGGCATATTACTGACATGCTAAAGAAGAACAACGAGGTTAAGTGGTCACAAGAATCAAGAGAAGCTTTTGCCAGGATTAAGAATGTGTTTGTTGAAGCCCCTGTGTTAGCCAGGCCAGACTATACCAAACCCTTTATGAAATATTGGAAAAGCAGGCATATGTGCTGGTGAAATCCCTCAAAGATTTTCATATGTATGTCCTCCAGTCCCACATTACTGCATTTGTGCCCATAGCAGCCGTCAAAGATATCCTTGTTCAGGGAGATATTGAAGGTAAAAGAGGGAAATGAATAGCCAAAATACAGGAGTATGAGCTAGACATCCGTCCTACTAAATTAATCAAGGGGCAGGGATTAGCCAAAATCTTATCTGAGTCAAATTGCCAGGCTTTGGGTATAAATCTGTCCATGGTGGCAAACGAGGCATCTGAAGGGAAAGAAGAACCACAAGGGGTAGAGATAGCTTCCCAGAAGACACATATGAAGTACCTCACCAGCCAGTGGTATAAGGAGATAGTGGAATATCTACTAACATTAAGTTGCCCACCTAGTTGTGAAAAAGCTAAATACAGAGCACTGAGGTTGAAGTCACAGAAGTACGTAATTGCAAATGGTCGGCTATATTGGAGGGACCCCTCAGGCATCCTGCTCCTATGCCTGACAGAGGAAGAGGTAGAAGGTATAATGGCTGAGTTTCACGAAGGAATCTGTGGGGGCCATTACAGTTGGAGGGCTACCACTCACAAGATCCTGAAGGCTGGTTTCTTCTGGCCTAAATTATTTGGGGATGTGTTTACCCAAGTTAGAGCCTGTGAGAAGTGCCAAAAGTTTGCCGAGAGACAGAAGCTAGCACCTCTCCCCATGATACCTGTCCACGTAGATGAGCCATTCCAGCAATGGGGAATTGACTTCATTGGAGAAATACACCCCCCATACAGCGGTCAGCATAACTGGATATTAACCGCCACGAATTATTTCACAAAGTGGGTAGAGGCTATACCCGCCAGAAACGCAACAGACACCATGGTGATGAAATTCATAGAAGAAAAAATCATATTCAGATTTGGTTGCCCCGCTAAGATTGTGATCGATAATGCACAGGCCTTTAAATCTACGAAGTTCGTCAACTTCTGTCAACAATACAACATCGCACTAGGCCACTCAACAGCCTATTACCCACAGGGAAACGGCCTAGTAGAGTCATCAAATAAAACGCTAGTGAGGGCACTAAAGAAGGCTATAAACGAAAACCAGAAGAATTGGGATTCCCAGTTAAAATTTTCTCTATGGGCTAACAGGATCACTAGCAAGAGAGCAACCAGGAAGTCCCCATACGAATTAGTATATGGGAGGGCAGTAGTTTTCCTTGTGCAGCTAGCATTACCAGTGGCTCGATTCAGGCAAGAAAGTCAGGAAGAACCGGATGACGTAACCAGGAGAATCAACCAGCTGGTGGAGCTAGAAGAAATGCGGAATCAAGTGACTCAGAGGCTAGCTGAATACCAGGAGAAAATGAAGGATCTCTTCGATCAACATGCCAAAGACAGGAAATTACAGGTTGGGGATCTGGTGCTCAGATGGGACATTAGAAGGGTTGATAAAGGTAAGCACGGAAAATTTGACCCCCTTTGGTTCGGCCCCTTTAAAATTGCAGAACAAGGAGGCAACAATACCTTCAGATTGGAAAATTTACAGGGAGATCTGCTCGACGCCCCTGTAAACAGTCAGTTTCTCAAGCCTTATTTCCAGTTCTGAGTTGGGCCAAGAGGGCCTGATGTATCATATTGTATATTAGTGTTTGTTTTCATCTTTGCTTAAGTAATGTGTGTGGTTATGAATCATGAAGAGGAATGGCATTCACGGAAGATAAAAAGGTGGTCTGCAAAGTTCTCGACACGCTCGAGGACGAGCGTGCCGTCCCCAGTTGGAGCCAATGTTGGTCATGAACTACCATTAGTTATTCTTGGGAGTTAAATTTTGGATAGACATGTATCGAATGTTAGGGGAGATGATGAAGCATTTAGAAGATTGGGTAAAAAGAAACGAGGATGTGACAAGTGTTGCGATTAAAGAAAAACATGTATACAAGAAAAATCCAAAATATAAAACAAAAAGCAAAGGTGCCGCAGAAAGGCGCAAATACATGGTGCAAAAGACGAAAAAATGAAAACTGTTAAGAGATCAGCCGCATCCCAAATGAGCACGTGAGGAAATTCCCCATATGGGAAATTCCGCGGGGGTTAAGAGGTGGAAGGGAGGACAGACCCATACCCCTGCGGAATTATATTGAAGCATCACGGGGTGGGCCCAAGGTAAAGAGCGACATGGCATGTCAAAGCCATTGGGATTTCGGTAACATGGCAGATCGGAACGTGGGCCCTAAAGACTGGTACACAGTATATTTAACCCGGCTCACGAATAAGAGGTTTCGAGAATCGTATGGTTCATTGCAGCAGAAAGGTAAGGTATGTCTCTAGGCTAACTAGTACAGGGGCCCGTACCAGTATTAAACCCGGCACATGGTGTTCACCTATCCCCAGCTAACGCCCAATCCCTACGCACCACGTGCTCCACTGTCAGTGTCCTTACGACACTTTCCCCCCGTTTATTTTACCTATCCGTCTTTTTACCTCAGAACGCTCAGTCGTAAAATAACAGTCTTCCCGTAGTTTACTATAGTAAAAGTCGCAGGTCTTCCAGCTACGGTATAAAATAAGTGGGAATCGGTGCCAAGGTCTACATAGTCACTAACAACACCCCCGAATCATTTTCCTGAGTATATTTCCCTATTGCACAGGTATTTTGTCCCTCATTTTCTCTCTTCTTTCCTTTCATCTTTTAAAAGTTTTATATGTCAATCATGGGAAGGGGAATGCCCAAGAAAGCCGAACCAGAAACCCCTCAGGTCCGAGAAACCAGAAATCCTCCCGGGTTCGAGCCTTTCATCGACCTGCAAGCCGAAATCTGTGATCCCCAATACCCTTTTCCCATTAGCAGACATCCAGCAAAGATGCACTCAGTTCGCCAATCATATCGCCAGCTCGTCCGCCAATGTTCCACCACCAACATTTGCAACTGCCTCAACCCCTTCACATCTGTGAAACACTGTCAACTCATGATTTGGCCTCAGTGGCATTTTTAATTTTTACTTAGTTAACTACTTTTCAAGTTTCAAGTGGGCTTCATGTTCCAGTTCAGCATTTTACTTTTTACCAGACTGTTGTTTAACATTTTGTTTTAAAAACGGCCGAGTGCCTAACTGTCCATGATGAGAGGCCTTTATTCCTCATCATAAATTTTGTTATTTTGACAAGGCCCTTTAACAAATTTTGGTCATGCGAAGAAGATATTTTTACCAAAAATATCTTCTCGCTCAGTTATGAAGATGTCTATATAAGAAAGATCCAAAGAGAAGAAGAGGTTCCAAATTTTCTGAAGAATTGACAGGAAAACAATGTCTTGTATGCTTTTTGTGAAATTTTTAATACAAATGTGAAGAGCCCATTGGGTTTTCAATGAGAAAGAGTTTTGATCTTTAAGGAGGATTTTGATCTTGGTTCTTTACAGTGTGTACTTCTTTCTTATGTGTTGTAGCTTAGCCATTAATTTCGTTTACATCCATTTATCTTGTGTCACATTCTGGAATGCGAGTAGCCCACTGTTTCTGATATAAATTTATCCTTGTCGATACTTATGTCATAAGCTTTTCGGCACTTTAAATATGGCTCAAGTGTGACATACTGTTTCATTTCCAATTCATTCGCATTTCTGCTATATTGACTGCCTTGAGATGTTATTTAGAAATGTTGTCTTCATGTGTGGATTCTTATTTTACCAAGCCCACTACATGCTGGTATATGTTTCTGGATGTTGTCTCAACAGCAGTTAGTATCCCCTTTATTCTATGAATGCAATAGATACTCTATGATTACCAATCTCTGTGAAGTGTTTAGAATCCAGCCCTATTTGCAGTTAAGCTACTTTTGAATTGTCTGCTACATTTCGTGTTAGAGTTTCACATCTTGCCTCTGCAATATTGCTTTCTCTGTTATTAACTTCTGGAATTTTTGGTCCCATTCAAGTTAAATTTCCTATTTACAAAGAAATAGCATGAGAGCCCAGTTCTACTAGTCATCCTAGTCATAACATATTTCTCTTGATCTCTACTATATAATATGTCCTAGGCACTGGTCTTTCACAACTCAAGACTGTCTCTAGGATCGACAACACCGCCTATGGTTCATCATGTCTTTTCTGTCGAGAGTGGATCTCATCCCCCTCACGTTCTTCTTGTTCTTCAGATTCTTCGGACTTGGAGAAAGATCCTCTCCTCCCTGTCACTCAAGAAATTCCTCTTCCTACTCCCATGATGGAGGTCCCAGAAGATGCTCCTCTTGCTCTAGTAACACCAGGGGATGACCATATCAGTTCAATGGTACCCCCTCCAAGTAGTCTGGTCAATTCCTTTCATTGGAGTCGATTCACAGGATACCACCTTCCTTCTTATGTGCCTTTTGAGATCATGGTACAGGCCTTCAATGTGGTCGTACCCAACACCATTATTGATGAAGGCGCGTCTGTTAGTATTCTATCTTTCACTACTTGGCAAGATTTAGGTTCTCCACTGCTTGTGCCTGTTATGCAGAATCTGTTGGCATTTAACAGAACAACCAGTCAACCGTTAGGGATCCTTCCAAAGTTGCCTATTACTTTGGGATGGAAAATTGTCTATATAGATGTGATGGTTGTTCGAGGCCCCTTGGATTTCAATTTACCCTTGGGGCGCGTCTATGCTTATGCCATGGGTGCACTTGTCTCCTCCCTCTTTCGTGTGATCTGTTTTCCACACAAAGGTCAGATCGTGACCATTGATCAGCTTTAATTCTTTGTTCCTGACGTGACATCTGGTCCACCATCGTCCCTTCCGGGTCTTTATCCACCGGTTGTATCTTCCCTGCCACAGGCTAATTATGTGGCTACCTGTCCCATGCCCGCATTTAGTGATAGTGCCATTGTGCATTGTGTGCTAGGGGCATTAGGTCCTGATTTCCAAGATGTTGTTCTCCCATCAGATGTGAACCTCTTGGAATCTCTGACTTCTTATTCAACGTGATGAGTTGTCTTTGGAGCACAGTTCATTTTCTTGTGTCAAGCTCCTTAAAAAATGAAGCAAGGTGGTCGAGCAAAGTTCCTTTTCTTGTGTCAAGCTCATTAAAAAATGAATTAAGTCATGAGGATAGTTATTTTACTATGTTAACCTCGTTAAAACAATGAAACACATTCCCGTTCACCTCGAGCCTTTGATTAGATCTCATAAAATCCCAGTCGAGTCTTTCTCTGATCTCAAAATTTAAACCTTCACTCCATCTACTTTTCATTCATTACATTTGGACTGAAGCTTGGGGGCATGTACCTCAAATTAAGTCACCATGCTAGGGGCATGCCTGTGCCCTGTTTTTCAAGCATAGTTTAATTTTTTTTTCGAGCTTGCGTAAAAATGAAATCTTTTGGCTTGGTGTGCTTTGTAAACATTTTTTTGGGTCGTTACTTATTATGCAAATTATTTAACTGATACATTAGCTAACATTCTATTAGGTATTTGCATAACTTGTAAAAAGCATCATCTCATGAAAAAGATCCATATAGGAAAATAGATATATATATATATATATATATATATATATATATATATATATATATATATATATCAAATGTTTGCATCATTGTGCATCATAAATTCAAAAAATATGTGTGTTTCTGTTACATCCCAAGACACCATGTCTCTCAAAATATGCAGCTATGAAACTTAGGTGTCTAATCGGCGTGATGCTCATGGTAGCATGTCACTTCCCATACGAGCCGCCTCAGTAAGCGGTGAATTTAGCTTGGAACCCATATGGTATGTCTCTGGTAGGCACAAGGAACATCATCGAAACGTGCATAGTCCAGGACTGCACGAGTGATTCCCTCTAGGTTGCGCATGATCTCCTCCTCCTCGCCTCCCTCACCTTGAGGGTCAAAATCGCGAGGGATTCGCCTCGCTATCAGATAAATTTCTGCGGGTATCTCTGGGCTAACATCTGTGAGCACATGGATTTAACGTCATAACATATAGAATTAAAAAAAAAAAATCATAAGACTCATGAAAATTTAAAAATGAGGCTTACCCAAATATTCATCCCAATCCTCTCCCTCCAGAAGTGGGAGGTCCGGATCACCAGTAAAATCTGTACTAGAGTAGGGCTAGTCCTCCACGACAATCAACTGTCAACAGAGCCAATCAAAGAACTCTAGTCTCCAAAACATCTGTTGGCCACCCCTTGCCCTTGACATCAGAGTTTCCCATCGAGCCATTCGTGGTTCCCTCGTTGGTGGTGTTGGGACTATGACTTCCTAACGCTGAAAAATTGGTAGTCGTTCTAGGAAGAATGATACCAGGATAGACCCATGACAGAATTGCTTCAATTTGGTCTTCCTGCACTTTTTTAGCTGGCGTTTCATGTTTATTGTCACAGCCTCTGCCTAGTTGTAGATGGTCGGTGTCAAGTAGTCTACAGTAAGAAGCAACTGTGTTTTTGTTGCTTCATGCAGTGCTTGTGATCTCGCAGCTCGTGTGATGGTATGTAGCACTAATTTTAGTGCCAAGTCTGGGATAGTCCATATATCGGCTTTCCCATTTCCTAATCCCTTCTGTACCCCTGGACATACCCTATCAATCACCATGGACACGCTCTCCATGCAAGGCTGGGTGCTAGTTAGGATTGGTGCTTCTCCCCTCCACGATAATCTTGTTATGAATTAAACATCAGAAACATCGATCTCAAGTTCCTGATCTCGAAGGATGAACTTTTCTTGATTCTCATCCCATATGTTGATAAAATACTGTAACAATTCCGGTTGAGCTCGGAAACACGGTATCAAGAAGAACTTCTTAAGTCCACAGTCTCTGAGAGCTTCCATGCATCTCTCATTTTCCATGGCAATCTCGTCCTCTTCGCTGTGTTCCCGTTCTTTCCATTCGATTACCATTTTGACACTTTCTACCTGCAAACATGTTCATATGGATAGTATTAGCCATTTTTGAAACTTGGATTTGTAAAAAGATGGGTCTTTAACTTGCATTTTTTTTCACAAAAATGGCAAGCGTGGTTGGCGCGACTGTTTCTCAAACAATCTCGCCAATGGGCACACCCTAGTTCAGAAAAATCGGCAATTGGCGCGAGTCCGTGCCTGAAACGCGCGCCAACTGTCATGCCCTAAATTTTACATTCCCCCCCCCCCCCAGAAATCAAAATTGAGGGTTGCAGGCTGTAAAAGAGGACTTAAAAGTAAGGGAGAGATATCAACTCTTACCTGGAACTGATGGATTCGAGATTGATCTGTCGGATCATCCGCAATTGTCACCACAAGATCACACTGTAAAATGGGTAAATTTTGCTCCAAAAGAGGTAAAAAGTGACAAGTAATTATTTTTACCATTTTTTGAATTTTTATAACTTTTCACAACCCTAATTATGTTTTAAGACATATTTTTCGATTATTTTCTTATATTATTTTCGAGAAATGGGTTTTACACGTGTCTCTTGTGCAGCGACAGGTTTTCAAGCCATAGTGATGAAGTAACGAGTTTTATTTTATACTTTTTCGGACACGGTAAAAACACGAAAAATTCACTACTGGAGTCATCTTTCAGCTCTTTTCTGACTCTCTAAAATTGAAAAGATTGCCGAGACTCTTTTCATTTTGAACTCACTAAATGGCTGTGAAGCGATATCTACCCAGTATACGTTTACCCATTTTCAGGATGGGATGGATTATTTACGAAAAAGGAATCCCTTAGCCTATCGCAACTAAGAGGTTCTTTCAGATATTGTTTTCTACCTTTTCAGATCTGAGAGACTATTTACGAAAAGGGCCATGCTGGAGTTTTCTTTTTTTCCTTCTTTTCAAACTCTCTAAACATGAAAATATGATGAGTTCTCCCTTTGTCAGACTCGTTAAACCCTGATGACATCGGACTTCGTCACCATGACGTTACTTGAGTTCCTCCTTCCTAGGTCTCGTAAAATGTACTAGGTTGGATTTTTCCCAAGGAAAAACTTACAACATAAGCATATGCTATCCCCTTCAAGCTTGTTTTAAAAAATAATTTGGGTACTCGCCAGAAATGGTGGGGGAAAATGGAACCAAGTTTTGGTTATGTTGGTAGTATGTCACTCTTGAACATGGCACTTGTCTGCATTCGTGTCAGGTTGGGGACATCTCATTTCGTCACTTTTGCCTCCATGGGTTTGGGTAATCTCTTTTGACCTCTCATCTGCTCTTTGCCATGTACTGCCAAATCCAGTGTCGTCTCGTTGATATGTTCAAGAGAATTTTGCCTCTGTAGTTTTCAACCTTCCTCTCATTCTTTGTTGGTCCTGATTCACTATTATCATGTTCCTTTGTCTCGTGTCAATGATGTGGGAAACATTATGGCCCTCCTTCGATCAGGTCACTTCCTGTCAACTTCCGTTCATTATCTAGAGATATGATCTAGAGAATCCCTTTTTGTACCTTGGAGCCTACATGCCTTAATGGCAAGTTCTTTGCATTCGACGCAAGGTCCACCTCATTGGCCTTCGATCGAGTGATTCTGCGGATGTTCGACGCCAAATCACGGTTCACATTCCATGGATTATACCAGTTGTACCTTGAGAGACATTTTCATTATTGGTGGTTTCTCTCGTGCCTGTTAACAACTTTCATCATTGGCTGGTAATCAGGTGATTTCTTGCATGTTCAACTTTAGCTCATATATTTGCATGCTTGAATTTGCACTTGTTTGGGTCGAGATGGAGCGTAAGACCCTGGATTTTATCTGATAAAATCCAGGCTGCGGGTTCTTGTGGATTATCATGACTTATTACATGACTCTTTTGATTGGATGGCTACAACCATACCTGAGTCTATTTGTTGATCCTTACTGTTGGATGGTTGTGTCCATACCTCGAATATCAATTTTTATATACTCTATTATGGATGGTTGCACCCATACCACGTGTTCATGTATTAGAGATATCAGTTGTATTTGTAATTGCAGGTTTTCCGACAGCAGTGTTTGGTTCGAACGCGTTCTCATAAATCATTTCACCCCTCCCTCTCCCTCGGACCTCATGCTTTAGGGGGCATCTATTACACAGCATTTTTTCACTGTCCCTATAATCCCAATATCGCCCATTGGAGGGTCATTTTTGTGATCAATAAGCAGTGTCATGCCTTGAAAAAACCATCATTGTGTCCCTTTACATGAGAGTAATATTCCTTCTTTTGACAATTCCTTGAGCAGAGATTCAAAAACTCTTGTTTTTTCCTTGGTGCGAGTAGTCAGTTATTCCCTCACGCCGAAGAGGAAGATTAACACTGGACCCCGCGCTAGTTGGCGCTCTCTCTCAGTTAGCCCCCGCACCGAGCTATTTATGGAATGTTTTTTAAAAATATATGTGGATATTCCACTCCAACAACTTCGAGGATGAGTTATTGGGAGTGGTTGAACTAAATAACCACAGACTCCCTCCTTTAGTTTATGGTTTCCACCTCTTATGGGAACCTCCTAAAGGATATGCCTCCCTCCCACCTTTGTAGGGATCCTAACCTCCTCCTTTTCCTCTATAAAAAGAAGCTATCTCTCTTTGCATAAGCTAGCTGAACATGGAGAATTGAGTATACTATAGCTGAACTATTGACGAGATAGAATAAGAAGGAACTTCTTTGAGAGAGCTTGAGTCCATGCCTTCATCTCGTCCGAATCCCCTTACGAGTATCTGAGAGGCGCTTCGGCTGAACCCCGCTAGAGGAGACTGTGACATCAAAGCTTTGGTTGTACCTCTTCCTTCTATCAATACATACACGTGACTATTTCTTGGTTCCCATTTTGTCTTACATGTTTAATGCAATATGATTAGCCCTCCTTGACTGGCTAGTAGTTATGAATGAAGTTATTATGTCGTATGTTTTTCTTGTTTTCTATTCTATGTGCAAGTATCCGAGCATTACTGCAGAAGGATTGTGACTTTACAAGGTAGGAGCAAGAGACCACCACCATTACATCCATGACAATAGCATTGGATTCTCGGTAGTTCAATATACCGTGTCCTATTTTCATTCAATAATTATGAATCAACACTCTAGCATGTCTCTTTGTTTCTAGACCCACTCTAGGGCTAGAGGGATTGTCTCTATCTGCAGAGAGGATTTACCTACTTAACACCTCCACATAGCATATGGTGTGGCTTTCCCATGAAGGCTTGAGACAATGTGGTCTCGTACACCTTCCAACACAATCCTCTTTGCCTTTGCCACTTTCTTTTGTCATGCATCAAGCAATGCAGCATCTATCAAAGTGGGCTTAGGAACATCATTGTCAATGAACTCCTTCAAGCCATTATCTTCGAGCACTGCCTCCATCCTGTCCTTATAGGAAATGTAGTTTGGTCTGCCCTCGAGTGCATACTCTAGCCACAATCCATTGAAATCCATTTCTATGTTTACTCAACTGTAGCACCAAGAAAATCTTTCTACAAATTCGAATTCTTTCCACCAACAAACTCACTCCTGCTTCAAAATTTCAATCTTCTGTGGTCTGATACCATGTCAAAATTTTAATACAAATTATTTATTTCCTAGATTCTCCTGATCTAAAAATTATATGCCACTTTTAAATACAGAATCACTTATGCAAAAATCTGTGCAAAATTTAAAACACGGTCGCCAATTGCAATATCAAGAAGAAATATCAATCACACATAACACAGATGTTTTTACCAGGAAATAATAAAGCTAAAAACCCCACTATCATATATTATGTATATATCATAGATCATGAAACAATATCATACAAAACTCTAATCCAAGAGCTCTCAGTACAATATACAATCGTCTCACACTATCATACAAAAATTGGCAAATTCATGTGCCAATTTACTGCATCTAGACATCCTGCCTCCACTATGCAATCCCAGGTGATAGCAATCCCTGAATGAATGGAATCCTGCTTGCCTTGACTACGCAATAATTATGGGCACATACAATGTGTGTGTGGTTGCATGAGTGCACCCACTAATGTCACAATTGATAGTCAAACTGTCCCTTTCACCTACATCTCAACTGGGTCTCCACTGGATCTGGCATGCATGTAGTTAACAGTAGTAAATCTTCAGTTGCATGTGAGACCACTGATTCTGAATTAATTAATAATTTAATTCACTGATCTCTCACTATTTTATCTTCAGTTACAACTAGCACAAATGATTTTAACTCACTTAATCGAGTTAAATTACTTTACAACTCACATAACTACACATCCAACTCTATTACAACTTCGAATCACTTAGTTACAACTAAGTCCACTTGCATGTCCCACCAACCAACCTTTGAACTCAAAATTCCTATAGCTAACTGATTTTTGACTTCAATTAACTATTTCCAAGTGCTCATTGAGAATATATTATTGTTTATTGTCCAACTATTATTAAGGGATAATAATAGTCGACATGCATCTATAAATAGACATGCGATCTATAAATAAAACTTGCACATCCATCTATAAAAAGAATTTGCTCATCATCTATAAATAGACATCATATATAAATATAATTTTCTCATGCATCGAAAAATAAATTTCCACCTAAAAATAGCCTGAGGCTCCATCCTAGTGTAGGTGCATAATTTTCACTAGGATCTTCTTCTTGAATCTCAACATAGCTTATCTCTGAGAACAGATGTGGTGGCTACATGCCTCTGAACTATGTTATAATGAGGCTCAAAGGCCTATTTATTATTGAGAAACAATGGAAAACCATAAACATCCCAAAACCTAATCCTAGGAGATGAAACACTAGATTATGGACCCCATCGGGGTAAATTGGTACATCAATTTCCAGGGGTCGTAACTTTGGCATACTATCTCCATTTGACGCACATGATACATCGTTAGAAAGATATATCCAAGGACTATAATTGTTGACAATGAATTTTTAGTGTCTAACTCATATTCGCCAAAATTATTTCCCCCATAAAACATCGTTTAAGGCTCAAAATGGCTCCGAAAGTTCAGGACCCGAAAAACTGCCAAAAATAGTAAATTGTGCTACAATTAAGAAAACTGAAAAATTGAAAGAAACAATGGTGGGAGTCCAAGTGGAATAGGCAGGTGGTCACCAATATCCACCTGGATCATTCCTCCCCCCTTAGGAAGCAATGGTCCCTATTGCGTTGAGTTCCTCCATAAGATGAGGAAACTTTTGTTGAACTTGGTCCCTGGTGAGCCACTTGTCTTGGTGAAGGAGTTGGCCTACTTTTGAAACTCAATGTAGTTGGATCCTATATTGGCAGATGTTCTTGATCTTTGTGTCCATAACTTGATCAGTTGTGGCTTGTTCCATGTAGTCTGGGTTTAACTCTGTTGGTGTGAGTTGTTCTTCCATGTCGGATGTGTCTAGTAGAGGTGGAAAGTAGGGTCAAAGGCGGTCCACATTGAACATTGGATGAAGAGTAAGGAATGGTGGAATACTAAGCTCAAATTAATTTTCCTCTACAGCCTTGGTGATGGTGTATGACCCATATCAGAGCAGGCGAATCTTGTGGTGGGGTCCATCGAGGTGCTCCTACAAATGTAGCCACACTTTGTCGCCCACCAGGAAGTTGTGTGGCACCCGATGTTGATCATGCTACTACTTGTACTTAGCATTGGCTCTGTCCAATATGTCATTTTTGGGTATGTGTTATATTCTTTCCATGACTAGACACACACGGGGGGGTCACAGGGGGGGCGATAGGTACTCCTTGTACATTGTACCGGGCGTAGCAAGGAGGTCACAGGGGGGGCAGCAACCCCCCTTGTCGGGGTCAAGGGTAGCGCCCTAAGAAAAAAAATTTGGTCCTTATTTTCCAATGGGCAGACCAGCCCATGGTGTTTTGCATGGGTTTTCACATGGTTTTGGGGCATGATGGTTTTCGGCCCCTGGTATTTTGTAGATCCAATCAAGGGAACTACAGTTATGTTCTAATCCAGGGTTAATGGATTGGGGTTTATGTATGCTTCGACATGTATATATATGTGTTGTAACAATAAAAGGAATATAATGAAAAATCAAGTTGGTCGTCCCGATTTGGGATCCAGGGGAAAATATTTGTGTATATCTGTTTTATGTTTTGTGCTCTCGCTATTTTTTATTTTCTGTTTTTAAGATTCATTGGAAGATAATTTATGTACAAGGTTAAAACCTACAGTCATGAACCTATTGGTGGATGTGGTGAATGCGCTCAATTAATTTGTTCGCCTTGGTAGCTTCAAGCTAGACATGAGCTGAATTGGCCTGAGTAGCTGAAAATGGCATGGCTATGTCAATGGGACATACTGGTTGGAATCCCAAGCCCACCTGAAAGGGGAATTGGTCGGTTGAGTTGTGGAGGGCCCAGATATAGTTGTGTTGTACATACGGGAGGCTCTCATCCCATGTTCGTGGATGCTTTGAGTTGTACATGCGTAGAATTTGTACGATCATATTGTTTATGACCTCTGTCTAGCCATCAGTTTAGGGATGGA
Source organism: Pinus albicaulis (assembly GCA_034641835.2). Lineage (NCBI taxonomy): Eukaryota > Viridiplantae > Streptophyta > Pinopsida > Pinales > Pinaceae > Pinus > Pinus albicaulis. The sequence continues at coordinate 304,562,215 of CM076569.1, forward strand.
AAGTTGTGGACTTGGTGAGCTTGGTGTCCAGCATTGACCAGAGGCTGGACCAAAATGTACTAAGGAATCTACTGTCCCGATCTAAGATGATAGACTATGGATCCCAAAGTGTACCCACACTTGTTCAAAGAAGATTTTAGCAATGGCTTCTATTGTGATATTATTCTTGTAGGCCACCATAATGGCCATCTTCGAGAATCTGTCGACAACCATGAGAACACAGTCGTTGCAATTCTTAGTAGAAGGAAGGCCCGACATGTAATCCATGGAGATCGATTCCCAAGGTCCACTAGGGGTAGGAAGCAGAGTATAGAGGCCTTGCTTATTTATGGTTGGTTTGGAAATGGCGTAGGCAGTGCAGGATCTGTTGTACTTCTTGACATCTTATCAAAGGTTTGGCCAATAGAAATACTTTTGCAGTACTTCCACTATTTTCTCGACCCTAACATGCCCAACAGCCCAACTGTATTGTGCTTCTCAAATCATCTTGGCACACTCTCTTGAAGGAACACAAACGTGTCCCAGGTGACATAATAGTGCATCCTGGAGGTGAAAATTTGGAACTCGATTACCCTCAAAGAGCGTCTTGTATCTGTGGCCAAATTCTGGATAGCTCTTATAGAGAAGCGGCCAATAAGAAGTCTCGTGCCCACAAGAGTTGAGCACAATGGTTAGCGCCACGATTGGTGGTCGGCTAAGGAAGTCTACAACATTATTGGTGTTTCCCTACTTGTACTTGATGTTCAAATGAATTTTTTGCAGATATGTGGACCACTTCTGATGGTGATCGTTCTGCAACTTCCCTTGTGTATGAATAAACTGCAGGGGTCGATGGTCTGTGTGGATGACTGTTTCCTTCCCCAAAATGTAATTCTTCCATTGTAGGAAAGCCTACACAATGGAATACATCTCTTTTCCATAAGTTGGATACTTCTGAACTATGTCAGACAATGTTTCATTGTGATATTCCACTGGATTCCCCTGTTGAGTAGGAACTTCCCCAATAGCATAGTCAGAGGCATCTCTCTTGATCTAAAATGGTTGTTGGAAGTTTGGCAATGTGAGCACTAGTGCAGAGCAGAGGCGATGTTTCAACTCTTTGAATGCATTCTATTGAGATTTAAACCAAAATGGTTTTGCTTTCAGTCCTCCCTTGGTGACTTGACTCAAGGGCCAGGTGATATGAGAGAATCCCAACATGAACTTGCGATAGAAATTTGCAAGACCCAAAAATTTTCAGAGCTATGTTAGAGTGGTTGGGGCTGGTCAATACTGAATGACTTGGATCGTGGCTAGATCCACATGCAGCCCCCACTCATCCATAATGTATCCCAGATACTGAACCTGGGTCATGCCAAAAGTGCACTTCTCAAAATTGGCACACAACTTGTGTTGTCACAGTGTCTGGAGGACCTGTCAGATGTGGTGGAGGTTCTCTTCCCAAATTTGGTTGAATATCAGGATGTCATCCAAGTATACTACTACAAATGAGTTGGTGAATGGCCGAAATATGTCATCCATCAGCCTCATGAAGGTTTCAAGAGCATTTGTCAACCCAAAAGGCATGGCCAACCATTCGAATAGGCCCTCCTTGGCCTTGAAGTTAGTCTTCCACACATCGGAGGGTTCGATTGTTACCTAGTGATACCCGTACTTCAAGTCAATCTTGCTGAAATATTTCTCCCCCTTGATTTGGTCCAGAAGGTCATTAGTCCATGGGATTGGATACCTATTACAGATGGTGACCTTATTTAATGCCCAATAGTCAATATAGAGTCTCCAAGTCCCAGATCTGACCTTTCTGCAGCAGCTCCTGAATATGCCTCTTGATTTCGTCATTCTCCATAACAGAGCGTTGATAGATTGGTCCATTGGGAAGTGGCGCACCTAGGGTCAGATCTATAGGGTGCTTGACCTGACAATGTTGAGGCACTCTTGCAGGTGAGGTGAAGATGTCCCCGTACTCATCCATGACATTGTATATTTGTTGTTGTCATGTGGAGGAGCCTTTTTTGAAGGTCATGGACACAGTATTATTCTTTACCTAAGGGTGAATCATTAGGAAAAAAAAATTCCTTGTTTTTTAAATGAGCTTGTTGCATTGTTTTGCAGTAACCAAAGAGATGCCGGCATGCGGTGCTATCTCCGGTATCTTGTACAACTTATTTCCCAAAGTAACAATAATAGTGTGAGGCCAAGACTCATATACAACATGTTTCTTCCAAAATTATGGTTGGCCTAATGATACATCACAAACATCAAGAGGGGAAATGTCACATAATACCTCATCTGTGAGGGGATTAATGTTGTAGGGAAGGCAACATTGCTGGCTAACGCAGAGATCTCGTCCTTGGTGAAGCCACCTGATGGTGTATAGTTTTGTGTGTGCTTTGGTCAGAAATCCCAACTGCTTCACAACCATTGCTAAAATGAGGTTCTTTTGGCTCCCACAATCTACAATGAACTGCAATAGCGAACCCTTTACCCACATCTGGAAATGGAAGAGGTGCACCTCCTCCTCTGGATCTTCTGGTTCCTCCTTCTGGATCCTGGTGGTGGAAACGATGGCGTTGGGCTCCGCATCGATAATTTTCTTCCCTTTGTAACTCCCCTTGTCAGGTTCTGATTCAGAGTCAGAGCATGCATCTAATTTAGAAGCCTTTAGCTCAACCACCAATGACTACTTCACCCGACACTCACTTGTGTTGTGAGTGGAGCTCTTATGGAACCCACACCACTTTCCCATGTCCTTATTTGGCTTAGCGGTGTTGTTCTTTACTTTCGGCTTTGGCAGGTTATCCTGGGCCACCCCGCCTTGGCTTTGTCCTTTTTTCTGTGGTTTAGGGGCACCTTTCCCTTGCTTTTGATTTGCAGATCCAAAGTCTCACTTCTTCTATTTGAGTTTCGACTCAAGCTTGGCAGCATATCGGTATGCTACAACAAGCAAGGAGATGCTGAGGAACTCCATTTCCTCCTAAATGTATCTGTGTAGACAGCTGCGGTACTTTACCACCAAATGCTTCTCCGAATCTTTGACACCCAATTTTGTGTGCAAGGTATGGAACAGATTCATCATCTCATACACATTTTGATCCCTTTGTTGCCGCAACATAGTCCATTGTATGTACTTGTCCTCATAGCTCCCCATGGGATAATATTGTTCCTTGGTGGTGTATTGGAAATAATTCCAAGTGGGTGCGACCGAAAATAGAGAGGGTACCCTCTCATCCTTTTTCTCACAGTAGGTTTCCTGCTAGTCCTTGACATGGGGGGCGGCTTTGAAGAGTGCACCTATTTGGAAAATTCATGAACCAAGAAATACCCTTCTAATAGATTCAACCATCTATCTACGACATCTGCATCTATTTGGCCCTCAAATATGGGAATGCCAAATTTTACTTGTACCATAAAATGATTTGTGCTTCCATAGTGGTTATTGGATGTAGATGCACCACCGGTGGGCAGTCGTTGAAGAATCTGCACCAATTTATCCATCATCATGTTCCTTTGTTTCTCGAGGGCCTCCTCGAGCAATATTTTTATAGGATCTCCTACTCTCTCGTATTTCTTTTTGTCCCCCATGGGAGGTCATCGGGGTTTGCGAGGCTAATCTTACAAAGGTTCAACCAGATCAAGCCCTCACTCCTTATACCCTGACCTTGTTGGGGACATGCAAAGAAGAATCAAGAAAGAGAAAAATACTCTAATACCACTGATCCAGACTTATGAAGGAACGCAATAAAATATAGAAATACAAATAAACTCAAATATGTAGCAGAAATAAGACTTCCTTTCCTTAATATCTCATAACTGAAATATGCTTAAAGACATAATGGAAATAAACTAGCTAGGGCACTGGTAGCTTATCTCTGAGAAGAGATGTGGTGACTACATTCCTTTGAACTATGTTACATGAGGCTTGAAGGCCTATTTATTATTGAGAAACAATGGAAAACCCTAAAAATCCAAAAACCTAACTCTAGGAGATGAAACACCAGACTATGGGCCCCATCGGGGAAAATTGGTACATCAATTTTCTGTGGTCGTAACTTTAGCATACTATCTCCATTTGATGCACATGATACATCATTAGAAATATCTATCTGAGGACTAAAACTACTAAAAATGGATATTAAGTCTCTGACTCATATTTTCTAGAGGTGGTTTCCCAAAAAACGTCGTTTAGGGCCTCTAAACGACTTCGGAAGTTCTAGACTTGAAAAACTGCCAAAAATAGTAAATTGTGCTACAATTAAGGAAACTGAAAACTGAAAGAAACAATGGTGGGGTCCAAGTGGAATAGGTAGGTGGCTACCAATATCCACCTGGATCACCGTGCAGTGTTGGAATTGTGGAGGAGATCATCATAAGAGGGATTGTTCACAACATCAGGGTGGTAGACCGCATATCTACAATGTGCAAGAGGCACAAACAATGGGAGCTGTTGGAAAGAGTATTCCTAAGATCTATGCAACAATGGATAACATGCAGGAAGATCACCATGCTTCTATTATCGAGATGGATGGTAAGCTTTGTGATCAAGTTGTTTATATTTTGATTGACCTTGGATCTAATTATAGTTATGTTAATACTGACTTGGTGGATAAGTGTGGTTTGAATAAGGAAGTGCATGCAAACTATTGGTTAGTGTAGTTGGCTACAAATACAAAGAAGAGAGTTCATCATTGTCTAAGAGCTTGTGCATTTTACTTGAATGGTATGTATACCTCAGCACATCTTTATGTATTGTCGCTGGGATCATATAACATGATTTTGGGTATGTATTGGTTGTATCTTCATAGGGCTGAGGTAGATTTTTATGACAAGGCTATTGAGTGCTTGGATGAAAATGGGGAACAAAGAGTCTTGTGAGGTAAGAAGAAAGTAACATAAGTTAGGATGGTGACAACTATGCAAGCCAAGAGGAGTCATAGGAAATGGTGTTTGTTATTTGCAGTGCACATTTCTAGTGACAAAGGTAATGAATTTGAGGATGCAAATGTGTTAAGTAGGTGTCGAGTTCTACAACAGTTTCAGGATGTATTTCCTATGGATATTTCAGTGTTGTCACCTCATAGGGAGGTAGAATTTTCTATTGAGTTTTTACCCGGGGCAGTTCTAGCATTTAAGGCACCTTGCAGGATGAACACACCGGAGTTGGTAGAGTTGAAGTTGTAGTTGAAGGAAATGTTGGACAAGGGATACATTTGGAAAAGTGTACCACCATGGGGCACACCTATATATTTTGTGAAGCAGAAATATGGTACCCTCAGGTTATGCATTGATTACATATAGTTGAACAAAGTGACCATCTAGAACAGGTATTTGTTTCCAAGGATTTATGACTTGTTTCATCAGTTGAAGGGAGACAATTTTCTCGAAGATTGATCTAAGATCGGGATATCATCATGTACACATTAAGTAATATTACCTTCATAAGAAATCTTTCCGGACTAGGTATGGACATTATGAGTTTTTTATAGTTCCATTTGGTTTGACTACTGCTCCAGCTAACTTTATGTGCTTGATGAATAGTGTGTTGTGTCCTTATCTTGACAAGTTTGTTATTGTATTCATTCATGATATGTTGGTATATTCTAAAAATGAATAAGAGCATGTCGAACACTTAGCAGCATTATTGAGATTGTTGAGAGAGCATAAGATATATTTTAAGCTCAACAAGTGAAATTGATTTTATACAAAGGTACATTAATTGGGACATGTGGTTTCTAGGGAAGGCATAACAGTAGATCCATAAAAGATAAGGGGTATCATGGAGTGGAAAGATCCTAGGAATGTGGATGAGGTAAGGTCTTGCATGGGATTAATAGTTTATTACAGGAGGTTCATCACGAACTTCTCATAGATTTCTTATCATATCACATATTTGAAAAGGAAAGGTAAGAATTTTGAATGGATAGAGGAATGTGTAGCTATTTTTGAGCAGTGAAAGCGGTTGTTTACACATTCTCCAGTGTTAAAGATCATTGATTCACATAAAGAGTTTGTGGCATGTACAAATGCTTGAAAGAGTTTGTGTGATAAGTTTTGGAAGGAGTTATTTACAGGTATATGTGGGTCAACAAGACATTGGAGGACATGCTGAGGATGTATGTGATGCATCAGCAACAAAAGTGGGAAGAGTATATTCCACTGGTAGAGTTCACTTACAACAATGGGTACCAGGAATCATTGAGGATGATTTTTTTTGAGGTATTGTATGGGAAAAGTTGTAATACTCCTATCAATTGGAATGATCCAGTTAAAAAGGTGTTGATTGGACCGGACATGTTGGAAAAAATGGAACAGGAAATGTAGGTAATCAAGAAGAATCTGAAAGCAACACATGATAGGCAGAACAACTATGAAAATCGGAATAGGTTATTTAAGGAGTTTCAGGTTAGGGAACATGTATACTTTCACATAAATCCCAAGAAGAGCTCCTTGCATATTGGATCATGTGCCAAGTTGGCACCTCAGTTTTGTGGACCTTTAAAGATTCTTGAGAGCATTGGGCCAGTAGCCTATATAATTTCACTACCTACGAAAGTGAAATTCCTTTATTTTTTCCATGTTTAATTTCTTAAGAGGTATGTTAAATATGTTGATCAAGTGATTGACTAGTTTGTATTACAAATGGATCCAGAAGGATAATTCCAACCGGAACCTCGGTGAATTTTACAAATAAATATGCTCATGTGCCAGAACTGAGAAATCGAGCAGGCTAAAGTGCAGTGGAAGCACTTTGGGACTGATGAAGCTGCATGGGAGATGGCGAATCAGATTTAGGCTATGTATTCGTCCTTATTCTTTCGTTGAGTGAATGTTTTGGAAGGTGTTTTGGTCTATGTGGGTATGATATTTGGTATATGTACACATGTATATGGATGTAAATACCACCATGAGCTATGTTATAAAACTCCAATAATCAGTATGGATGTCACCTCATTATGATGTTATGTTTGTCATGTTTTCATGTTAGTTTGCTTCTCAGCAGGTTGATTGTTGTAAATAGCGCAACGAGCTAAGTCATGTAGCTCCATGGGTAGCATGTTTTGTTTACAATAGTATTATTTTTTGTAGGTGTTGTTGAACATCGAGGATGGTGTTCCCCCAAGGGGGAGGGCTCTGTAACAGAACTGGTGAAAATTCCATGTGATAAAATTTAATAAAGGAAAAATAATAACCAAGGTCATAGGACATGTATTCCAAGCTAAATGTTGGGAAAAACATACGAGTGTGGGTGTTAATATGGTTTATTATGGCTATGGAAATTGGAAAAGGCAATGGCTAAGGATTTGGAAAGGCAAAGAGGCATTTATTGGCATTTATATGTGAAAATAATGGAAAATAGGAGAAAAGGAAAGTGAAAGGTCACAGGTTGCATGTGAGGAGGAAAATGAAGGAAAATAATGGAAAATTGAAGAAATTAGAGGCCTCATTAATAAAAAGGCTTATGAGGATCATTTCACATAATTTTTTCAGTTCAATTTTGGAGCTCTCATTCTCTCTCTCTCTCTCACATACTCTTGGATTCTTAGAGTTTCTTGGATCACTCTTGGAGAGTGTGGCATGTTAGCACTCCACCGGATCTCCAAGGCTGAGAAGAGACCAGCAAAGGTAACTACATACCAATATTTTTCCAAGTAGCTAGCCCTACTAGGCAGGAGAGGGCTCTCTCCAAGGGATCATAGCCAAGAGGGCTGGATCAATTAGGTTTTAGGCTAGGTATAGTATCATAGGGGTTTTGATTGGTTGATTTGGGTGTTGGATGAGTGAATTAGGTCAAAGAGGAAACTAGGTCAGGGAAAATAAGATCAAAATTGTAGGCATCTGATGGGGAAAGGTAGGTAGGAACTCTAACACTTTAGGGTTTTTAGGTGAGATGGATCAAATTTTTGAGGTGCTAAAAAGAGCATGAGAGTACATGAATTATTTTTAAACTAAATAAATGAAACAAATTATGATGATTCTCCCAAAATAGAGGATAAAATATGTATTTTGCTTATCAAACTTGAGAATAAAACATATCATAGAACTGGAATGAACATAGAAAGTAAAAAAAATTCATACATATGCAACAGAAGAAGAAACTATGTTAAAATACAGTACCACATGAATCCCACCAAAATAACTACAACTCATCCAATATATTCCTACCAAAATCTGAATACACTAGTGTCTTTGATCAATACAGCATCATCCAACCTCTCAAATGAGTGAAGAGGTGGAATATATAGACATGAAACGACTTCTCCCAACCTCAGGGGTCAGATCCCTGAGTTATGGAGCTGATTCACAAAAGGCTGAACTACAAACCTAAAGTGTAGGGAGGTCAAAATGACTTATCACTAACTCTGGTGAAAATTATTCATTCATCCTCAAAAAAATTTTACCTAATGTATTTACCCTTAAGTAACTTAAAAGTAACTAAATTACATTTACATCCATCATTTACATCAGTAAAATCATGATTTTCCATGGTCAAACTCAGAAAACTAGGAAAAAATCAAAAAAATCAAACAATTGTCACGAGCACAACGCCAACTTCAAGCCAATGTTTGAGGGGGTTTCCGATGTCGAAATTGAGCTTAGGATAGCTCATTGGATAGCCTGTCCTGTATAGCTTCCAAAATTTTACTTGGTTTCAAAAAATTATGAGTTTTATTCCTCCAAAAGTTTAATCTCCCAAGACTATTCAAGAGCGCAGTGCCTGCCAAAAAATGAGGATATAAATGTCATTTTTGAGGTGTTTTTGGCCATTTCTCCTTTCTAGATTGTCCAAATTGTGTGTGAAAAATGTCAAAATTGTATTTTTTATATCTTATGAATCCAATGGTAGTATTATTTTTTAATTTTGAGGCCCCTAGAAGAAGGCACATTGCCCTGACTGTCAAATTGTGCTAAAGACTGTCAAAAGTTTGCACAAAAACCAAAATTGAAAAAATTGTTCAAAAACTCTTCAAAATTGGTATGTGGAATGCTGATGAAGTATGCTAAGAAATTAGAGAGGAATTATCATGGATTTCAACTTTCCCTTGTCTTTTTTCTTGATTAGGGTTTGCTTGTGTTTTTCCTCCAACTTCTTGAGTTTGATGTTGTTGATCCGATTCCTTGTCTTCTACCTATTGGCCATGATTCTAAGCATCTATTTGTCCTTTTTGGCCTTCTGGAGGAGCTTCTCAAGGTGGAGGTTTATTTTTTCAAGCCAAAATTCTCTATTATCCTCAATTTCCTTTGCAATTCTTTCCTCAAGAGTTAAGTTTTATGCCGCAATTTTCTCCTTCTCGAATGATTTTGTAAGACCTCTTGTTCTTGGTCTTTTCCTGGTGGATTGATCATAATCATTGGTGTTTTTCCTCTTAAACTTCAGAAGCTCCAATTCCAAGAGCACTTGTTTGTCACTCAACTGCTTGTTCTCTTTCTTAAGGTAGGAGATGGAAACTTTGGTCAAAGAAGGGTGATGTTGAGATGTTTGGACTAACTCACATAAATCAAAGAAACCTGCATGTTTGAAGAAAATAATTGTCATGGGTGAGGCAATTAACTCTCTAGTGTCAGATGGCTCAAGCCTCAAAATCCTCCCTCCCTTGTGAGGTTTTCTTTCCTCTCTTTCCCCCTCCATGAAATCTCTATCTTCCTCCTCCATGATGCTTTTTTTAGTTATGAAAACCCTAGGGAAGGGAAAGGGGAGTGGGAAATAGCTTTAGGGAGTGGGGATGCTTGTAGGAAAAATTATGGAAGTAAGGAAGGGGGTTAGGGAACTTAAAAGAGTGATAGAGGATCAAAATACTTAGGGAAATGGGATTTAGAAATTTGTTACAGGTATAGGGAGGCTACCTAGGAAATTTGTAGCCTAGGAGCTAGGGTTTTGGGGAATGTGTCTTAGGAATGGGGATTTAGTTATATAGGGATAGGGATAAGGTTTACTGAGATGTGGGAAGGGTAAATTTGGGTTTAGGAGAACAAATTTAGGATGTGGGAGTGAAACTAGGTTTTCTAGCTTGAAAAATCAAAATGGAGGGCTTTTATGAGGTTAACTTACTTGTTTACAACTGAAGGAACCCCGAATTACTGATTAGAAAGACTTGCAAGAGGTTTTGGGAATTTTGAGCGAAGTTGGGCAGGAGCGCAACGCTGGTCTTCCAGGAGCATAGCACCTTTGCCAAGAGCATAGTGCCTTACCTCCAGGAGCGCAGCGCCACCCAACAACTTTGTTTTATCCTTACAAATTTGATTTTCGAGCTGAGGGGGTGAGAGATTAATGGCTTAGAGAGAAAATGAGTGCTTCTTTGATATTTTGATGGGCTTTATACTTGAATGATTTGATGAATTAGCTCTTGGGACCCACTTTTCCTTCTCACATTCACTTTAAGCATTTGAACCTTTACCTTTCACTTTGAATTTGATTTTTTGAATTTAATCATTTGATGGATTTGAGAAAACTAGGATCTTGGAAAATTTGATCTTCTTGACATATGGAACTCTGAGTTGGCATCTATTTGGAACCATGAACTTATTACATATTTGAGAAAACATAAAATTACATAATGGAATAAAATTAAATTCCATGTCAACTTTACATAGTAAAGTGAGTTTATTTTTCACCCTCTTACTTGCTGGTCTTTTATGCATGTAGATGGTGTTTTGATGCGCCTTGAAAACCATAAGACCTAATGGAAAACCTAACTAAATGAACTTCATGGTGAAATGATTGAAAAGGTGATAAAAACTCATGAATGATGGATGCTCAGCATAGTGATGAATGAGCTGGCAAGTGATGAAATTTTTTAAAAGAGTGAGGTTTTGAGCTAGGACTACCTCTAGTGGCCAAATTTTTGCATGATGACCAAATGGAATGAAAAAATTTCAGAATGGGACCCTACTATGATATGAAAAGAGATTTTTTGATCACTGGTGGAAGGATGAAAATACTGACACTAACATTGGCTCCAACTGGGGATGGTAGCTCCTTAGAGGTGCCAAGAACACCGTAGACCAAGTAGCCTATCTATTGGGGATGGAGTCAAAATTTAAAAACCAAAATGAATAATGAAAACTTGACTTGATAAACTGACTCAAAACCGGACTGACTAAAATAAAAACTTAAAAAACTTATTGATGGAAGCATATCACTAAGACTTGAGGGCTTCAAATCCCGACGAAAACCACCTGCCTGCTGAACAAATATGTACAATCATGTGAAGTGATCCTTCCAGTGTAACCAATCCAGCAGATGGCTACTTACTTGAATCATGCTTGCAGTTTCCTCGACTAGGTAGAAAAACAAAAACTAGGCCACTCCAAGTGTCTACTAAAAATGTGCTCATGATCTAGAAATACAAGAAAATTCATCTCCCCTGTTGACTGTAGAAAATCAGTGTAAGGATCTTCAAAAATATGAAATGTTACCTTGTATTGAGATCCAGAAAAAGCGCAAGCACACCCTTCATCCTGATCTGAAAGAACACTTGGTGGTTGATCCATGGAAGACATAGGGAAGTATGACTTTCTTCTATCTGAGTGCTGGTTGTAAATTCCTAAAGCACGAGAAACCCTGACTCTATCTCTTGCATACTATCTATCTCAGACTCATACTCCTCAAATTTATAGTCTAAATAATCCTTGAACAGAAAACATTCTTCAAGATTGTTAAACATGATAGCCTTATGCTCTTCATGAAATACAACGTTCTCTGTTAGCTGATCTCCTTGCAGGAAAACATGATCACAAATTGACTTACTCGCCACAACTTCTTGTACAGTTTCATCAGTCTCATTACTATCATTATTTAAACTCAAATTTTCATTTACAATAATGGAAGAAGTTTCATTAACACATTCCTGACTATGTGAACATTGTAAACCTGCATTAGCTTAGGTTGTAACATAAATTTTCAGGAGCTGATCTATCTCATCTTCAGATAGAGGAAAAAATTGAGTTTGATAGTAGTTAACAGTGCCTTGATGATTTTCACTTTCAAGGTCGAGAATTGGCATTTCTCTTTCTTGGTACCAAACTTTTTCATCTAAGGAGGAAGCTACTAATTCTTGTTGGGAAGAAAAATCATATAAGGCTTCTATGATCTCATCATCTAGTCCCTCTTCATCCCCATATAAATTTTCAAGAAACTCAATGAAATTGTCAGAGATTTCACTGTTGTCATTCTATAATATTAATATGGGCAAGAATAATCATAAAAGGACAACATCAAAACTGCTTTGGAGCCTAGGATCTAGCCCTCCTGGACTTAGAGAGGGATATCTCTTTTAGATTTAGCTTTGTTTTATGATTTCTGATATTAGGCTAGTTATACTGATTGTGAGGGTTGATTTTTTTATTGATAGTTTGGTTGGATTAGGAGATTTGCTTAAAATAATTCCATTGGGCTATGGAGTCATAAAATTTTGGATTGTTGCATCAAATTTTCAAGAGAATTTACAAGGGAAGCTAACTACACTTACTGGATCTTTAAAACATAATGAATTATGAGATGAAAGAAAGAGTAATTTCAGTAGTGGTTAAAAATAAATTAAGTATTTTTTAACCAGACTTCAGAGGAAAAATATATATATATTGTAAACATAGCTAGAATTAAGGTACTCTAGTAGCAAATCTCATTCTTCATATTTATGTTTTACAATTAGAATTAAAAGACACACTGAAAGAAATAAAAATGGAAAACATTAAACATATCAAAGAAAAGGCATCACCAGATATATGTAGCTCAAGAATATTGTAAAATGGTCTTTTATTATTGATGCTCCAGTTCCAAAAATACAATGCTCCAAAAGAAAAGTTTTACAATATAGGGTCCAACCCCTGATACTGAGAAGAAATGCAGTATTTAACTCATTCTACAATGATTTCCTTATCTACATGGGAAATCTATTATTAATTACAATAAGAATGAAAAGTGATTAGTGTGACCACGAAGTGGACACGATGGAGTAATTATGACATCTAGCTTGATTTTCCAGAAGACCGTTGTTGCATTCTTTAATCTATTGTTGTGCTAATAGATTTGAATGATCTGGTGCTCATATGCCAAGTTGATATGTTGATTTGTAGAATTGACTAATTTGCTGAGTTGGTTGATTTGCTGAGTTAGCTGATTTTTTGGTGCACTGGCTATCACCCTTCTTGGTAATCACACAATTTCTCCCACTGCTGCTCATTTGGGATTTTTATCCTGATCAGTTTCTTGTAAATCTCATCGGTCTCTGTGAATTTCATGAAAGTTGGCCTTAACACAAAAATGTGTTTGATTTCATGTTGTATGAATAAATCATTATCCATAGCTTCTATGAAAGCTCTTCCTATCATTGATACTTTTATCCCTACAAACTTGGTTGTGTCTTTGGAAATCTCTTTTAGCTTCTTGACATAATCATGTTTGGTCATAAGCTTATCATTGATCACAAATATTGATGGTAACCCTCTTTTGGTCAGTGGCTTGATTCTGTTAAAGAATCTACTGACACCAATTTCTAAGTTGTGACACTTTTCTTCTAAGTGTGTGACCAAACTATTTTTGTTGAGCACCTTCTTGACTTCTAGAATGGTTGTTGTTCTGTCCTCCATTCCTAGTGCTTCCAATTCAAACTTGTTCTTGGAATTAAAAAATATGATAATATTTTTTTTTGTCTCAGGCATCCCTGCAAGCTCCTTGTTTGATTTTTCTATGGCATCACTTACCTGTCCAATCAGATCTTTTTGTTCAAATATGATTTGAATAGAATGCCATATTTCATTCATGGAATCAACAATGCTTGTCCAAATAATCCATTTTTTCTGGCCAATAGTCTGACCAATGGAATCTTCACTTTTTGCTTTTATAATTTTTTCAATTTTCTTTTGAGCTCTCTGTATTTCAATTTCATGAGCATTATTAGACCTTTTCTTCAGATCCTTCAAGGTATTGATTTCTACTTCCAGCTTTTTTATTTTTGATGTTTGTATGGTCATGTTCTCCACGGATTTGGCCAGCTATTCTGCACCATCTGATGTGCCTATAGTTGTTGGTGTAGTTGTATGGATGACTACAATAGGAAAAACATCTAAAGGAACAATGGCCAATTCTACTGCTTTTTCTTTTTCTTTAACCAATTTTTCCATCTTTATCTCCATTTTCTTCAGCTGCGTTAACTTCTCCATTATTAGTTTCATCATTTCTGCTTTCTTTGCTTCATTCTCCTAAATGTTATTTGTGAGAGGGTCCTCAGGCTGACATTTTGAGTTGTTTTCACAAGGCTGTTATGTCAGTATTCTTCTTCTTCGGGATATCTTCCACTGCCTCTAAATTTGTTGGGTCATACCCAATCTTTATGACTAAGCCTTCCAGGAATTTGATTCTAGTATCCTTGGCAAGACAAGAAATCTTCTCCATTTTGAGCTAAGATTAAAAATTGGCCAACGATGCCTATAGTTTAGATAGGCTCATGGTAGTGTTTTTCAGTGTGGAGGAGATCATCTCTCCAGTATTTTTGTGCATATCCATCTGGTCTATTGGATGGATGTCCTTGACATCGAATTCAAAAGTAGTATGCTTGAAATATGCAGGTGACTTAGGCTGAGAAATCTGGGCATCCAAGAAATCCATTCTCATCTTTCATTTTTTTGAGTCAAAGGCTGATAAAAGCCTACTTTGTGAACTGTTGGTCTGCTTCCAAAACTAATTGTAGGTGTTGGTTTTCAAGATCTCATTCTTCCTTTTAATTTCCCAAAAAGTGTCATAGATTTTTTAGACCTTTTCCCCTGTAGTAGCAGTAGATGTAGGTGTTTGTAGATTCTGTTGAAATGGAATTGTGGCTGAATATTTTGAAAATATGGTTTGGCCACCTATTGGAGAAGAAATTGGAGTATCCTTGATTGTGATGACTGTTTTCTACTCTTTTTCCTTATTCTGATCTATGTCCATATGGATTCTTGCCCCTTTTATATACTTCATTTTAAATTCACTGGTGGAAGTATCAGTCTCCATAGTAGACTAATCATCTCTAGGCCTCTTTCCTGTTGCCTCTTTATCTGGTTCTGTAGTCTTCTTTTCTTGTGGTGTACGAGTCTGTATGCTTGAGGAAGAAAACACCTTCTCTTCAGCCTCCTACAATGTATTTGCTACCCATTCTGCTTGGTTCATAAACTGCTCAATTTCAGGCCTATGGGTATGAATATATGGAGTTGATTTTTTCTACACCCTTTTCTTGGAGATGATGCCCAATGGGTCATAAGACCAAGTGAAGTGGTGGTTAAAATTCATCTCCCTCGGCATTTTGTCAGCATCCTCTCCTGTTCCTCTGCTATTGAAAATAAAATGACCAATTTGGGACTTGATCCTAAATTGAGACTTCTTTTTGGCAGAAACAAAGGGTACCTCATATACATTGATCATCTGCCTTATGTACTCCAGGGAAAAGATCCTCATGGGGAGGAAATTTGGCAGCTTGTAAGGGGCCAACTCACACCCATAAATTATGATCTATGTGTAGTTCTGGTACAAGTACCAGTCTCTGGTTCTCACTTGATCTGATAATTGCATGATATTCTTAATCTCCTCATTAATCCTTGGTTCTACTGTACTACTAAGTATGCTCATTGCTGGATGCATAAAGGCATAAAAAAAATCTCTTGTAGGTGTAGTCCTTCTATTCCTTCATTAACATGGTTGTCCAAAAGATCAGTGATTAAGGTTGGGAGTCTTCATTAATTTTCCTCATTATGAACTTGAATCTGCTGGCCTGAAAATAGAGAAACATGTAAACCAAGACTAAAGCGTATTTGAACACTTCCTCTGTGTTAAACTTTACAAATTGTTCGTGGATAGAATCAGAAAAGAATTGACTAAAGTTAAACATGATGGAAGACTTGGATTATGATGAAAGAATGGACATGAAACCTATCATGGCTTCATCTATCCACCTGAATGATACCCTAACAAGTATGAAAGGATAGTGACAATGTGTTGGGTCCTATAAGGGAAAGTAGATGAGGGATATGGAGGATTCTTTTTGGGAAATGGAGTGTCAGTAGCCATGAATAACTCTAGTGTTTTGGCTCTGCTAGAAAAATCCAATTTTTAGTATAGTTCTCTGAGGGCCTCATAGGAAAATGGAATGGTTCCTTCAACTATAGGAGCTTTCATAATTTTCATGATGGACTAGGCATTGATAGTAAAGAGGACTTCTCTTGTGGATGCTACTACAACTCTCTGATTAATATCATAGCATGCGTGACATTTTCTCACAAACTCAAAGCACCTGTCGGATTTTGGGAATATGTAGTAGGGTAATTTGGTCTCCCACAACCCTATATCTTCGACTTCATCGATCATCTTGTCTTCTAGCCAACAATAGACATCAAATAAGTCAAACTATGAATCTATCTCATGTATTTTAAAGATTCTTTCAGCCATAGCCACATGATCTAGGTCCACCTAAGCGTAAACCATTGGATTAAATGGATGTTGCTCCTTTGGAGGCATTACTGTACTTGAAAAATGAGCTGACAATGTTTTTCACAGGTGCAAAGAAGAATGGGATTAAAAGAAGATGGGAATAAAGAAGGGGAGCTTTGCTGATCAGAATGGGAAATGGGGAATATAATGGGACTGTTGAAGGGGAATTATGGTTATATTTGCAAGAAGTTAAATCTTCTTTGTGCCTTTCTTTTGCTCTGAAAACTTTGACTGCGATAACCTGTGACTAATAGAATGCAAAATCAATTGTAAACCTTGCAACAGGAAACGAATTTTGGTTTTGTAGAGTGATTGAGTTACCGTTGACATGGCGCAGGCCCATTGGGTAATGACCTAAGCCATTAAATGTTTAACGGGCTTTAGGCAGTAGCATAGGAAATTGGATGGAGGTGACAAGGGTAGTTGTCGTGGCATAACGGTAATGGTGCAACAATAATGGTGGGAATATAATGATAAGTGGCACAATTTAGGAATAGTGGAAAAAACATTTTCACAGGGGGTGTGGGTCGATAAGTGGTAAGGAGTGGGGGGGTGTGAAATGATTTGTGCGCTACACGTAGCAGGTGGGGTGGTTAGGAAAATCGTCCAATTCAAACCCCCTCGCCCCCATCCTGACGTTAATGTTTGGTGGATGAGGGGCGCGAAAATGATCTTGGATCATCGGATGAGATGGAGGGAGCCGAGATGACACAAGGTATGGTGAGATGTTTGGTGGTGATGCGGCGTAAGTGGATGGTGGGGTTGGGTAATTAAATGTCGAGAGGGTATAGTTCGAGAGTTTAGGATAGTAGAATATGACATATAATATGTCAACATATCTTCAATAAAACATTAATTCCCGAACATTAGGATATCCAATGTTTTTTTTTTTTATATTTTCCTCTTCATAACATGAAAATACAAAGATCCTTTGAATGAGGCTTTCAAATAAATCTCATGTATCTTCAACTTTATTTTTCTTTCATTCTACTTACCCATTTCACTAATCTAACATTTTTTTATTCTTTTGCAGGGTGCACTTAGGCTTGCAGATCCAAATCACTTTCTCTTTAAAACTCTAACCTACATCTAACCTTATTTCTTCCATTGACTCAGTTTAAACTGTTGAGTCAATTTTATTTCTACCTAACTATTGATCTGCCAAGACTAATTTTTTTGGAAAACCCTTATTTTCTAACCTATCAATAGAAATTTAAAATTGTACAATCATGCTTAAACTGCATGATTGAACAAACTAATCTAATAAGCAGTGGAATTTTGATTTGCAGCACTTTCAGTATTATTCTTTTTTGGGGGTTTTCTTTCTTTTCTTTTTCCTCTTTTTTATTTTTCAATATACCCTCTTTTCTTTTCTTTTTTCAATATTTTTTTTTGGAAATCATTTGAATGTTGAAAATCATATTCAATATGAAATTGCAACTTATGAAATACTCAATCGCCTTGAGATCCTATCATTTATAGGACTCTAACACTGACAACAACTATCAATCATCGACAAGGAAGAATTAAAGCTTTGATAATGTTGAAAGAAAATTGAATGAAAGTCCTTTAGAGAATATAAACTAGCAGATGGTAGACTCTCATACCATGATCTTGCTTGTTCCTCCAAGGTAGCCATAAGCATATTCATCAGACAATCTTCAGGAAACTCAATCTTTAGTCTATGAATATGAAAATGAAATTTGACCAAATGTAAACTAGCATCTTCACTGTCCTGACACTTAAACTTTGACAGTCTTGATTGCTAATCTATACAAGGAATATGGTTCGGAAAACCAAGAATATGAGATCAATTCATAGGAGCATACCTTCGAGCAATAGAATCCATTTTGATAATAGTGAGTTTACCAAGAATGTCTTCAAACTAACTGTTCTTTAAAAGTGGAGTCACCATGAAAATTCTGAACCTTTGGATTCTTAGACACAGGAGTCACCAGGTGAATGATTCAGCCTTCATATGCATCTGAACACTGTCCACTATCAACAACTAGATCTAAACTTTGATGACTTTCATCCCGGGGAAGATCTATCACTTTCTGTCCCCAATATGGTCTCCAAGATATTATCACTCCACCAGATCTCCGAGGCTTAGAAGAGACCAGCAAAGGTAACCAAAGACCATGCCCTCTCATGCCTAGCAGCACTAGCTACTTGGTGAGAGCTTCGTCTATGGTTACCTTTGCTAGTCTCTTCTAAACCTTAGAGATCTGGTGGAGTGCTAACATGTCATACTTGGAGTTTTGGAGCAGGAAAGCGCAAGAGGATATTGGGATCAACAACTATAACAGGTTTTTCTTGCAAGTACCGAGTTGAATGTATGTTTTCCTCAGTATTTTTGGCATGTGTGGCATATGCATATGGTTTCTTGTTCATGATATCTCATTGGCATGGAGGATTTCTTAGATTGATAATGGATTTTCCTAGCCTTTCCATTTCCAGGATAGCCATGGTTTTGTGGGTTCATTTCATTTTTTGTTTTTTTGGTTGGTTCTCGTGTTCATTTAACTGTGGTTTGAGTTACTAGTTCTCGAAGCCTTGTCAGGAAAAATTTTCTAGAGCCCTTAGTGGGTTGAGTTACTAGTCTTGGAGCCTTAGTTGGACAAAAGCTTTGGAGACTGGCAACAACTATGGGTTGAGTTATTAGTCTTGGAGCCTTGGTTGGAACAAACACTATGGATCCCTGAAAATCTTGGGTGGATACCAATCTGGTGATGGTTCTCATGTTTCATCGTGACGTGGAATCACTAGTTGAGGGTTGAGGTGGTTTGGTCTATGGAATACTTGGTTTGGTTTTGATGGATTTGTTTTATGATATCCCACATTCATGCTTGGAATATGGCATGGGGGAGACTAGCTAAACAGAGATTTGGCTGAGCCAAGTTTATGGTTAGGTGGAATGTGGAAGTCCCATACTTGGTTGTGTTTTTATTTTGGAAATAAGAGTTTTTTTCCTCTTGTATTGATGGGAAAATATGCTTGTTATTGTGTGGCTTATATGGCTATTATGTGCTTTTCATTTATGTTGTTTATATGTTGGTTATGAATGTGTTTTATGATAGTGATGATGTATGGATCTCATCATGATTTGAGTTGTAAATGAATAAAAGATGTATCTATGACCAAATAAATGATAATGTAGTTAATCAAATGAGGCAACCATGCTTCTTACCAATTCTCAGATACTGATCCACGTGGATTAAACATGTATAAGTACAAAGGCTCAAAAATAAAAGTGTTCAAAAATCTCTCAAACCAAGTTCAGGTTTGTTAGGGTCCCGTGATTTAGCAGATTGGTAGACCAAATGCACAGGGTGACATGAAACCAGTCTTTGGAGTCCTAGGACCTAGCCTTCCTGGACTCAAAGAGGGTTCTCTCTATTGTATGCAAAGGATGTGAACTTGTTTGCTTTAGATGGTTGATTTTAGGCTAGTTGTGAAGTTTAGGGTTTTGTTTGTTTCGCTGGGTTGGGTAAAATGATCAAGTGGAATAGGTGGAGTGAGAGGTCATCAAATAATTGGGCTATGGAGTCTGTGAAATTCATGGATATCTCAAAAATGAGTCAGAGTGCATCACAAGGAAAATCTAGTGTAGTCAATGGATATTTTAAGATTATGCGTGAAGTGAAATGGACATTAAGTTGGGGAAACAAGGTAAGAAAAAGGGCAATTAAGAATCCTTTGTCATATACCCATAAACAAGAAGGTCTCAAATACTGATAAGAAAAAGATAATAATCATGAGATAGGGCAAACCATTTACTCAATGAAAATACTTAAACAAATATACATTCAAGATGAAAAATTTAGTGAAACACAAAAAGAAATAAATCCTATCTAACTTCAATGATTTCACTTAGAAAGTTTGAAAACATATAAGATGACAAATAATATTAACCAATGAAGAGGGAACTCTTAGACATCATCAATCAAGCTATAAAGAACTTTGAGGCAAATTGATAGGCACAGACAAAGGGCAAGATCGAAATAAGACCTCCTTGACTTAACCTAACAAGTGATACTTCAAAGAGAGATTTCAAAAAAAAGTTTAGATAGCATCAAATAAGCAGGTCTTGCCATGAAACATATTTGGAAACTAGAATATTAATCCATTGATGAAATAAACAAGCATAAATAGGCCTAAGGAGCAACTAATAATTCCTTAAACACACTCAGCAGAGGAAAATATAAAGACAATAGCAAACAGGAAGACTAAGGTGCCTCAAACAACATTTCTTAGCCTATACTTTTCTGATCTACTACAACATAGAAAGATGGACATAATGATAAACAAGAAAACATGAACAAATTAGAGACACATCACCATTCACCAAGCTCAGGGATCCTTCAAGCAAGCTCTCATCATCATCAATCAAAGCACATCATTCACAAGCTCCATAAAACCAAATTGCTCTTCAACCTCAAAGAACCATGTATTGCTCTCAAAACTCATCAAAAGCCAACATTTACAATGAGTCCTCATTTCTCTATTTATCAGCAAGGAGGATAAAAACCTAATATAGTATCTAGAATCCTATTAGCTAATTAGAAATTTCACTATTGTCCTTGAGACCTTGCAAGGCCCAAGGCACAAAATATCTAAAACAAAATATCTTTCTGGGCATTTTTAGCAAAGAAATTGACATTTTAGGTCTGACAAGACTCCTAAAACTTTCCAAGAGTACGTTGTTGACTTTCCCTCTGCTAAGGGCGCAACCCTGTGTTTTAGGAGGAATTTCCATGCCAAGGGCGTAGCACAGGAGCAGGAAAAATGGGTCATCCTGCAGCAGTGTTTTGAAAGCCTTCCCATATCGAAAAAGGCTCTCTGATGGCTCGTTGGAAAGCCCTTGAAGTCTACTTTCCAGATCTACCATTTTTTCTCTGATTGGACCTCTATAAATTGTACAAAAACCAAAAATTCCAATACTGGTAAAGTCGTAGCACATGTCTTGAAAAGCAGGCAAAAATGTGACAATTAGGGTGTTTTTGACCCTTTTGGGGGACCAAAACAACTCCAATTGATTTGAAACTTTGTGAGCATGCTATATTTTTGACGAGGATCCCAAAAATGTAAGCCTGACCTCTTGAAGATTCTCTGAAAAAGAGCTTAGCACCATGTGTGCTACCCCCTTGGCCTCAAAATTAGAAAAATACAAAAACTTGTCAAAATTCTCCCAAATTTGGTGGATGAGTGCCTCATGGGTTTTGGGAGACCTATAGAGAGGCTTGTGCCAAGATTCCAAGCCTCGCTTGGCATTTTTCTTCTTTTAGTGCCTGGAGCTTGTTTTAAGTCTTTTTCAGTTTAGCCCTTGCAATTTGGTTCCTTCGGGCATAATGTTTAGTCATTATTCTTTGTAGGTCAAGATCTTGATTTGCTTTCTTCAATTTGGCCTCCAAGTGTATGTTGGCTCTCTCCAACCAAGGCTCCCGGTCATGGGCTATCTCCATAACCAAAAGCTCATCTAAAGGGAGTTGTTATACTAGGGATGATTCTTCCTCCCTTTGTTTAGCCAATGCTTTCTTCAATCCCATGGTTCTAGGTTTTCTCCTAGATTGTCTTTCCTCATCACTACTCTCCTCATAAGTGCCTATTAAATCTTCTATTTTCATTTGTGCCTTTTGGGATTCTTTCTGGGCCTTGAGTGCTCTAGCTTCATAGATTTCCATTCGTGCTCCTAGTTGCCTATTTTCCAAGTCAAGGGCATCATTTGTACTCTTGGCCCTATCTAAATGTGCTTGGAGGTCTTTGATTTGTGCATTCTTTTCCTGGAGGAGCATGTTTGTGATTCTTGCTTCATTCTCCTCATCACTATCTACCTGAAGGATCTCAAAATCCCTCTCCACCTAATGATATTCTTCTTCTTCCTTTACCCTTTGTTTCCCTTTGTCTAGTGGCTGAGCTAATGTAGATGGCAAGGTCCCTTGCCTCTTGGAGGCAGCAAACACTTGCCTTGATCCTCTTTGATATGTTAGAGGAAGAAACTCAAATTTTTCTACTAGAATGCTCCTTTCATGACTGACCTCAAGATTGTCTTTACTTTCATCAATGGTCTTTGCATTTATGTTTTCTTCATTTTGTTCTTGAATGCCTCTTGAGAGGTGTTTTCATTTTCCTTCATGCTATCATCGCTATCATGATATTCATCATTGTCATCCTCTTCCATATCTTCTGCATTGTTATCCTCTATGTTTGCAACATTATCATTCTCTGTGTTGTCACTATTAGAGGTTTTTTTATCAGTGTCTTCATCATTGTCTTGTGCATTTTCATTTTCATGGCTAGCCTCTTTTTCACTGTTCCCTTCACCACTGCACTGCTCACTGCCTTTGTCTTCATAATATGTTTCTTCATTACCTATCCCTTCTTCATTGGTGTCATTGTCTTGCCCACTTCCATGCTCATTGTTTTAATATTTATCATTGTCATGTTTACTGTCATCTTCTTCTAGTTTTGCTCTGTCCCTTCTTCAAATTCTTCCTATGTCTCTTGACTTTCATTTGTTTCTTCCTCCTCATTTGGCTCACTACCTTCTTCTTCTTCTTCATTGTTTTTCTCATCAAAATATGCCTTTGTCTTTTCATCATTGTCATTTTTTGTGGGGTTACTGCTAGAGGTACCTTCATCAATTTCTTCATTGTCCTCAAACTCTTCATTGTCCACTGTAATGACCTCATTGCTTTCATTTTGATCACTGTCATCCCCTTATATATCTCCTGCCTTGTCATCTTCTTCTTCATGGCTTGCATCTGTTTCTTCTTCACTATTGGGCTCACTACCTCTGTCTTCAAAATCTTCCTCTTCGTTATCTTCTTGTTCTAAATGTCCTCTTTGTCACTGTCATTTTCTTCCTCACTATCCTTTTTTTCTTCCTCATCATTACCACTTTCTGGATTTTAATTTTCATCTCCCTCATTACTTGTTTCTTCATTTTGACTAACATTTTCTTCTTGGCTGTCATTTTCCTCTTTGTCACTGTTTTCCTCTTGTTCTTCATCACTTTCTTCTTGTTCTAATGCTTTAGGAGAAGGTGAAGGAGGGAATTTCTCTTGGGGAGAGGGTTCATGTGTGGATGAGGAATCATGGTCAGTGGGGGTTGATGGAGGAATTGAGGAAGGTGGATGAGATGATGAGGGAAAACTTTGTAGAGGTATAGGTTGTGGATTTTTCAAAACATCATGAGCGATGAATACTTCCCAAGGGATACCCTGTTGCTCTAATTGATGCAACACAATCATCTTGATAAGAGAATGGTGGAAAAGACTCTGCATTTTTTGTGAATGGGGGCTCTTTATCACAATGTATGAAATCTTATCAATACTTCTATAAAGGTAATAAGGCAAATGCAGTAGCTTGGCTCTAGTGAAATGCATAAGCAGTCTTATATGGTAGGAATAGAGCCTAAAAAACCTACCCTCATAGGTGAAGTATTTCAAGATAACTTTCATTAAAAGGGAATATCTTTCCAACAGATGGGAAAAGGGAAAAATAATCTTGCAATCAACTTGGTATCTTGGTTTCAAGAAAGGCTGGTAATGGCTTAAGTCCAAATTCACTTGTTTGAACCATTTTTCTCCCATGCAAGGTATCCCAATGGCCATAGCAATTGTATTGGTGGAAAGCTCAAAATTTACTCCAGCTAGGTGTACTTGGTGGTTATGGAGGTTTAGGATGAAAATTCTGGTCAACTGAGGGTGACTTTTGACTCTTTGTACTTTTTCACAGAAATTATAGCATCCTACCTCTTGGAAATATGAAACTGTGGTAGGGGAGGCTGTCAACTCCTTGGTGCTCAAAGGCTCAAACCTGTTTTCTCTCCCACCCTTTCTCTATGGTCCCCTAGGCCTTTGGCCTCCCTCGCCATTGTCATCATTGTCTTCTCTAGACATTTTATCTCTACTCTTGCTTTTAAATCAAAACTCTCAATGGTTTATGAAATGATATGGAGAGGGTAAGTTAGATGATAATGAGAATGGAAGTGGTTTGAAAGTGAAGGAAAATAATGAGTGATTAGAAAATAAGTCTCAGTGTATCTTTATCAGGTAGATGGGTGAGTGTTCTTTAATCAACATCGTTTTTTTTTTTAGCATGATGACCAAGCCTTTCTCTTCCCCTAGGTTTTCCAACTTTCTCTCTAAGTTTCACCCTTTAAAACAGCATGAGAGGGGGTAGAAAATCTAAATACCTCTTTCACAAACCTTCATTACGCATCAAGCAGATATTTTGTGGCACTTTGAGGAAAATTTGAGGCTTGTACTGGCTTGAGAGGCTTTCTGGCTAAACGCGCAGCACAGGAGCACAACACGAGCGAGTCAGGTAAACCCTCCACGGGCTGTCGGGTCGGCCCTGAACGTAGCACAGGAATGCAACACGGGCGGAGCTGCATGTACTCTCAGGCCTGTCAGGTGAGAAAGGTTTGGGCTAGTCGGGCCTTCACGCAGTGTGGAAGAGCAGGGAAAGAGCACAACGCAAGCAGAGCTTGCATGCTGTCTGTCGGGTCCCTGCACTGAACTTCCTAGCGCGTAGCGTGGGCAGACCTGCATGGGGTTGGGTGTCGGGCAGTCCTGCACATGGTGTGGCCCTTCTGGGCAGAGCTTGAATGGAGGACAAGTGCATAGCACGGTGGAGTTGAGTGGTGTCGGGCCTCTGCGTTGAACGCGTGCAGCGCGTAGTGCCCGGGCGAAGTGGTCGGGCTTCTGTACTAAACGGTGTTGGGAGGTCCTACACATGTTAAACGTGTAGCACACTGCTACAGGAGTGCAGTGCTTCGTTATACGTTACACAGGGGTCACGCACAGGCGTGTAGCACTGTGTTCCAGGAGCGCAGCACAAGGGTTTTCTTGCCCGAGGTCTGCCAGAAACTTCGAAATCTTTCTTTGAAAACCTTACACTCTTTTTTGCAAATGAGAAATGGGCTTGAGTGATAAACAATGGCTTTTCTACCTTTGGAAAGATAATTTAAAGCTAGAAACCCACCTTTGATAATGTTTTCTTTTGATCTTTTCATCCTTTTACTGATATTTCTTTTATCTTTGTAGTAGGTGACTTTAGACACATAAAAAAGTGATCTCTTTGTGGGTGATCTTGAAAATATGATTTTATTCCCCTTTCACTGATTTTGACAGTGATATCTCTATTTTGAAAAAGATTATGAGTCATGTCCACTATGTCTTCTCTTGGCCACTTCTGTTTGGCTGTAGGTGCCATGCAAATTTTTTAGCCTCCTTTTGGTGCAGTGAAACAGTGTGCTTTGGCAAACCATGTAAGTCACCCTTCGATATCATTTTTCAACATCTGCATGTTCTCATCAAGGAGGTCTCTCACCTTCATTTCTTCTTTCAATAAATCTTCAATTTATGCTGAATGGCGCATATGTACCTCTGTCCTTATGATCCTTTGCATGGACTCCTCACTCGAAAACACTTGTTTTTCCAATCAGTTATAAAAACCATGATTCTCTTTGTT
Organism: Pinus albicaulis; assembly: GCA_034641835.2. NCBI lineage: Eukaryota > Viridiplantae > Streptophyta > Pinopsida > Pinales > Pinaceae > Pinus > Pinus albicaulis. Next base: position 304,588,148 of record CM076569.1, read on the forward strand.
TCATAGGCATGCTATCTCCCCTTTGCTATGAATTTCCTTGAGGAGTTTGGCTTCTCACCTTGCCTCTCTTCTGTTGATAACCATCATAAAATATTCCTGCATAAATGTTTTAAGATGGGCAACTGTCCTTTTGCAGAATTTATGCTCTGATCAAAAGAGGTTTCTCTTGAAGGTTTTTTTTTATACCTTTTGGACAATCATAAGCTCACCCTCCTTTTCATTTGATTTCATCTTTGGGCACCTGTAAAACAATGAGTTTATAAAACCAAAACAATGAATAACCTAGGAGACCCTACATGACCTATTGGGAGGCCTTTTGGACTTGGCCTTTGGCTGAACACTTAACTTAGGGTTTGTAGGTATAAAACAGAGCCTTGAAAAACCTTTATGCATTTAAATCCTATAAATTTATAGCTTTGATTTATCTAAAGAGCCTAGAAAGTTAGCTTAAAACCACCAATGCTTGAGGCATTTGGTGAATAGGGGAAAAGGTCAAGCTACTTGGAAATCCAAGGTGTAAGTAGAAGGGTTAGGCAAATAGAAACAGAGTGGTAAGGTTAGAGGTGGTAAAGATAGCGATAATTACTGGCATAAGTCCATGATTTGGTCTTCTGGGAGTGATAGGTTGGCCATGACTTGATAGAGTAGTAAAATAGTGAAAATTTTATCCTGAGGAGAATGAAGGCAGTGAGATTTCTAGAACTCACAATATTCATGAATTTTTTTTCTATAAATCTGGGATAAACATTTAGTCATCTATAGAAAGCAAAAAATTATTGATAACTAACAGTGGCTCCACTTGGGGAGGGAAGCTCCTTTTCAGGAAGTGTCCAGAACATCAGATCTCTTGGTTTTATGAAGGCCAATGCCTCATCCATTGGGCAGATTTTTCTTCTTTTCTTTTCTTGATGCTTGCTTGAAGTTGTGATTTTAATAATATGAAAAACATGATTACTCCAACTTCATCTATACCTACCCATCTTATTTTGCCCAACATTTTTTCTTCTTTGGGTGCACTTGAATTGGCAAACCCTTGACATTATTTTTCTTTTGAAAACAAAAACAAACTATTTACTTGTACTCTTATTGCTTCCAAGAGTTCAAATTATGCTAATGAACTCTTTTTATTCTCTACCTAGTCTAATTGAATGTCAAGATTAAGCAGTATGACAAACTTCATTCTCTAAGATATTGACATGAAATTTAAAACATGATTTGAACTAGGATTAGACAATCTGATTCATCATGAGTTGTGGCATTGAGATAAGCTGCACATAAACATTATTTTCATAAAAAACAAAACTAGAAGGTATGAGGGTTGTGTTTCATCATTGGCTAATCACCCTTATCCTTCTCCTTGGTTCAGATTTAAGCATGTGGAACCAATATCTTTCATTCCTAATCTATCATTTTTGACAAGTCAAGTTTGAATGATTTGACAAGCTCTCTTTCACAAACTTATCAACACAAATTTAAAGCATGTTCAGCCATGATTAGGCTAGATGACTGAAAAATATCTTCTTTTTGAAAAAGTAGGGTAATTAGGCTTGCACACTTTCAGCATCACTATTTTTTGGGTATGGGGCTATACCTTTTCTTCAAATCTGCCTTCTTTTTCTTTTCTTCTTTTTTTTTTTCTTTGTTTTTGTATTTTTGTTTTTTCTGATTTTTCTCATGTAGTGTTATGTACAATGAATGAAAATTTTGAAACTAGGACTCTTGACAGAAATAGTGTTTGAGCATCCTTCCATTTACGAGACCTCCAAATAATTATTCTACATTCAATCCTTGTAAAAAGAAAGCATTATGACCCCTAACTGACTGAATGAGATAAGGACTTTTCCACAAATTCTCAAATTTACCATGTTTACCTTTGTCCTCTCTCTTGGAATCCCATTTCAACACTGTGTCTCCAATGTGGAAATTGTTGGCTTTAGTTCTTCTTTCAAAGATTTTCTTTATGTTTTCTTGCACTGCTTGAGTCTTGTTATAAACCTCTTCCTTTGTCTGCTGCAAATGAATGGTTTGGTTTAGCCTCCTTTGCATGTCATTTTCTTCTGCACTTCTTGGAGAAGCTTTATCACTGTAACTCCCAAGGATGTTGGGCAAATGGAATCCATACCATACACTAGTTGATAGGGAGACATACCGATTGATTTCTTGGTGGTTAGTCTATCAACCCATAGTGCATGTACTAGCTTTCCATGCCATGCTTTTTTATTCTGTTCCAAAATCTTCTTGATGATATTGACCAAGATTTTGTTAGAGGATTCAGCTAGTCCATTACCTTGAGGGTAATAAGCTGTGGAATGTCTTAGTATGATGTGATATTTATAACAAAATTCAACCATTATTTTGGAAGTAAAAGCAACATCATTATCTGTGATGATCTTTCTAGGGCACCCAAATCTAGACAAGATGTTTGTCTCGAGGAATTTGATAATGACTGAATCGGTGGCATTCCTAGAGGGGATGGCTTCTATCCAATTGGTAAAATAATCAGTAGCAGTGAGGATCCACTTACGTTGGGTAGATGAGGTGTGGTGAATCTCACCAATGAAGTCTAAACCCCATTGTTGAAAGGGAGCTTCAACAGTAATGGGATGAAAAGGCAAAGGTAAGAGTTTTCTCTTGCCATAAAAAATTTGGCACTTATGGAAAGTCATGACCAGTTTGTGAGTGTCAAGGGAAAGGGTGGGCCAATAGTAGCCAGTTGTAAGGATCTTTTTGGCTTTGGTTTTCCAATAAATATGGCCTCCACATTCTCCCTCATGCAGTTCATGCATGATCTTACCTACATCATCCTCAAGCAAACACTTAAGCAACATACCAGTAGGATTTTTCCAATGTAATATTCCATCCAAAATGCAAAATTTTAAAGCTTTTTGTTTCAGGAATATAGCTTTTGTCTTTGATAATGTAGGAGAAGCATTGAGATAGAAAACCACATATAGGATATCAGCATACCAAGATGATCTCAGAAATACTTCTTCAACATGTGGAGCTGTGAACTCTTCTTGTTCTTCTAAAACATCAACCATATTCATATCTAATTCTTTGAAATTTGATTCAGCCATAAGTTTTGCAAGTCCTTGTCCTTTAACCAGTTTAGTGGGTTTGATTTCTAAGTCATATTCTAAAATAATAGCAATCCACTTGCCCCTTTTACCATCAGGGTCCTAATTCAGAATATCTTTGACAACAGTGTGTGGAATAAAAGAAATGATATGAGAATGTAAGATATAAACTCTAAATTATTTTAATGCCTTAATCAAGGCAAAGGCTTGTTTCTCCATGATGTTGTACTTTAGAGGAGAATCTCTAAGGGCTTTGCTGAAGAAGGCTATGGGTTTTTCTTGTCCCATCATGTTCTTTTGTAACAACACTGCAGCCACGATATGTTTAGATGAAAATGAGAAAATATAGAAATATTTGGTAAAATTAGGACTGATTAGAACTGGTGTTTGGATGAGTGATTTCTTAACCAGTTCAAAATATCGTTTGTCTTCCAAATTCCACTTAACTCTTATCTCCTTTTTGAGCATGTTTGTAATATTCCTTAAGAGTTCAGCAATGTTGGGGATGAACCTCCTCAAGAAATTGATTTTCCCAATGAAAGATTGGAATTCCTTAATGTTTATAGGATGGTTGATTTGCAATATGCCTTCAATACTTTTGGGGTCTATTTTGATTCCCTCTTCAGAGATGATGTGGCCTAGGAGTTTTCCTTCCTAGGGACCAAATAGTGTTTTCTTGGGGTTCAAATATAGGCCATATTTCCTACACTTTTTAAGAACTTTTCTCAAGTGGACTAAGTGTTCTTTATTAGTCTTAGAGTAAACAATGATGTCATCAAGGTAAATGACTATGAAGTAGCCTATGTCTTCTGAAAAAGCTATGTCCATGGCCCTTTGGAAGGTGGCCCCACATTCATCAAACCAAATGGAATTTTGGCATACATGAATATACCCCAAGATGTGGTGAAAGCAGTTTTGTGTTGATCACTTGGGAATACTAGCACTTGTAACTAGAAAAACCATCAAGCAGTGAGATTCTCTTAGAGCCAACTACCTTTTGAAGTATGTGATCCATTTTAGGAAAGGGGTAATTATCTTTTAATGAGGACCGGTTCAGATTTCTGAAGTCAATGCAAAGTCTAATCTCCCCGGTTTTCTTCCTAACTGACACAAGGTTGGAAACCCATTCTAAGTATCTAAGGGGAACTATGATCTCGGCATCATACATATTTTTAATCTCTTGTTCAACTAAAGGTAGTAAAGCAAGGTTTATTCTTCTTAACTTTTGTTTGAAAGGTTTCTGATTTTCCTTGAGAGGTATTTTATGTTAGATAATGCTTGTGTCATATGATTTCAAATCTTGATATCCCCATGCAAACACATCTTTAAACTCCTTAAAAAGCTCAATATACTTCTGTTTTATGTGAGGAGGAAGGATCTTGGTGAGTTTAATCATTTTGGGTTCCTTTATGCTTCCTATGTTGCACTCTTCAACATCAGTCTCGATAGATTCTATCTTTGGTTTTTTAGCCACATCATCAAAGTCAAACAACTCTTCTAATGGTGCAAGGCCTCTTGGTAATGTGACATTTTTACATTGTAATACCTTCAAGTCCTTTTGGTATAGATATTCAAACATTTCAGCCTTACAAGGATGTGTAAGCAGATTTATATCAGCAAAAGAGGACAGCTCTGTTTCATGATTTTCTTCTTCAGCAAAAACATCTTTTTCATGCTCTAAGCTAGATTTTGTCAATGTAAATTCATTCCTAGATTGCAGAAAATCATCAATTTGTTTATCACCCTCAAACACTTGCCAATGGTTTTGTCAGGCACTGTAGGACAGTGTTTGACTTTGACAATGTATTGTTCACTTGCATGTGGTATTTGGCAATTGCTGGTAGTGAAGGCAAGCTCATTGGCAAGACTATTTTGGGCTCTAGGAATGTGAATGAGCTCATATTTCTCAAAATTTTTGAGGAGATCTAGGGCTGCATTTATGTACTCTCTTAACCTTGGATTCTTTGCTTAGTACTCACCTTTGGATTTTTTTAATGATAAGTTATGAATCTTCTTGGACAAATATTTTCTTAGCTCCCAAGTCTTCAAGCAAGTGCAAACCGAGGAGAGCCTCATACTCTGCAATGTTATTAGTGCATTGAAAGTCTAGTTTGTATGAATGGCCCTCATTTGTGTTATGTATCCAGACACCGGCTCCCAAACTGGCCTTGCCACAAGAGCCATCAAAGCTTATGTTCCAAAGTGTTTCTAGTTCATATTCGTCATTGTGTTGTTGTTCAGGGCTGCTAGAGTTCTAGTTGTCATGTTCTTCATTTGAGGGTGAGTGTGAGTGTTTTAGAGAGCCTAGATCTTTCTCATTTTCTTTCACATGTTTACCAATGTCATTTTCATTACATAAGATGAAAGAGTTCAAATCTGAATGGATGGAATAAACAGGGGTTTTGTTTGGTCTATCTAGGCTACTTACCATATACTTCATGTGAGATTCCCGGTATAATCTCCTAGTTTGATTGAAGACAAGGATAGTAGCATATGACATGTCCATTTGGAGGCTGCCTTGAATTTTGGCTCCCCGTGATCTAGACAAAAGCATGCCATACTTTGAGGGAATATCAACAACAACTATGTCCATGACTAGACTCTTAGCAGGTATTTGTGCCAGATTGACACAAAGATCCTTGATTAGGACCAAACACTTGACTCTACTCGAATCGAAAGAGTATAAGTCTTTGTAAGGTTTGGTTATTTCTAGGCCTAACCTATCCATCACTACCTTAGGCATGAGGTTGTGCGAGGCACCAGAATCTAACATAGCATTGTGTAATATTTTGTCATGTATGTTTAGGCTAACATAGAAAGGAGAGATAGCTCCTTCTTGGTATTTTCCCTCAACTTTGGGACCAAACACTAGTTCTGGTTTGTCATCAGTCAAGTTTAGAGTGTCTATATCTTTCCCTATGTTCAAAACTTTCAAAACTTGGGACCTGTACATGTCTTTAGTCACCAATTCAGTGAGAGGTATGGTTCTCTTAATTTTGGCAATCTCCCCTTCAAAGCTGAAAGGTATTTATGTTTTAGACATATTTACATCAGTTTTATTAGCCATAAATTTTTCTACATTTTTAATTTGCTGATTTTGATTTGGGGCTTTGGACAAAAGAGTTTTCTCAGGACCACTAGTAGAGGTACTAGGGCAGGTTGTCTCACCACTTGATTGGCTAGTTAATGTCTCTGTTTGGATCAATTTTCTTAGCCATGATGTTGGTGTTGTCTACTGTCTTTTTAGGAATATTTTCGGGGGTTTTCCGAACAACAGTGTCTATTTGGTTTTTATTGGGGTCATCTTGGTTCTTTTTGCTCCTAATGTCATATTTCCTATGGACTTCCATTATTTCATTTTCAAATCCCAACCTATAGTCTTCAGAATCCTCATAGTTAGTTTCAATTTGATCTGGAGAAAAGTACTCTTGTTCCTCTTCTGTGAGAAAAACCTCACCCTCATTATCAGAACCTATTAAGTTCACATGGCTTTCTTCAGGTTCTGCATTCTCTCTTCCCTCTTCATCAAGATAATTATCTTGGAAAGGAGGCCTAATTTGTTGGCCATTGTCTCGTGGCCTAATTTGGGGAGTGTCTCTTCTGAAGTTTTGAGTTATGTTTATGTTTTTGGGATTTGGTTGATTTTCCCTAGGAGGTGCTCTTTCATTCAAGTTTATCCTTTCCATCATTCTCTCCATGGTTCTAACCAGGTTGTCTATATTGGCATCGAAAGAAGAGGTTGAGGCTATGGTTTCATCTTTGTAAGTGACTATTTTTTCCGACCTCATCCTAGTTATTTTTTCAATCAATTTGGCTTCTGCACTAATAACTGCCCTTTTCATTTCTTATAAAGTTAGGGGGTCTCTCTCTCTCAGTTGGTATGTCATGTTTAGATCAAAGCTTTCAGGAAATTTCACTAGTGCTAGGCCTTGTGGGGGTTTCATGTGAGGGGGGAGGGCATTGTAGACACTGTTAAACCTGGTGCAATACTCTTGTACACTCTCCCCTACATTCCTCTTAAGAATTTTATATTCATAAAAGGTTTGGAGGGGGTTTTTCTTGATTTCCCACTTGTTTATGAAAGATTGGTAGAGGGAAGGGAGATCATGTATGCTATTAAGAGCTAAGCCTTTAAACCATTTCTTAACTTCTCCTCTTAGGCTTTGTGCAAAGATCCTCATTTTAATTGTTTCTTATTCCAATTCCATATTGTCAAAGGCATCATTTATCCTATCTACATTTTGTTGGGCAGTGATGGATTCAGCTCTGGTGAAGTGGGGAATTCTAGGTTGGTAGTCATTTGGTAAAGGTACCAAAGGTTGTGGTAAAACTAGGGGGGCATACCAAGCTGCCATGATGGGAGCTAATGGCGGATTTACAAGGGGAGGGTTTGTAAAATGGGGCGTAGGATGAAGTGGAGTGGTTTGCACAGTAGTGGTATGGATGGGTGTGGTAGAATTATTTTGACTAGAAAACTGATTTTGAGTAGATTTGGTATGGAAAGAACTGAAGTGATGGAGAAGCTGAAAGTCAGGTGGTGTGGAAGGAGAGGCTTCTCTACTAGAACACTACTGCAAATCTATGGGCTCAAGGTCAGTCTGGTCAATATTAGTTTGTGACTTGGTTCTAAAAAGGTTCTTTGTATGATGCAAGTCAAACTGGGGATCTTGTAAAGATGTAAGATGTTCAAGTACGGAGCTTGCTCTATGAATGGTCCAAATAGTAGTTAAGTTTCCATATCTAGAAGTTTTCCACAAAATATTTTCTGGGTCATACACTATAGTAGGAGGATTTGGGTCTGGATGAGATCTGGTACTGATCCTTTGTGAAGACAGATTTCAAACTCAAAATTTAGAGAGGCTTAAAGTTTTAGGATTGTTTTCTAAAGGCTGGCCTCTCTTAGTTGCTTGGTAAACCCCCACAGTGTAGAACTAGGCTTCTAAACTTCTTAGGGCTGATTTGACACAATCCCAGGGAGTCTAAATGAGAGCTAGTGAAGTAATAGGCCTACTAGAGGCTAATGGAGTCGCTAGGTGGATATTTTTACTGTTTTAAGGATGTATGTTTATGGTCCACCACCAATAACTGACAAAAGATCAATCTAAGGATGTTTTGGGGTTTTCTAAGTTTCTTTATGTAGCCTTAAGGTTTGTGAGAGCTTCCTATAGCTGAGTCATCATTTTTCTAGGATGGTGAAACAACAAGATTCTACTCTTTGGCTGATAGTTTGAGTTCTCTATGAGTTGATAAGGGTTTCAGAAGTCCTAAGGGATACTTAGATTGTCACTGACTCAGAGGTCCCATCATGATCACCATTGTGTTAGTGATAGTGATGAGGTGGTTTCAAAACACGGGATACTATTTGACAAGGGCTTCTGAATCTTCTAAGGATGTATAAGCTTGGTACTTACTCAGAAGTTCCCACCATGATCGCCATAATGTTAGTGTGGTGATGAGGTGGCAATGAATCAATGAGTATAGAATGTTTCAGTTCGTGAATTACTCAGAAGGTCCCATTTTGTTTGCCACAATATTAGGGTCCCATGATTTAGCAAATTGGTAGACCAAATGCATAGGGTAACATGAAACCAGTCTTTGGAGTCTTGGGACCTAGCCTTCCTGGACTCAGAGAAGGATCTCTCTATTGTATGCAAAGGATGTGAACTTGTTTGCTTTAGATGGTTGATTTTAGGCTTGTTGTGAATTTTAGGGTTTTGTTTGTTTGGTTGGCTTGGGTAAAATGATCAAGTGGAATAGGTGGAGTGATAGGTCATCAAATCATTGGGATATGGAGTCTATGAAAGTCATGGATATCTCAACAATGAGTCAGAGTGCATCAGAGGGAAAATATAGTGTATTCAATGGATCTTTTAAGGCTATGTGTGAAGTGAAATGGAAATTAAGTTGGGGAAGCAAGGTAGGACAAAGGGCAGTTAAGAATCCCTTGTCATATACCCATTAACAAGAAGGTCTCAAATACTGATAAGAAAAATATAATAATAATGAGATAGGGAAAACCATTTACTCAATGACAATACTTAAACAAATAGACATTCAAGATGAACAATTTAGTGAAACACAAAAAGCAAGAAATCCCATCTAACTTCAATGATTTCACTTAGAAAGTTTGAAAACATATAAGATGACAAATAACATTAACCAATGAAGAGGGAACTCCTAGACATCATCAATCAAGCTATAAATAACTTTGAGGCAAAGTGATAGGCATGGACAAAGGGCAAGATCTAAACAAGACCTCCTTGACTTAACCTAACAAGTGATACTTCAAAGAGAGATTTCAAAATAGAGTTTAGATAGCATCAAATAAGTAGGGCTTGCCATGAAACATATTTTGAAACTAGAATATTAATCCATTGATGAAATAAACAAGCATAAAGAGGCCTAAGGAGCAAATAATAATTCCTTAAACACACCCAGCAGAGGAAAATAAAGACAGTAGCAAACAGGAAGACTAAGGTGTCTCAAACAACATTTCTTAGCCTATAATTTTCTGATCTACTGCAACCTAGAAAGATGGACATAATGATAAACAAGAAAACATGAACAAATTAGAGACACATCACCATTCACCAAGCTCAGGGATCCTGCAAGAAAGATTTTATCATCATCAATCAAATCACATCATTCACAAGCTCCATAACACCAAATTGCTCTTCAACCTCAAAGAACCATGTATTTCTCTAAAAACTCATCAAAAGCCAGCATTTACAATGAGTCCTCAATACTCTATTTATCAGCGAGGAGGAGAAAAACATAATAGATTATCTAGAATCCTATGGCTAATCAGAATGTCACTATTGTCCTTCAGACCTTGCAAGGCCCAAGGCACAAAATATATAAAACAAAATATCTTTCTGGGCATCTTTAGCAAAGAAATTGACATTTGAGGTCTCACAAGCCTCCTAAAACTTTCCAAGCATACATTTTTTACTTTCCCTCTGCTAAGGGCGCAACATTATGTTTTAGGAGGAATTTCCATGCCAAGGGCGTAGCACAGGAGCAAGAAAAATGGGTCATCTTGAAGCAGTGTTTTGAAAGCCTTCCCAATGTCAAAAAAGGCTCCGTGATGGCTCGTTGGACATTCATTGAACTCTAATTTCCAGATCTACCCTTATTTGTCTAATTGGACCTCTATAACCTGTTCAAAAACAAAAAATTCCAAGACTGGTAAAGGCGCAGCACATGTCCTGAAAAGCAGACAGAAAGGTGAAAATTAGGGTGTTTTTTACCCTTTTGGAGGACCAAAACAACTCCAATTGATCTGAAACTTTTTGAGCATGCTATATTTGTGATGAGGATCCAAAAAATGTAAGACTTTCCTCTTGAAGATGCTCTAAAAAATAGCATAGCACCATGTGTGCTACCCCCTTGGCCTCAAAATTAGCAAAAAACAAAAACTTGTCAAAATTCTCCCAAATTTGGTGGATGAGTGCCTCATGGGTTTTGGGAGACCTGTAGAGAGGCTTGTGCCAAGATTCCAAGCCTAGCTTGGCCTTTTTCTTCTTTTAGTGCCTGCATATTTTTTTGAGCCTTTTTCAGTTTAGTCCTTGCAATTTGGTTCCTTTGGGCATAATGTTTAGTCATTCTTCTTTGTAGGTCAAGATCTTGATTTTATTTCTTCAATTTTGCCTCCAAGTGTATGTTGGCTCTCTCCAACCAAGGCTCCCCGCCATGGGCTATCTCCATAGCCAAAAGCTCATCTAAAGGGAGTTGTTCTGCTAGGGCTAATTCTTCCTCCCTTTGTTTAGCCAACTTTCTTCAATCCCATGGTTCTAGGTTTTCTCGTAGATTGTCTTTCCTCATCACTACTCTCCTTATAAGTGCCTATTAAATCTTCTATTTTAATTTGTGCCTTTTGGGCTTCTTTCTGGGCCTGAGGGCTCTAGATTCATATATTTCCATTCGTGCTCCCAGTTGCCTATTTTCCAAGTCAAGGGCATCATTTATACTCTTGGCCCTATCTAAATGTGCTTGGAGGTCTTTGATTTGTGCATTTCTGTCCTGGAGGCGCATGTTTGTGATTCTTGCTTCATTCTCCTCATCACTATCTACCTGAATGATCTCAAAATCCCTCTCCACCTCATGATCTTCTTCTTCTTCCTTTACCCTTTGTTTCCCTTTGTCTAGTGGCTGATCTGATGTAGATGGCAAGGTCCCTTGCCTCTTGGAGGCAGCAAACACTTTCCTTGATCCTCTTTGATATGTTAGAGGAAGAAACTCAAATTTTTCTACTAGAATGCTCCTTTCATGACTAACCTCAAGATTTTCTTTACTTTCATCAATGGTCTTTGCATTTATGTTTTCTTCATTTTTTTCTTGAATGCCTCTTGAGAGGTGTTTTTATTTTCCTTCATGCTATCATCGCTATCATGATATTCATCATTGTCATCCTCTTCCATATCTTCTGCATTGTTATTCTCTATGTTTGCAACATTATCATTCTCTGTGTTGTCACTATTAGAGGTTTTTTTATCAGTGTCTTCATCACTATCTTGTGCATTTTCATTTTCATGGCTAGCCTCTTTTTCACTGTTCCCTTCACCACTGCACTGCTCACTGCCTTTGTCTTCATAATTTGTCTCTTCATTACCTGTCCCTTCTTCATTGGTGTCATTGTCTTGCCCAATGTCATGCTCACTGTTTTCATATTTATCACTGTCATGTTTACTATCATCTTCTTCTAGTTCTGCCTCTGTCCCTTCTTCAAATTCTGCCTTTGTCTCTTGATTGTCATTTGTTTCTTCCTCCTCATTTGTCTCATTGACTTCTTCTTCTTCTTCACTTTTCTTCTCATTAAAATTTGCCTCTGTCTTTTCATCATTGTCATTTTCTATGGGGTTACTGCTAGAGGTACCTTCATCAGTTTCTTCATTGTCCTAAAACTCTCTTTTTTCCCTGTAATGTCCTCATTTATTTGATTTTGATCATTTTCATCCCCTTATATATCTGCTGCCTTGTCATCTTCTTCTTCATGGCTTGCATCTGTTTCTTCTTCACTATTTAGCTCACTGCCTATGTCTTCAAAATCTACCTCTTCATTATCTTCTTGTTCTAAATTGTCCTCTTTGTCACTGTCATTTTCTTCCTCACTGTCCTTTGTTTCTTCTTCATCATTACCACTTTCTTCATTTTCATTTTCCTCTCCCTCTCACTTGTTTCTTCCTTTTGACTGTCATTTTCTTCTTGGCTGTCATTTTTCTCTTTGTCAGTGTTTTCCTCTTGTTCTTCATCACTTTATTCTTGTTTAGATGCTTTAGGAGAAGGTGAAGGATGGAAGTTTTCTTAGGGAGAGGATTCATGTGTGGATGAGGAATCATGGTCAGTGGGGGTTGATGGAGGAATTGAGGAAGGTGGATGAGATGATGAGGGAAATTTGCAGAGGAATAGGCTGTGGAATTGTGAAAACATCATGGGCGATGAATACTTCCCAAGGGATACCTTGTTGATCTAATTGATGCAACACAATCATCTTGATAAGAGAATGGTGGAAAAGACTCTGCATTTGTTGTGAAGGAGGCCTCTTTTGCACAATGTATGACATCTTATCAATACTTCTATAAAGGTAATAAGGCAAATGCAGTAGCTTGGCTCTAGTGAAATGCATGAGTAGTCTTATATGGTAGGAATAGAGCCTAGAAAACCTATCCTCACAGGTGAAGTATTTCATGTCGACTTTCATTAAAGGGGCATATCTTTCCAAAAGATGGGAAAATGGAAAAATAGTCTTGCAATCAGCTTGGTATCTTGGTTTCAAGAAAGGCTGGTAATGGCTTAAGTCCAAATTCACCTGTTTGAATCGTTTTTCTCCCATGCAAGGTATCCAAGTGGCCATAGCAATTGTATTGGTGGACAGCTCAAAATTTACTCCAACTAGGTGTACTTGGTGGTTATGGAGGTTTAGGATGAAAAGTCTGGTCAACTAAGGGTGAATTTTGACTCTTTGTACTTTTTCACAGAAATCATAGCATCCTACCTCTTGGAAATATGCAACTGTGGTAGTGGATGCTGTCAACTCCTTGGTACTCAAAGGCTCAAACCTATTTTCTCTGTGGTCCCCTAGGCCTTTGGCCTCCCTCTCTATTGTCATCACTGTCTTCTCTATACATTTTATCTCTACTCTTGCTTTGAAATCAAAACTCTAAACTGTTTATGAAATGATATGGAGAGGGTACGTGAGATGATAATGAGAATGGCAGTGATTTGAAAGTGAAGGAAAATGATGAGTGATTAGCAAAGCAGTCTCAGTGTATCTTTATCAGGTAGATGGGTGAGTGTTCTTTAATTAGCAGAATTTGTTTTAGCATGGTGACCAAGCCTTTCTATTTCCCTAGGGTTTTCAACTTTCTCTCTAAGTTTCACCCTTTAAAACATCATGAGAGGGGGTAGAAAATATAAATACCTCTTTCAAAAACCTTCATTAGGCATCAAGGAGAGATTTTGAGGCACTTTGAGGAAAATTTGAGGCTTGTACTCGCTTGAGAGGCTTTATGGCTGAACGTGCAGAACATGAGTGCAACACAGGCGAGTCGGATTGACCCTGCATGGGTTGTCGGGTTGGTCTTGAACGTAACGCAGGAATGCAGCACGGGAAAAGCTGCACACAGTCTCAAGCTTATCGGGTGAGTAAGGTTCGGGCCAGTCGGGCCTTCATGCAGTGTGGAAGAGCAGGGCAAGAGCACAGCGCGGACAGAACCTGCACGTTGTATGTCGGGTCCCTGCATTGAAAGGCCTAGCGCATAGCGTGTGTAGACTTGCATGGGGTCGGGTGTCTGACAGTCCTGCACGCGGTGTGGCCATTCTAGGAAGATCCTGAACAGAGGATAGACACGTAGCAAAACAGAGCTGAGTGGTGTCAGGCCTCTACACTGGACGTGTGTAGCGCATAGCACCTGGGCAGAGTGGTTGGGCTTTTGTACTGAACGGTGTCGGACGGTCCTGCACGCGATAAACGCATAACACACTACTACAGGAGCACAACGCTCCATTATACGTTACACAGGGGTCACACATAGGCACGTAGCACTGTGTTCCAGGAGCGCAGCACAAGGGTTTTCTTGCCCGAGGTCTGCCAGAAACTCTGAAATATTCCTTTGAAAACCTTACACTATTTTTTGCAAATGAGAAATGGGCTTGAGTGATAAACAATGGCTTTTATACCTTTTGAAAGATAATTTAAAACCAAAAACCCACCTTTGCTAATGTTTTCTTTTGATCTTTTCATCCTTTTACTGATATTTCTTTTATCTTTGTAGTAGGTGACTTTAGACACATAAAAAGGTGATTTCCTTGTCGGTGATTTTGAAAATATGATTTTATTCCCCTTTCACTGATTTTGACAGTGATATCTCTATTTTGACAAATATTATGAGTCATTTCCACTATGTCTTCTCTTGGCCACTTCTGTTTGGCTGCATGTGCCATGACACAAATTTTTTAGTCTCCTTTTGGTGCAGTGAAATAGTGTGCTTTGGTAGACCATGTAAGTCACCCTTTGATATCATTTTTCAACTTATGCCTGTTGTCATCAAAAAGGTCTCTCACCTTCATTTCTTGTTTCAATAAATCTTCAATTTATGCTCAGTGGCGCTTATGTACCTCTGTCCTTGTGATCCTTTGCATGGACTCCTCGTTGGGCAACACCTGTTTTTCCAATCAGTTATAAAAACCCTGATTCTCTTTGTTTCATAGGCTTGATGTCTCCCCTTTGCTGTGAATGTCCTTGAGGAGTTTGGCTTCTCACCTTGCCTCTCTTCTGCTAATAACCATCATAAACTCTTGCAGAAATGTTTTAAGATGGGCAACTGTCCTTTTGCAGAATTTATGCTCTGATCAAAAGAGGTTTCTCTTGAAGGTTTTTTTTTATACCTTTTGGACAATCATAAGCTCACCCTCCTTTTCATTTGATTTCATCTTTGGGCACATGTAAAACAGTGAGTTTAGAAAACCAAAACAATGAATAACCTAGGAGACCCTACATGACCCATTGGGAGGCCTTTTGGACTTGGCCTTTGGCTGAACACTTAACTTAGGGTTTGTAGGTGTAGAACAGAGCCTTGAAAAACCTTTATGCATTGCAATCCTAGAAATTGATAACTTTTATTTATCTAAAGAGCCTAGAAAGTTAGCTTAAAACCACCAATTCTTGAGGCATTTGGTGAATAGGGGAAAAGGTCAAGCTACTTGGAAATCCAAGGTGTAAATAGAAGTGTTAAGTAAATAGAAACAGAGTGGTAAGGTCAGAGGTGGAAAACAAAGTGAGAATGAGTGGCATAAGTCCATGATTTGGTCTTATGGGAGTGATAGGCTGGCCATGCCTTAATAGAGTAGTAAAGTAGTGAAAAAATTATCCTGAGGATAATGAAGGCAATGAGATTTCTAGAACTCACAATATTCATGAATTTTGTTTCTAGAAATCTGGGATAAACATTTAGTCATCTATAGAAAGCAAAAAATCTCTGTTCTGAGCCATTTTTCTAGAGGGGCCAGATTTTCACTTTGTCAGATTGGGGCAAGTTTTATATGGATTCTGCACTACTCGATTCCACAAATCCAACAGTGCTACCCATTTCGTCATCATAGTTCTTCAATTTTCAGCCATTTTCAGATTGGGCAGGTATAAGGGTGTAATTCCTCATTTTGTACTCGTACCTTCATTTTTTCCATTTAAAGAAAGTAGGGCCTCCCCACTATTTGAGCAGGGCCCGAAGACGTAGTCCCTCCTAGACAAACTCCGATATCAACTTTGTGTTTATGTGCATGATGTTAATTGCTCCTCTCTTTTTCTGCTTATGCCTTTAAAGTTTCTTGTTTAAAGATACAATTTTCACATGTTAATTCTTTTATACATCTCAAGCAAAAGATTTTGGATCAGATACGCATGAGACCCCTATGCTCATATATGTTTTTTAAACATGTAGATCACATATTTGTGACATGTTTGACGAAACGTTTGTCATGGCTAGTAGGGGTCCAGTCAAGTCCTTGTTCAAGTGTTTGATTTTACATCTTTATTCCATTTTTGTCTTTTAGTTCTGAAAGTGTCATGGAGTTCTGGGCAATGATCCAAGCTATGGGCCAGAAAAAGCGGCACAAAAATCAGGGTCACGGGCTCAAAACTACTGGGAAAAGTCCCTAGTCACATGCATACCCATGTTGTGCATGCGATTGGAGGTTTCCAATCGTACTTTTTCCCATGTCAAGGGAGTGACTGGGGGATTGATGCATGAAAAGGTCAGGTTGGATCAGGGGCTAGCCTCCTAGAAGATTGGGATGGATCCTAGGTGTCATGTATCATGTGCATAAGGTCTGTATTGTTGTGTGGTGTTGGTTCCACTACCTTAAGGTGATCTAGGAGGTTGAATCAGATCATAGTAACTCTTCATCACGTGTTTACCCCGGTTTGCCAGTTACTTAGGTGGAAGTGGGAGGAGTTTGTTAGAAAGCTTCTCCAATAATGCACTCAATCCAACTCATAAAAGTGATCCTCTAATCTGATCTCCTAGGGACTATGAGACTCTATAACATCTTCCATCATCGTTGGGACAAAACTACTAATTTCGGATGATATTCACTAGGATAAAAAAGACGGGCCTAATGAAATTAAGGTAACATCGCTCTATGGAGGACTACATCCTAATGATGATGCATAAAGTTGAGTGAAAACACAGGCTAGACATCTACAAAAAGGTTAACAGTATATGTACTCAATTGTATTGACTCAGTGGAGGAAAATAGGATGATAAGACAACTTAACGTTATTCAAAGTTTAACTCCTCTATATGCGAAAAGATAGCCTTAGATATTATACAAGTATTAAGATAACTAGAGAAGAGTAGTGAAGAGGAAAAAAGGGGAGATAAAGGAGGACAAGAAGGAAGAGAGGAAAGATTATATAGAAGGAGGAAGAGGAAGAAGGAAGAGAGGAAAGATTATATAGAAGGACGAAGAGGAAGAAGGAAGTGAAGAAGAATGAAGGAGGAGAAAAATCGAAGGAAGAAAATAAGAAATAACGAAAAGAGCGATGGTGAAAAAAGTTACCCATATTATGTAGAAGTAGCATGGAAGTAGAAAGTGAGAAACAATTCCCATTAATGAGTGATTGGAGCGTTTTGTGGTGAGAATTTTGTGTATTCTGTAAATTCGTATCATAAACCACAATATCCAAAAAACATGGATACTGTGGTTTAGGATCCGAATTTACAAAATACACAAAATTCCCATTAAATAGTGCAACGTAGAAAGTTACTCCTAGTATGTAGAAGTATGGAAGTGGAAACTAAGAAACACTTCACATTACATATTGCAACATACTTGCAAATAAGTGTGCAACAAAGTTGCAAATAAGGGAAAAGTCAAATTTCCATATTAGAAATAGAGAATCAACAATTTAGGAGGATCTGCTAAGTATAACATAGTTGATTGAGAAAATGATGTGGCAAGAAGAAGATGGTTGGGATTATAGTGAACAAAATAGTAATCCCTTCACTGAATTGGGAGAAATAAGGTGCATTCTATACGTAAGATATATATTTTTCATGATCAATATTAAGCTAAAAATTATCATTTAAGAAAAAATATTTCAACTTTAAATTTAAATTAAAAATTGAAATATTAAACAATAATTTATATACACACAAATAAGTATTAATGTAAATTCATTTTAATATAAAAATATTTGCAAATTCATAAATTTGAATATTAATTTATTTTTTTTATCCTTTTTCATATGTATAATGTATAGAGTAAATCAAATTAATACTTTAAAATTTTGTAATTGGAATCTTAACTTTGTATTGTTAAATTTAATTATTTTATTATTTTATGTCTATTTTAAAAATAATGTATTAAACATAAATTATAATTAAAGTGGAGTGAGAAGAAATATAAGTAAATTATTATTCAATAGTTTAATATAACTATTTAATAAGTCAATTAAGTTTGTTTCAAGTAGTTGGTAGAAATGTTTGAAATTCTCCCTACTAAATTTAATTCTCCTAAATAACATAATAAATTTAATGCTCCTAAATAACATAATAAACTTTAATGTAATGACTTTGAACTTCAAAATGAATAATATCTTCTTGAAAATATTATAATGAATTAAGTGAATAGAAATATTGCGATGGATTACCTGATAGATTTGAATGATAAACATATATTTAATCTTGTTGAAAATAAATAATCTTGATCACAAATTTCGTGATGAATTAGGTGAACGGAAATATTGTGATGGATTACTTATATAACCGTAGTCTAAAAAAGCAACAGAATAGCTCAGAATTAGGTAAAGATTTTTGAAAAAATCCTGTAAAGGTTTATCAAAATCTTGTTTACAGTTGTTAAACTTCAATATTTTGAGTGCCTTAAGGGTTTTTTATAGTGCTCAATCCATTTCCACTATCAGAAATGTAATTCAAACACTCCAACTACCTGATTTTTTGAATTTTTTTTACGAGATTCCAGCAAAAAGCTACCGTCCCAACTATTCCATATGCAAATTCCAACAAAAAAAACTACCATCCGGACTATTACATACGTTGGATAGACAACTTCTTACCTATATAGATTTAAGTCAAGGGCATATACCAACCGAGTAGCGCAAAGTAATGACAAATTGTGACGGTTCGTGTCATATTATATGTAGAGAAGTAGGGTTCGTGGCATATTATATATGAAGAAAGGTTTTTTCATAAACGAAAGTCAGTAGGATTGGTGTTATATTATATGGTAGAACTAAAGTTGGAGGTAGTTATGTGTACCAAAAAAAATCATAAACCAAAATTAGTAGAGTGGGTGGTGTATTGCATGTGAAAAAGGGTTATTTTATAAAATTAATATAAATTTATAGATAAAAAATATTTAACCCATTTCAATCATAAACATTTTCAGATGTTCGCTGACACAATTTATTGGGAATATCTTGGTGGATTAAGTGGATAGATATGAATCATGGGCATGTATTAACATAGCAACACACCCAATATTAGTAAGATTGGTGATATATTATAGGGGTTATTTAGTAAGATTGGTGATATATTATATGGGGTTAATTTAATAAAATTTAATGAGATATTCAATGAAGTTGAATTCTATATTTAATAAAATTTAATGAAATATTTAATGAAGTTAAATTTTATGGAAGGAAATTGATGGTTGAAGGTATAAATATTATAAAGTATTTTAGAATATTTTTGGTAATTTACATAAATTAAAGGTTGAGATTTATTTTCAAAGTAATTATGATGTTTTTCCATTTTAATTAAATTGGTTAATATAAAAAAATTGTTATATGAACGAGTGCAAGTTATGGTTTTTTGGGCATGTGGTATTGATAAGCCATGGTATTAGCCCATGATGTTGTATCAAAGCCTATTTATAGCTTGAGTGGGCCTAATGTTTAAGAACATGTGTTTCCTCCGAAGAGGTCACAGGTTCAAAAACCAGAGGGGGTAGAGTATGTATGCCTTAGTAGACTTAGCAACAATCAAATCACTGGGCGGAGGTGGGTGGTCTCATACACCAGTGTGGTGTTTAGCTTGGTCGTGACCTTAAAATTGGAAAACATTATAATGGAGTAGTCTATAATGAGACTTTTTGGAGATTCCGATCATATGAAAAGTGCACTTTTTTGACCAACCTTCATTCTCCGTCTTCGTGTGGGAAAGTGGGAAAGTGTAACCGGTTGTCTCCGTCTGTTTACCTCATTCTTTGTTTACCTCTATGTATACAAACCAAAAACATGATTCAGTGCAAAGCCAAATACCCTTGAAAGAAATATAAAATCATTTTGTTAGTTTAGTTTTATAATTTATCTCAAATTTAAGTAAAGTATTTTGGTGCAAACACTACTGTACTGAGTAAAGATTTAAGATCTTTTAAGTTAGTCAACAAGTTCCAGGATCTCAAACTCTATGACCTTTAACTCATTATATTTTTTTAATTAAAAAACAATCAAATAAATATATTAACTTAATTATATTATATTTTTTTAATAAAATATATAACTTTTTAAAATTAAATATGTATTTTAAATAAATGCTTATCTCAAAAACTTTATTAAACTTCACAACCATAACGATTGTTTGGTAAGGTAGTCAACAAGTTCCAAGGTAGATAGACTGGTCTTATTTGACCAAATTCTAATTTGAACAAATATTACAAAGTACAGTAGTGTTTGCATCAAAATACATCACTTAAATTTGACATAAATTATAAAACTAAACCAACAAAATGATTTTACATTACTTTCTTTCAAGGGTATTTGGCTTTGCAAGGAGCCTCGCTTTTTATTTGTATACATAGAGGTAAACGGAGACGTAGATGACAAACGGTCCATGCGGATAGGGAGAATGAGGGGTAGTCAGAAAAGTGCACTTTTGGGATGATCAGATTCTCCGAAAGTCCTATTATAGCAAAAATAATAATTATGAATCTCCATGGTAAAGTAAGAGTAAATTTCCATAGTTAAGAATCTTGTTCTATGTTTTTTTAAATGTACATATGTTTAACTTATGTATTAATTATTTTTATGGTTAATAATAATAAAGTTATAATTTACTTAATTTTTATTATTTTTTTAATTTTAGCAATATGTAAGATGAAATAAGTGTTTTGATGTTTATTATGTATTGATGTGAGTCATTTAATTTATATGGCTATACTAATAATATATAATTGATTTTGATAACATGTTTTTAGATCATTAAATAAATGTATTTTGATGTGGGATTTGTGGGATTGGTAAGATATGTTCAGTGAATTTATGAGATAAAGAAATGCATTTTGATGTGGATTAAATAAATGTATTTTGATGTCAGATTTGTAAGATGCATTTTGGGAATTTATGAGATAAAAAAATGCATTTTGATGTGGGATTTGTAAGATGAGTTTTGGGAATTTATGAGATAAAAGAAATGTATTTTGATGTGGATTAAATTAATGTATTTTGATGTGGGATTTGTAAAATGCCTTTTGGGAATTTATGAGATAAAGAAATACATTTTGATATGGAATTTATAAGATTATTTATGGGATAAAGAAATGCACTTTGATATGAGATTTGTGTTAGAGGTTTATGGGATATAGTTTTTAGATGAGAGGTTGGAGTTATTGTTGAATAAATTTAAAGCCTAGAAGTATGTTTAGATTTTTGATATGAGATTTGTGTTAGAGATTTATGGGATATAGTTTTTAGATGAGTAGTTGAAATTATTGCTGAATAAATTTAAATTGCTAAAATATATTTAGAAGTAAAAGATATAATATTTATAATTACATAAATAAAAATAAAAATTTATTTTAAAAAAATAAAAATAAAATATTAAATTTATTTAAAAAATAAAAATAAAATATTTATTTATATATATAGAGTATTATTTTAAAATTTTATTTATATTTAAAAATAAAATATATATTTTAATAAAATTTAATTAAAATTATGTTATTTTTTAATTGGAAAATATTATTATTTATTTTTTTCTGAAAATACTATTATAAATAAATAATTGTAGAGAAGTGCATTCTCAATTAATAAAGTTATTCACATATTCTATATTTATATATAAAGTGCTTTACGCGCAATGAAAATAAAACTACAGTACACACATTTTAAAAGCAAATTCTCATAATCTTTATTGACCTTTTTAATTTTAACTGAGCAAATTCTCATAATCTTTACTGACCTTTTTAATCTCAATCAGTTAAGCTTATGCATAAATCCTCCTAAAGCTCCAATCAGTTTAATGACGAAGTATAGTCCTCCCTCCATATAGGTGTAGCACATTATTAACCATAAACAAGCGCAGCACACAGCTGTAGTCCCTGCGGGAGTCTAATATCTTAAATATCGGTCACATTATTAACCATAAACAAGCGCAGCACGCAGCTGCAGTCCCTGCGGGAGTCTAATATCTTAATATCGGTCAGAAGAGCTACGCCAAGCTCTACGCCTCGCTTACACTTTGAATTAGCCTATTGGAAATGACCTTGTGGCAATTACAACGGTCTATAATCACTAAAAATAGTAGCAAACAAATATAAATTTTAAATATATTATATTATTTTTTTATAAAATAAATAAATATAATAATTATTTTTCATTTATTTATTAAAATTCAAAATAATTTATAAATATTTCCTTTAAAAGATAAGAATTATATTATGTGTTATCCCAAATGAAAGCTCCAAAAAAATTGTGGACAAATTTAGGGAACAAAAATTGAATTCCTTTTAACGATTTATATTTGACACGTAAATGAATGAAATGGATTTACGGTCTTCATAGCTTTGGAATTTTCAATTTTTTTTTTTAACATTTTAAATTCTACATATTAGTGGTTGTGTGTGGATGTCCATTTTAAACTATTGTTTTTCTTAAGTGATATGTGGACGTGTAGGACCCACTGATACGTCTACGTGGATGTTCATTCTTTCATCAACTCAACAAATTTGAATTTATTTCATGCATCGTCACATTTCTATGTTGTTAAGCCTGAGCACTATTTCCATCGACACCTCGACTCACAAATAGGGTCTCCTCTAGGAAACTGTTTTTGCATATAGAATGTTGATAAACCTTAAATTATTAATTCTCTCTCTAACCATCAATCTTCACACATTTCGAATCCTCTAGCTTCATAATATGGTTAACGTCGAATAATGCCAAGAATAGTTTGAAGAGAAACGTAAAACCATTTAAATAATAGAAAATAAATTTGAGAGCAAGAATAATAGCATCTGATCACAATAGTTAGAGTAATTATTGATAAAAATAATTTTTAAGTGATCTATAATAACCACGGTAATAATACGAGAGTGAATGTAGTGAACAAATATAAGACACCAACTATCCATTATGGGACAGTATGCATGTAGTGCTCACATGCAAGCCACGTGCTCCAACGACTTCTCAACTTATTCTCAAAGTCCCCACAACCTAGAAAATCCAGAGCCTTCTACTCGCTTCCCAACCCAAAATACATAGGAGACATAAGTTCAGAAAAAGGAAAACCCATATCTACAAGATGATATTTCGCCACAGGTGATTCTAAATCGTGAAGAAATTGATGAGTCTAGATTGTAGGGAGAACTTCATGGTCCTCAAGACAGTGATTATGGGCAACCAATCTCAGCTTTTCTGGAACATTTGGAAGGATCAAGGAACCACTTGTTTGAGAACATGCTACCTTACAACTTCTCAGCGGGTTCTGTTGGAAGTCTGTTATATTCGTTAGAGTTTTATATGGCCGCATGCAATACATATCTTCCATGGTGCTTCTCATTTTCTTTCTTTCACTCCTTTCTCTGGTTTTATGTGTTTTCTTTCTACTTTGCTTTCTAACAATTTAATAGAGAGCCACCTAGAGCTTCCCAGTGGAACTTTAAATGTCAAGAGTCAATATGCTTCAATATCAATGAGAAGTCAAATTTTAGGCAAGGAAAGATAGATGGGAAAGACTAAGCTGGAATAGGGTGAAGCGGTTATGAAGTGGAGGGGGATAGGAATTAGGAAGGGGAGCAGTTATGGAGGAGAATAGGTGTTATAAAGTGAAGCCTAATATTATCCCTGTTGGTTGGATGTGGATGGTTAAATGATAGCAACCAAAAGTTCTTGAGAGGAAAGAGGCTCCCAGTCTTCCTTCGAACGACCTTCTTTGACATTACATACTACATGTTGGATATGAGGACCAACCTTAGTGACAACTCCAGTACAATGAGCATAGAGGAAAGAGAATCTCCAGGCAACACAAGATTACCAAGGTCTCCAGCTCTATCCATTGGAAACCTCCCATTCATGGAAAATGATACATTTTTTTCCACCAGAAATCAAATTAAATTGAACACTGCAAATATTAAAACAACATAAACATCTAATAATGAAAACTTGTCACACGAACAAGAACAAAAAATAATGTCTGGCGCCAAGTTTCTTTTGACTGTTGTAGTTGCTCCGCAATTCCAAGAGCTCAAAGATGCCTTATGTTCAATCCCTGTGCTTCAGCCTTCGATTGCGCCCAAGTACCATATTTTATTGATGTGATCGCCCAAGTACCATATTTTATTTATACGAGTCACAGGAACAGATACAATGTACAAATTAACCTTCGATTCATGGAAATTGATACCTTTTTCACTAGCAGAAATCAATTTGACTTGGACACTGCAAATATAAAAACAACATCAACTTCTAATAATGAACACTTATGACAAGGAACATCTAAAAATGAACACTCAGAAATGAGAATGGAAAAGAATGCCTAGCGGCAAGTTTCTTTGGACTGTTGTAGCTCAGAAATGAGAATGGAAAAGAATGCCTAGCGGCAAGTTTCTTTGGACTGTTGTAGCTGCTCAGCAATTCCAAGAGCTTACAGATGCTTTATGTTCAATCCCTGTGCTTCAATTGTGCCCAAGTACTATATTTTACTGATGTGATTCATAGAACAGGTACAATATACAAATTGGTATTTTCTGGGTTTTCTCTTGTGTTAGATCACTCTCAATAATAAGTGAATAACAATTTTGATTTCATTTTTATCATAAAATTGTGTTTCTAGCTGAAGTTTTTTTACAGTATGAGGACTTATAGGATGGGTTTGGTATAATCAAATCCGATTCCTTTATTTGATCACCAAAATATTAAGATGAAGGTAGAAAAACTAATCTGAATATTCCTTTATTCGATCACCAAAATATTATGATGAAGGTAGAAAAACTAAAACTTGAGCTAAAGCATACTCTAGGCATGTATGTTGTAGCTAGGGAAGAAGCAAAGAATGCAAAAATGAATGATTGTAGGGAAGAAAGCTAAGAAGAAAAGAACTCAGAAATGAATGACTGTAGGGAAGAAAGCTAACAAAGAAAAGTTGCGATATTTATTCTTGCCTCTATCGTAGTGGTAAGTAGTGAAAAAACCTTCATGCTTCAGAATATCGTGCGGTTATGCTTACCGAAATATGTGCTATTATTCAGATGCTAGTGTTGTTGATGTGCTTTCAATAATTATTCAGATGCTTTTCAGTTATGCATTTTGTTATGTGACGTAGATGAAGAATCTTGTGATGTAGATGATGGATTCTCATTTTGTGTTCCTCCAGTGATGCAGATGAAGAACCCTGTGACATAGAGAGGGATTTTGTGTTCCTCCAGTGATGCAGATGAAGAATTATGTGATGCAGATGAGGGATTCCAGTGTTCCTCCAGTGATGCAATCGAAGAGTCTTAGGATATTTCTCCTTTCTTGGTGGTCGAATAATCCTCCAAAGATGTGTGCAATGTGTTAGAGAAGGATGCAACAAAAGGATGAGACCTCAAGGAAAGGTGAAGCGTGAAGCTGTGGAGAGGCGGTGGAAATTTGGGAAGTTGTGTGAATGCAAATGGCACTTCAAATACCATTTTGATAGCAGTTGTGGACAAAACAACAGTGACAGTTGTTGAATGTGAAAAGCTATCATTATCACGCCACACACAAACAAATATTAAACAAACATATTATAACACCACACACAAGCAAATATTAAACAAACATTAAATGTAACATTAAATGTGTTGAATTAATGCTAATTGCAAACTAACATTACCTTAGGTTTTAGTTTAATTCAATGAAACTGAAAAATTATACCCTAAGTTCTATTTCTTTATATATCGTGGCCTGCAATAAGAGCTCAAAACTCAAATTTCATTGCACTAATAGTATCAACGTAAAACTTTGGTTAAAATGTTAGAAAGAGGAAAAAAAATTGGTCAAAGAATGATTCAATCGTTGGCCAATCTAGCTATAGTCCTGCAAGGCAAGGACTAATAATCATGGAAAATTTTAGGGGCCCAAAATTTATAGTATACAAATATTTTACCTTAATAATAGCAAAAATTTTATATATACTAATATAAAATAATTAAAAATATAAATTTTTTTATATAGTTATTATCAAAATATTTACAACTTACATATTCAGAATTAGAAATATTCACCTACGTTTTTAAACTTTAAGATAAATTTTCATCCTTAATCTACCAAACATTAATAAATTATTAAAACATTAATATAGTGAATATATACTTACTCGATAATATACATGTTTTAATCTAAGCATCTCCTACCCAGGATATTTACAAGACTGGATAGACTTGTAAATATATGTAAATATTAATTGCAGATCTCAACAGCTACTTAAAATTTTCCCCGCTAATAATATGAAATATTTTAATCTACCAGACATTAATAGATTATTGAAACATTAATATAGTGAGTATATACTCACCCGATAATATACATATTTCAATCTAAGCATCTACTACCCAGGACATTTACAAGGCTTTATAGACTTGTAAATATTTGTAAATATTAATTGCATATCTCAACTACTACAAAGGTTTCTTACGGTACATGGCGTTTCACACGCTCAACGAGATGAAAGCAGACGTAGGCAACTCATCGGGATGAATGGCAACGTGTTGCTGAATCACCAATACTGATGCGCTGATGGAAACGGCAGAAGATGCTAGCACATTCCCAATTGGCCCCAATTCTGGAAACTCTACGGTCATATCCATCAAGTCTGCAGCAACAGCTGATGGGAAACGACTCCTCCCCACCAAAAACATGTCATATTTGTTGCTATTTGTGATTGCCAGCACCGCCTCCAACGTGTTACCGCTCATCTCCCTCAATTCATACACAATCGAGTCGCCCACCTTATCACTAGCACTACTATCCGCCGGAAAATTCCTGAGACTCGACACGTCATTATTAATGACTTGCAAGGCTTCCTCGTCCAGCCCCTTCTCCTGCTCTCTGTTCATTTCTGCATCCGAAAACTTGTATGAGTGCCAGTGACTCCCGCTCTTCTTGTGGGCAAGGGCAGGCTGGGAAGTGAGGTTGATGGCGGTGTGCTCGAACTCGGTGTTGGTCTGGAACCTTATTACTGTAAGCTTAATGCCGGGATGCTCCGCCATTCTGCTTCCGAAAACCAGAGCTTCCCGGTCATCCGGTCCTCCGAAGAAGAGCACTGCGACGTGATGATCTACGTTGGAAGGAGCTAGCTGGGACTGACCCCCCAGTTGACCCCTGTCCACCAAGATGCCCACCGAGCATTGTGCGTGCTCCAATACCCTCTGGTTCACTGTTTCGAATCCCGGATTCAGAGACTCTAGTACGCCGTCGACGCGCGGGTATTTGTGGAAGGGGAGAATGATCATGGCGATACGCTTCTGGTCAGCAATGTTGCAGATATCCTCGTGCATGTTCTGGATCGGAGAGATTGCAGTCATGGGTTTCACAACTACTTTGCTCAGCTGCCTATACGCCTCGAACGCAACCACTATCTGGTCTTGTTGCGAACGGTTGCGGTTCCAGAAGGGAAGCCCGTTTCTCCTGGCCTTGTGAACCATCATGATTGCAGAAGGCCTCTCCGAAAGCTCCACCAGGTGCATGATGTAGAGGTGCAGGGAAGGCTTTCGAATCCCTCGGGAGGCCTCTATGAGATTTATCATGGCCGGTATGTTTCTCGTTGCGTGCAGACAAGCCAGGATTCTGAGTTCGTCCTCTGGCTTTTCTCTCTGTATCTTTCTGTGCTTGTATGGAACCTCCTTCCTCGCTGGCTTGTATGTAGCCGTTACTAATGGGGTTGTGATGAATGTTGTGAACAGAGCCATCAGCACCAAGATCGCAAATACTTCATCATTCAGAACCTGGAAAAACGAAAATTAAACATGCAGATCAATCTAAATGGGTTATTGAAGAAAAGATTTTTATGCAAAATTTGGGTTCTACCTTCCTATCCTTTCCGATGTTGAGGACAATCAACTCGACCAATCCTTTGGTGTTCATCAAGAATCCCAGCGTCATTGCTTCTCGACAGGGCACTTTGTGGGCAATTGCCACAAAAAACGTACCCAGAATCTTCCCAGCACTGGCTGTCACCATTACTAAAACAAGCAGACCCGGAGCCGTGCTTCCATGGATCGTTGCGATATTAGTCTTCAAACCACTGGATGCAAAATACAATGGCAGCATCAAGGCGGATACGAAGTCTTCAATCTTTTCAATAAGCATCCCTGCAAATGGGCCGTCTTTGGGAATCGTCAAACCAAACACAAAAGCTCCGAAGATTGAGTGAATCCCAATTACATCCGTTGCGAATCCAGCTGCTAGCACTCCCACGAGTGTAAAGCAAACGCATTCTTCGCTCACCGGTTGGTTGTCAGGCGAACGGTGGCCAATCCAGGCCATGACCGGCTTCACGGCCACCATCATGAAAATAGCAAATGCTAAGCCACAGAGCAGAACATAGACTGATATCACCGGATTCTTGTCTGTTCCCGAAAGGGCAATGGCAACGGCCAGAAGAACCCAAGCAACCACGTCATTCACAGCAGCTGCAGCCATGGCCAACTGTCCCACATCGGTGGTGAGAAGCTTGAGCTCTGCAAGTATCCTAGCAAGCACCGGGAATGCAGTGATAGACATGGATACACCCATAAAAACAAGGAACTCTCTATAGCCCACACCCTTCGAAATCGTTGCCCTGAGCACATAAGCAACCCCGATCCCACTCACAAACGGTAAGCTAATTCCAGCTGCTGCAATTGCTAAGGCCTTCCTTCCACTTCGCTTAATTGCCTGTAAATCTAGTTCCAGCCCAACCGAAAACAAAAAAAATAGAAGGCCGATATGTGCAACAGTTTCGAGTACATGGGTGCTGTTCTTTGGGAAAACTGTTTGCATGTAAGCTTCACTCCGCCCCAGAAGGGATGGGCCAAGAATAATTCCACCCTAGTATGATAACAACCCAACACACAAAGGTCATGAATCTCTGAAGGTCTCTTTAATTCATTTAGTGTTTTGTTGATATTCTACATATACTCTCCATGCAAACTTACATCACGAAATATCTAGGATGATGAGGTGGTTGTAAAAATGGTGGAAAGTTATAAAAGTTGTAGACACCAGAATTTGTGAAATAAATGTGTTAAAAAAAATGGAATCGAACTATTCTCTATTCTAATATTAAAAAACCTGCAAAGAATGATATGTTAGTGACTGATTAGAAAAACCTGCAACTATTGATATTTTAGTGAGATTGAAAGATCAATAGTTTGTGAATCTAATCGATGGAAACTAAGTTAATTGTTTGAATTTTTTTTTTTCTTATAAAATTCTAGAATATTTTTAAAATTAGGAATTAAAAAAATGGTTATGTACAATTACAAATAAGCTCAACATTTATCAAAAAGCTCCTATGCCTATGTTTATGGGTATTTAGAAAATTATGATAAACTGTTTTGTAAAGACAGTTTGTGTTCTAAATTTTATGGGAAAAAATCTAGTCAAGTTAAAAGTTGGTGTGGGCTAGGTCAAGTATTATTTCTTGTGATTTTGAGAGCTTAGATGATTTTGACATGTTAGATGTCTCAATAAAAGCTACTCAAATCAAGCTATAGATTAGGGTACTGATTTTGATTGCTTAGAGATACCCTTAGGTCTCAACTACACATATTAGATGCCCAGTAAAAGTTACTCAAATCAAACCATAAATTAGAGCATAAGTTAGAGTAATTTTAATGGCTTAGATACCTCTAAATCTCAACTACTCAAGCCATAGATTAAAAATGCTAGCAACATAACCTTACCCAAAAAAAATCTAATACTCATAATTTAAAACTCAGTGAAATCTAAACACATTCAGAAATGAAAATAGGAATAGAAAACACTAATAATACTGTATCCTCTGCTCAAGTTTCTGTCGAATCTCATATATATATATAGATAGATAGATATGAAGCAATTACCAGGCGTATCAAGACAAGATGAATAAGCTAAACCGCTTACAATGATTTCTGCTATGACGCGAGGTTGTCTCAACGGCTTGAGCAAAAAAGCCAGCGTCCTGGTGACGAGCAGCACAATACAGATCTGAACTATGAGCAGGGAGAAGGAAAAATCCATGGGATTATCGCCCTGCCATGCTCCGTTAGAAGTTGTCTTCATCAATTTTACACAGCTCTGCGAGGTAGCGTTCATTGCACCTCCGATCATAACACTACCCTCCATGAATTTCTTCCCAATCTGCAAGATTCCCAGTGAAGGGCTACAACATGGAAAAACAAATCCAACGATAAAACATTCGAAGCCTATGATCTATAAGTAGAGATAATGGGTGATCGTTTTGTTCACTGATGTTCTCGTCTGTCACACATCTGGAAGCGGGTTGAAGTTGATTTATAGTGGGCGAGACCCACAAATACGAAGGAACGGTGTAAACCAATTGACCTCAATATTCCTTCATTAATTAATAATATCTTGTGAAAAGGCATTCCCACTTTTGTTTAATCGCAATAATTTATCATCAAACTTTGCTCAGTTCGAAAGGTCATTCACACATGGCATAGTAGACTCCAAATGCACTGGACCCCAAGCATCCTATAGTGGCATGAGACTGTTACGTGCACTACGCCGACCACTGCAATTATATCGGCGTTTATGCAAATCGGGGAAGCCCATTCTTAGATGAATTTGATGGTTGTAATGAGTTCCTAATAATGATTATTGGCTCTTTCGATGGTGGAGTTCGGTAAGGGTAATCACCGTCCGTCAATTTAATCGTTGGACCCCAAGTTCACGATTGATGCATTGAAAAAATGGTGATATGTTCTATAATTTTCCATAGATTGATGTGGAAAGAACGGCCTGATATCTTATCTTATGTAACTTTCTCGAGGATTGATGTGTAACTTTTTGGAGGATTGATGTGGAAAGAACGGCCTCATTTATCTTATGTAATTCTGTAGAGGATTGATGGATGAGTGTGTGACACAATTGATGGATGAGTGTGTTATTGTGTAGAGAGGTTTATTTTACAATCTAGTATGAAGGGGATGTGTAAATGTGTCAAATCTTTAATAAAATCAAACTAGATTCATTTTAACACTTGATCTACCAAGAGTTGAGAAAGATCAAATCTCTTTTCATAAAAAAAAAAATGTATCTCAAGAAATTTGATCTCTCTGCCCTTAGTAGATCCTAAATTAAAACCTGTTTTTTTTCTTAAATATAATTTACTATAATAATAGCAAAATCCAGAAACAACATATACTTACACACGATATTACAAAAAATTAAAATAAACAATCATGTTGGATAAATATATCATAATACAAACCCCATCCTATTCCAAAAAAATCAAGATAAACTAGCAATTGCACCACATGTTGCAAAGGAAATGCCTTAAGGCACTAGCACAAGAAAGAGTAGGAAAGAAAAAAAAGGATGTGATATGTTATATGTCATATGTCATGGAAGGAAATGATCATGTGTGCTACTCTCTAAGAAAAACACTCTAAAACATTGTTCCAGGTAGACAACTAAGACTAAAATACAAATCTGTGACTAAGAGTACGATAGAAAAAAAGGATGTGATATGTTATATGTCATATGTCGTGGAAGGAAATGATCATGCATGCTACTCTCTAAGACAAACACTCTACAACGTTGTTCTATGTAGACAACTAAGGCTAAAATACAAATATGTGACTTTCCAATCCATTGTGGCAACAATATCGAATTCAAAACATGGAAAAGCATAAAAATTACATTTCGACCTTGATCTTTTCCAGCTTTGAATGTCAAGATCAAATTTCATAATTACCAGTAAGTTACAACTCGAACCAAGGAAGATATAGTCTCCAGATAAGGCATTGACATTTCTATCTACTGTTAGAAATATTTTTCTACCAGGAGATAGTTTTTTCTCGAAGGAAATATCATTATGTGATAAAATAAACAAGGAAACGATCCTACATGTTACTATCTAAGAAATAAACTCTACAACATTATTCCATGCAAAAAAACTAAGGCTAAAATACAAATTTGTGACTTCCCAATTTCCATGGTGACAACAATATTGAATGAAAAGCATATAAAAGCATAACAATTACATTTAAACCCTAATATTTATCATATTTCAATGTCGACATCATATTTCATAATTACTTATAAGTTACAACTGAGGACAAGGAAAATAAATCCTTTAGATAGAGCATTGACATTTTTGTCAATTGTTAGAAATATTTATCTGCAAGGAGAGAATTGTTTTTGGAAGGATGTATCTCTATAAGATAGAAAATAAACAAGGAAATGATCTAACATGCTTCTCTATAAGATAATATAGGTATTTGGTAGATAAAGTAATTCTTTGAGTTGGTTTTTCACAGACATACTGAAATGGGTATTTCAGAGCCAAAGTCATTCTTTAAATGGGTATTTTAGAGTTAAATACGATTAAAACTTGAACCTTAACTCTTTGAAGTGGGCATTTGACAGTTAAACTTATGTTAGACATATACCCAACTCCTTGAAATACCCCCACCAAAATAAAGTTTACAATGAAAAATTGAATGACGCCGAAAGCGATTAAGTTTACATATTCTTGAACGATCCAAGAGTGGGTATTTCAGAGTGTGAGTCTACCCTTGCTCAAGCCGGATCATATTCTGGATCCTCATTGGGCATCTCATGTCAGCACACAGGTCATGAATTATGTTGAGACAACCAAGGAAAAATACAGTCTGAATGATAAATGTAATTATAGGGCATTTCCCTAGCAACAAAATCCCAAACATAATAAAAATTCCTATTAATACAGATTTGAAAGGGAGTCCAATAGGTACAATGAAAAGTGACAAAAAAATACCCTTTCCATGGAAACACATTTGTTGTGGGTGTGCTAAAATTTTGTAACTATGGATTGTTTCAGAAAGAGAGAAAACATTTTTTAACTGCAACAACAACAAACTTACCCTGACATTCTTGGGCAGTCTGAGATTTTGAATTTGAGTTACACGAGTGAAAAGGCCAGAGAAATGAAAAATGATTGTACCTACCCTGGTTATTCTCACCATCAGAAGACCATATGGGTCCATTTTCTCTTCTTGACGAGTTATCTCTCGTGCTACCTGTATCTAAACTAATAACTCCATTGCCATGTGTATATTACATGCCCATGTCTTGCAATACCATGCCTTCTACCAGAAAACCTTCCCACAACAAACCCTCCATCTAGAAGCCTCCATATGGTCAACCCAACCACTAAGTCATCACCTCCTCCTCTTATGCCAGTGTCTTCAGTTTATCGAGCCCAATCATATTCTGGATCTTCAATCAGCATCTCGTGCTGACACATAAGGCATGGATTATCTTGATACAACAAGGGAAAAAAACAGTGTAAATGATAAATGTGATTACACGGCATTTCCCTAGCAACAAAATCCCAAACATAATAAAAATTCCTATTATTATATATTTGAAATGGAGTCTAACATATCCAATGAAATGCGACCAAAATACCCTTGCCATGGAAAACACATTCATTCTGAGTGTGTTGAATTTTGGTAAGTCTGGACTATTTCAGAAGATGAGAATGCAGATTTTGACTACATTAGAAACAAACTTACCCTGGCATCACCTATAAGAGAGATTCTCCCAAAAATTGTCTTTGCATAGATGACTACAGAATAAAAATTGGAGGTTTTATAATGAACTTCAATATTTACACTAAATGTTGCATCCTCATTTTTTATTTCTACTTCAAAAATGCATGCTGAGGTCATTGCCAAGGTCTATAAATGTCAAACCCCTGCTCAACCCTTTTACATTTCCTTTTAAATATCATGCGCCATTTAGTTGAAATGTCAATGTTGTGAACCTTGATTTTCCTTCCAAAATAAAATAAAATTGTTACTTGCTTAGAGAAGGTTCATAGTAGCAGTGGGTTATGTGGGTTTAATTGAAGGTGTCAAGCAGCGTTGGGCTTGTGTGGGTTGGGCACACAGGGTACCATGGCTGTGATGGGTAGAGAATCACAAGCGACCATAATTCCATCAGAATGCAGTAGCCAAAAAATTAAAATTAATGGTGAGTAAGTTAGTTAGGGAAAAGTAAATGTAGAAATTTTGCAACCACTAATGAATGTAACTGCCTTCCACTGATCCAATGACAATTTTTTTTTAATCATCTAACATAACATTGACGGCTCACGAAGGCACACAATGTCCGGGAGGGGAGTTCTTCCCAAAGGAACACCAAACATAAAAATTAATGAAATAGTAATAAAAAGTGAAGTCATAATCAAACTCAAAGCTTAAATCCTAATCAAATCCAAGGCTTAAATATGAAAGGCGAGCACTTTAACTAATAGACAAGATGATATTTTTCTCCATAATTAAATGAAATAAAAAGTAATGAAATAGTAATTAAAAGTGAATTCATAATCAAACTAAAAGCTTAAATCATAATCAAATTCAAAGCTTAAATATAAAAGGTTGGCACTTTATCTAATAGACAAAATGATCTTTTTATCCATAATTAAATGGTCTTTTTCTCCATAATTTCATTATAGGATTTTTGATGAAATTGTGATTTCTTGTTGCTTAATTTTTTTAATTTTTTCATAAATAAGATGGATCTATTCACATTCATATAAAACAGAGAATTACATCGGCGTAAGGCAAAATTACAGACCATAGTCTTGTTTACTTCATTACATTTGTCACTTTAGACAATGTTTTCACCCTCTGGGAAATGAGTTACAGGGAGAGATACAAAGGGGATTGAGCAGTGAGAAAAGCATAGGTAGATAATTCGAGAAAAATGCCTTTTGGCCTCGTTGAAGAAGTAAAATTGCGCATTTGGAGATTGCAGTCGCAGAACATAGAGAACTAGAAGCCTGGGGAGCATGGTTGGGCCGCTTCGTCCATCAGGAAGTCCTCTGCACTAATTGGACGTTCTGAAGTGCTGCCATCTTCGGAGCCATAATGCTGCTTCCCGCTGGAGGAAGGTCTAGTGCCGCCAGGGTTGACCTGCCTCAAGAGAGTTCGGGGAGTAGAAGGATCAGCGCCTTCAACATTGGTGACAGGGTTGAGATGGCGAGTTGCAGTCTGACATTTGAGAAGAGTGTAGTGCGGGGAAATTTTGTCAATGAACCGACAATGGTGCACCTCACCAACGTACATGACAAAATTTTCAGTGAGGGAATCAATTTTATGTTCCAGGATGCTGTTGCAGTCTTGTTGCTCTTAAAGCGCCATGGCCAACATGGTTTTGGTCTGCCAGTGGAGATCAATGGCGCGACTGAAAGTGTTTTCCCTGGCTTTGGTGAGGCCAGGGTCGGGAATCCATCTGAAGGCTTTGTCTACTGCTTCTATCAGAGTTCATCTGCAGATTGTCCTGGATTTGTCTTAAAGTTCCTCAATTTGAACCTTCATGTCTTGACTAGTGGTTGTAGCAAAGTCCAACGCCACATTTTTGGCAGCGGTTTCCATGCACGTTATAGGGGGTCAAGTGGGGGTAATCCATCGGGCACCACGACCATGCCCACCATGGGTAGGGAGCGGGGGATTGGATCTGCGGGGGGGCCATGAGAGCAATGTAGATCAAGGGGGCCTAGGAAAGAGCCACTAGCTACAAAGGGAGGCCGAGCACGAGGAGAGATAGGGATGAGTGGGCGAGCCAGGAAGTTGGAGACATGGTTGCAAAAACCTGAAGATAGAATGAGATATAACAGAGAATGGTGTTGTTATTATAGGCTGTAGGGAGGAATACATGACATGAGATGCAGCGGGAGAATGGGACACCTGGGCTAGAGATCATCTGTGGGAAAAATATTATAGTTGGGGTTGTCATTTGGACGTTTGACAGGGACAGAGCTGTAAGTGCACTCATACGGAAGGAGAGTGGTGAGGGTGTGGGAGGTCTGGATCTTGAATTCCATGGGGGAGGAGCGGTGATGCCAAGGAGATGGACTGTACTTCAGCCAGTGGATCGTTGTCCCTGATGCGACGACATTCTTTTTTGGCGTCTGGTCGATCGAAGGCGTCCCACGAATTGGACAGGATATGGGTATTTCTGTTGACGCCGACGTTTGCCAACATGTCATCCAATTGGTTGGCTTTACGTCTTACCGCATGGAAGGTGACGCCTTTGTGAGACCTGGTTGACGTTTTTGCCCTGCTAGATCTTTTTGTAGTTGAAATACCCTAAGGCACTTGAAATTTGTAAATTAAAAAAATTAATCTTATTATTTTTAAAATATATAACAGATTTTAACATAATTTACTAGAAAAAAATAAAAAAATACCATTTAAACTATTAATTAGAATACACTAATATAAATTTAAAAAAATTATTGCAAAGCTTGAAAAAATAACTTTTAAGAAAAGAGTGACTTCTATTTTGTTAAGAGAATAGGCACTATTATGTTTTATTTGGGATAACAGGATATCAAAAGTGAAAAACAAAGTTGTCAAAAATGAAAAACTAGACTGCACCAATATAAAATTAAAAACTTATTATAAAGTTGAAAAATCTACTTTTCACAAAAAATGTGAATTATATCTTGTTAGGAGAAGGTTTTGTCTAGATATAGAATTGTCAAAAATGGAAAACAATGAATAAAATTACCATTGAATGAGATTAAAAAAAGAAATTGATTTGTTTTTCCCTGGATTTTATAATAAACAAGTTTTGCGTTACAAATTAATTTTAGTTTTAAATTAAATACATTTTTGTGTTTTAAATATAAAAATAAACATGAAATGATACTTTCAAAGTAGATTATATATTAAAATAAACATGAAATGATACTTTCAAAGCAGATTATATATATATTCAGTTATTCCTTGTTGATAACTATCATCAGAGCATTTGTGGTTGATGATACCTTTGCTGAGCTAAGCCTGAGCGTTTGTGGTTGATGATACCTTTGTTGAGCTAAGCCTGACTCAACTATAATCAGAGCATATGTATACATTTCACCTAGACTAGCATATATACTTTGAACTCTACTCGATAAACAAAGAGGAAACTATAATCAGAGCATCTAAAAGTTTCACCTGGAATCTATGGGTTTATCTTTTAAATAATAAATAAAAGTTGTATTATTGTATTGAATTTTTATATATATTTAAAAATAATAAATTAATATTATATTAATAAATTAAAAAATAACAATGTTAAGAAAAAGTAATGTTGGTTATTAATAAATTATTTTAATTTAATTTTTTATTTTATATCAAAGTTACAGAAAAAGAATTAATTAAAAGTTTAAAAAAAAAGTTAATTAATAAAAAAATATTAATTACATAAAACAAAACATATAGATAATATTCAATATAAGAAATTTATTCAATTATTTAATATGGAGTTCATAAATAGCATGTATATATAATATTAATAATATTTTCATATGTAAAAAAACTATATATATATAAATATATATATATATATATATATATAAATAAAAAAAAATATTTAATATTAAGCATAAATCAAATATTTCATATCTATACTAAATAACATAAATGGCATTTATAATTTATTTTATTAATACTATCAAAATTTCATAAAATAGTCAAGTAGCAAAGAAGGGTCCTGCTCGATGCTTGTAAATCACTATATTTAAAACCTCCTAAAACACAAAGTTATTTAACATAAAAACAAAAAATTAATTACATAAAACACATAGATAATATGTAAATATAATATTAATAAGAAATTTCTTCAATTTAATATGGAGTTCATAGATAGCATGTATATATAATATTAATAATATTGCTATTTATGTATGTTTGTTGATATGTAATATTAAAAACAAATATATATTAATAAAAAAAAAAATTAATAATAACATAAATCAAATATTTCATATCCATATTAAATAACTTAAAGGATATTTATAATTTATTTTGTTGATAAATAACATATTTTTAAGCTTCGTTTAAGTTTGAATGCCTAGTATTAGTTGTGATCATAAAATAAAAAAATTTGACATGATTTCAAAGTCTTTTCATATATACATGTATATCTACTTAACTCGGTAAAAAATAAACCCTAACTAACCAAAACTTTGCTTGTAAAACTACATCTCTCATCATTGTGATATAAATAAAGTGGATATACTAATACACCCTTCGATGTTATGAAACAAATAAATTGGATATAACAATAAGGCCTTCAATGTGAGTCAAACTTGAATTATAAAATATGTATTAATTCTATTTCTCTTTTTGAAAGTCAAACTCTTTGCTTTTAGATATTAGTACTTGGCTGAACGGAAAGAAACCTGTAGATAAATTTTTTAACTCCGTTAAACAAAAATAAAATAAATATAATAAAACTTAAATATTATATATATATATGTATTATATCTATTTTAATTCTAGACTTATCAAACATTGGGAGAAATTAAATCTTTTTACATGCAAAATTTCATAAATCAACAGTTAAAATATAGAAATAAAATTATAACCAAAAATATATATTTTTCATTAAAATAAACCATTTCTTTAAAGTTATAATTACTATAGTGGTTATGCAATATTCTTCTTCATTATAAGAGTTATACAAATTCATTTTATTTATCATTTTATGTTAGTTTAAAATAAAAAAACATTGCTGGTAAAATTACATCTCCAAACATTGTGATACAATAAACTGGAACCAATATGTAACATATAGCTATACTTACAAAATAAAAAAAATTAACTTTATACATTTGACTACAACACTATACACTTTTATCTTTACCATAATTAGCTTCATGATTTCCAATCACCAAACTCGTTATAATACTATGCAATAGTCATGCCCAATCTACATATGTTAACCATACTGAATATTTGGATAACAAAAGGAATTATTGTTGCCTCTTAAGGGATTAAATACCCATCCCATGTCCCGAGATGAGCACCTACCATTGTATCTGTTCTTGTGAATTGAATGTCCCATCTCTATACCACTACAGGATCTTGGAAATTATTTGGCATTTCTCTTTACATTAAAGGTACACATATGAATTTCGATCTTTTAAACGCCCAGCTGTGATTTAATGTTTGCTATGATAACCCTTGCAAATGGATCGAATGGATTTGATTTAACCCGCACAGCCTGGCAGGTAGACAGTTGTGGGTCCTTTCCACTGTCGATTTGCATAGGTTGGGACCTATGGTTGTAAATCATTTTAGGGTCTAGTTGGTTAGGGTAATGACTACCCTAACCCTAAATGTTCCCATTCCTTTTCAAGATTTTGCCACATAGCTCTACAAGTCCGTTTTCATGGTCGCAGCGACATGCATTTCTCACCGGGTTCATTCATTTTTTTTGTTCCGAGTACCTTCACCGACGGTAGGTGGCTCACTCCGGTTGCATAATGCCACATACATTTGTGTACTTGTGGCGGATAGTTTCTGCCTCTGAGTGTTCAGCAAGAACATCTATTTTTCTTCGTTTACGTTTTCTGATTGACATCATTCTCCAGTTCTTTTTTTTTTGTTTCCTCTTTCCAGCGATGCTCTAAGTTGTTATTTATTTGTTTTCTTGGCCGAAGTGAGGGTTCTGGCTCACAACTCCGGGAGAAGTTCCACAGTTTCCTCATTGCTTCCTCGATGAATCTCACAGGTAAATTGGGGGTTTATTTCCTTATAATTATGAAGTCTATGTTAGCTTGCTTCTCATTTACTCATCCGAACTTAATCTAACAACCCGTCTTCTAGTTTATTCGCACGGTAGCTTTGCGAACCTCCATAGGTTTATTTTACACAGGTAAGGCCACTAGTCTTCCTGTTTTTCCTATTCCAACTTAATCATTGGTTAACCAAATTCTCATACTCAAATTTCTTATGATTTTCTCGTTTGTTTCTATGCGCGGGTATTCTTGACCGCTCAGAGCTGTGGATTGGATTTCCCTTGGTATGCTTGTTCCGGCCCTATGCTGACTCGGTCTTTCTATCCACCAGGTATTCTCCTCCGTTGAAGGGTGTTGCTACAACAATTGTGACTGTTCCCTGCTTCCAAATTTGATAACAGGTTTTGCTATGGGCTTCACGCCGCCATTCTAATTTCAATTCTTCTCTTGTTTGAGCTTCACGGCTTTTTCCCAACTTAGGAATTGTAGTTGATAAGAATTATCAATAGTGTATTTTGTACATTTCCATTCTAATTATATGGTATTTGGCCACTGAGGCTCTTAATTCCAATGTTTCGACATTTGTCTTAAGAATTGTTTAATTTAAGCTTTGGCGATGTCTCTCTCTCTGGAGAAGGCGAACATTTCATAAATATTCTTATAGTTTAATGCATAATTTTATATAGATACATTTCTGCATACTTGAGTGAACCTTGTCTTTTCTTAGTTGTATAAATTCGAAAAGGAAAATACAGTGTTTCTGGTTTTCGTTCTATAATTTTCGTTCATGCTATTACGAGAATTAATCACCGTCTTGGAATGCGATGTTCTATTGCTCATGCAATTTCGTTGTTTCTAGTTTGAAATAAAAAGATACAGTGTTAGTTGTCTTCAAGATTGAGTATATCTATTTATTTTTCCATATTCTACTTACTATCTTTTATTCCAATAAATTTTTTTACATGTATTTGTATGGCACAACTCGGGTTTAGTTTTTAATAACAGTTTTCAGCTCTAAGGCTTACTTGTGCCTTTCACATGTCTCTTTTCTTGTAACAAAATTTTATATCTGATACCTTTTCTCAGGTATCCTACTGATCTAGAAAGTCGTTATACCTATTTTAACTTATTCAAATGGTTTCTACAGATTCTTCTTTCTGTGCATTTAAGGTTCTGCATTTACTTTTTGTTCATTTTTTTTCCAGAAGAATGTCCGAACCATTTGTCTGTGTTTATCATAGTTGCAAAGAAAAACCTACTCGGAGCCTTCATCTTGAACGCTCTGAGTTAACAGTTCTCTGTTGATAGATGATAAAAGAGTAGTTTATAGCTTCATTCGAGTCATACTTTTGTTTATCACATGCTCTCTTAATTTTAAGATAGATATTTGGTTGGCAGTTCTATAATTTAAGAGAATAATCATAAGTTTTCCTCATTTCATAAATGAATTACAGTAACAGCCACAGACCATTAAAGATTACTATTTACTCATTTATAATCAACAAAACTCAATTCCTCATTGACTGGTATACTTATCTAACTTTCAGATACTGTTGATGTTATCCTCCCTTCCTCAAGAGAGGAAATCACGTCCTTGTCTCTCCCTCGTGCTTCACACCTAAGTTAAGCGAGTTGACAATAGTTCTAGAAGAGACCTCGGGAACTACTAGCCCAGTCTTCGATTCCAGGAATTTCAGAAATATGAGTAATTCCACTGGTCTCTACCAGCTTAGGAATTCTTCACTCAATTTACTCTCCTCGATTACTGAATAAAACCCCTCTCCCT
Source organism: Pinus albicaulis (assembly GCA_034641835.2). Classification (NCBI taxonomy): domain Eukaryota; kingdom Viridiplantae; phylum Streptophyta; class Pinopsida; order Pinales; family Pinaceae; genus Pinus; species Pinus albicaulis. The sequence goes on from CM076569.1 coordinate 304,629,481, forward strand.
CACTGGGATGTACCTTTATCCTTAGAGGGTAGGGTAATTTTCTGAACTATTTTTTTGTTCAACTACTTCTCAATTCTTGGAATACTTTTACATCAGTCTTTTACCTTTTTATGGAACCACTTTCCAATACTAAATTTTATTTAATCAAATAAAATTACTTTATGTTTATCTAGTAATATGTATCAAGAAATAATACATGTCGTAGTTTCCTTAACATAAAATAATATAACCATTAGTTGGCACTTAAGCCAGCTGTCACACAATACCTCCTTGTTTTTCTTTTCATATGTGTAGCATGTCTTCAATGGTTCCGCCCTCTTATTCGCTACTCCTACACAACCCCCGTTGGACCTCTATACGCGTAGGAATCTAAGCTTTTGGGTTGCTCAAACCAAATTTCAAAGTCACCGTAATCATACTCAACTCTGCCATTATAAAATTTGTAGTTAAAAAAAAAAATTACCATGTAAGAATTCCTGTATATATTTTCTGCCTGATAAGTTTTATTCCTCATAATTAATTTTCACCAGTATATATATATACCGGTCAAAATTAATTATGAGGAATAAAACTTATCAAGCTGAAAATATTTTCTAACACTTCACTTCCTATATATATGCAGTCTGTAAAAGATAAAAAGAAAAACCAACGGAATGCGATTTCCATTCATAAAACCACTCATCATAGTCATGGATCTTCTGCCTGAATCCTATATATGGGCGACTTCGCCACACTCACCCCCTGTGGGCCTCCAAGCACACCAACATTTGCCTCCAAACACACCAACATTTTCATATTTTGCAGCAGGCTTAACTCAAAGCATCTGCCAAACACGTACGAATCGAAGCTTTTGGCTTAACTCAAAGCATCTGCCAAACACTTATGAATCCAAGATTTTGGGTCGCACAGACCCCTATTATGGTGTTAGAGGTTGTAGATATTTCCATGGAAGAGAGATTCGTAGGGGTTAGAGAGTTAGTTAGGTATTTATTTAATGAATGAGGTTGTGGATGAATGGTCTAAAACATTTCAATCATCTAACATTTAATATGATGGTGAAAACAAGTACACTGTGGAAGTTGGGGGAGTTGTTTTGAAAGAGGAATTCCTTAAGGCGTAATAGTCGAGTTATATAGAGAAACAAAAATAAATATAAACAATCATGTTACATAAACAAACATATGAGAATATGAGAATCAAACCCTATCGCTTAACACATAACAGTGTTATATTCTTGATTCTCCACCTGCACCTCATTCTAACAGTCACATGCCTAGATAATGGTAAACATTAACTAATAAAAACTAATATACTATTAATTAAGTAGTTCTCTAGGTGAGATACGTGGAGAGTTCCCAAGCACTCCACACACTGCACTCAATTCTTTCATAATAACCTCATACATATAGTCTTGCACACTAATAGGGTGTTTTGAACCACTCCCTATCAAACCTGATCTTAGAGTCTCAATCCTATCCTTATCACACAAACAGATAACTCTTTCTCCATTAATTCTAGCACTCCCCCTTAATAGATAAAGGGTACTGAAAGAATAGCATATGCCTGCTAGTCTAGTCTCATCTCGGCTTAGTACATAAAAAAATTGGTAACAAAGTTTTCATTTTAGTCTTCTTGCTTGAGAGTCCATGCTTGTTCATTCCTAGGTGAGGCTTCATCTTTACTTTTCTTGCCATGAGGTAGTGATAGATATTCTCCTCATTTTTACCTTTACTTCCCCAAAGACGGAACGCTTGAACTCTTATCCTCCTCGATCTTGATTGTTGGTAATTTATAACACTTTAGAGGGTGCAAGCTTGGTAGGAGAATTTTTTCTCTCGCTACTTCCAGTTTCAAACATCTGAACATCATCCACGTTGTATTCAACATTCATTGGTGCACATTCCATGCTGACTTCATAAAAACATGGTGTTTCAAGCCATGCTTCAATAAACTTTAATTCCTCTTCAAATTTTGTTGGTTCTTCGTTGCTGTTTCTAACATATGCATTCTGAGAAACATTCATGAGATCATCATAATTTGAGTTCTTTCCAGATTTGTATTCTTCTGCCAACTCTTTGTAATCAGCTTCATGTTAACATCCTTCTTGAAGAACGACTAGTGGGTCTTCAATCTCAGGATCTAGCGGGGCAGATTGTGTCTCTTGATTCTCGTGGTCATCAATAAAACCACATTGTTTTTTTTTTTAATTTATTTTGACTCAAAAATACTACCCATGCTAATAATGCCTCCAAATGGCTGCATGAAAAAAGATCATTAGTGTCAAATATGTCTAAAAATATAGACAGATTGGAAAAATCCATCTTATCTCACGTCCAGATTTCCTTCTGACTCCACTCAGTCCTCTCAAGAGCACCAAGAACCCTTTTACCATGTTGGAGGGAAAATTCTCCCTTTGGCAGCTCTTCAACCATAGAACCTTGTGGTGTAGACATTGGCTTCACAACACACCCAGGCCACTTCCACGAGCTTAACTAGGTGGATCGATGCTAGACTCGGGCCCTTCAATCTTATGTTGTAGAACTCCACAAAGTATAACACAAGTCAATTCGACCCATGCAGATTGACTCCGCCCATATAGGTTAATGTAGAAGCAGATCCAAGTGATCTCAAATCTCACAGATCGTATGTATGAAGAAAACCTGCAACAATTCACCAGTAATTTTGCAACGATGCACGAGTATTACTTCTGCCAGAAAATCCTTAATTTGTGCATGATCTTCTTCTTGTTCGGCTCTGGTAAGTCGGACCATAATACCACGAGCCACTATCGACACAGACACGCCCTCAAAGTGGATCAGGAGCCTTTTGATAATGTGGAAGCACGACAAGAATTCGTAGCAGAGTCAACAACATCGGCTCATGCAACAACCAACACTACCTTACGTCGGGTTAACCACGACTCCCACACAAAGATCTCCTTGGACGCAATCGACATTAATGGCTAAATCAACATATACTTCAATGATTTCAGTGAATTTTTGGATCTGGGCCTCCTCACTTCGTTATTATTAGTGAGCTCCCAAAAATTTATTTTGCAGTTCATTCCAGATATATCTCCTCCGTGTGCATCCAGCCTGGTCTCTTGCTCTAGCGATATTGTGTTATAAGGCCGAATGGAAATAGGTTTGCCACAAGTGTCAAATGAATAGTAATGTTTGACGCAGTAGTATCCAAACACAAATCTCCTCAACCTCCAAGGACTTAGCCTCACAACACACAAGCTTCTGATCCTGTGCTCATATACCATGATAAAAACTGATATACTATTAATTAAGTAGCTCTCCAGGTGAGATACCTGGAGAGTGCCCAAGCATTCCACACACCACCTTCAATCACTCTGAAGAACCTCGTACATATAGTCTTGCACACTAACAGGGTGGTTTGAACCACTCCCTAGATAGTAGGATCTCAGACCTAATATTAGAGTCTCAATCATATCCTTATCATAACAAACAACTAAGTCTAGCTTTCTCCATTAATTCTAAATCACAAAATATACCTTTATATATTTATATGATAAATCACAAAACACCATGCTCAGATGTTAACCTCATTTTTGGTTTATTTGATTTTGGAAATATTTTAGATAATCAAGATAAGGATGGTTCTCTTCACCACCTCTTATTTTTCATTTTTCTTTTCACATCAATGCACATTGCCCATTCTTCAAAGTACTCTAATATTTTTTTATTTTCATTGAATGTTACATTGAAACCAATTATCAATAAAATTAAACATTCATTAAAATAATTTAGATAATTACTTACCTACATGTCTCCCATCCTCAATTTTTTTTCATAAAATGTAAACCTTAAATCATAAAAACTAAACCCAATGTCTACATCTGATCACTTTATGAATAGATCCTTCTACAGTCCACCACAATTCCCACCTCCTTTCAAGTAACTCGTTGACTCTTCCAACTCCCTTAATGTCTCTTCATAGATGTTGCCTATACTATTCAACCTTCCTTAACATTATATGTGTCCTTTTCCTAAAATGATTTCTCCAAACACGCATCTCAATGGCATTTCTTGATTCTATGTATCTCGTTCACACTCATAATTTGAATTTTAGTGGATTTTCTTACATGAGCTTTCCCTCGGGAGAAAAAACAATACATCCATTAAGAAAAACATTATGAAATACATATTTTTAAGAGAAAAAATACAACACATTTTTGTGTTGATTAAGAAATAAGTGTGGTTTATATTGGAATTGTCTTACAAATTTTGATCTTTTAATAATTGAATGGATATTTGATAACAAGAGAATATTAATATATAATATGAAAATAATTTGAACAGGTTGTGTATCGGTAAGGTTTCATTTCGTTGGATTAAACCCATAGCATCAAAAAAAAATATTAGAAGTAAAAAAATTATGTCAAAAAGATCAAATGGGTGTTTTGTTCACTCTGAATTTGACATCATAATCTTATGTGTACAATTGTAGAAATTAAATCAGCCACTAGGTCCATTTTTTTGTTGTCGCTGCAAAAACACCCTGCAAATTTTTTCGAAAAAATTATTGAACAAGCAACCTAAATTCATCTGGCCTCCCTGAGCTGTGCACCATGCAATTTCAATCCTCTAGATGTGAAATTACTGGTAGGCACTGCGCAATGAAAATTTCCTTCCTCCCAAGACTATTGCACTATGAATCTTTTGTGACCAAGCCTTGACCTTGACCTCCAGAATTGCACAGTCATGACCTCGTGCCCGAATTGAACTGCACACTTCGCAACCTCAAGCCTCAAGCTCAATCCCTAAGCCCTTGAATTGCGCAGTTGCATAGGAGCCCGACCTTCCTTGTCCCCCAGAACTGCGCAGTGAGCTCTCCCAATTCCCATCCCTTCAGCTTGTCCCACTGGCTCTAGAAACTGTGCAATATTGTTCCTCAACCCTGTATGAACTGCACACTGCATAGCGTCAAGGCTCAAGACTTCCCATTGACTTCCTGAACTGTGCACCTGTGCATCCACTAAGCCTCCCTTCCTAACCTATCACTTGTTCTCGGCTCATTTTATGGATCAAAATGCTTCATATTAGGCTAGGGGTTTTCGGATTGATGTCATCTCGTCATGAGTGAATTGCATATATAGGTATCTTATGAAGCCATGGAAAGATGGCAAAGAAGGAGAAGGAAGAGGAAAACATGTTGAGAGACACCTTTTTATTTGAGCATGCAAGTTGATCGATCAAGAGGAAGCCAAGGGACACCAATCTGTGATCACTGCCCAAGAGATGAGATCATTGAAGATCCGTTATCACTAAACCATGTGGAGGTGAAAAGAAGAAACTCAAGACACAATAACAATAGTGGCTTGAAAATGCCACATCATCAAGCAATCCATGTCAACAGTGTCATGCCATATCATGTCATATGCCACGTCATTGTTGTGGACCATGTAATTTTTCATTTGAAATGTATTGTAAAGTGGAAGTCTAATGTACACATTCAGAATATGAAGAGTCGTGTAAGTTGAAAATTCATAGGAAGTCAAATAGTCATGAGGGTAGTCAAAGAGTCATATGGAAGGTGAAGCATCACCTCTTGGTTATATATTCACCCTCAATGTATGAGCAAAGGAATTTTCACCTTGGCTCCACTAGCAAAGAATTAAAGAGAAAAGCTAGTTCTTTTGTGGAGCAAGGAGTGGATTCAACGCTCCACTATTGGAGCTACTGATGTTCATTGTATACATGTGTCTTGGAATTTTTACTTAATAACATAAGCACTCAAGGCCAACATGCTCTTCAAGCATGAATTATGAATGTTTATAAGACTGTTCTGTGGATGTTTGTATTTCATGTTTGCTTTCACATGTGCTAAGATAGTTGAACCACTTCAGTTGTTTTAGTACTTATCTTATTTAGAATGTGTTGTAATGGATTTTATTTTTGTCCCATCCTTGTGGACTATTCCACAGGATATTAGACAGATCTTTCTCATTCATTTGTTATAATGACCGTTGCATCCGTTGTGGACAATTCCATTGGATGTTAGACAGATCTTGTTGTTTCTGTGTGTCTCTTCTTGGGTGGTACTATTACCTCTCTCTTAGAGGCTCAAATTTTTCTCTCCCCAGCAGTAGGACTTTGACACACATACGATTGAACACTCTTGAAGCACACCCCCATTTCTTTTTGAAGGCACATGGGCACTCCTCTCTCTTGCTAATAGTTAGAGTCAAGGCATATATTTAAGAATACATAGCAACTGGGTCGATATTATGGATGGGGTTCCTACTCCATACGATGTGAGCTCTAATTGGGACTTCACATTGGGTAGACCCCTTGGTTAACGGGTTTCCACCACCAACAATCATGGCACTAGAAGGAGGTCCAGATGAAAATTTGAGCCCATTAAGACTGTTTTTAATCTCCTATCATAGACAACCCTTCCCCAAATCATAATCCTAGGGTGTTTTTCTAACCTTCATCCTAGAAAAAATTGAATCCTCGTAGAACTTGTTCATGCATTATATCAGTTCAAGTTTAATGGAAAGGGTGGTATTTTTTTTTATCGAGACACATAAATTATTTTCTTGGGTTTTGTAAAATTATCCAAATCGATGATGAATATGTTATGTGTCTTCTTTTCACCGTCATTCTTGAACTTCGTGTTAAGCATTGGTGTCATACCTTACCATATGCTTCCATTCATTCTTTTCGTCATTTTACTAAGGATCTTCATCAATATTTCGATTGGTATGATAACTGAGATGTTCACAAAAGAATCAACCAAATCATAATGGAGCCTAATGAATTAGTTGAGGATTTCGATGATAGATTCCTTCATTTATGTTATGAGTTTCTTGAAGAAGATGTGGATCACGATTTTTGTGAGAAAAAGTTTCAATATCTGCTTCAGATTTCTTTGAATCAATTTGAAGCTAGACCACCTGATGTTTCTTCATCCCCAAATCTTGTAAACCAAGAGACACCCCTAATTTCAGAGGAGGAGCCTATTATTCCTTTTGTTCCTTGTCATCCTCCTTTTGTAGTCTTGATGCGGGTGCCTCCTTATGGTGATTCTAAAGTTGGGAAATATGCAAATAGAATTCCTAATCTATCTTCTCATTCTTCTTCTGTTTTTCATGATTCATATTCAATGGAGGAAATTCCAAATTGGCCCATGAAGCCCATGGTGAAGACTAACTCCTCCATTCTATAACATGATGTTGTTATTCCTGATTCTAGTCTCGAATATGATTTAGATTTTTGTTATCCTCTACCATCTAGATGCCATGACTCTTTGTATCATGATATGATTGAGCAATATATTCCATCGGCTCATTTTTCACACTCTCTTGATTTTCGCTTTACTGGTTCAAATTTCAATCAGATACAAGGCAGTCACATGACATAGGTAGAGGAGAAGGAAGGAAAAGATGATTTCAACCTTTCTTCTATTTTCCAAAATCCTCCATGTGAAGATGACGTGCTTCCATTCTTGGATCTCGATAATGAATCAAATGTAATCAATTCTTTCAACCAAACCGTAGCCTCAGGAAACAAGCATTCCAATGATGATGACTCTATTCATGTATACAGTGACAAATTCCCAGGTGCATAATTTAATATTTTAGTTTCTCATGAAAGTTTTAAATATTTATATTTGGAATCTATATCGGTCAAATAAAATTCTCTTGTTGAAACTTCCTCTTCATCCCACTATCCCTTTTCTCTCCTGTTTTTGATGCATCTGCATGCGGTGAAGATATTCCATGCTCTCCAAATTCTTCATCGCATGAGTTCACTTCTCAATTGACACAAGGTAGTGAGGTTGTCTATGATGAAAGAGAAAATAATCATATCATTGAATGTCCTTTCCATCCTGCATCATTTGTTGTTTTTAATGAGGACAACTCTTCAAATAATCTTTCTCATGAAGTTTTCTCGATTCATTCATCTTTTAATTTGTGATCAGAAGGATCTTCTGACTTGAGTAATCTAGTTGTTGATGTTGGAAAATCCAGTAAAATCAGTGACAGAGGTGGCTGCCAACTGGAGAGTAGTGGTCTTGTTCAAACCAGTGGTAAAAACTATTCTCAAACCATGCACGATCTAGTTCAAGTTTCAAAATATGATTTTACAATCCTGGAAAGTTCTAGGACTTTCCAGGGAGTCAAGTCACTTAAACTTTCGTTGATGGTTATGCCAGGATCTCGCGACTCTAGTAATCCCCTCAAACAAAGTGAGATCTAGTTTCTCTCGCACAATCCTTCTATTTGCATGTTTTCACTCAATGTAAATCTCTTCCTGAAAGAAGTTTGGTATTTTGGATATAATCTTTCAAAATTTCGATATTTTACTTATAACCAGGTTCAAGAATATTTTCCAGTTTATTCATCTTCATGCAAATATCTCGCATCAAACTTGGGATTGGAATGTGTATCTCTCATAGATTCATGGAATTGGGAATTTTATCATTTCAAGGACTATATTTTGATGAAGGAATCATGGGTATTGAATTCACTTATTAATAATCAGCGCCTTGTTATTCTTGCGAATGTTATTATGCAAATATGTCCTTTCATTACACTAGAAATCCTCTTGAGTGATCATGAATGCAAAAGTCATCACACGAATCAAATTCTTCTTCATTCACCATGTCTTGACTAGTATTTTTTATTTTTTGTGCTAGGTTCCCTTTTAAATTATTTTGTTAATTGCGATGCTTTCATAGTTTGTCACCAATTACAGGAAAATGGTTTTTCACATTTGGTTTTTCACCAATTACAAACTAGTAATTTGATTCACTAGTTATCTCATCTGATCATTATTCTGTCCTTTATATCTATCATTCGCTTTAGCGTTCTCCCATTAGTCTATCCAATGACAGTTGTTTTATATCCTTCGATCTTCATCGTTCAACATCTCGCTATTCAAATCTGTGTCGAGCGGTTAAGGCACTTCAACCTTCGTTGATGGTTATGTCACGTCCTCACTGTCTCGACATGACTGTTGAATATTTTCATATTTATTTTCCCTCACAAGATTCCCATTGTAATCCCTTGCCTCTAAATGAAAATTCATATTTTCAAAGATTATGGGGTTCTCAAGAGGATTATCATGAATTTTATGATCCAACCATTGAATGGTTGGAACAATCTTACCTAGAAAGATCTATTGCAAATAACAAGTTTCGATATTCCCTCATGCTTGCTAAGGAATTCAGTGTTGATGGAGATGCATCCACGAGATTTTGTTGAAAGATGGTATTCATCGAAAATATAAGAATGTGAATTGGATGAAAGCAGTGGTTGTGACACATCTTTCCTCCCACAGGAAACATCTTCGAAATTTTGAGCAAGTTATTCAAGTTTTTATATTTTCTATTGCACATTAATTTTTATCTATTTTAACTGTTCGTATCGTTGTGGATGCAGGTCATGAACAACTATGGTGGTTTCACTGGAAATTTCATTATACGTGACCCCGAACTTCTAGCTGTTAGGGTATGAGTAGGATCAGTTGTATCCTAGTTTTCCCTCTCTTGCACTCATCCTGTCTCCATTCTATATTTACTCTTCTAGTGTTTCTTGTCTTTTCTTACTTCTGTAATGCATCATGTTTGGTTTAGCTTCTTTTTTTTGTGCTTTGGTTTCACATTCTTGTTATGTCATGTATTTTTCTTTTGTGCGTTGAATAAAACTTCACATGAAGATAATTTGTTGGCTCGAAATGCAATATGGAAAATTTTGAAAAGGGAAATCATGAAAACAAGCAATGCTTGTCTTATTTGTTTCCTCTTCTCTATTTTGGTTTTACACGTCTTTAAAGTCAAAGATGTTTGAACGGAAAATATGATTCGCTCCAAATAGAAAGCCTTTGGTAAAACTACGAAGCCTATATCTTTGTTAGGACCTTCATTCCACACTCATCCTTGCATTGAATGGTGTTTCGACCTGTCGACTCAACCGAGTAGAGAAGGGAAAGGAGAAAAACTCTAAAACGAGCACAAAATTTGGTTATCTTTCGAAATCCTTAAACAAGGAACATCCTCTTCTGCTCTCAATAAGTCGATATCCCTCTTATGCCCATTAAAATTAATAAGTGACAATGCATAGTCCTATAAAAATAAATAAATAAATGGTGAAATAAGAGAAAGGCTTCATGCATAGAGAGTTGAAGCAAGAAAATTCATCGGGCTATTGTCCAGGCCTGTTGGCAACGAAGTAATGCTTGTATTATCTTGATGTGACTTCATTGGGGTACTGTTCAGGCTCTCTGACATCGGAACAACACCATGAAATGTGCTTAAAACCTCTTTATAATTACTATCATTTTCCTTTATCAAAGTAGTTGGGCCATGACTAGTCTTATATTGATGTGTTTTAAGCCAAGTAAAGGATAGAGGGGACTATATCTTTAATCAGAATAAGTGGAAAAGCCAGGTATCTACATGGAAAACCAATACTTCCTGAAGGACTGAGGCCTTGCACTTTAGGATGAAACCCAAACAAAGAAGATGGAATTCTACTAGTGTGTCACCAAGTGTTTTCATAGCAACAACACCCTCCAAAATTTTTCCTATACTGGATTTTGGAGCCTACCTTGGATGTTTTGATTCATCATTCCATAGTCGCTTCTTGGTCAATTGATACTTTTGAGCTCCCTTCCTACATGGAAGTGTCGAATTCACTTGCTCACACATGCTCAATTTGAAACAAGTCCATGAGTGAATTCTTTCATGCAAGCTCAAATAAGCATAACACGGTCCATCAAGAATGTGCCTGTGTGATTTCCAATTCATGTCGATAGTCACTGCGCACTGAAAACAACAATTTCTCATATTATAGAAATGTTTTTATTTCCATTTTGGTGGGTTTTTGCAAACTATCACTCCCAAACATCTTTGTTTTCACTAGTGTCGCTTTCATGTTTTCGTCTGTCGCTTTCACTTTATTTCACCTAATTAGTGTCACTTGCATGTTATATTTGATCTAGCATGTGTTACTTTCACTAACAACGCATATCGCAAGTGTCGTTCGCACTTTTATCTTTAAATAGGAAGTATTTTCTTCTGGCATGGGAATTGTTTCTTAACATTCAAAGTGTAGTTTTGGTTTGTTTCAAGGGGCATGCTTTGTGGTGATGAGTTTTTCTTGTCAAGCATACATGTTTTGCACTAAGGGAAGTAGTTATTCATGTATTATGGATGATTTATGTTGTGTCTAAGTGTATGATCATAGCCAATTCATATCACTATTCTCATTGGTCTCACTATTCCCCTACTTAGAAAAATTCCATAAAATTCCCTCAGTACTCATCCTAAGCCCCCTTGCCTCCAGAAACTGTACAAAGTTTTCCCTCAGTCTGGATTGCGCAAATTTTTCCCTCAGTCTGAGCTAAGCTACACACTTTGAGTCTCATAGATATAGCTCCACCCCTAACTTCCTGAGCTATGCAACCACATAGTCAATAAGCCTCTCTATTTTCCTATCACTCGGTTCCAGCTGAGTCAGTGGATCATCATGTAACATCTTAGATGATGAGTTTATCTGACAGATGTTGTCTTTTCAAGAGTGGATTGAAAATGCATAAATTCTATCATGCTATGGAAATATGATGAAGGACGAGATAGAGAAGGAGGACATGCTATAAGACACCTAAGGAGATAAGGAGATAAGATGATCATTAGACAAGAAGACGAAGTAACACTTTATTACAACAAAAGATCAAAGATTAGGACCACAAGAATACTCCATTAGATTTACAATCAGTTGGAGGGTAGATATGAAGAAAAAATAATATCTCCCACAAAGGAATAAATAGTGAGAAGGACAACTTATCACTGCCACATCATCATGTCATTAGCGCCATGTGTTATCAAAAACATTAAAAAACATTCCATGTGTTTTCTTGAGGCTTTTTCTCCATTTGGAAAAATGTTGTCTTTTCGCATGTTGGTTGTCGTATTGCATGTATATGCATGTTCTCGTGGTTTTAAGAGGGCATCTCCTTGTAAATGAGTTTTTCTAATCATGTAAGTATATGTCATACTCATTCTCAAAATTTTAAGTGTTGTCATGCAAGTGTCGTCACAGTCATCGCAAAGTGTATCCTTAGTGTTGCACGTGTCGTAACTTGTCCTACAGTTGTCACATGGAGGGAAATAATTCTTTCATGTGTCATGGATAATCTATTTTGTTTAGTCATCAAAGTATTCTAATTGTGTGATCATAGTCAAATTTTTATCACCGTTCACACTAATCTCACCAATCCCACACTTAGTCGTTTTCATAAAAACTTCTTGAACAAGAAACCTAGCTTCATCCAGCCTCCCTAAGCTATGCAATGTGTAGTATCTATCCTATAGTTGTGACCTTGATTCTTGGAATTGCATAGTGCGAAGTTCCTGCCTCCTAGTACTGCTGCACTATGCAATTTTTGTGACCAAGCCTTGACCTTGACCTTCGGAATTGCGCAGTCATGACCTCCAACCTGGCTTGAACTGTGCACTTTGCAACCTCAAGAATCAAGCTCAATAATTGAGCCCTTGAAATGTGTAGTTGAGTTGTAGCCCAAACTTCCTTGTACCTTATAACTGCACAGTGAGCTCTCCTAGTGCCCATCCCCTCGTCATGTCCCACTGGCTCCAAAAATTGTGCAATATTGTTTCTCATCCCTACATGAACTACGCAATGTGTAGCAAAAAGGCTCAAGGCTTCCCCTTTCCTTCCTGAACCATGCAACTGCGCAGTCACTGAGCCTCCCTTCCGATCTTGTCTCTTTTTTTGGGCTCAGTTTATGGATCAAAATGCATCATCTCAGGCTAGGGGTTTTCGGATTGATGTCATCTCATCATGAGTGAATTACAGATATAGGTACCTTATGAGTCCATGGAAATATGATGAAGAAGGAGAAGGAAGATGAAAACATGTTAAGAGACACCTTTGTAGATGAGCATGCAAGATGATCGATCGTGAGAAAGAAAAGGACACCAGTTTGTGATCACCACGCAAGACATGAGATCATTGAAGATCCCCTATCACCAAACCATGTGGAGGTGAAAAGAAGACACTCAATACATAGTAGCAATAGTGGCTTGACATTGACACATCATCAAGTAGTCCATGTCAACAGTTTCATGTCATCATTTTTAGTATGCAACATCATTGTTGTGGACCATGTAATTTTTCATTTAAAATGTATTGTAAAGTGGAAGTCCAATGGACACATTCAGAATATGAAGAGTCATGTAAGTTGAAAATTCATAGGAATTCATACATTCATGAGGGTATTCAAAGAGTCATATGGAAGGCGAACCATCACCTCTTGGTTATATATACACCCTCATTTTATGAGCAAATGAATTTCCACCTTGGCTCCACCAACAAAGCATTAGAGAGATAAGCTAGTTATTTTGTGGAGCAAGGTGCGGCTCCAATGCTCCACTATTGTAGTTAGTGATGTTCATTTTATAAATTTTTCTTGGAAATTTTATTTATAACAGAAGCCTTAAAGGCTAGCATGTTCTTCATGCATTAATTATGAATTTTTGTAAGACTATTCTGTGAATGTTTGTATTTTATGTTTTCTTTCACATGTGTTAAGATAGTTGAACTACTTTGGTTGTTTTAGTACAAATATCTTATTGAGAATGTGTTGTAATGGATGTTATTTTTTTCCCATACTTGTGGACTATTCTATAATATATTAGACATACCTTTCCCATTCATTGGTTATAATGACCTTCGCATTTTTTGTGGACTATTTTGTTGGATGTTATATGGATATTGTTGTTTTTGTGTCTCTCTTCTTGGGTGGTACTATTACCTCTCTCTTAGAGGCTCACCTTTTTCTCTCCCCCATAGTAGAAGGAATTTGACACACATATGATAGAACAGTCACCAGGAACACCCCCCTTGCTTTTCGAAGGCGCATGGGAACTCCTCTCTATTGCTAATAGTTAGGGTCAAGGAATATATTTAAGAATACATGGGAACCAAGCCAATATTTTGGATGGGGCCCCTACTTCAAACAATGTGAGGTCTAATTGGGACTTCACATTAGGGAGACCCCTTCGTTGATGGATTTCTAGAACTACCAAAATTTCATGGTGAAAATCATTCTAAGAATCTACTTGTATGTGAAATTTTACATTTTGAACATAAAGCCTAAATTGGCGAAAATGTTTACAATATGCTTCCATTAGGTAATATTAAAAATCTATTCAATTATTATTTGATTGTAGCCAATAATTTTTTTGGACATCAATCAAATAGAGATTTTGTTTTGAAATGGAAAATTCATGAGTTTATATAGATTTTTCATTTGTACATGAAGAAAAATCAATTGGTTAATTGAATATAGAGTCTGAAATTAAAATAAAGATCATAATTCTTAAATTTTCTAAAAATTGTCATGAAAATTAAATTTTAAAATTTATATTACTGAAGAAATTATTACTTAATACACTACTTTTCCAGAGATTGAACCGTGATCATTTATATGACTTGTTAAGTCTTTTTCCCAGTAGGAAAGATGTTGTTAGCCTATGTCACATAAACAAAGCATGGGCAACTTCGAGATTTTAGACTGCAACATCTAAATGATTGGGTTTAATTCCTCCTCCACAATCAACAACCAGAGTAAACTGTAATGATATGATCTAATTAATGTGATAAGGCAATATAAATCAAAGAAAAAATAATATTAATTCAATATATTAAATTAATATGTATATCAACCACATTTACTAATGTGGTTGTGCTAGTTTGTATCAATTTTAATGATTTTTCATTTAAATTATGTGTTATTTTCATTTCCTTACTCAATATTCTAATTTTAGAAATATTTTCTCTCCTTTCACCCCTTATTTGGATTATAAGGGGTGAAAGGTCACTGGTAATTATCTATATGATTATTCCAACCCTGCTAATATGGGTTATACCCCCATTGGGGTTTATTTTGACCATAATAACCATACTGTCCCCAGTGTTGCTGGTAAGGACCTTGTTGAGGCCACAGTTGTTGATAAGTGCCTTATTGCAGTTATTTCTAAACATAAGGACCCTCAGGGGATTTGATAAGGCCCCTCCTAGGGCCACTAATGAGGCCCCTGATGTAGCGTCTATTGAGGGATAGGTCTTTGTTGAACAGAAGGCCCTTGTGGGGTTGTTGGTACTAACCCTGTGGAATTTTCTGGTATTGAACACTAGGTCGAATGGGGTAAGTTCCAACTTGACCCAGAGAAGGGTTTGGACCAGATTGGATTTGAGGACCAAACTAAGGATTAGTCGCAACACCCACCAATGGATTTTGGGGTTGTTGGACATACTACTGTGAAATGTTTGGCTGTTGAACATACTGATATTGTAAGTTTGGTTATTTAACATAAGGATTTTGGATCTTCAATTTTTGAATATGGGATTGTTGAACATAAGTTTGTTGAACATGGGGTTTCTGATAAACAAGTTGAGTTGAAGTAGGATGACCACCTAGTAGAGAGGTACCTACGATAGAACTTGTTATGGATGAAACCAAAGTTCCACCAAGACTAGATATAGGTTGTCCCAACCTTGATACAGTTCCATAGTTTAGATTTCCCCCACCCAAAAGGGGAGGTACATATAAAGGTTGTGATTCCCCCCAAGCATGGAAAAAATTGTATGTTGTCCACTAAAAGTTGGAACCACAGTGATCCTAGATAGCAACAAAGGAGAAGATGACCTCAGTGAAACGATCATTTGACCTACATAAACCGCGGGTTGAGTAGCAGGTTGAGACTTAGCGGCCACATTTGAAGCAAATGGGATAGAAAATGAAGGAGCACCAGTTGACCAAACGGGATTATGAAACATGGATGTAACCCCAGAAGCTCCTGAAACAAGGTTTTCAAGAGAAGTGTAACCTGGTGATAGTAAAGATGCGACCTGACTAGAGGGTACATTTGTTCCACTTCCTCTATCATCAGGAGCGGAAACATAAGGAAAATATTCTGGAGGGAACATAGACTCGATGTCAACTTCTAGGATATGGGTTGTAGAAGTTTCCAGAGGAATACTTTGAGGAGTACTAACAAACGAAGTATAGTTTGCATTCGATGCCATGTGTGGTGGAAACAATTATCGAACAATAGTTTGAGATGCTACAGGATAAGCACCAAAAGGAACGCTGGGATCATCAAAAGTACTCTACAGATGCTCAGGAGATATCATGAACAGATCATAGAGTGGATTTGGAGGAAATACCACAAATTGTGCGGGGTTCAGGACTTTATGGCTCAGGATCCTTAGAAGGCGTAGACCAATCGTCATGTGGTGGTCGTGAGGAGAGCGGTTGGATGCTTGGGACAATTCCAAGTTCAAAACCTTGTGTTTCAAGAGGCCTGGGTGGAAATAATGAGATATCAGAATGAAATCCTTGAGTTCCTTTAGGGGATGATTAAGGTGAATTCAGGAATTCAGCCATGATGACATTTTATTAGGACAGATGAGTTCTTTTTGAGCAATTAAAATTTTCAATTAACCAGTTGTTATGAGGCAAGGAGTATTGCGTGGGTACAATGTTTTCGTGGATAGTAAATTTCATAATTAAAAAAAATAAATCAAGAAAGGGTAAACTACGAAAAAAGGGTTAATAGGTATCCTTGAATTACAGAATACCTAGTGGCAAACTAAGAAGTACGAATAGGAAATCTTCCCGAATGTTGTGTTCGGTATATCACGTCTACAAGGCGGTTGACTCGGTTACGTATGGTAGGTTTGCAACCTAGTGGGGTTTCCCAAAATATACTCGACGGTATGTGGGAGCTCAGTCTGTAGTAGCGTTGCCTAATGTGTAGTTGTTCGTTGAGAGCATCCCTTTATACTTATAATATGTGGAGCATAGTCACATATACTTCCATATGTGGGACGAGAGATCACCCCTGGAATGTAACACAGGCTGTTAGCAACAAATTCTACCCTTAACAATGTCGAAACATGTCTCTAGCCTAGACCTCTAGATATTTGTGTTAATTCCAAATGCTCCTCATGTTAATTGACGTTTATTTTAATGTTGATCTAAAATTAAGTTTTGATTTTGGGCTCAAAACGATTTCACCTGAATTCCTAAGATGCATCTAAATGAGGAAAAATAATCCTTTTGATTTTGATGAAAGCTAAACTAATAAGGGAAGAGATCACAAATAGTAATGCATGAATCAAAATTCAACATACAAAATGCGTGCGCACCCCCCCCCCCCCCGCCCTCCTTCCCCCCCTCCCCAAACTAGCTTTCACTTTTCACTTTTCAAAAATGCAAACTCTAAAAAGTAAATAGATTTCACTTTCACTATCCTAAATGTAACTAATCCAAAAGTAAAATGATTTCTACTTTCACTAAGATGCACTTAAATAAAATCTTTGTTTCACTTCGAATGATGAAAATGCAACTGATGCAATCAATGCACTTAAAAAAAATTCACTTATCGAACAATTGTAATCTATTTTAAATAAGAAATTCCAAAAAATAGCCTTTCAATGCAAGTGATCTTATGCATTTAACGAAAAGTGATTCTTGAAATGAAAACTAAATAGAAGAAAAAATAAATTTCTTTGAACAAGCACACAGTTCACTACTGCCCTATAGCAGAGAATCGGTATTTATTTATTGACACAAGCAGTAAATAGTAATTTTAATTTACTTGCAACAAGAAGACTCAACCAAAACAAAAAATTTACCATTTAGATCACAAAACCAATTTGTGCTTCACAAAGAGACTGCAAACACTCAAAGAAAAAAATGTTTTAATCGAGGCAAATAAAAAATTCCAAATATAAATAAACACTAAGGGTTTTCCAAAATAGACCCAAAATTACTATTTCTAAGACCAGTGTGGTCCACCAGTTAACACCAGTGGTTTTCAGCATGACAGTTCCAACAAAAACCAGTGTTGGCAGCGTGACTGTGTCTGGAAATGCGCAAGGAAAAAATAGATAAACAAGCAATATCTGAAAGAAAACCTTAGATTTGATACTTTAAAACATTAACAAGCCATAATACAGGCTAAAAAACAAGACAAACAAGTGGTCATTCGACAGTTGGCCAAATTAAGCATGAAGACAAAAAACAAGAAGAGGGTGAACAGGGTGTAAGCTCCTTTGTGGAGTCGCCAATTTTTTACGCAGTAAAATACCTTCTTTGGAAATAAGTGATCCTGCTATCCCAATGAGTGGTTCTAGTAATAACAATGACAAAGGATACATGATTTCCTAGTTTAACATTGATAAGTAAAGTGAGAGGGGGAGATGGCCTACCTCACTCCTTATGCAGTTGTTTCTTCAGTATCAATGTCAATCCTTTCGCTTCTAGGCTTGTTCCTCACTATGCTTTTTACGTGTGAATACCTGCAAATAAGATCACATGACAAAAGATGAAATATACATAGTATATGTGTTTCAAAGAAAACTATATGATAGATCAAGGAGTATCATGCTAAACCAGTTAATATTAATAGATTTATGGGAAGCATAGTATACTTTGTATTATAAAATGATCAAGAGAAAGCTTACAACTGATGACTTGATGTTGAAGGCCTCCTTCGGAGTGGTAATCCAAGTCCAAGCCATGCTCTTCAACCTCTTCCTCTTCTTCTTCAAATCGACAACATATGGGAAGAATTAGGCATAAATAAGGCAACTAGCAATGACCAACCAAGACTCACTAGCATGACACTCTCTTATAGTAGAGGTGAGGAGTTTAAGGATCCATTAATGAGGGGGAAAGGTATTATCTCTAAGGGGAAAATATTTGGAGATATGATCAAGGGCCAAACATGGGAGCATTCGACCATATTACCAACCAAAAGGTACCATTCTAGAGGCCAAAGCTTCTGCTCCATTTTTGGAGAACCTGCTTAAAGAGGACCAACACGACTTTACTGTTGAATTACCTCACTAGAAGAATTGTTCACAAGTTAGGGGTAGGGTGACAAGCGTAGGCTTATTAATGGGAGGTCTATGTTGGGCTTGCAAAAAAAGGTTTTTTACAAACTCTACAGAAAAGTTTCAAGGCATTTCTCTTTTAGGTCTTCAGGGATATCTTAAGCATGTTGTCCAAGATGAACAATTTTATACAACATTTGTTGCTTTGCAACATTTGCGAAATGATCGACACAAAAGATGACACTTGGGAAGAGAATTGAGGAATGCGACAAAACACTGTGTAATAGAAAGAGGGAGAGGAAGAGGGAGGGATATATATGTGTGTGTGTGCGTGTGTGTGTGTGTGCGTGTGGTTGGAGGGAGAGAGAAGACAAGGAAGGAGAGATGGAGGGATATAAAGATATAGATGAAGGGTGGAGAGATGATCAGGTGCTAAGTATTAAGCTCAAAAATGGAAGTGATCAGGATCAATTGGAACCTGAACGACAGCGAAGAGCTCATCGCTCGGAATCTTCCGTAATTTATTTCAGCAAAAATTGACTCTGTATGTGGAAGTTATAGCCTGTTGTTAGTTTTCCTAAAAAACTATTTTTTTTGCAGAAAGGACAAATTGGTGACATGGCAGCCTAGTTAGCAAAAAGAATATTTTGGGAATATGCCTTCATTTCACCCAATGATACTATGTCGAGTGTCAATTCGTGGATGGTTGTAGAGTGGGTGACTTTTTTCAATTTCATTGGATGTGGGAGGAGCTAATGGGAAGAGGACACGTGGAAAGCCTGGAGGTCACCACTTTCCCCTCCGAAAGGCTGAAATATTAACTATGGTCAAAGTCTGAATTTCAAAGGTCGAAATACATGTATTTTGGGTGGAAAAATTTATTACATGCAGAAGGGTGGAGGTTGGGGTCGACCCCGCGACCTCCCCCACACCAACACAACACAACACAAATAGACCATGGAGAAGTTCTTATTATTGTAGAAATTATACAAACAATATGGATTGAATCCGATCATGCAATATTCTAAAGAAAGATAGTGAATCCTTCTACAAATAAATTGCGGAAAATAAACACGGTCGCCAATCACAACAAGTAAAGAAATAAGCAAATCAAACCACAACACAAATATTTTCTCGGGGAAATATTTCTTCTCAAAACCCTTCTATCTTCTATTGTATATTCACCAAGGAACCATTAAACAATTACAATGCACTCTTCTCACAAGAGTCTCCTGTACTCTCACAATTGTCTCACACTGATCTGGACAAAATCGACCAAACTTAGCCAATTTTCACCCTCTGCTCAACCTGCCTTGTTTGTTCAATTCATGTGGAATTAAATCCCTATTCTTTAGGAAATTCAGCCCTCCAAAACTGCAGAATGCTCATTAGAAATCCTATGTTTTTTTTACTACATGCGGGCAACCTACTAATAATACAACTGATAGTTAACATCCCTTTAACCTTTGTCTCAACTGGGTCTCCACTGGAACTGATATGCATGCAACTACTAGTCGTAATTCATCAGTTACATGAAAAATCACTGCATGCAAATTAAATCTGATTTAATTCACTTGACCTCTCACTAGTGCAACAAATAGTTACAACTAGTTAAACTGATTTTAACTCAATTAATTAAGTTAATTGATTTCTCATGCATTAAACTAATGCACTAATTGCACTTTGGACTCAATAACTAATAGAATCACTCTGCATGCCTCACCAACCATCCTCAACTCGAAATTCATGAGCTAACTGAGTTTATCACACTCAGTTAACTATTACAAGTGATTATGAGATATGATTACATTTTATTGTCCAATTTAATTAAGGGAAAATTAAATTAGACACACGTTTCTTGTTGACTTTTCAACACTCCCTTTCAACAAGAAAGGGATTATTAGCTACCCTGATGCTGCCTCTATGGTATTCGAATTTTCTCCTTGCGAGCGCCTTCGTTAGAATATCTGCATCCTGATCCTCTGTGGGAATGTACTAAAGTAACATAATGTGTCTCTGAACACAATCTCTGATATGGTGGTACCATCTGTCTATATGCTTAGACCTATCATGGAATACTGGATTAACCGAGATTTTAGCAACTCTGGTTATCACAATGTATCACTGTCGAATCCATCTAATGACCAAATAAACCAACTAGAATCTTCCTCATCTAGATGGCCTCACATGGAGCCTGACTTGCTGCCATGTACTCTACCTCGGTTGAACTGAGTGCCACAGATATGTACTTCCTTATACCAAGAAACTGTTGTCGATCTTATGCTGAAGTTCCCTCCTAATGTGCTCTTTCTATCTGATGGACTGCCTGCCCAATCTCCATCGGTGTGTTGGCTCCCCGTGATTTGCAATATTGGAAAGAACAACTCTGCAAGGAACCACATCAAACCGTTTTGGAGTCCAAGGACCTAGCCTTCCTGGACTAAAAGAGGGCTCTCTCTATGTTTATGTTTGTAAATTATTTATCTTTATGCTTGTGTTTTCTAATTTAGGCTAGTTATGAAGTTCTAGGACTGTTTGTTTTGTTTGTTTTGAGCGTTTCCGTTGAATAGATAGATTGTGAGAAGCATTAATACATTGGGATATGGAGTCATAAAAGGATTTAATTTTTCATCAACTCTGCAAGGGTTTTCATAGGGCAAGCTAACTATATCAAGTGGATCTTTTAGATTAGATGAAATATGAAATGACAGTAAGTTGTGAAATCAGTAAAACTAAAGGGCAATTAAGAATCCTTTAACTATACTTCAACAAGAAAATCCTTTTAGGTAACTATTTAAGAAAAACCAAAGGACAGGGAAAACCATAGACTTCTTTGGATAGACTCTACTAGGTAAACCTTAAGACAACAATCCAACAATCCAAGAGAGCAGGACACCCCTGAATTCTCTAGTTATTACTTTCAGACAAAGAAAACATTTAAGATAACAGTCAGTGAAACTAAAGAGAAGTTAAGAATTCTTTAATTAAACTTCCAAAAAGACCTTCGAAGCAACAGTTTAGACAAACCAAAGGACAAGGAAAACGATAAAATTCTTTGGCTAGACTCTACTAAGTAAACTTCGAAGAAGGCCTTAAAAATAGCACTTCAAGAAAAAAACAAAGGACAGGGAAAACCATAAACTTATTTTGCTGGACTCTACTGAGTAAATTTCAAGGCAACAAGCTAGGTGGAACTAAAGAGAAGGACGACCTTGAATTCTCTAATCAGACCTTGCAGAAGAAAACATTAAGATGAAAGAAGCAGACATAATTAAGGTGTCAAGGCAACATATCTTAATATAAATTTTATGTTCTTTTATCAGAGAAATGATGGAAATATGGAAAACATAAGAGAGACATTGACAAAGAAGGATAACATCACCATTAACATAGCTCAAGAATCCTATGAACGTGCTTGTATTACTAATGTCCAAAACAGTTGCATTACTCTAGTGCAATAACCTTTGCAACTCAGAGTCTGATCATATCCAGCCTAACATCTCAACCAACTAACCAACAACCAACCAACCAACACTAAAAATGAATAATACATGCAATATTTATCTGCAAAATGAGGTGGTTGCCCTAACCTAGGATGACAGATTTTTATTTATTACAGAGTTAATGTAATCTTGACCTTTGAGACCATGCAAGGCCCAAGGAAAAATATCTATGACTGACTCAATGTAATAATAACTTCTAACTTAACTGTTGAGCTAACTTTAGGATATATTTGACTTTTATGGCTTTTCATTAATTTCACAATAACTTTTGAGTAGCTGAGAAATATTTTTGACTATTTCAATAATTGTTGCTACATTTACTGAAGTAAAATGAGGCTATAGGTGGCAGATATGGTCTGAAGAAGTAATTTCTGACTGCCTGAGTCTTTTGGATCTGCCTTCTGTGCTATTTTTCCTCTGATTTTTCTTTAAACATCTGATTTGGCTTTTAACTCAGATTTTCCTTTTCCTTAATTCTGCTTTTTGTGTTTAATTCCTCTGATCTTGTTTCAGTTCGTCATTTTGTTCATTATGATTAACCTTTGACCGATATTTCATCATTTGTATTCATCCCTGCCCTTTTGATTTGACCTTGATCCTTCTACATTTTGCCTCTAACTTTTTTACTAAACCTCTAATCCTTTGCCTTTCACTGTCACGGTTTCTTTAACTGTGACTGTCTTCGATCTGTCTGTGATTTTCCTTTTCTTGTGCTCCAAATCCTTCTAATGAAACAAGACATTTTGGATCATCACCCAGAAGATCTGTTTAAACAGTTTTTGGACTTTGGAATGCAATTTTCACATTCATACATTAGCTACCTGCACATTTAAAAACAATTGTTAATTAAAATCCTGCATTGTGCATTTTCTACATTTTTTTGGGCTTGTCGGGCTTTTGGGGAGTTTGTAGAGGCTTAACACAGAGGATCGAGGGCTTGAACACATTTGAATAGGAGTTAATGGTTTTGTAGTGGGCGTGAAGGGTGATGGGTAGTTTATTGAATGGGGCGAAGGTGGTAAATAGTATTGGCAGAGGGTGTGTGATGCCATTAAGGGGATGCTGTGTGGTGGATGGGACAAGGGCATATACTGCCCATATCATGAGGTTCAAATATCTTAAACCATGTGCATTTGGGGGTGTGATAATGATCACAAACTGTTGGATGGGAGGGGCGAGATCCGATGGACATCGGGCATATGGGTTTGCGGGGTAGCTTGAAAGGTGGGGCCCGGGGCAGGAATTTAAGTGGGAGCACTTTAATATAAAGCAGAGGGGAGGGTTATATGAGCGGATGGTAAGGTTTTTAGATCAGGGTTTTAATAAGAGGAGTTTGGTTTATAAATACAAAGGGCTGAGTCTTTGAAATATAGTGGGGTTTAATTTAAAAAGTATGGGTCCCGAATGAAAAACTTTAGTCTTAAAACAATGTAAAAATTGATTTTTTACATTGTTTTTAGGAAAGAAGGGAAATGAATGAAAAAGCAGGGGGGTTTGATGACGAAAATGGGGCTTTAGGCAGGGGACAGGGGTAAAATGAGGGATCAAGGTCAAACATGGAATTTCAAAATTGGAGGGTTTTGAACAAAGGAAAAATGAGATATAGTAAGAAAGGTTTAGTGAAGATAATGAAGGGAGTGAGATTTCTGAAAATAAGATAATAGTCAAGGAAAGCTATTTTCAGCTGCCTTATAGGAACTTCATCATTATTTTAGTGAGATTGTAGAAATACAGGAGACTAATAGTGGCTCTAGCTGGGGAGGGAAGCTCCTTTAGGAGGTGTCAAGAACCTCAGATTTCAAATCTCTTGTCTTCATAGATCAGTGCCTTGTTTGTACTTGGCAGATTTTTCATTCTGCAATTGCTGATCTGCTGCAACTCCTTGTAACTGTGACCTTCAAAATTTGAAAACCATGCTCGCTTCAGCTCAATTATACCTACCCAAAATTCTAGTCTAACATTTTTCTTTCGAAAGCAAAAACTATATATTTCTACCCTTATATCATCCAAAGGCTCAGATTAGACTGATGAGCTGTTTTATACTCTACCTAATCTACTTATATGTCAAGATTAAACAGTTTGACAGACTTTCATTCTCTAACTATCAACATGAAATTTAAAACATGAATGACTCAATATTAAACAAGTTGGCCATCATGAACTGTGGCATTTTGGACAAGCTGCACACAAATTTATTTTGCAAAAAATAAAACTAAAAAGTGAGAGCTTTGATCTGCAATTCGTCATTTATGACTTTTCTATTTCTTCCCTTGTTGTTTCAGATGTATACTTTGGAACGAATATCTTTTATGATCTAACCCACTAATAAGCCAAGTTTATAAAGTTTGGCAAATATTTATTTTCTATCCTATCAGCAAAAATTAAAAATTTGTTCAATCATGATTAGGCTGTATGTGTTGAGATTGCAACAAGATGATGAGCTTAGTGGAAAGAATTCGCCTTCACTAAGTGGGCCAGCAGGCTATTTTTGGCACAAAGTCTATTTTTAGACATATGGATCATGTTCTATGAGTTGTAGGATGCTATTTGTGGATGGTTGGTCAAGTCGGAAAAAATAGATGGACTTCTATTTTTAGACATATTGGGCGGAATCTATTTTTAGATTGCCAGTCTAAAAAAAGATATGTCGAATATTATTAGCTCTTAATAATATTTGGACTATAAACATTATCTTATTCTCTTGGAGCACTTCAGTTAAGTGCACAGATGTGGCACAGGAGCTGACAGAAGGAATTACGCTATTCCTGAGGGTTAAGTGGAGCTGTTGCATGGATACTTCAGTTAGAACTCATGTGACAGAGTTTGGTGGAGTTGATTGAGGAAGTTAATGGAGTTGTGTTCAGTTTAACTAATCTAAACATAGTTGAGCTATTTGTATCCAGTTTAACTAATTGATATAATTAGTGAGAGTGGTGTGAATTAATTATTAATTAATTCACTAATTATAAACTCATTAATCAACTAAAGAATGCATCAGTTAACTTCAGTGCATGGACAGTTTCATTGGAGACCAGTGTAGAAATAGGTGAAAGAGCAGGTTAACTATCAGTTGGGACTATATTGTTGCATATTTGCAACAACCAGTGATTGGTGAAGCCCATGAGGATTGCGTATTACAAGCCAGGTGGTTTATGTTATTTAATGAGCCATCCCATAGCATTTATTACGCAATAGAGGCTGGCTATCAGGTGGCAGAGATTGGAGCATGTGTTTTGCCAGATCTAGCTTGATTAGTGTGTAGCAATTGGAGGTTGTGCTGAGAGCTTGTGAGGAGCTTTGTACAATGATTGTTACATGATCTCTATGACATATAATATACAGATAGTTGGGGGTTTTCAGCTTTAAGCTTTCCCATGAAATACTGTGTTCATATGTGTGATTGTTTATGGTTTTAATGTGCGCATGTGATTGTTTTTATTTCCGCAATTAATGATCAATGGTAGAAGAGATTCTGTATTGTGCATGGAGTTAAAATAATGTGTGATCAAGAGAATATCGGTGAATAATATATCAGTTATTCAAATTTCTACAGTATGTTTGAACAAGTCTTTTTCCAAGTAGTGGCATTTGGACTTGCACACTTTCAGAAATATTATTTTTTTGGTATGGCGCTTACATTTTTATTTTTATCTGCCCTCTTTTCTTATTTTCTTTCTTTCTTTTTGTAACAATTTTTTCTGAAGTTTTTGTTTAAGCAATGTTATGTACAATGATTAAAATTTTAAATTGAGAAAATGTTTAGTTGAAGTAATGCTTGAGCATCCTGCCATTGACAGGACCTCCAAATAATTCTGCTCCATCCATTTCTTGTAGAAAAAAATGCATTGCTACCTCTTGTAGAATGGATGATGTATGGACCTTTCCATAGATTGTCAAATTTTCCTTGCTTGCCTTTTTCCTCTCTTCTTATATCCCACTTCAGCACTTTGTCACCAATGCTGAAATCATTTGCCTTGGTCCTCTTGTCAAAAAATTTCTTGATGTTTTCTTGTACACTTCTTCTCTATTTTGCTGCAGCTAGATAGTTTGGTTTATTCTTCTTTGCATATAATTTTCTTCAGACTGTACTTCTTGAATGAGCTTCATTACTGGCACTCCCAAGCTGGTTGGGAAAACTGCATCTGCTCCATACACTAGTTGATAGGGTGACATACCAATTGATTTTTTATTTGTTAATCTATCTGCCCATAGTGCATGTACTAGTTTGTTGTGCCATGACTTCTTATTCTCTTCCAACAACTTTTTTATGATGTTTACCAAGATTTTGTTTGAGGATTCAACCAACCCATTACCTTGAGGGTAATATGATGTTGAATGTCCCAATGTGATCTAATATTTGTGGCAAAATTCCACCATTTTATTGGATCTAAAAGCAACAACATTGTCAGTAATGATTTTTCTATGACAGCCAAATCTAGCTAAAATGTGGTTTTCAAGGAATTTGATAATTAATGAGTCTATGGCAGTTCTGGAAGGAATGGCTACTGTCCATTTTTTGAAATAGTCAGTTGCAGTAAGGATCCATTTGTGCTAGGCAGAGGAGGCAGGGTGGATTTCTCCAATAAAATCAATACCCCATTGCTGAAAAGGAGCTTCTACAGGAATGGGTTGTAATTGCAAAGGCATCAGTTTTATTTTTCCTTCAAATATTTGGCATTTATGGTAGGCAACTACTAGCTTATGGATGTCTTGAAAGAGGGTGGGTAGATAGTAGCCAATTCTAAGGATTTTGTTGACAGTAGTTTTCCAATAGAGGTGGCCTCCACATTCTCTTTCATGAAACTTATGCATAATCCTATTTGCATCTTATTCAAGAAAACATTTAAGCAATATACCACCACCATTTTTCCAATATAAAAATTTGTCTAAGATGCAAAAATTCACATCCTTAAGTTTCAAGAATATGGTCTTTGTTTTTGATATACCAAGAGGAACATTCAGATTAAAAAGTACATATAATATATCAACATACCAGGATGAGTTCATAAATGTTTCCTTAATAGGTGGAGTTGCCAAATCCTCTTGTTCATCCAATGCATTAATCATATTGATGTGTAGTGCTCGAAAATTTGCTTCAGCCATGAGTTTAGATAGTCCTTGCCCTTTGATTAGTTTGGTGGGCTTGATTTCTAGATCATATTATAAAATGACAACAATCCACTTACCTTTTTTTCCATTAGGATCTTGTGTCAAGATGTCTTTGACCACTATGTGAGGCACAAATGTAATAATGTGTGAGTGCAGAATGTATACTCTGAAATATTTTAGTGCCTTGATTAAGGAAAAAACCTGTTTTTCCATTATGTTATATTTCAGAGGTGCATCTCTAAGTGCCTTGTTGAAAAATGCTATGGGTTGCTCCTATCCTTTTATATTTTTCTACAGTAAGACAACCACAACTGTGTGTTCTCATGCAAAGGAAAAAATGAAGAAATCCTTGGTGAAGTTAGGGATGATCAGAATTGGGGTTTGTGTAAGTGCTTGGTTTACCAAATAAAAATATTGCTTTTCTTCTATAGTCCATCTGAATCCTGTTTCTCTTTTGAGCATGTTAGTGATCTTTCTTAGGAGTTCTGTAACGTTTGGAATGAACCTTCTTAAGAAATTTATCTTTCCAATGAAAGATTGCATCTCTTTGATGTTTCTTGGATGAATGATTTGCAATATTCCCTTAATCCTTCTTGGATCAATCTTGATCCCTTCTTCAGATATTATGTGGCCTAAAAACTTCCCTTCTTGAAGGCCAATTTTTTTTTTCTTGGGATTTAAAGACAGGCCATACTTTCTACATTTTTCAAAGACCTTTCTTAAGTAAGCTAGGTGTTCTTCATCAGTTTTGGAGTATATTGTGATTTCATAAAGATAAATCACAATGAAGTAACCTATTTATTCAGAGAAAAAAATATCCATGGCTCTTTGAAAAGTGGCCCCAACATTCATTAACTCAAAAGGCATTTTAACATACATGAAGGTGCCCCAGGGTGTGGTGAAAGTTGTCTTTTGTTGATCATCTCAATGCACCAGCACCTGATTGTACCCTGAAAAGCCATCAAGCAAAGATATTCTTTTGGAGCCTACTACCCTTTGCAATATGTGATCCATTTTTGGTAAAGGGTAGTTGTCCTTCAGGGAGGCTTTATTTAAATTTATGAAGTCTATGCATAGTCTAATTTCCCTTGTCTTCTTCCTCACAGATACAAGATTTGACACCCATTTTGAGTATCTGAGAGGGTTTATTATTCCAGAATCATACATTTTCTTGATTTCTTTCTCAACTAGTGGAAGTTGTACAAGATTTATTCTGCGTAATCTCTGTTTAAAGGGCTTCTGGTTTTCTTTGAGAGGGATCTTGTGCTGAATTATCTCAGTATCATATGACTTTAAATCTTCATAGCTCCAAGCAAACACATCACTGAATTATTTGAATAGCTCAATATATTTATATTTCATAGGAGTTGGCAACGTCTTGGACAGTTTTATCATTTTGGGTTCTAGCTCACTACCTATATTGCATTCTTTTACCTCTGCTTCAGTAGATTCCATCTTCGGCTTCTTAGCAACATCATTGAAATCAAAAATTTCTTCAAGAGGAACCAGTCTCTTTGGAAAAGTATTATCTCTGGACTACAACACTTCAAAGTCTCATTTTTCCGGTCTGCATACAGTTTCGTCTCATGTGGGTATTCTTCCTCTAACAGATTTACATCAGCCTGATCAGGAGGTTATTCTTTGTCATTTTGTTCCTCAGCAGAGTAGTCTTCTTCATGATCTAAATCTGAATTTGGCATTTCAAACTCATTTCTGGACTGCAGGAAATCTTCAATCTGTTTATCTCCTTCAAAAACTTGCCAATATTTTATATTTTCAGGGGCGGTTGGTCTGTATTTGACTTACACTGTATATTGTTTGTTATGATAAGGTTTTTGATAAGTACTGGCTGCAAATGCTAGACCATTGGCAATGATGTTTTGATTTCTTGGGACAAAGGAAAGATCATATTCTTTGAATGTTTTTAAGAGGTCAAGGGCATCATACCTGTATGATCTTAATCTAGGATGCTTAGCTAAATATTCTCCCTTAATTTTCCTAATGACTAGCTCAGAATCCCCATGGACAGAAATCCTCTTGGCTCCTAGTTTCTTGAGCAATTGTAGCCCTAGGAGGAGTGCCTTATATTTTTCTATGTTATTTGTGTATTGAAAGTTCAGCTTATATGAGTGGCCTTATGCATGGCTATTCTCAGTGTTGTGCACCCAAACACCTGCGCCTAAACTAGTTTTACCAAAAGAACCATCAAAGCTCATGCTCCAAAGAGGTTCAATTTCAGATTTATCATTATGTTGGTCATTGTGGCTGCCACTATGTTTGCCATTATGTTGTTCATTTTCTATTTGGGCTAATTGTTCTGAATTCCCCTCCTATTTTTCTTCTTCGTTTTCAACTATTTTCTCATTTTCTGCCACTTGTTCATTAATGTTTTCATCATTATAAAGGATAAATGAATTTGCAGAAGTGTCTTCAGACACGTACTTTTATTGATTATGGAAAAGAAATTACATAAAAAATTGCAGATTTTACAAACGTAAACTTTGACTAACTTGCAAATAGGAGACTAACCTATTTATAAGATATATGTCCTAACTTAATTTAGATATGGATCACTTGAAAAAATAACAAGTGTCTATTTACAATAAATGACTTTCTAACCACTCTACTAACTTTATTCCTATTTTAGAGTCTTAGAAACGACTCTATTCTAGAGTCCTATTTTTAATAACAAAATTCTATTTCTAAGTATCTGAAATATTTATTAAATATTTCAATTTAATAAATATTTGTATTCTCTAATATTTATTAAATATTCTAATTTAATAAATATTTTATCCTAACTTTACATTAACATATTGGGATCATCTAACATTCCCCCCTATGATCCAAAGATACATTACAACATATACCAAGTTCATCTATGAACTTAGTAAATTTTATTCTACCAAGAGGTTTGGTGAAGATATCAGAGGTCTAATCTTCTGAAGGACAATAAATCGGCTTGATGACATACTTTGCAATGAGTGATATGATATGATGATACTTGGTGTCCACATACTTTGTCTTTGAATGAAAAACTGGATTCTTGGAAAGCTTTATTACTGACTGATTATTGATGAATAAAGAAGTAGCTTCTGCTAGAGGAATTCCCAAGTCCTGTAAAACTCGACGCAACCAAACAATCTCACATGTTGCTTCCCATGTTGAAATGTACTCTGCTTCTGCTGAAGAAGTGGCCACTGTAGCTTGCTTCTTGCAACTCTAGGAAACTGCAGCTGACCCCATGTTCATTAAATAACCTAAGGTTGATGCCCTATCATCAATACTGCCAGCAAAGTCGGCATCTGAAAATCCACCAAGTACAAAATTTTTAGTCTTTTTGTAAAGAAGACAAACTATTTTGTTCCTTAGATATAACGAAGAACTCTTTTAACTGCATTCCAGTGGCTGTCTCGTGGTTCCTGCATAAAGCAGGAAATAATACTGACGACATAAGAAATATCTGGTCGAGTAGTTGTTAGATAAATCAAGCTACCAATCAACTTTCGATAAGAAGTGCTATTCACCATTCCCCCCCCTTCAAATTTTGAAAGTTTCAATTTTTGTTCCATAGGGGTAAGGACAGGTTTGCAATCCTGCATTCCAAATCGTTGAATAATTTCTGCTGCATACTTACTCTGAGAAATGAATATCTGATGTGGATGTTGGAATACTTCAACTCCAAGATAGTAGTGAAGTAGTCCCAAATCTGTCATCTTTAAACCTGCATGTAACTCCTTTTTCACCTGTGCAATGTGATCATCATTGTTTCCGGTGATAATCAAATCATCTACATATATAACTAAAATCACCAGATTTTACCTTTTTGGTGTACATACAAGGTATCATCAGATTCACTGCGTTGAAAACCAAATTTTCGAAGGTATTCATCCATTTTGGCATACCAAGCTCGGGGAGCTTGTTTTAACCCATATAAAGCCTTTATCAGTTTCCAGACTTATGTTCCTGTCCCTTAATTTCAAAACCTGGTGGTTGTGTCATGTACACTTCTTCCTGTAAATCTCCGTTGAGAAAAGCACTTTTTACATCCATTTGATGAAATTTCCATCTTTGTTGAGCTGCTAAGGCAAGTGTGAGTCGGATGGTGTTCTATTTAGCTGTAGGAGAAAATGTTTCATCATAATCTATCCCTTCCTGCTGCGCAAAACCTTTAGCAACAAGTCTTGCTTTATACTTGTCAATATCATCATTTTTCTTGTACTTAATTCGATAAACCCATTTGCATCCGATAGGTTTAATATGTTGAGGACAATCAACAAGTTTCCAAGTGTTGTTGTCTTGAACTGCCTGATATTCATCAACCATAGCCTGTTGCCATGCTTTATGCTTTACTGCCTCTTGATAAGAATAAGGTTCAGTAAAATCATTTGCTATTAAAGCAAAATTGCCTTCATTTTGTTTTGATCCCCTTGTTCCTGTTTTATTCTGTTCATTAGGCCTTACATCTTTCAAAAGTTGAACTGCCCATTTCAGCAATTGATGTTCACTGGTTTGAGCTTGTGAAAAATCACCATCATTAAAAAGAGGGTTGATGTAAACTGATGTTTGTTGATCAACCACAGGTTCTAAGGGTGGAGAGTCATTGTCAGAAGAACTACTGCTGCTAGGATAGTTGGATGAACTACTAGAAGACCCAGATGGCACTGATGAAGAAGACAAACTGGATGAATCATCTGCAGATGAAGGAA
The DNA here is from genome assembly GCA_034641835.2 of Pinus albicaulis. Lineage (NCBI taxonomy): Eukaryota > Viridiplantae > Streptophyta > Pinopsida > Pinales > Pinaceae > Pinus > Pinus albicaulis. The sequence continues at coordinate 304,661,706 of CM076569.1, forward strand.
ATTCAAGTTCATACCAATTTTGTGAATTTGGTTGACTTTGTAAATTTCCATTTCTTTTATCAGTTTTTTTTCTATCTTTTGAAGAAGACTTTCAACTTCTTCAGCACTCTTACTCTCATTTTCATAAAAAATCACATCTCTTCTTACAATAAATTTCCCATTCGACAAAATTCGGTACCCTTTCTTCTCATCAGAATACCCAATCATTGTGCACTTCAAGCTTCGTGCATCAAGCTTAGTTCATTTTTCCTTTGGAACTAAAGCATAACAGACTGATCCAAAAAATCTGAGATGTTTTACTCAAAGTTTGAATCCAAACCATGCTTCATAAAGTGTGATTCTGTCTAAAGAAGCTATGGGAGATATGTTTCTCAAGTAGACAACAGTATGAATTTCTTCAGCCCAATATGAAGGACTTAACATTTTGAAAGTTAACATAGATCGTGCCATTCCTAACAAGGTATGATTCATTATTTATACTACTCCATTTTGCTGCGGAGTGTAGACATTGGTAAGATGTCGTTTTATGCCATTATCGATGCAATATTTTTTAAATTCATTTGAAGTGAATTCTCCACCATTGTCAGTTCTAAGAGTGCCAATCTTCTCCTTTACTTCATTTTCAATAAGTTGACGAAACATTTTGAAATTTTCAAATGCTTTTGACTTTTTCTTCAAGAAATATACCCAAGTCATCCTACTAAAATCATCAACAAAGAGTAAGAAATATCTGCAACTTCCAAGCGAAGTTGGGAAGGGTCCACAAATATCACTATGAACCAAGTGCAAATGCCTGTTTGCATGCCATGAACCTGTAGGAAAAGTATCTCGATGTTGTTTTCCAAAAATGAAAGATTCACACTTTGCATTTTCCCTTTTGAAGGTTGGAAGTCCTTTAACCATTCCCTGTTTTTGTAACTGAGAGAGACTGTCAAAATTGAGATGGCCATATCTTACATGCCACAATCTGATCAGAGAAATATTTGTACTTGCTACTCCTGCAAAGTCATATTTTCTTGGAATAACTGTCCCTTTCATCCTTAACAGTTTTCCATCTTCATAACCTGTCATCACTGTTTTCATGTTTTGTTTGACTGAGTTGATTTTAACTAAGCCATCTTCCATAATCACCATATGTCCTGCTTGCCGAATTGTGACTAGAGATAACAAATTTTTCTTGAATTTTGGGACATAGCATACATTTGAAATCATTCTTTCTCCAATGCCTGGTAAAAAAAATTTAACTACACCTTTTCCTGAAGGAGTATGTTTGGTTTTATCAGCAAGATAGATTGAATTCAGATGACATTCTTTGAAACTCCAAAAGAAGTCACATCGAAATTTCATGTGTTGAGTTGCGCCTATATCAAGAATCCATGCATCTTCATAATCACTTCTGAGAAAGCTTGAAACTTGTAAAGCTATTGCTTCTGTGTTTGTGAAGACATATACAAAACTATCAAGATCATCTTAATCATTTGCAAACTGTGTTGAGTTTGGTTGAAACTTAGAAAATTTCTCAATAGAAGTTCTACAATCTACCTCATAATGACCAACTCTGTTACATCGGCTACAAACAATTTGACTCAAATTGGTGCCTCTTCCTTGAGACTGTCCTCTGCCTTGATATTGTCCTCGACCTCTACTTTGGCCTCTGTTTGGAGTTTTTCCTCTTCCTAGACTTTGTCTTATGCCTTGATGATATCCTTTGTTTTGATTATTGCCTCTGCCTTGAAAATTATTTCTACCTGAATTGGAGCCTCTATTGGAATTGTTTCCTCTGTTTTGACTGCGACCGCGACCTTGGGCTGCTTGATTTTGATTGAAATTTCCTCTTCCTTTGTTCTTTGAACTATTAGTTGAGGAGTTAATTGAACTGGCTTCGGTGAAGAATACATCTTCCCCAATCTTCTTCTTCTTCCTAAAATTTTTATCATGTTGGGCTAACATGTCACTCATTTCATCAAACTTTATCTTCTCTAACTTTCTAGTGACTTGAAAATTTTCCAAAAAGTGTGTATATGATGATGGCAATCCAACAATTAAAATCGTAGTTAAGAAAATTTCATTAACAGCTTGAAAACCAACATTTATGATTTCTTGCTTGATGTTTTTAAGCCATGAAATATACTCAAGGACATCTCCACCTTCAGTTAATTTTTCTTGAAGAAATTTTAATTGAAGATCAACTTTCTTTGATTCAGGTTGTGTATCAAAGAGATCTTTGAATGTATGCAAAGCAGTCCATGCATCTGAGGAATTCTCAATGTGTATGTACATTTCATTACTAACTGAAGCTTTTATAAGAGCTAATGCCTTGGCATTTTTTATTTCCCATTTTACATGTGAAGCTGGATCTGTTGGTTTATTTGGCTTAATGTTGCCATCACAAATGTCATGCCACAATTCATTAAAAATAAGAGTGTTTTCAATTAGACGTTTCCATGTCTTATAAAATTTCACTCCTTCTAGCTTATTAGATTAAGAGAACAGATTAGTGTTGAAGTAGTGCACTAAAAGAATCAAGCACAAAAATTGAGCAACTCGTCACATGAAACACGCCACGCAAAAAAAAATGAGCTATCAGGGCTTGGCCTTGACCCTTGTATAGTCGTTGAAAAAAGGAGAAAAATGACTGAGATTTGCACTTGGCTCTAGTCAATTTCTCATTGAGTGTTTTACAATGAAATCTTTGCAAAATTTGACAATGCCTTTTCAAATTGCTTCTTTAAGAAAAAAAAAATTTCTTCCCCCCCTCAAAGTAAAAATTACTTTGAGTTATAATATCACTCCTTGTTTCTCCAAAAAAAAATGCAATTTTCTCCCTTATAACTCCAATTACAAAATATTACAATACTCTAAAGTAAAAAAAATTTACTTATTCCTCCAAATACAAAGTTATACTTCACCTTATTGCTCCAAAATAAAATAAAAATGACAACATTTTCAAATTTTTTTTTTTTACTTCACCTTATGACTCCAATTATGATTTCAATTATAAAAAAATTTATAACTCCAAAAAAATTTATGCTTGACTCACATTTTGTTGATGAGGACGCACCAGAATTTGACAATTTTCAAAGATTGCTGCTGATTTTTCCAAATATGAAGTCAACACTACCTTCGTAGGTTTATGTATGTGCTTAACTTGATTATCATAGGAAACAATGATGATCACATTGCACAGGTGAAAAAGGAGTTACATGCAAGTTTTAAGATGACAGATTTGGGACTACTTCACTATTATCTTGGATTTGAAGTATTCCAACGTCCACATCAGATCTTCATTTCTCAGAGTAAGTATGCAGCAGAAATTCTTCAGCGATTTGGAATGCAGGATTGCAAGCCTGTCCTTACCCCTATGGAACAAAACTTGAAACTTTCAAAATTTTAAAGGGGGGAAATGGTGAATAGCACTTCTTATCAACAGTTTATTGGTAGCTTGATTTATCTGACAACTACTTGACCATATCTTTCTTATGCCATCAGTATTATTTCCCGCTTTATGCAGGAACCACGAGACAGCCACTGGAATGTAGTTAAAAGAGTTCTTCATTATATCCAAGGAAAAAAATATTTTGGCCTATGATAATTGTTGTCACTGAATTGAGACAACAATGTGCCATGACATTTTTTGCAGTGGAATTAGAGCCAAATCTGCTAGGTTCTGCTGCTCCAATCAATTATTTGATGGTGTCCCACATCTTTCTCTGATCAATTCAGTTAGGCGTGCTTGTGAATAGATCCTTTTCCCTCGTGATCAATAGCAATAGAAAACAATGGCTATCGGTCTTACAAAAAAAAATGCAGAGACAACGGCTACCTCTGTTGCGATCAGGGATTGTGTTTCAAGCATATTTCACTACTGCTTTTGCATTGACATTGTATCTGAGTGGGTGCAGCTGAGGAATGAACGCATTTGATACGATTTGTTATTCTTCATGGTAAGGAGAGAGAGGCTATTACGTAGGAGAGCTCCAAGTGATAACCTGTATTAATTTTATATTCGAACAAACCATATGCATTTATAACGACATACAATTACTCAGGAGACCGAAAAACGAAGAATTTCATATGCATCTGCACCTGCGTTTGCATTGCTGCAAAGTCAGAAGGAACTCACGACGGGCCCTGCAGGGCTTGGTAATGCAGGCTTCTCTGTGGATTGGTAATTCCAACGATTTTCATTTTCTCATAACAAAATTAAATTTTCACTGTCCTCAGTCCCTTGGTGGAAAAAGGTTCTATTCCATTTTTAAATGCTACACTTGTAACAATTTAACCTACTTGGTTTTGGCTATGAGCCAGAAGAGATGAAATTTCCTGCAGAAAATTGAATTTAAAAACAAATTGAAACTTCAAAAAAAATTTGATTTTCAGATTATAACCAATAAATTTATTTTCCTTAAAGCGTTGACAAGATTGCATACCAATTCATCCTTTAGCAGAATTTTCCAAAAGTCTGCAAAGCTGAAATCTCCACCTTCACCTCATCTGCATTACCGATGGCTCTGATACCACATTAATGTAGAAGTGTCCTCAGACACGTACTTTTATTGATTATGGAAAAGAAATTACATAAAAATTTTCAGAGTTTACAAACGTAAACTTCTACTAACTTGCAAATAGGAGACTAACCTATTTATAAGAAATATGTCCTAAATTAATTTAGATATGGATCACTTGAAAAATAACAAGTGCCCATTTACAATAAATGACTTTCTAACCGCTCTACTAATTTTATTCCTATTTTATAGTCTTAGAAACGACTCTATTCTAGAGTCCTATTTTTAATAACAAAATTTTATTTCTAAGTATCTCAAATATTTATTAAATATTTCAATTTAGTAAATATTTTTATTCTCTAATATTTATTAAATATTCTAATTTAATAAATATTTTATCCTAACTTTACATTAACATATTTGGATCATCTAACATAATCAAGGTCTGTGTGAATACAATAGAGAGGGGAGTTATCTGGCTTTTCTTGATTGCTAACCATGTATTTCATATGAGTCTCCCTATATAGTCTTCTTGGTTGACAAAAGACAGGGATAGTAGCATAGGTCATGTCCATTTGGAGGGTGCCTTGGATTTTGGCTCCCCATGAGCGTGAAAGGAGAATGCCATATTTAGGAGGAATATTAGCCACTATAATATCCATTGCTAGGCTCTTGGCTGGTATTTGTGCTAGATTAACACAGAGATCTTTGATTAGGCCTAGACATTTAACTCTACTGGAATCAAAAGAGTATAAATCTTTGTATGGTCTAGTTATCTGAAGGCCTAGTCTTTTCATTACTACCTTTTGCATGAGGTTATGTGAAGCTCTTGAGTCTAACATGGCATTGTGAAGTATTTTGTCATGGATGTTCAAGGTGACATAAAATGGAGGGACACCTCCTTCTTGAAATTTACCTTCTACTTCTGGTCCAAATAAAATTTCAAGTCTGTCATCATTTAAATTTACAGAATCAACATTTTCTCCTATGTTTAAAGCTTTCAAAACTTGGGATCTATATACATCTTGGGTAACTAATTCAGTAAGAGGTATGGATCTTTTTATCTTGGCCATTTCATTCTCAATACTGAAAGGTGTCTATGCCTTTAGCAGGTTTGAATCAGTTTTATCAGACACTGTTTTGACAACAATTTCATCTTGTTGATTTTTATTTGGAGTCTCAGTGAAAATAGTTTTGTTAGGGATACTAGCTGGATTACTAGTGCTGCTTTGGTCACCACTATGTTGGTTGTTTTTTTTTTACTTTTATTAGAACTTTCAACCACTATGTTTCAATTTTATGTTGTCTTTTAGGAACATTTCCAAGGATCTTCCTAGCTGAAATTTCTGGTTTGTTTCTCTTGGGAGTATCTTGGGTTTTCTTTCTTTTGAGGTCATATTTTCTATGTACTTCCATAATGGAAGTTTTGAATCCTTGCTTATAATCCTCAGATTCTAGGCTATCTTATTCATTTGGGGAAAATATGCCTTGTTCCTCCTTAGTGAGGAAAATGGTATCCTCATTATTGACTCCCATTAGATTGATATGACTTTCCTCTATTTCTTCAATCACCCCCTCATCCTCATCAACGCAGTTTTCTTGGAAGGGAGGCCTCATTTGTTCATCAGGATCTCTCTATCTTATTTGAGGGGGATTTCTCCTAAATTTTTGGTTTTGGTTTTGGTTTTGATTTTTGTTTTGAGGAGCTGCTTGGTTTTCTCTGGAGTAAGCTCTCGCATTCATGTTTATTCTCTCCATCATCCTTTCCATGGTTATAACTAGGTTATCAATCTTAGTATCAGATGTTGAAGATGCAACTTCTTCCTTATATGTAACTATTTTCTCATTTTTCATTCTAGCTATTTTGGAAATTAGATTTTCCTCTACACTCACCGCACCCCTCTACATATCTTCTAATGTAAGAGGGTCTCTTTCTCTTAGTTGGTAAGCCATTTCTGGGTCAAACCCATTTGGAAATTTCATTAGAGACAGACCTTGTGGAGGTTTCATGTGGGTAGGGAGGGAATTATATACACTATTGAACCTAGTGCAGTACTCTTGGACACCCTCTCCAACATTTCTCTTAATGATCTCATACTCTGATAGGATTTGGAGAGGGTTCTTCTTGACTTCCCATTTATTTAAGAATAATTGATGAAAAGTAGGGAGGTCATGTATACTATTAGGGGCATAATCCTGGACTACTTGAATCATATAAATTAATCTTGGACTGATAATCCTATGGTAGAATAGCTAAAGACAATGCTAGAACTAATGGGGCATACCATGTTGCCATGGTTGGTAGTTGGGGAAACAAAGGAGGGTTAATAAGTGGAGGGTTTACAAAAGGAGGTAAAGTGTTAAATGGAGGAAGGTGAACAGTGGGTATATGAATGGGGCTTGAAGTTAATACAACAGGATTCTACTGTATGATGGATGAATCAAAGGTTATCTAGGTTATCCAATTCTGAGATCTAGTCCTAGACAAGCCTTGTTCTAGGGGTGAGTCAGAGAGGATACTCTGCAAGTCTTTAAGGTTTTTCGGTTGGGAACTTGCTTTGTGGACAGGTCTGCTAACAGTTTGAATTTTAGATCTAGGAGATTTCCTAAGGATTCTTTTAGGATTTTCAACTATTGCAGGAGGATTTGGGTCAGGATGGGATCTAGTACAGATTATTCTAGGAGCCAGAGCTTAGACCCAAGGTTCAGGAGGTTAAAATTTTGTATAACAGTTTGAAAATCAAACCAATCTATGGAAGAAATACTTAATCCACAAAGTATTCTTGACTGGGTTCTGTTGAGGTTTAATGATATCAGGATTTCTCAATAATTTCCTAGTGGAGTCTGTAGAAAAGTAGTGGAGTCAACAGGCCTACTGAAAACCAGTGGAGTTACGAGGTGGATGATTTTAACTGTCTTAAGGCTGGCTGTTGTCCACCATCAACAACCATATACCATTCTTGGCTAACACTTGATTCATCTAAGTTTGAATGTGGTTTTCTGAGTTCTTGAGGTAATATTAAGTTGTTTAATAGCTCAGTCCCCAGTATGGTCACCACTATGTTGGATCCCCATGATTTGCAAGATTGGCAAGAAAAAATCTGCAGGGAACCACATCAAACTACTTTGGAGTCCAAGGACCTAGCCTTCCTGGACTCAGAGAGGGCTCTCTCTATTTTTATGTTTGCAAATGATTTATCTTTATGCTTGTATTTTCTGATCTAGGATAGTTATGAAGTTCTAGGACTGTTTGTTTTGTTTGGTTGATTATTTGATTATGTGATTAATTGATTGAGTGTTTCAGTTGAATAGATAGATTGTGAGAAGCATTAAACCATTGGGCTATGGAGTCATAAAAGGATTTAATTGTTCATCAACTCTGTAAGGGTTTTCATAGGGTAAGCTAACTATATCAAGTGGATCTTTTAGATTAGATGAAATATGAAATGACAGTAAGTTGTGAAATCAATAAAACTAAAGGGAAATTAAGAATCATTTACCTATACTTAATCAAGAAAAGCCTTTTAAGTAACTATTTAAGAACAACCAAAGGACAGGGAAAACCATAGACTTCTTTGGCCAGACTCTACTAGATAAACCTTAAGACAACAATCCAACAATCCAATAGAGTAGGACACCCCCGAATTCTCTAGTTATTACTTTTAGACAAAGAAACATTTAAGATAGCAGTTAGTGAAACTAAAGATTAGTTAAGAATTCTTTAATCAAACTTCTAAAAAGACCTTCGAAGTAAAAGTTTAAGAAAAACCAAAGAACAGGGAAAACCATAAACTTCTTTGGCTGGACTCTACTAAGTAAAATTCAAAGAAGGCCTTGAAAATAACACTGAAAGAAAAAACCAAAGGACATGGCAAACCATAAACTTCTTTGTCTGGACTCTACCGAATAAATTTCAAGGCAACAAGCTAGGTGGAACTAAAGAGCAGGATGACCTTGAATTCTCTAATTAGACCTCGTAGAAGAAAACATTAAGATGAAAGAAGCAGACATACTTAAGTTGCGAAGGTAGCATATCTTAATCTAAATTTTATGTTATTTTATCAGAGAAATGATGGAAAATATGGAAAACAGAAGGGAGAAATGGACAAAGAAGGATAACATCACCATTAACATAGATCAAGAATCTTGTGAACGTTCTTGTATTACTGATTTCCAAAATAGTTACATTACTCTAGTGCAATAACCTTTGCAGCTCAGAGTCTGATCATATCCAGCCTAACAGCTCAACCAACTAAGCAGCAACCAATGAACCAACACTAAAAATGAATAATACATGCAGTATTTATCTGCAAAATGAGGAGGTTTCCCTAACCTAGGATGACAGATTTGTATTTATTACAGAGTTAATGTAATCTTGACCTTTAAGACCATGCAAGGCCCAAGGAAAAATATTTGTGACTGAATCACTGTAATAATAACTTCTAACTTAACTGTTGAGCTAAATTTAGGATATATTTGACTTTTATGGCTTTTCATTAATTTCACTATAACTTTTGAGTAGTTGGGAAATATCTCTGACTATTTCAATAACTGTTGTTGCCTTTATTGAAGCAAAATGAGGTTGTATGTGGCAGATATGGCCCGAAGAAGTAATTTATGATTGCCTGAGTCTTTCGGATCTGCCTTTTGTGTTATTTTTCCTCTGATTTGTCTTTAAACATCTGATTTGGCTTTTAACTCAGATTTTCCTTTTTTTTAATTCTACTTTCTGTGTTTAATTCCTTTGATCTGCTTTTTTTTCCTCATTTTGTTCATTATCATTAACCTTTGACCGATCTTTCATCATTTGTATTCATCCTTGCCCTTTTGATTTGACTTGATCCTTCTGCGTTTTTCCTCTAACTTTTTTATTAAACCTCTAATCCTTCTGCCTTTCACTGTCACGATTTCTTTAACTGTGACTATCTTCGATCTATCTGTGATTTTCCTTTTCTTGTGCTCCAAATCCTTTTAATGAAACAAGACATTCTGGACCGTCACCCAGAAGACCAGTTTAAACAATTTTTGGACTTCAAAATGCAATTTTCGCGTTCATACATCAACTACCTGCACATTTAAAAGCAATTTTTAATTAAATCCTGCACTGTGGGTTTTCTGCGTTTTTTTGGGCTTGTCAGGATTTTGGGGATTTTGCAGAGGCTTAACACAGAGGATCGGGGGCTTGAACACATTTGAATGGGATTCAATGGTTTTGCAGTGGTCGTGAGGGACAATGGGTAGTTTATCGCATGGGGCAAAGGTCGTAAATGGTATTGGCAGAGGGTGTGCGATGCCATTGAGGGGATGTCACATGGCAAATGGGACGAGGGCATATACCTCCCATATCATGAGCTTGAAATATCTTAATCCCCGCGCTTTTGGGGGTGTGATAATGATCACGGATCATTGGATGGGAGAGGCGAGATCCGACGGTGGTCGGGCATATGGATTGGCGGGGTAGCTTGAAAGGTGGGGCCCAAGGTAGGAATTTAAGTGGGAGCGCTTTAATATAAAGCGGAGGGTAGGGTTATATGAGCGAATGGTAAGGTTTTTAGAGAGGGGATTTAATAAGAGGAGTCGGGTTTATAAATACAAAGGGTCAGGTATTTGTAATATAGTTGGGTTTAATTTTAAAAGCATGGGTCCCGAATGAGAAAATTTAGTCTTAAAATAGTGTATGAAAGATTTTTTACATTGTTTTGAGGAAAGAAGGGAAATGAATGGAAAAGGGGGGGGGGTTTGATGAGGAGAATGAGGCTTTAGGCAGGAGAGAAGGGTAAAATGAGGGATCAAGGTCAAACATGAAATTTCAAAACTGGAGAGTTTTGAACAAAGGAAAAATGAGATATAGTAAGAAAGGTTTAATGAAGATAATGAAGGGAGTGAGATTTCTGAAAATAAGATAATAGTCAAGGAAAGCTATTTTCAGCTACCTTGTAGGAACTCCATAATATTTTAGACAGACTGTAGAAATATAGGAGACTAACACGGTGAAGCCTTAAAGCTTCACTCCCTCTGTCCATCTATACCATAATCCATACTCTGTAGTGCCCCTGAGATATCTCAAGACATGCTTCCCCGCCTTCTACAATAGCTTGGTCGGCTTAACCATAGCTTGAATTAGTTGGTTAACTGTGTAGAAAATGTCCGATCTTGTGTTCACCAAGTAAATCAGTGAACCCACAAGGTTCTTGTAAATAGTAGCATCCACTACCTCACTTGAAGTAGCATCCTCCTTCCTCCAGTTACATCGAAGAGGAGTCTCCATGGGTTTACAACTCTCCATGTGAAACATTCTCAGAATCTCTTTGGCATACTTGCCTTGAGAAATAGATAGCTCACCATCCCACTGCCATATTTCCAAACCAAGGAAATAGTGAAGGAGTCCCATGTCCTTCATCTCAAACTCTCTTGCAAGATACTCTTTGCAAGAAGTTTGATCTGCTCATCACCTATCAAAATTAGATCATCAACATAAAGTACGATAATCAAGAGCTTACCATCAACCAAAATCTGGTACAGTTCATCCGCTTCACTCTTCATGAAGCCCAACCCAGTGAAATAGCTATCAATCTAGGTGTACTAAGCACGAGCTGCTTGCTTCAGCCCATAGAGTTCTCTCTTGAGTCTACACACATGCAACTCACTGTCAAAGGTCTCAAAACCTTCTGGCTGCTCCATGTACACTTCTTCCTCAATAACTCCATCTAGAAACACAATTTTCACATCCATCTAATGTATCTTCCACCCCATCTATGATGAGAGTGCAAGGATATATATAACCGATGAGTATCTTGCAACTGGTGTGAAAGTCTCCTCATAGTCAATCCCCTCAACTTGTGAGAATCCCCAGGGTAAAAATATAGCCTTGTACTTCTACACACTCCCTTCTACCACCTGCTTCACCTTATATATCCATTTAGATCCAACCACTCATTTTACAACTGGTCTTGGGACAAATTCTTATGCACTGTTCTTGAGGATGGATTCATACTCCTCAACCATGGCATCAACCCAAATTGGTTTCTGCACTGCTTCCTCAAAAGAGGATGATTCTATCATAATAAAATTGCTCATAAGAGCCATGTATCCAGTAAACATGTCCAAAGATTGTCTTTTTCTGTGCAATGATGTAGGTGCTCCTACATATTTTATCGCATCAAGTCTCAATCTATCACTATGGTGCCTTTCACCATGTTTGGTAGATAACAAACACATGAGTGTCACCACTCCATGATCCTCCACATGTGGCTGCTCCACATCTCGAGGTTCATCCTTTGGAACTAAGAGTTCCTCATCTACATGAAAATCAAGCTCCCTCTCAAGGCACAATCGCATGGCTTTTTCCTCATCAAATTTTATATGTCGTCTCACAATAGTCATCCTGCTTTTTGGAAAATACACTAGATAGTTGTGGGGAGTATCAGTGTACCCCACAAATATCCCTATCCCAGTTTTTGGTTCTAGATTATTTCTGGAATATTTGGTCACATGGAAATAGGTAGATGAGCCAAAAATTTTAAAATATGAAACATCGGGTTTCTACTTAGAGTCATTCCGGTGTACTACATTCATCCAATGAGACCTCTTGCCTGAAAATATAGCCGTGTTGCATGCTTCCACCCACATATGCAACGGTAGGACCTGATCATGCAACATCGCTCATGTCTCACCCACAATTGTTATGTTATTTCTTTCTATGACCCCATTATATTGTGGGTTATGAGGTGCAATCAACTCTCTTTGAATTCCTTCCTTGCTACAGAAGTTCTTGAATTCATTTGAGATTTACTCACCACCATTGTCTCTCCTAAGAGCCTTCACATGCTTCCTCATGGATTTCTCAGCTAGTGATTTGAACTCAAAATTTTTTGAGAATGTCTGGTCTTTCTTCTGCATGAAGTAGATCCAACACTTACTAGAAAAATCATCAACAAATATCACATAATACCTGTGCTTTGCTGTCGAAGCTGTAAAGAATGGTCCACGCACATCTGAGTGAACTCTCTCAAGGATTTCCATTGCTCATTTCTCCTTCTCGTGAAAAGTGGCCTTTGCATACTTCCCCATGGTACATCCATTGCATGTGTCTATCTGCACAGGACTACCCTTTGGAAGCCCCGTAGAATCTGTTGCATGACCTTCAAATTTCTGTGGTGTAGATGGCCCAATCTCCTATGCCATAACTCACCCTCATCTCAACTCACCACTTTGTTTGCTTTACCATCAATGTTGCACAACCATCTACATCAACTTTGTATATATTCTCCGCAAAAATCCCAGTCTTCTTGGCTTTTCATGTGGCTTTTCGGTGAAGGAATGCTTTCCCTTCACTGAAAATCATATCATAACCTTTATCCTCCAACATAGCAACTGAAACTAAATTATTTTTCAAGCCTGGTACGTGCATTACATCTTTTAATAAGAAGGGTTTACCTGACTATCTTTGGAAAGTAACTGTACCAATCCTGGTAGCGATATACCTCCCATCATCACCCATTTCGATATGCATCTGGAGATCCTTCTCCTCCAAGCTACTAAAAAGTTCTTTGTCTATCGTCATGTGGAAAGATGCACCACTATCCATGTACCACACTGATACCATCGCACTTGACACCATGCATGTGATGAGTGAGAAGTCCAACTCTAATTGCAAGGCAAAAGCCTCACCAGCTATAGATCCTGAAGCCTTCTTATTCTTCTTCTTTTGTGGAAAATTAGTGGCATAATTTCCATGCTCGTGACAGTGAAAACATTTCACTCTGGACATGTCATGCTTCTTGCCTTCTTTACCAGTCCCAGATTTGGAATAGGATTTCTTTCCCTTCCCCTTATTTGCCTTACCATCTAAGGTGAAATTTTCCTCATCATCTATTCTAGATGAGGATCCATCCCTGGTATTCTGCCTAAATTCTTCTTGCACCAAATCTGACCAAAGTCACTCCCAATCTGGCAGCTTCTCCCTCCCATTGATAAAGTCCTGATAACTATGCCAACTCTTGGGAAGGCCTAGAAGAGCTAGGCTCACCAAGTCATCATCCGCTATAGTAATTCCGATACTCCCAATCTCATCTCAATATTGGACAAACTTGGTTAAATATTTTGGAATAGTGTTGCCTTTCTCCATTTTGATTTTCCTGAGCTTGTCCTTTACTGCCAATTTTCTATGATCACTGCTACTTTGAAACGGATCTATCAAAACCTTCTACATTGCATATGGAGTCTCTTTTCCATGGAGACTTGAGACAATGTGGTCTCATACTCTCTCCAATAAGATCCTCCTTGTCTTTGCAACTGTCTTTTTCCAAGCATCAGGAAGAGCGGCATCTACTGCTACGGGTTTAGGAATGTCATTATCAATGAATTATTTCAATCCATTGTCCTCCAAAACTATCTCCATCATGTATTTCCATGCAATATAATTAGAACCGCCCTCGAGTGCATATTCCAATATCAAGCCATTGAAATCCATCTTGATCTGCCTATTACACCAAAGAATACTTTTGCGAATTCGAATGCTATTCAGCAAAAACTCAATTTCTTCTTCACTATATTGATTTATGGAGCTCCGATACCATGTAGAAATTATAAAAACAATATGTATATTAATGGATTCAATCTGATCATGCGATATGGTAAAGAAAGATATTAAATCCTTCTACAAATCAATTGCGGAAATAAACATGATCGCAATCACAAGAAGTAAAGAAAGAAGCAAATCAAACCACAACACAAATATTTTCCCAGGGAAAGCTTGCTGCTCAAAACCCCTCTATCTTCTATTGTATATTCACCAAGGAATAATGAAATAATTACAATGCACTCTTCTCACAAGAGTCTCCTGCACTCTCACAACTGTCTCACACTGATCCAGACATAATCGACCAACACTTAGTCAATTTTCAGTCTTTGCTCAGCCTTCCTTTCTTGCGTAATTCATGTGGAATGAAACCCTATTCTTTAGGAAATTCAACCTTCCAAAACTGTGAAATGCTCATGGGAAATCCTATGGTTGTTTTACTGCATGTAGGAAGACTACTAATAATACAACTGATAGTTAACATCCCTTTAACCTTTGTCTCAACTGGGTCTCCACTGGAACTGACATGCATGCAGCTATTAATAGTAAATAATTAGTTACATGACAGATCATTGCATGTGAATTAAATATGATTTAATTCACTTTACCTCTCACTAGTGCAATAAACAATTACAACTAGTTAAACTGATTTTAACTCAATTAATTGAGTTAACTGATTTCTCATGCATTAAACTAATGCACTAACTGCAACTTGGACTCAATAACTAATAGAATCACTCTACATGCCTCACCAACCACCCTCAACTTGAAATTCATGAGCTAACTGAGTTTATCACACTTTGTTAACTATTACGAGTGATTATGAGATAATATTACATTTTATTGTTCAATTTAATTAAGGGAAAATTAAATTAGACACACATTTCTTGTTGACTTTTCAACAATTACGTAAAGGTGTTGGTTTATATTTGTTTCCATATAGTTTGATCGGTGGGGTGCCAGCCCTACGGGCCAGCCCCCTCACCACGGAACCTTTGGCTACAACTAGGAGTGGAGTTTAAGACTTAAACAGGTTTATTTAACCCTTAACACTATTTAATGTGCTAATCGCATATTAATTCAGATTTGTGTTAAATGCAAATTTAGCGCTAAAACCAAGATTATCCACTAATTAAACTTGCACTTAACAGTTAATTAATCCAGCTTAATTCGAAAATGGAGTTGGTGGAGTCCGCCATTTGTGGCAAGACTCCAAACTTAGCGGTGCCAACTGGAGTTCTCTCCAATTTTGGAGGAGATTCTTAGGGGAAAATTGAATGAAGCATAACTTTTGCAAATTTCGACCATTTTTGGCTCAGAAAGAGTCTATCCTAGAAGATTTGGACATTTTGAGCATGTTGGAGTAGGTTTTATTAGCAGTAGAGGACTGTAAACAACACTTTTTCCCATTTTGAGCTAATACAGAGGCTCAATCCATGGAAGTTGGACCAAGGAGACGTAGCCCAAGAGGAGTGAACTCCTTCATCAAAAAATTGTGTTAATGGATCATTTTGATGGTTTGTTGTACATTTTGTTCTTGTTTTTCAACATTATGTTTTTTATGTTATTATGCTCATGAATTTAACATAAAATTCAATTCATTTACATGTTTAACACTCATAAACACCTAAATAAACCTATGCACATGAAGCAAAAGATCAACAACTTATTTATAATTATGAAGATGAAATTAGCATGGAAAATCTAACATTCAAATTTAGATCAAGGTGGTATCAGAGAAAAGGTTATTTGCTTGATTTTCTTGAGTTTTGTGCAAGTAGGATTTTAACGGTTGCAAATTTGTGATGCTAACAAGGTTGAAGTTGTAGAGAGGAGAAGGGAAATTTTTTGTTGCTAGTCCTGAGGTTAGGACCAAAATAAGGAGATCCTCAAGGCCACCATCTCCACCAAAATATTCACTCCCAACTACACTTGAAGCACCTTGAGTTTTATCTCTAGCTGAGATTGATGAGGTACAAGTTGCACCAGAAGCTGAGCTTGAATCCATAGCCATCATGTTAGGTGTAGGAGAGAATGAAGGTCTTTCGAAAGAGGAAGCATTCAAGAAGGCTTTCTATGACCTAACTGAGAGGGTTAGGATCCTCTTTGAAGAGAGGTACACCAGGTTGGTTGGAGAGAATTCTAAGTCTCCACATGGAGAGGGAACCTCATAAGACAAAAATACTGAAGAGAAGGATTCAAAATGTAGTGGATGAAACCTCCTCTATCTCCACGATCTTCATCATCATCCTCCTCATCATCATCAGCATCATCTTTTGCTTCCACCACAAAAACCACCCACAGTCACTCAAATACCCCAAAAGGAAAAATTCCTTTACTCAAATTGGACTTTAAGTTTGAACTTCCCATGTACAATGGTGAGGTAAATGTAGAGGAGTTGGACAATTGGATTCATCAATTGGAGGTCTATTGCAGAATTCAGAACCTACAAGAAGATGACATAAAGATCCGGCCAGAGGGAGAAGCACTAGTCTTGTGGGAAGCAAATACTCAAGAGGAAATGAGAATCCATGGTAAGATATCGATTTCTTGGGTTGAGTTTATTTATTCAATTAAAATATAGTTTATCCTTTATATTACATGAAAAAAGCCATTATGAGTTGGAAAAAATTTAGGCAACTCAAGGGTCAAACAATTCAAGAATATACCCAGGAGTTTAGGAAAAGATCTTTGTTGTTAGGAATAAACTTGAATTCCCAAGACACTCTATTGAAATCCATTGGTGGTTTACATTCCTATTTGATACACACTATCCTTATGTTCAATTCAAGCAATTTAGATGAGGTTTGTGTGCAAGCCATGCACCTTGAAGCAAGGGGAAAGAACGTTCAGGAAGAACGTAGTAAGAAGAAGTCATTCAAGGGTCAGGATAAAGATAGGGGAGTAAAATGGAAGGGAAAGAATAATGCAAGTGTTAAGAAATAAGGGTAGAAAACTACATACAAACATTGTTCCAAAGAGGGGCATGATGAAGCCCATTATTGGAAATTGCATCCCGAAATAAGGCCTAATAAATAAAGCAACAATGGGAAACAAAATATGACTGCTACCACACAACATGATCTTGGATCTGATTCCGGTGATTAGACTAAAATTACAGCCATGGTCACAAAGGGAAAAAAAGCCACAGCAAGCACTAGTTCCTCAAATTTTCACAACAACACTCCAAATGAAGAAACAAGGATAGGTTTTTTCCATGTAAGGGTGATCTCAAACCATACAAATATTGATTCATTATTTGATAGTGGGTCACAAGCGAGCTTAATCTCAAAAGACTTGGTCAAAAATCTTAACCTTAAAACTGTACCTCATCTTAAGCCATATCCTTTGGGTTGGATAGTCAAGAATGCAAATTTACAGGTTATAAGGAAATGTATATTCAGGTTTGCCATTATTGCAAATTTTGCTGATGAAGTTGAGTTAGATGTGGTTCCACTTGACATTTCAGGAATTATTTTGGGAAGCCCATATTTTTATGATAGAAAAGTGGTATTTTATTTCCATGAGAACAAATATCATTTTATCAAGGATGGGGTGGAGTATATTGTGAGAGCTCATCGCAAAAAGCTGAATATTTCTTTGGTTAATGCAGGGTAGATGAAGAGACCAGTTAATGCAAGTAAAAATTGTGTGCTTCTCATGATCAAGAAAAAGAATGATATGGAATCAATACAAGGAAAAGACCCTCTAGCGGATGTTTTTGAGGAACCCCTTATAAAAATACCCCAGATATATATTTCTAGTGGAGGTTACTAGAGGAGGTTGGTGGGTGGAGGTTTTTGCGGATGTTTTTCATTCGGTGTGCTTATCATCCTTAACTGCCCTGGTGCGTTCAACAAGAGAAAGCACCGGTGCACACAAAACATTGGCACACCGGACATCGTGCGCCCCGTACACACCCACCCGGTGCATCTTATTACTATAAGGCACTCGTTCTTTACAACTCTTGCACACCGGTGTGTCCTAAAACTCCACACCAAAACTCAAACCGCCGGTGCAGTCTTAAGAAACCGCATCGGTGCGCCTATAAAACCCTACACACCGGAAAAGGATTAAATAAAAAAAAATACGGCCAAAAAACCACATTTTTCACTTTTCTCAGTGCTTCAGAGCTCTCAAGCACTGGTGCAATTTATCCTTGTTTGATTCGCCCTGACATCAGTGCTCCCATTGCACCTATTGCACGCACTGCTACTGTGCATTACCCACCAATCTCTAGCTTGAATTTTTCAAAACGGTGGGAAATTTTTCTTTTGCAAATTCTATAGACAATATTCCTCCTTGATGGCCAAGTGTACATGTATTTTTCTTGTTTTTCCATAATTAAGCCTTTTAGCAAATTAGAATTTCAAATTACCTTAAAATTAACCATTTAAAAGAAAAAGAAAAAAAATTATCGCATGGTGTGTTCAAGCTGTTCTGCTCGCACTGGTTCGTGGTGATGCCTGTAAATTTATAGGTCGCAGCGCCATCAGTCTGAACGGTATCTGCACCAGTTCCAAGGTGGTACCGAATTCGCACCGTGTTATTTTAAAATTTTAAAAAAGTGCGGTGCGGTCGGTTACTCGACCGCACCATTGACCATGTGGAATAGCAACAATGCAGTGTGTTGACTTAAATATCTACCTCGAGGCAGGTATTTTTGTCAGCGCACCACATTCCGCATTTCGACAGGGTCAACGGTACGGCGAGGTAAAAGACCGCACCGTTGACTATGTAACGATTTCAGGAGGTCGGTGCGCTAACCGAACTATATGCCCCAGGGCATAGAGTTTAGTCAGCGCACTGCACTCTCGACATCGTCCATAGTCAACGGTGCACTGAAAATTTTCAGGGGCACCGTCGCGAGTGCGCTGAACATTTTTTGGTGCACCGATGCCAGTGTGTGACGAAAACAGACACACCGGTACTGGTGCATGCTTGTTTTTTGTGGCGCATCGGCTGTATTTTTTTTTCCAAAAAAATTTGTGTATGTATATTCTTAAATACATTTCTCATTTAATAAAAAAAATTATTTAATATGTCAATCATTCAGAGACGTGAAAGGAGAGAAAAGGGGGAACAACAGCAACAACAGGTGGACTAGTATAACATGGTTCGCCTGTGGGAGGCATGAGAGAGGGAGAGAGATGCTTACTCTAGCCCTATTACAACAGCTACCCAGGGGCTCTTAAGGCAGGTAGGCCTCCTCAAGTTTTATGAGGAGGCTACTTCCCTAAAGGGCCATGGTCTGTTTTTGAGACATCTTATCCGTAGGTGGAATGCCCACCTACATGCTTTCCGGGTTGGTCCTAACCAGTGGTACGCACCCACTGAGGGGGAAATATATTTCAGTACAGGGCTATAGAGGAGAGTGTTGCATTTTCCCTCGTTACTAGAAGTTCCAGTTGGCTATGCAATAGGGATTCATTTGGTGTACTCCCAGAGATACATTAGCGCAAATATATTGTCTCCTTCAAATTTTCAGGTCTCCGAAGGTTAGTTACGTATTGGTGCATTTGGTAGTGAGGAGGTGAGGTGCCTCTCACTTTTGATTTGACCATTTCACACAACACCAGTGACGGGAAATGCATTAGTTGCTCGCTTCTATATTATGTTGATTATTTGGTACAGGAGCCATGACTTGTCAGGTGGTCTACCATTTTTTTGTGGCAGTTCTGTACAACCTTAGATAGATTTCATGCTCATGCACAAGGGAGGTTCAACTTCCGTTTTGCTTCAAAGATTGTTTGTTTATTTTTTGAGAGGTTTCCAGAGACGGGGCCTACTTTTGTTTGGTAGCCTTGTAGGCCGATCTTCGAGGCATGAATGCACATGTGGGGATAGATGATACCCAAGAGGGGCGAGATAGTGTTTCCAGTGAGGATATCGCATGATACACTAGAGTTGCTAGCTAGTGTTGACGAGCATCCCCTCATTATGGCCCCCTGTCCTTATGCTAATTTGGATTGGTGAGGGTGTGCCAACATCCTCTTCAGAGATGATGAGCCACCGGATGATAGAGGTAATATTAATGTTTTATTTAAATTTATTCTAACATGTTCTTTAACTTGTTTTTATTAAATTGTGTAATGAAATTGTCTAATTATTGTTGTGTACTTGTATATATTTTGTAGACATTGGGTCTTTTGATGGCGAGGACATGCCAGCACCACTACATGATCTAGGTGTGGATCTTGATGATCACAATCAAGGTATGCCAGATGCTGAGGATCATCAGGAGGCCGATGCAGAGAGACCTATTCCTGCTGGTGCGCTAGTACCACCTTTTCCTAGGCGCTGGAGGCTTGATAGCATATATAGGATGGAGTTGGGTGAAAAAATCATTACATTTATTTTTGAGGTAGGCATCAAGCCCGCTACTATGAGAGACATACAGGCCGATGGCAGGCTGTTACATATGTGGAGAGGCATGTCTCTTGACATGTACAGCCTGATGCAGCATGTTGTAGGAGCTTCGACCTTAGTTACGTGGCTGAGGAGGACCGTTGCACGTTATAGGCATGGTCGAGATGCATCACATGATTGACAGTCTACGAGAAGCGATGCATCATCTATTGATTGTTCACCTTGCATCACACCATATGAGCAGCCTCCACTAGCATCGAGCAACAATCATCATGGAGAGTAAGCTGGACCATTGGCCATGTCCAGTCAGCAGCCTGCAGCATCCAACAGTACTCATGATCATGAGCAGGCTAGATGATCGACCATGTTGAGTCTTCACGATGAGCAACTGACAGTTGACCCAGATCAACAGGCACGTGATGATCAAGATGTATCTGAGCTTGTCGAGGCCGCACCATTGACTGAGCATGCCTCGACTAGTACTGCTATTGATGATGTACCACTAGCTGATCCATGACATTTATATTACAGTTGTATATTTTTGACATTATTCAATTATATATATATATATATGGTCCATGTATTTTATGTTTATATTGCAGTTGTACTTAATTTACATGTTGGTGATCATCATGATGTGTATATTATTCGGTAATGTTAGATATGTTCATTTAATGTGAAGCTTGAAGATAGAGGTGTATGTGATAGCAGTTATTTCACATGGGATGGATATTTGATGTTTGTGTTGTGATGATGTTATATATGTTAATTGTGTTTTGTTAGATGATCATGATCACAACGATGTTAGTGAATTTGAATGTATTTTTTAGACAAATATGATGTTTGTACATGGTTATCATGAACGTGATGTTTATTAATTAATTTAATATGAAATGATCATGATATTGTAAAATTGTAATATTTGTAATTCTAATTGTATGTAAAATTCTAAAATTGTAATTGTATTTGTATTAATTGTAATTGTATGTAAAATATTTGTAAAATTTTAATTTAATTGTAATATTTAATTTATTGTGAAATGATTGTAATTGTAATTGTATATATTTAAAATTGTAAAATTGTAATTCTAATTCTAATTGTATGTAAAATTCTAAAATTGTAATTGTAATGGTATATATGTAAATTTGTAAAATTGTAATTGTAATTGTAGATTTTAAATTTGTAAAATTGTAATTGTATATATGTAAAATTCTAATTCTAATTCTATGTAAAATATTTGTAAAATTTTAATTGTATTACTGTGAATTGATTGTAATTGTAAAATTGTAATTGTAATTGTAGGTAAAATTCTAAAATTGTAGTTGTATGTGAAATTGTAAAATTGTAATTGTAATTGTAGTTGTAATTCTAATTCTAATTCTAATTGTATGTAAAATATTTGTAAAATTTTAATTGTATTAATGTGAAATGATTTTATTAAAAATTTTGAATTTGTAAAATTTTAAATAAATGTAAAATAATAAATCTAGAATAATATGAATTATTGTAACATAATAAATTTTAGAACATAATGCAAATAAATTCATGTACTTACGAATTATCATTATTTTATTATGATCTTACATACAAAAAAAAAAACTTTATACAGTACGCCATTGTTTTTGAGATCAACATAATTGCAAATTATCAAGTGAAATATTTATTTTAACATTAACACAATGCAAATTACCAATTAATTCAAAATACATATTATAATGTTTTGAAAAACCCATATTAAAAAGTATAAATATTGATGAAATAAAACATGTACCATATCACTCTCGGTTCTCATGATCACCCTCATTATCTTCCATCTCGCATGGCATGATAACACTATTGTTCTCAAAAAGATGTTTTGATCTAGGGTCCTGTCTCAATACGAACCACCAATACCTATCCAACACATCTGGGTAAAAAAACACCTAGTTTCAATGTTTGGGGAAAACATAGGGCTCGTTAGCTTCATCCCACATCTTTCTAGAGTTGATACATATCAGCCTACTATCGTGATATTCCTTTACATTATTCCAATCAAAGGTGTCCCACCACTTGCACTTAAAATTAATACATTGGAAAGAAGAGAGATACACTTCAATGATCTATTGTATCTTTTCGACATAACCTAACATCCCTCATACTAGGTTTTGATCATGGTGGCTAGATTGACTAGATTGATCGAACTCGACTT